>JARHVA010002897.1:657500-1857500 GCA_037957365.1 Torreya grandis
CCTCTAATAAGGGTAAGTAAACGATTATTGAGGAAAAGGTTCCACCATATAGATTTATACCCTTGACATCATGATCCCATCCAACTAAATACATAATTTTCAGTGACAAGGTGTTTCACAAGGTCCTAAGCCTTCCAAATGGATGCAAAAAGTAGGAGAACCAACAACTTTAAAAGAATAAGGGCCAAGAAGAAAGTCAACAATGTGCAAGCCTTTCCATCCTACTTTACCTTTAGGAAACCCTCTTAGAATGTTGTTCCTTACCATCACTTTTCAAGGCTCATCCCCTTTCAAAGCCTTGATGATCCATTTAATCGCTAAGATAATACCTTGAATGTGTAGGTCCTTTATACCAAGACCTCCAGTATCTCTTGGTTTACAACAAAACTTCCAAGCAACTACAAGTCTTTTCTTATTTCACTTGCCATCTAACCGTAAAAAGTCTAATAATTTTATGCAACAAGTTAATCTAAATTTTTTTAAACATCCATCATGAGTCATAGTATAAATTTTAAGATGAAATCATTTTCTAACAACCCTAGATTCTACCAGGGAGTGAAAGGAGATGACCTTGCCACTTATAAATTGTTTATTTTGGTGTACACCCATTCCCACATCTGTTTGAGAGGAGTAAGGGAAAATGGAATTCCCAAATATCTGACCAACTAGTTAGGGCCCTTCTAGTCCCACCAAAATTCAACAAGCCATCCTAACTAGTTCTCCTTCCATCATATCATACAAGACTTATGATAGGCCATTTTGGAACCAAAGGCTAGACAATATATATTCAGTTTGGATATCACTTGTATCAGATTGTCTTTGGAAAGCTTAGTGAACAATTTTGAATCATCAAAAAATAGTTCATCAATCATTTCCAATTGATTTGGAAATTGTATACCTCATACTGGGGGGCCTATAACATCCATTCTCAGTAGATAATGTAATGCATCAACGACCATGACAAATAGGAAAGGAGCAAGGGGAAACCTTGTCTAATGGATATTTTTAGGGGGAGAGATTCTGTGATTTCCAAATTTATCTCAACAAATAAAGAGGCATATTTTAATAAAATAGAGATTAGTCTATAGAACCTCTCATGAAAACCAAATGTTCTAATCAATCTTTTAATAAAAGGCCACTCTATTCGATCATACGCTTTGTCAAAATCTAGAAGAATGATCCCAATATTTTGATGAGAGTCTCTATCCCAATACATACCTTCCCAACTTGAAATTGGATTATCTAATATATATCTTCCTTCCACAAACCCAATTTGGGTCTTTGACATCACTAGGGGTAATAGTGGGTATAGTCTTTTTGCCAATATCTTAGCCAAGATTTTATAGGAAACCTTGAGGAAAGTAATTGGTCTCCATTTTTTTACTAGGGAGAGATCACCTTCATTCAAAATTAGTTTAATAACCCCTTTATTTATCTCCAAACCCAAAGAGCCTTCCTCAATTATGTCCTTATACACTTCTAGGCACTCAGTTGAGATCCAATCTTTGTTGACTTTATAGAATTCTATCGAGAATCCATCAATACCAAGGGCCTTATCAAATTTTAGAGAGTCAATCACACATCTGATCTCATCCAAAGAGATCTCACTATCTTCTAAAAAGGCTTATTGAATAAGGGAATCCTTTCTTGGAATAATCTTTTGACAAAACACCCTGCATTGTTCAATTTGATCATTTGAACCCTTAATTAAGAATAAGTTTGAGTAGAAGTCAAAGAATGATTTTTTGATAGATTCTTGATCTACTAAGACTTTATCATCCTCCTTAATTTCTGAGATTTTATATTTTTTGATGCTTAGTCCTTAAAAACCAAAATAAAAATTTGGTACCTTTATCACCTAGTTTGAGCCAATTAAGTCTAGATCTGACTTGGGTACCCCTGGCACAATAAATATGGTGTTGCCTCAACTCATGCTTAATAAAAGAAATGTGTTCATTAAGGATTCATTATTTGGGTCACATTGTAGGTCAAATCCCATCCTAATAATTTATTCTTGGGCTGTTCTGAAAGATTTCCTTTGCCTCTTAGCTTTAATTTGTCTATATGATCTAGCAAAAAAAATTTGACAGGTCATAGAGGAAACACTTCAAGTTTTGAATAGACATGTGTCAGGTGAGGAAAATCATAGGGGTTTAGTTGAGGGTGATAGAGATATAATAGCTAGTGAGCATGCCCCCTTATTTGATCGATCTATGATAACTATTGTTGCATTTATGACAAATCCATCAGAGTGGGATGATTTGAGAACTAAATGATATGTGATCATAGTTGAGTGGGATCAACTTAGAGATGAGTTTACAAGGTAATAGATACCCCATATAGTTCTATTTTTTATTAGAGTTAGACTTTGTTAGATGATTATGTTCAATTTGATTACAATAATGAAACCTCTTAGGGACAAGTGGCTATCTATGAGGATCAAAAGAGGAAGAGTTGGTCTCGATCATAATATTGATAGGATGATAGTGTGGCATATTCATCATGAGCACCCTTGTTGACTAATAGGGATGTCGATAGAGATGGAGATGCAGATGACTAGAGGCAAATCATTGAGTGAATTTATGTATGTTGTAATTTCATTACCATATTAAAATTTTGTTTTATATATGTAATTTTTAGTGTTCTTGCTTATATTATGCTTATGTAGAATGGTTATTACATATATTTTGACAATTTTTACATTTTATAATTGTGATCATGTGATTTCACTATTACTTAGTACCTTTAGATATTTTTTTGTGCTTTTGTATATGAAGAATTGTGTTAATGATATATTATTTAATTTGTGACATGTTCATAATCAAACTAAGAATCATAGAATCAGTTGACCACCTTAATAAAAATAAAAATGATACACCATATTGATCATCATTTATAATTAACTTTTGATAAGCT
Source organism: Torreya grandis (assembly GCA_037957365.1). Lineage (NCBI taxonomy): Eukaryota > Viridiplantae > Streptophyta > Pinopsida > Cupressales > Taxaceae > Torreya > Torreya grandis. The sequence continues at coordinate 660,417 of JARHVA010002897.1, forward strand.
TGGGTTGTGTATTCTTAGAGATAGTCACATTTTTACTGGTTATTTGTGATACTTGTGATTGATATTGTCGATTCTCTTTTAATTTATATGAATTATGCATTATATGTTCATATCTTTGATCTAAAGCTTGGTACTTTTGCTTGGATACTCTTATTTGTATAAGATGAGATGTGATTTTATTTTTGACCTTAGTGTTCTTCATGCTTGTCATATTACTTTGGAATGTTAATAAACCTCCCTCAAAATTAAAATATTAAATTGTATTATTCTTATTCTTTGTTGTAATCATTTTTTTAACCATAGCTATCCTAAAATTGTGTTTCCTCGTGGAATATTACACTATACAATCAATCGTATATTCATTGTCTTGAATCCCAAAGTGATTAGTAAAACAATATGCCCCATAAGTGATCCATGTGTATATTGATAATATTTCTCAATGTATCCAACACTTTGAATAAATTTTATTGTGCATGTATTATGTTGTTGCATATTATCTATAACATATTCTCTATGTATGTTGTTAACGAGATCTTTAATGACCATTGATTCCTTCATAATAATATTTTGGATATATTGGTTTTCATATAATAAGATGTAGGAGAAGATGAAGAAGTGTATTTTTGTGTCTTGTTGTCTACTTTCAAAAATGTAATGATTTTTTGATCTGCAAGTTGTGTAATCTTTTTTTGCAATTCATAATAATAATTATCTTAATGTCCATTAATACCATGATAAGTTTAAAATAGTTTTCCTTTTATATACTCAAGACAATGAGTATGATAGTAATTGGATGGAGAGTGATTAACTTCTTATCCAACAATGTTTGTATAATATCATGTGGTCAATCTGTAAAACTATCAAATTTAAGGGATTTCCTCATAGAAAGTAGATTTATTTAGGTTAGGCACTACTTTTTAAAGTGATTATTTCCCTTTATTGAGTACCTTGATTTTATTTTCCTTGATTTTAAGTGTTTCCATTGATTACTCCTTATTATGAAAGATTGTATTTGGATTCCTTACTTGAGAGGCTAAATATAATTCCACCCTTTTATTGGTGGCTTCCTTTTTGTGCAAAATAAGGTCTTAATTCTTTTACATTAATAGCATTGTGTGTTACATAATAAGGATCACATGTATATTTAAACACATCCATATATAAATTCTCAAAATAAGTATAAAATTGATGCATGGCTCTTTCTTTGAGTGGAGACAATAAAACCCTACTAAAGATGGATTGATTTTATAAATTGGAGAGTTGATAAGATGAATAATGCAATGTAGTATTATTGGAAATATTAAATGTATCTTTGATATGTAGATTATTTATGTGACTCATCAAATTATATGCAACATAAAACTTGAAACATTAGAGAAATCACCAATTTACTGGTGATTTTCTTCAACGTTTGAGAGAGGCAACTCCCTCATATGATGGGGGTTTTAGGGTTTTTGGTATTTTTAACCCAAAAAGTATGACAAGGAAGTGAAAATAGAAAACAAGGGATAAAAATAGATGAAGGAGATACAAAAGGGAGAATGAGAAATCATCGGTAGGAAAACACAAGAAACTGCCTAGACAACCTAGATTAAATAGTGGGTTAGATAGCTAAACAGTGGAACCCTACATCTAAAGAAAAGAATTAAAGACAAACTTTAAATATATGAATGAAGTGCATCATAAAATGGGTTTAAAGATAAAATTGTATATAACTCCTTTGTATTTCTAGCTGGAAATGAACACAAAGTTTCTATTTCTTCTTTTCAAGTAAAATTTTGTTTAGTATCAAACAATTCAGGTTGAAATCTTCTTTTTAGTATTTTTAATAGAAACACAAGAAAAATGTCACAAATTATTACCGAAAACCTCAAAGTCCTTGTTTAAACCACATTATGTGTAAATAACACAAATTCTATTTTCTAGAGTTTCTAGAACAAAATTTTAAAAATAAGAGAGTTTGCATGTATTTCAAAAAGTACATATTTGTAATGAATTATTTCATCCATAATATGTAAAATAGAATTTAAAAATAAATAAATAATAAATATTAAAAAAATAATATATTCATCTCACGTGTTTTCTTGCTTTATATTCACAAAGCTCATTGATAATAAATGGTTGTATGGTGTTGTAGTAGCTCTTTCTCCATGAGGTTTGAGTAAAAGAAATTCTAAACCCTTTGAATGACTTCAAAACACCTATTTAAATCCTAGAAGGGGGTGGTTATGGGACATAACCACCTGCTATGATATAATTTCAAAAGTAATTTTATAAAACGCACCACTTAAAAATTGTAAAAGCAATTTTATAAAATGCATAACTTAAAATTTGTAAAAATGACATTGTCAAAATGCACAACTTAAAAGTTGTGAAAATGACATTGTCAAAATTCACAACTTAAAATTTGAGACAATGACATTTTCAGAATGTAATTTTTTTGAGCAGTAAAGGGAACTTGACCCATATTTGCAGCTATCGGGACTTTGACATGCTTTTGTAGCATCCTCTTTTTTCACTACTTTTGGACTTGAAAGTTACCAAAGAAAATATATTACGTTTGGGATCATGATTTCTTCAGATAATTATTTCTCATTAGAATATCTTTCCAATGCATCGAATAATATAAAAAATGAAGTTTAGATACGAAAGTAATGGATAGAGGGAACTTAGACCCTACTACAATTGTTGGAACTTCGAATTGCTTTATAGTTGTGGGACTTCCCAACCTATTTTTTTAGTTGCAGGACTCTTTGGCCTTGTTTTCAGCTTTGGAACTCCTTGAAATGTTTTTCAGCTATGGGAATCTCTAACATGATTTGCAAATGTGGTACTCCCTGACTTAATTTACAACTCTGGAACTCCCTTACCTATTTTGTTGTTGTAGGAATACCTAGCCTACATGACAGTTGTGGGACTCCCTAAATTGTTTTGCAAATGTGGGACTCCCTAAACTATTTTGTAGTTGTGGGACTCCCTTACCTATTTTTTAGTTTTGGGACTCCCTGACATACTTTACAACTATAGTACTCCCTAACCTATTTTGTAGTTGTGGGACTCCCTAGCTTGCTTTGCAACTGTGGTACTCCATGGTATACTTTGAAATTATGGGACTCCATAGTCTGCTTTACAATTATCAGCCTCCCTCTTTATTTTTTAAGTGAGATGAAGTTTTTATACCAAATGTTTATAGTCAAATTCATCTCTTAGGTTTGGTCTCCACGTTGAGACAAAAATCAAGAGCTTTCTTAGAGGTTTAATTTTACCTTAAATTCACTCTAATGTTGATAAGGTCAAATGATTTCATGACAAACAAGTTCAAGATCAAATAGAACAAGCAACACATGAAATAAGAACCAATTCTCAATAGATTCCCAAAATCAACATATGTTAAGCTTGAATCTAATGAGCTCTGAATTGAATGAATGATAAATGTAATGAACCCTAGATGTAATGAATGCCAAACATGATGAACATTGATTCATGAAAATTCATTATGTAAAATTTCCCATGTAGATTTATTTGTGAGTAGAATTGTGAATGGGTTTGACAAGCCTTGTCCATTGGACTGTGGATTTGGTATCTTTAAATTGAAATTTTAAATTGTTTGAATATTCATTTCACCTCCAATTTCCTATAAGAGGAATATTTGGGGTATTGTTACAAAATGCAAAATTTCACAATAATTGTTAGCTCTGACTATGAGACCACATTCTTTCATGGAATACAAGACTCCAAAATCTTTGGTGACTAGTGCCTTACTAATGTGATTCATGAAAAAAATGTGTACCACACATTTGCACGCCCTGATTTGACCAACTAATAATCAATTCTCATATCTCAATTGTATGTGGGACTCCTTAGCCTGCTTTGTAGCTGTGGGACTCCTTGAAATGTTTTGTAGCTATGAGAATCCCTGACCTAGTTTCAACTGTAGGACTCCCTTGTTTTAACTTTTGGAAATACTTGGCTTGCTTTGCAGTTATGTGACTCCCTAACTCTTCTAAAGTTGTGGGAATCCCTGAACTATTTTGCAGTTGTGGGAATCCTTTACATGTGTTGCAGTTGTGAGAATCCCTAACCTACTTTGTAGTTGTAGGACTCCCTGACATGCTTTGTAGTTTTGGGACTTCATGGTATGCTTTGAAACTGTGGGACTCCCTAACCTGCTTTATAGCTATCAAATTCCCTCTTTATTTTTGAAGTTCAAGATGAAATTTTTATACTAAGTGTTTTTAGTCAACATTCATCTATTGGGTTTGGTCTTCGCATTAAGACAAAAAACATCAGTTATCTGGGAAGTTTAATTTTACCTTAAATTTCACTCTAATGTTGATAAGGTCAAATGAGTTCCTGATGAATAAGTGTTAGATCAGATATAACGAGCAATACATGAAAAAAACATCAATTCTCAATAGATTCTCAAAACCAATAGATGTAAGCTCGAATTTAATGATATCTGAATTGAATGAGGCTAAATGTAATGAATGTTGGGTGTCATGGATGTCGAACATGATGAATACTGATTCTTTAAAATTTATTATGCATAATTTCCCATGTAGATTTATTTTCGATTAGAATTATGAATGGGTTCGTCAAGCCTTGTCCATTGGGATATGGAGTTAGTATCTTTATTCTGAAATTTTAAACTGTCCCATTATTCATTTTTCCTTTAATTTAATATAAGAATAATATTTGGGGTGTTATTACAAAATGCAAAATTTCATGACAATAATTAGCTCTAATTGTGAGACTACATTGCTTCATGGAATGCATGACTCCAGAGCCTTTGATGAATAGGGACTTATTACTGATATTCCTAAAAAATGTATGTAGCACACATTTACACGTCCTAATCCAACCAATTGATAGCCAATTCTCATATCTCAATCATATGATAAATGAACATGCATTGTCAGACTAGATCACCTACTTCAAAAAATTTATATATCCTGATCCAACCAACTAGTAGTTAGGTTGCCATTCTAAAATTTATGAGAAATGAACACATGTTGGTGGACTAGATCACTTCTAAAAATTTTGCATGTTTCTTGTTCACTTAAAAAGACTCAATAAAATATTTAACTATCCATTCTGACACTTGAAAAAAAAACATTTATATCACCATTTTCATCTTTATGAATGCAAGTGTCATATTTTGAATGCACTGTCAAATATCCTGACATGGAAATCCACTTGGCTACAATGCTTCAAAGTTCTCTTTTGTATGTCATTCCAAAAAATAAAAAATCTTGCATTGTAGAATTAGCATAAGGTCAAAGATGTCCTCATTTGGATTCAAAACAAGTGTCCAAATAAACACACATGTGAACACTAAACCATAAAATAATGATTATATATCTCCCAAGAATGCAATCCTTTCATCTAGTCTAAAGAAAAGGTTGTATTCACCTATATGAAAATCATGTGGTTGTTCATTAAGAGTTTCCAAGCAGATAACAAAGCTACAAACATGTGTGCATACAAAACACCAATAGATGGAGATGGGAGAAAAATATAGACTGCTTCATTTATTGAAAGACTACAAGCACACACCAAAACATAGATGAGAAAGGAAAACAAGCCTAAATAGGGAAAGTATAATTATTTAAAATAAGGAAAAGAGAAATAAAAGGATTATACACAACCATTAATTGGTTGGGATAAGTACCTACCTTTTCAAAAAAATGGTTTTGACTCACAAGCCCTGAACTTGTACATCAAAAGTGACTCAATAGATGAAATGAGGATGAACTTACAATTTAAGTGTATTTTGAGATGATCATGAATGGACAGATCAAAAATGTGTAGGTTTTGAAATGGAATCATTTCAAAATTTTCAATCTTTTTTGAGAATTCTTGAGTAGTACTAGACTTCTTCAATATTTTCTTGAATGGCCTTGAACACATTTGTTAGATACACGACCCAAATCAAAGAGGGTTGTCTTTCATATTCTTCTTGAGATGGGACAATAATATAAATATCTTTTAGGATGAATTGAGTGAAGGTAGTATCTTGGGCTAAATTTTTTCTCATAATAGAGACAAATTCATCATCGAATGAGTCATCATTGTCATCATCAATTTCCTCTACATCGACAATTTTCATTTCACTTGAATTGAATATTACACACCATTAGTTTTGCTTTACCTTGACATATTATCTAGTTCCAATCTAGGCATGACTATGATCTTTAATCTTCTTAGGATTTATTTCTTTGGATTTAGATTGTGCAAAGAACTCATCTACAATGGAATATAAAATGGAAGAATCAAGAAAATCTTCTCTTTTAACCTCTAACTTGTTTAGTTTGATACAAGATGGATCTTATTCTTTATAGAAAACTACTTCAATGTTATTTTCTCTTTCAGAAAGCAAAACATCACATTTTGTATTATTGTCCTTTTCTATTTGTGGTTCAATCAGTTGTCTTTTAAATAATTCATTCTCTCCTAGGACTGGGAAGTTTAATAAATTTTATGAAACATGCAAAACCATATCTTCTTTGCCAAGGGGGAAGTTAAATTCTTCATTTATTTGTTGATCAATCATTTATTCTTTTAACTATTGACTTTAATCCATGATTGTGAAACAAAAATAATCATATATAGGTCAGGAAGAAAATTTTCCTTTTCTTTATTAAAGTTTTGACATGCTTGATCATGGATTTGCTTTTGTAATATCTATTCTAAATGTTGAAGGTTCATTATATCAGGTTCTATTGTTTCTCCACCATTTGAGGTATTTGTAGCATGTTTTGAAACTTATTTATTCAACATCCTAGAAAAGATCATGTCATATTAAATTTCAATGGCTTCTTGTTGTGCAACTTCCATGTCAGTTGCTTTGTTCCTTATCAAGAAAAATATGATTTTTGGATGTAGAAATCCAATGAAAATACAAATTTGGTTGTTCAGATTTGGTTGATCATCCTAAGGAATCAATCTCAACAATTTTTTGATGTATGCTACAAACTCTCTCATCTACTCTTCTTGATTTTGAATTTGGAATAAATTCATAAAAAATGCACACATGTCCACAATTGGTTTGAATCTATTTAGGAAATTATTTTTCAAAGAGTCTGAATTCACAATGCATCCATATTGTAGGTGTGTAATGTCCCTTTTAGGACATATTCATACAATTTTGGGTTTATGCAGAAGCCTTTAAAACTAAATATACAAACTCTAATTTTTTTATTGTGAAACCCTAGCAACAAATACACAATTTTGTAAATAGTGATGTATGAACAAAAAATGAATTTCCAACATCAAATAAACCCACATTAAATTGTAGAATATTCAAAATATTTATTTGAATCCATAAGTTTGATTTTTCACCTTAAATCAGCCCTGAAAAATATTAGAAAATATTACCCAACTAAAGTTAGAAGAGACTAAATGTTCCGCCCGTCAAACAATACTAAAAATGGTTGTCCAAGCTTCCCAAGCAAGTCACCACACTCAAGTGGCTAGAAAATGGCTCTATTGACCCCCAAGTGGTTGATCCACTACTACATTATCCCTTCAAGACCTTACAAACCCTATGCTGACCCTTTAAGGCCCCTAAAATAGATTTGTTGCTCTTCTCAAACTATCTAAGGTGGTTCATTGTACTCCAACTGCCCTAAAAACTATCGTAGCAAGTTTGCCACTCTCTAAAAGTAACCTGGATGACTGAAAATGAATTTCCAAAACAAGTGTGACCTCTAAATAAGGCCCAAAACCGAGTATTTAAGAGTTTTCATCCCCAAATATGGAAACTAATGAGGGTTTTCGTCCTCACCATCTGTGATGCAAGCAACCATGCTTAGCAATCAAAAATTTATTCAAATATAATAGATAGATACCCAAAATTAGAGCTCCCTATCTTCCTTTATACCCCTTTTCCCTCAATATACTTTTTAAATTATGGGCCCACTTATATCAAATTAGAGAATTCCCCCTTCTTTATTCTAACTCAATTTAGAAAGAAGTTGATAGCATAAGTTACTTTTTTGGCAACTTAGATATTATTTTTACTTTTAAGTATTTAGAAATAATTTTTAATTTAATAATAATATCATTCTAATCTCTAACATACCAAGATTCCAAATCAACTTTAGGAACTCTTCAGAGTGTGGAAAATTTTCAGCAACATCTTCCCCCTTTGCTACAATAACATAATCTGCATCCTTTGCTTGGGTTGAAATCAAACTCATCTGCTTCCACTCATGCTTGTCACATGCCATGATCATTGTACTCTCCTTGGACATGTGCAAACTACGCACTCTTTGACTCATAAGAGTCTCTTTATCAACACTTATATGGGTTATTCCTACACATGCGAGGTGTTCCCAAGATGGTCGAGTGGTTTCCATGATGTTTTTATTTAGTTGAACCCTTTCCACAACTTCTTCCTTTCAAAAAACTCCCCTAACTTGTGGCAACTTACATCTGCACTTGACTAATAACAACTATTCCAACACTCTAAAAATGTCATAATAGCAACATATTTGATCTTATTTTGCCCCAATCAAGAGTATGAACCATGCAGGAGCTAAAAGAGCTATTGGAATTAAGTGCATCAATGAAATAACAGTATCATAGGAACTGAAAATGTTTATGACAATATCATGAAAGTTGAGAAATTGTGGCATGGTTGTCCCAATTTTTAAACTTGCACATAGAACAAACATGTCAATGAAATCAAGAGTTACCCACATCACTCCTCCAATTGCTTCATCATGCCTCATAATAATGTTGTTCAACTCTCCTCCAATGCTTGCATCTCCTTCATAATTTCCATTCATGTGATGGACATCTAAAGGTCCACTCTTGCTACCCCAAGCATGGTTGTAGTTGTACCATTGCATTTTATTGCTCACAATCAGCATTATTGTGGATGGAATCTCTTCCATAATAGGTGTAAAAAATTCCTCATTGATGGTAGGTGGGACATTCTTCCACTTTGTGACTGTCATAAAAAGTGTTAAGGGGTTGGTTATGTTGCAAACAACATCAGAAAGAATAAGATGACAACTATCGTGCTTTAAATTATTTCCAAAATTTAGAAATGATAGTGTGATATAGGGGATGGAATCAACCATATAGTGACTGAAAATGCTTCCACAACATCAACAAACTGAAGATTACTCGAGTGTATGACTGGGACTACTTGTATGGCTGCATACAAAATGTTGAGATGGCTGGAAATGTGGATGGCAACAACTCTACAACTTAGAATAGTGAAGCCTTTTTGTAAAAACACATCCTCCTTGAGTTCTCCTTCACACCATGCGACTGAAAATACTTTTATGGTTGTCAGATAAGTGTAAAAGAGACTGGTATTGTTGCTAGCAGCATATAAAATATTGGTACAACAACTTCCATATATGACACTCTTCACCAAACTCAGCCATATGAATGATCTAAGGGACAAATAAAACCCTTCTTTGACTGAAAATTCAACAAATATTTGCTTATAGCTTGATTTCCAATCAGTCCTTGAGAGATGAATGTTCAATTCCATGGCATGTTGGACACCATTATCCACCCCTTTCCACATCAAGCATCTCGTTGCTCCGGCAATGGTGACATTCTTCATAGCCTTGTCCTCAAGTGTAGGACTTGGCTCTATGGATCATGAGCATTGATTCTTCACCACTTTGTTAGAATCCCTGACATACTTCATAGGGTTCCTCATGGACTTCTTTTAAATCCAAATGCATGAGATAAAGAATTCATTAACAATAGTAACATTGATCTCCTCACAGGCCTTACCCTTCTTGTATCTCCAAAGATCACTTGGATCCCAAACTTTGGTTTGTTTGTTTTTCCATTATATTGGAATTTTCATAAAGAATGGTGGAATAGATAGAGTTCTGATCTTTGTTAGATATCGTCCAATCAGTTTCAGAATAACTATTTTTTTTTCTTTTTCGAAAAAGTTTGATCATGCACAAAAAATTTAGAACTTGTATGAAAGGATCTATGTGCCCTTTGCAACTCAAAGTGTTCTTCACTCTATTTCATTATGTTTTCCATAATAACCACAAATTTGTCGTGATATACTATGAAGCATCAAACTTGACATATGATCATTCTTATCAACATGCTACCCATGATGACAACACATCTGAAAGGACAAAGTAGGAAACACCAAATCCACAACACTTTCATACCTTTGGTTGTCCTCAGCTTGTTCACATTCCTTTGTTGGATGAAGATTGGTTGGGATATCTTCAACATGTCCCACCTTGGGATTCATAATTACCTCCTTAAATGCATGCTTATTAGTTAAATTTTGAATTGTTCCATTGTTGATCGCTTTGATTCCTTGTACATACCATTGTGGCTTTTTAGGACAATTTAGAACCCAAGATTCTACCTTTATCCCTTTACCATTCTTTAAATGATGGCAAAACTGGAATAGGTCTTTGATGTCCCCACCATAACTTGAACTAAAATTATAAGGGTGTTGACTCTCTTGATAACAATCTGGAATTGTCTTAGCATGGAGCATGACCATCATTCCTCGGGCTATAATTAAAATTCTCAGCTCCTTTGGCAGAGGTACGAGCCTTGGATAGACTTGCCTCCACACTATTAATCTTGTCAAGTACCTTCCCATTATTGTCTTGAAAATCCATCTCATATGGCAATGGCTCAATCTTTGGAATGCTCAGAAGATGGATAGGGGCTTCTTGGAAAAGATCATCTTTCCATTTGGTACCCATCATTTTATTCTCATTTTTATAATGATTCTTATGATGATCAAAATATTGTAAGGACATAGTATGATGGTGATATAATAAATCCTTGTTATGAAGACACTTAAATTGTTTACCTTTCTCTTTGAATTCATTTAGGTGTTGTCTTGTTTGAATGGCTATCAACTTTGCCTCCTTCCCTCTTCTTAGCCAATCATCACACCTTCTTTGGGTCCATATCACATCCTCTATGCTTGCTTGCAAAGTAGCTAGTTTCATTTCCACATTAGGATCCACTCTTGTTGATGGTGGATCATTAAATTCTACCTCATATCTGTGATTTGTGTCCTTTTTTGTTGAACTCCTAGGGCAATCAACCAATGGTGCTTTCTCCTTCAAAATTACTTGTAGCTCATATTTTATTTCATTCTCCATCATTACATTTTTTTCTACTTTCCTTTTGCATGGTTGATGCCTCTATGAGATGTTCACTAACCTTTTTCAGACTTGAATTATCTTGTTTTTTTATTCCTCCCTTAGAATTCTTTGGTTTATGACCAACTCTTGAACCACCCTTGCCTTTCTTCAATGCCACAAAATATGCAAAGATCATTTCCCCTTTGATTTTCAGTGAAAAAGTCATATATTCATCATAGCTTGTAGCCAAATTATCTCGTATAGAAAGTTGTTCCTCCCTTTCTAGAATGTCTTCCTCTCTACGAAGGAAGTTGAGATAATTAGGCCTCTGTGTAGATCCAACTATCACCCTTGGTGGAGGGAGAGGGTTGTTGTATGTACATGAAGCACTACCTTCACCATTGTGTGGCATGTGTCTATTCATATTCTTCATAATTTGGATGAATTCAGCCATCATTTCCATCAACCACTCTTGAGTTTGAGTAATTTTTTCAAATTTAGCCCTATCCAATTCATCCATGTCACTATGCCTTGACTATTCCAACTCTTCCCTTCACTGATCTTAATCTTATACCTGATTTTATGGACCCCTTTTTCTTTCCCCTTTCATATTACCTCACTTCCCTATCACTATTTGACATGAAGCCAACTCAAACCCCCACAACTAGCCAAGAATTTCGATCTAATACCACTTTAATGTCCCTTTTAGGACATATTCATACAGTTCTAGGTTTATGCATAAACCCTTAAAAATGAAAATACAAAATCTATTTTTTATTGTGAAACCTTAGCAACAAATATAGAATTTTGAAAATAATGACGTATGAACAAAAATGAATTTCTAGCATCGAATAAGCCCACATTAAATTATAGAATATTTGGAATATTTATTTGAATCCATAGGTCTAATTTTTCACCTTAAAATTAGGTATAAAAATCATTAGAAATATTATCGAATTAATGGCAAAAGAGACCGAATTTTCTGACCATCATACTAAAAATGGCCAGTCAAGCTTCCCAAGCAAGTTGCCACACTCAAGTGGTTGTAAAATGGCTCTGTTGACCCCAAGTGGTTGATTCACTATTGTGTTATCCCTTCAAGACCTTCCAAAGCATTGAGCTTCTAAGGCCCCCAAAATAGGTTCGCTTCCCTTCCAGAGTTGTCTATGGTGGTTCGTTGTACTCCAACCACCCTACAAACTATCCTAGCAAGTTTGCCTCTTTACAAGTGACCAAGTTGGCTGAAGATAAATTTCCAAAGCAAGTGTGAACTTTGAATAAGGCTCCCAATTGAGTATTTGAGGGGTTTTATCCATGAATACGAAAACTAATAAGGGTTTTCATCCTCACCAGCTATGATGCAAGCCACTGTGCTTAGCAATTAGAAATTTATTTGAAGATAATAGATAGATACCCAAAATTAGATCTCCTTATCTTGTTTTAAATCCATTTTCCCTCCAATATACTTTCTAAATTAAGGGCCCACTTATATCAAATTAGAGAATTCCCCTTTTTTATTCTAACTCAATTTAGAAATAAGTTGTCGACATAAGTTAGTTTTTTTTGGCAACTTAGATATTATTATTATTATTATTTTTACTTTTGAGTATTTATAAATAATTTTTATTTTAATAATAATATCATTCTAATATTGAAAAAGGGGACATTACAAGGGTCCAAACCCACTCAATAGTAGGTCCAACAAGAGTTTGAATAAAAAGCCTCAAAGAAACGTCTTCGTGTGTAACTCTCAAGATGTTGCAGAGCACTGTGAAAGCAATGATATAATCATCTGTATTTTGAGAATATTCTCTTGAAAGCTTCCAAAATATCTTCATTGAGTCTAAATATAATGCACTAAATATACTGGGTAAGGCAAATGACCCAAAACATTTTCCCTATGGGACATATAAAACATTGGAATTAAGGTGAACCAACACCATTTATTTAATAAAAAAATGTAGGCACTAGGTACTTTCCTTCTACAGAGTCACCAACCTCCATTCCAAGGAAGGTTCCTTAAAATGTATGAAAATCAAGTGTGTAAGGCACCTTGATCCCCAACAAATTCACAAAAAAATGTTGAAAATATCTTATGTAGCTTTGATCTTCGGATTATTTGTGTGACTTGCCTAATTATATGTGACATAAAGCTTGCAACGTTGGAGAAATCATTGCTTTAGTGGTGATCTTCCTCTACATTTGAGAGGGAAATCTCACCCTCGTATGAAGAGGATTTTTGAGTTTTTTGTACTTTTAACCAAAAAGTATGAAAGGGAAGAAAAAATTGGAGAAAGGAGAAAATAAAGAAGAGAAAAAGATAAAGGAGATATGTAAGGGAGAATGGGAAATTGTCATTGGGATAAACACATAGAACTGCCTAGTTAACTTGGAATAAATGGAGTGTGTTGGATAGTTTAAACATGGAACCTTGTATCTAAAGAAAGTAAAGAAAAACAAACTTCAAGTAGATGAATTAAGTGCATCACCAAAGAGGTTTCAAAACAAAAAGTTATATTGAACTCTGTATTTCTGGTTGGAAATGAACACAGTTTTTATTTCCTCCTTTTAAACAAGATTTTGTTTGGCATCAAACAATCTAGGTTGAAATCTTCCTTTCAGTACTGTGAATAGCAACACAAAAAAAAATAGCAAAAATGATTACCCAAAACCTCAAAGTCTTCATTTAAATCAGATTAGGTGTATATAGCACAAAGTCTATCTTCTAATATTTTCATCACAAAGCTTACAAAACCAAGAGAGTTTGCACATAATCCAAAAAGTATAGATTTTTAGTTGATTTATTCATTCATAAACTATAAAATAGAATTCACAAACAATTAATGATAAAATTTCACAAAGTAATACATTCATCTCACATGTTTTCTTGCATTATATTCACAAAACTCATTGATAATAAATAGATGTACGATGTTGCAACATCTCTTTCTCCGTAAGGTTTGAGTAAAAACAATTTTGAACCTTTTGAATCTCTTCAAAAAACCTATTTAAAGCCTAGAAGGTGGTGGTTATGGGACATGATCACCTTTTATGACATCTTGAGTAGTTGTAAAAATGATATTGTCAAAATGCACAACTTAAAATTTTCAAAAATGTCATTGTTAAAATGCACAACTTAAAAGTTGAAAAAATGACACTGCCAAAATGTACAACTTAAAAGTTGAGAAAATGACACTATCAAAATGTAATCTTGTTAAGCAACAGAGGGAACTTAACTCATATTTTTAGATATCAAGACTTCAACTTGCTTTTGTAGCTACCTCTTTTTTGCACTGCTTTTGGACTTGAAAGTTCTCAGAGAAAATATATTAGGTTTGGGATCATGAATCCATAAGATAAATTGTTCTTCATTAGAATATATTTTTATTGCATCAAACGAGGGCCAAAACAGAGTTTGGATGCGAAATTTATGGATAGAAGGAACTTAGACCCTGTTACAACTATCAAAACATTGACATGCTTTGCAATTGTGGGACTCCTTGACATGTTTTGTCAATGTTGGACTCCCTTACATGTTTCGTAGTTGTGGGACTTCCTGGCCTATTTTTCATCTATGGGACTCCCTGCACTGTTTTGCAGTTGTGGGGCTCTCTGACCTGGTTTTTAATTGTGGGACTCCCCGCCCTGTTTTACAACTGTGGGACTTCCTTCACTATTTTTTTATTGTGGGAATCCCTACCCTGCTTTGCAACTGTGGGACTCCTTGAAATATTTTGTAGCTGTGGGGACCCTTGAACTATTTTGTAGTTGTGGGACTCACATATTTTGCAATTGTGGGACTCCTTGACCTGTTTTGCAATTGTGGGACTCCCTAGCTTTATTTTATAGTTATGGGACTCCCTGCCCTGCTTTGTAGCTATTAGATTCCCTAGTATACTTTGAAGTTGTGGGACTACCTAGCCTACTTTGTAGTCATCAAACTTCCTCTTGATTTTTGAAATTCAAGATGAAGTTTTTGTACCAAGTGTTTATAGTCAAAATCCATCTCTCAAGTTCGATCTCTACACTGGGACAAAAATCAAGAGCTTTTTGGAAAGTTTAATTTTACTTTTAATTTCACTCTAATGTTGATAAGATCAAATGAGTGCCTCGTGAATAAGTGTTGGCTAAAATATAACGAGTAGCGCATGAAATAAGTATCAATTCTCAATAGATTCCCAAAACCAATAGATGTTAAGCTTGAATCCAATGAGCTTTGAATTGAATGAACACTAAATGTAATGAACATTGAATGCAATGAATGTTGAACACGATGAACCAATTCTTGAAAATTCATTAAGCATAATTTCCCATGTAGATTTATACGTGAGTATAATTATGAATGGGTTCACCAAAACTTGTCCATTGGGTTGTGCAATCGATATCTTTATTCTGAAATTTTAATTATCCCCGTCTTCATTTCACATCTGATTTGTTATAGGATCACAATTAAAGGCATTGTCACAAAATTCAAAATTTCACGACAACAAGTCTTAAATTGCAAATGTAATCTTTGATAAGCTCATAATGACCTTGTTGCAAACCTTGTGAATGTTCCAATGTGAATTTAGGCACCATGGGTTTATGGTAATCTAATAAGAACACATCTTCCAACCTTTTGAAATTAGTTTAGGATTTGTAAAATAGGTGTTTTTTATATATTAAGATAAAATGAATAGAATAAATCATAATGTTGGAGATGTATTTTCAATAAGCAAAAATAAAAAATGACTAAAATTGATAATGTGAAAACAATAAAAAAATGATAATTATGAAAATGAATAACAAACTTAGTTGTTTCTACTTGATTGTTCCCTGAAAAATGATTGAAACAAGAAATCAAGAACTGTAACTACAAGTGCACATAAGTGATAATTGAAGTTGTTGGAAGATAGAATCGAACCACTTGAGGATAAAATCGATTCTCAATATTGTCCTACTTGGTTGATCATGTTTTTGATGAAAAAAATAATTCAGGGCACAATCACTTGCGGTAACTTAGTTTGAATATGTATTCATAGATTTGACTTTGAAAAATGTGTAGAAGCACTGTAAATATATTTTGAAATGTTGAAATTCTATAGGGCTTAAAATTATTGAAATACTTACAAATATAAAAATATGGAGTGTAATTAAACTGAGCTAACCCCAATCACCCCCCATAATAAATAAATGCTACCTTTGTATCAAATACTCAAATAAAGAAAATCAAGACCACATAGCTCTCCCACCTAGAATGTTTTGTGCCATTTTAATTATTTTAATAAATGAATACATCTAGAAATGACTTGAATCCTTGACCAAATTTTGTTTAGGATTGAATAAAATAGACTTGTGACTTGACTAAGCATTGTTTGAAATATTTAAAATCTAAATTGAAATATTTAAAATCTAAATTGAGAAGAATATGAAACTTTTGCTCAGTGTAAATATACCTCTATATTGAAATTTCTAAGTGAAAGAATAAGTGACTTGAATGTGCCTTTATAGCAATCCAAAAGGGAAGATCACACACTAGAAACCCTAAAAACACGGAAGATAGGGTAAGCAAGTGTTTAAATTTAAAAATTGACTTTATAGGGATAAATAAAAGAATGTCCCATAGAAATAGGAACACCTCTTACTAATGTCTCAATTGGATGTTTCTATCCCTTAGGAAAACATGTGGGATTTTGGATATGGGTTTGTAAATACAGATGTTTAATGGTATTTTTAACAATCAAAACATTTTTGTATGAGACAAATAACAATTTGGAAAGGAAATAAGTCCTCATTGATGCTTAGGATAGGGTGAGGTGAAAAAATAAATATTAATTAAGTGTATAAGTTAAAAAAAGATAAAAATAACATAATCAAGTATTCATGCCCAGATTTAGATTACTGCATTTTCCACCTTTCTGCGCATTTTCTCTCGACCCGCTCCCTTAATTTAATAATGGAATTTTTTGATTAAAAGAAAGTTATACCTTAGTGTGTAATGCATGTTTTGTCTTTAACCTAATACTCCAATCATGCAAGGCACCATACTCTTTGGAAACCCCATTCAAAACACATGAAGTAGTTACTTTGTTCTTTTGAAAAGTATATTTTAAAATAGTTTGAATTTGAAAACTACTTGAGTATTGAAATTTAAAAATATTTGAATTAGAAAATTGCTTGAATTTATAATTTGAAAATTATAGCAAGGGAGAAATGCACCCTATATGTATGAAATCAATGTTGCTTTTGTGAATTTTTCTTGGAGATGATGTTTCTTTAAAGCATTGAAACTTTGATGCTTCTCATGAAACACTTGGAGAAGATTGGTTCCTTAATTGAACCAATGGAGAATTTGAGGGTGATCAAACCCCGAATTGAATTTGCACTTGTAAAATAAAAATAACATCCATTGAAAAATGAAAAAAATTAAATTTAAATCACTTGGTCTTTGTAACCCCAAGAAATGAAATAGGTTGAAATCCAAAATAGATTTGTAGACATAATGCTAAAGGGCATTGAACTCGTAAGTTATGCATTATGCAGTTAAACTGAATCAACCATTACAGATGGTTTATAGATTCAATTTTAACGTTATTTATGAATACATGATCAAAAGATAATGGAATACATTCATGCTCCTATTATGTCCATAGTTTAGAAAATAGTATTTTGAAATTTAAAAAAAATAGCAGTGCATAAATTTCTATCATGCCCCCCTTGTAACTGTACATTCTGTAACTATATGTAGATGTCAATTATAAATTTTGTTTGAAATTTGTGCATAAACCTATACCAAGCACTCGAAACTCTGTAAATTTATTTTTTTATCATGACATATAAGTGTATATACGTGAAATATGCCCCCACAATGTGTCAATGATTGAATTTTGATCTATTTTGTAACTCTTAAAACTATATTTTATATCAAAACTGATTCTTGCTCTTTAAAAGACTTATCTCATGTATGAGAAACCCATTGAAATGCCTCCATCAAAGTAAAACAAATGATCCTAAAAAACACTCATCTCAAAATAAAATTTAACTGTAACATGCATAGTAATATGTAATCATTGAACAATGTAACATATGTGAAAAGTATGTTACCATAGTAATATTTGCATCATTTTAATTTTGTATGTAAACATATGAGGCAAAGCCTATAGAAATAATTCAATCAAGCTCATATTAATAGAATGTAAAATTAGTATATTAATGTTAGTAATGTATGATATGGATTATGGCACTCATAAAACTCAACATACTCAACAAACACACGAGCACAATGATAACAATGTCAAATAATAAGGCCAAAGGCCTTGTTATCAATCAAATTTTCACTCTAAGGAGATCTACTACAGCCTCCTTAAATTTGATGTAATATGTAAACATCTCTCAAGTTGTGGGTCACCTATGGGAGATACGAGTCTCTAAATTGAAGGGCTAGCTCCCTTGCACAACATCTACAACTAACCACTAACCTACTTGCTTTCAAGGAAAAAAGATAGAAGGAAATTAACATTAATCTAATAGAGGTGATGCACCAAGATTAACTCTACAAGACTACTTGAACCTGCACTATGAAAGGCAATTTGCAAAACTAATCTCAACACCCAAGGTTCTCCTAACAAAAGTGTTTCAACATGAAGGTAAAAAGCAATGCATTTCTCAAGGTAGACGAATAGTAGGTCTGATCATAGACACTAATAGTCTTATTCACATAAAGAGACATAAAACAACCAATTACACATCATGTGACCTATTAGAAGTCAAATTACTTACACCAAACATGAAAGAGTGAGATGAACTCAAGGAGATATGATTATCACTTGCCATTCAACTATGAACTAATTCACACACTTAAAAAAAAATTTGAGAACTTAAAACCAGCTTGAAATCTTTTATTCAAAAGAAAAATCAATATTAAAATTAGCAGGGCTTTATCATACTAAATGTGGATACCTTACAAGGCTAAAAGTGGCAACTTATATAGAGAAATGAGGAAAAAAGAGAGAGGGGCATAGTAGAGGGAGAGAGACAAGTGTTCAAGAGAATTATAATCAAGAGAGGGGTTATGGAACAATCCAAATAGACTTCCAAAGATGTGTCTCTCCTCTGAAGTTGCTCCATCATCCAAGTGGCGTTCGAGTTAAACTACTCAGCTTGACACCTTGCACAACTTCGTAAAATTGTCCTTTGCATAAGAAGAGTGACAAATGGGCTTCTCAATCACCAATTCACCATGAATGCCTTCAGACCTTCTCATTTGACACCTTATCTGTATTTAAAAATTTCCTTGATCTGATATTTCAATAGCAATCACCATCTATATGCTTAGGTGTCTTGAAACCCCTTCATCTACCATGCCTAGCTTTATCCAAGTGGCTCAAAACTTGAGTTCATCTTCCCCAAGGCACTCTCTCTCCATGAAAGACATTAAAATACCTTATTATACCTGAAACAATCTATTTTGGCTCCTGGAACAACTCCCAAAACTCAATTTTGCTTCTCAAGCTTTCACTAGGCCTCTTTTCCTTGTAGCCCTAAAATCATGTAAACCTCTTTGTATAGGGCAATATATGGATGGTATTGACAAACTAAGGGCATATTTGAGGACCCTGTATGGATTTACAACTCCATGCCAAGTTTCAGTCTTGAGAGTGAGTGGAAGTGTCTTTTTATGCCTTTCTCTCTCCTCAATTAGCCCTCTTTGCCTAGAACCTTGATTTTCTACTCCAAATCTCTCCCACACATGTTAAACCACTCAAAAACATGTGATTAACTTTACCTAGCCTATCACCAACCATCATGTCAACTTTGAGGCCCTTAGACCCTGTGAAAGTGTGAGAACCATGAGATGACCTTAACACTTAGTCTCATTTTAGGTATGTTTGAGACCGCCTTCAAAATGAACTTTATTTGATCACTCACAGAATGTCTAGTACGGATTTTTAGGCTTGAATAGATGAAATGCATCCCAGATGGCCTCTTCCAACAATTTGCAAGTGTCTAGTTGTCCAAAACCCTGTAAAATACCAAAAATCCTTGCAAAATAGTGCATTTAATGCGGTCAGTACAATTGCAAGTACATATGAAGTACACCTAAAGAATCTACTTGGAGTCCTCAAAAATATCTAGGAGGTTTTAGGAACATCTCAAGTCATTCAATACACTTTAGGAGTCAATATTTCACATCGGATCTCTACTAGTGTTCTTAGCAATTGTTCATAAACCCTGGGCCCTCAATCCCTGAACCAATGCCACAATTTTCAAATACATAACCCTCCTTAACTTTACATAGGTGCTTAGGTTCCCATGCATCCTAACCGTACAATTGTGAGTGCTAGACGCTGACCTTCAGGTTGGAAGCAAGCCATTGGAGAGGGGTTGACAGTCTTAATCTTTGTTCATAAATGTTTGAAACCTAATTTAACAACTGATGCCACAAAAATGAAGTGTGACGACCTATTTATCACCCCTGAAGTCCATTTGGCTCCATGCACTAACTCAATGTCATACCAAGTGGAGAAAGTTCGGTCTTAGGCTACAATCATTCATTTGAGGATCTCGAGGTGGTTTCAAAGGCTAAAGCACCATTTTTCTTACCTTCCCCTTTCCATGGATGGTCTTGAAAGGTATGTGCTTTGTATATGAACTTCTCATTATCATCAAACCCTCACTTTAATCCTAACCAACCACTCTTCCCATGACTGTTCATTTAGGTGTGTGTTTTGGAATTAGGATTATTTGGCCTAAGCAAGGCTTATCAACATTCAATGCTTTCTCACTGAGTTTGAAGGTCTTCTAGGGTCACACTATCACCAATGAAACTACATTCAAGTGATTTAGCTTCCATCAAGTTTCTCCCAGACCTCTAACTCTCTTAAACAAGTAAATGTCTCTCATAAAAGTAGGCAGACATGTAGCTTGCATTGGTTGTATAGGTAGGGTTTTAGAGAGCCTTGTGGACAATCAACTCTTGTGAACCTCCTTAGGTCTTTTTGACGTTGAATGACTCCTAGAACCTGCCTACAATTTCATCCAAACTCCCATATCATTGGCAATAGGTGGCACTCTTCTCAAGCTTTGCAAATGGTTTGTCTTACTTAGTAAGCCTGTAAGTACTCATTTCGAAGTTTGAATGTATTTTGGGCTTTAGGGTTCCAATTGCCAATCCATGGACCTTTCAATGACTTTGTTGTACCTATGGGAGTTTGGAAGCTACTTCAATTTGTCCAAAAGACTACATCCTTCCAAAGACACAACTACTTGTTGCACCTTCTCAAAGTGTGGTTGTAAGTGGTCATTGGAGGAGGGTTTGAGCATGTACTTTGGAAATTGACCTTCTCAACTACATCATGGCACTTTGAGAGGATTCCAACTTCATAGGAGTTCATTTCCACTATCCTACAAAGTCTATTGACCTTTTTATGGCATTTTCAAACTCCTGCTCTTTTGCCTTCATATGCAAACATGTGTAGGTGCATTAGGCTTGTGAACTCAATCTTCTTGACTCTCTATTGACTTCCAAATGGTTTAGTGCCCTCAATGGTTTGTACCTCCTCTCACCTTTATACTGAATCATGTTCCCACATCAACTCTTCCTTGACAATCGGTTTTAGTCCAAAATGAGGACCTACAGGTCTGTCACTTGTAGGTCTTCATTTTGATTGTATAGATTGCAAAGACAACTCCCCTGAGTCCTTTGACACTGTGATTGTTATATCAACTCATCTCATCATCTATCACTTCTCAATAAGCCTATGGATCTATTGTCAAACATTATGCCACTTCAAATTTGTCCATTCACATGTACGGACTATGTATATAGTCAGTTCCTATACAAAGCTTGTGTATTGAGAGTTGGATCTCTTTACTCATTCATGCCTCTTGATGATGCCATAGGATTCTAACAAGATCAAATGAATGTTTTAATGGGAACTCAAGGTCTTTTCACTATTTGAACATTCTCAACCTAGACCTTAGACCCCATGAATGTTTACTTACAGGTCTGCAAACCTGTGAGTCACTAAAACACTTTATAACCTTGTTTGAGAGTACAATTTGATCTTATTTCTCATTACTTGGAGTTCAAACCTTCTCAATAGTACTTTCTCATTCTTCATTGGTTTCTTATTGCCATTCAATCCAAACATGGCATTTAGACTTATATAACACTATTTATGCACAAACCATGCTTTTCAAAGAGAAAGACACTTGGAGAATGCATACAAAGATCACATTCCAAGGGAGAGCACATGAATCTTATGAAATTGAGGGATCCTTCATGAAAGTTGAGGCACTTAGAACTCTTGAAGGTGAGAAGCATCTTAAACAAACCAAAACAAACTTGCAACATGATGATATGCTCAAACATTTGAGACACCTTTCTTCTTTGAAGAAAACACCTCATGAAGTTGAATTGCTTGATGAAACTATCATGAAAGGGGTCATTTTATCCTTTGAAAGCACTCCACAAAACCATTCTCCTCCATCGAATTTTGGCATGAAGAAACAAGAGCAAAACCATACCCTACTTGAATGGACAAGGCATAGTGACTTGATGTCACTCTTAGTGATTGTTCATAAAGGAGGGAACATGAATCTGCAAACCAATGCCACTAAATTGAAGCTCATTAGGACCCCTAACAATGGCCAATTTTTCAGCTTCCAACTTTCTCTCTCCTAGTATCGTGTATTTGATTTTTGTCTTTCTGAGCTTGTAAAGGTAGTGATGGAGGAGAGAGTGGTGTCTACAACTGAGGTTTGAAACTTGATCCAAAGATTGAAACTGACTTGTGGAAGTCCAAGAGACTCTGAAATCATTTTAACTTGTCAGTGGATCTCTTAAGGTCGTACAAGTGCCTAAAAGTGCTTGTAAAGGAGTATTTTTGCTTAGTTAAGACATTGAACTACATTTTTTTTAGGTTTTGACCATTCTCTGACCCATGTCTGACATCAAGTGCATTAGGAGGCTTCTTGAAATGTTTGCCCTTTAGGATGGTACGTACAACTCAAAATTAGGCCAAAAGGTGACCAAAATAACTTTTTGGCATATAATAACATAATAAAAGGTTAATACATGATATTATGACCTTGAAGACACATTATGAACCCTTTATAATGATGCTAAACCATGTTAAGACCTTGACCACACATGACAACACTATGACTCATAAATGACCTTATGACTAAACAAGTAAATATGAAACCAAACTTTGGACAAAGCTAAACAAAGACAAATATGACCACACAGAGACCATTTTGAAGACATTGCAAGACCATATACAAGTTTTAATAACCCTATGAAAAGTTTCAACCCATACGGGTTGACCATTTTTGACTTAGGGTCAAAAATTGGTCAACAGGCCTCTCACAAACCACATGTTCAAATATCACAAAATGAAAGTTTGCACACACAATGCCAAATACCACATGTAAAGGACATGAAAAATGTTACAAGCAAGGTGTCAATGTGGGATTTATACACACCAAATATTCTTATGAAAAGGTCCCTAACATTTTAGGATAGATGAAAGATTCACTCTAAGGTACGAGTTGCAAGTCTCAGTGTTATAAATAACCACATGGTGGAATAACGGTGAGCGAAGTGGTTATTAATCTCAGATGGTTCAGATATGATGAATGTCTAACTCTAAATCTAAACTCTACTTGAGGTGGATGGGTGGATCTAAGCTAAGGTGAACAAGTCTAAAAAAAGGTAAACATAAAAGAAAGGCAAGGCAAAAAAGATGTCCTATAATCCAATTGGAGATTAAACCCTTCCAAGCCAGCGTATTATATCAGGGCTAACACATGTCACAAACCAATCAATGATCACAATCAAAGATGTCGTTAGTACCATATTTATGAGCATATCCAATGTCATTAACAAATAGTAAGTATGATTTATAACTTATGTTATCGGTTTGTTTTTTATTCTGGTGCGGGTTCGAAGACCGTAGTTTGTCGGTACGATGATTTTTTTCTCCTTGGGTTCAGTTTGGGTTCATCCGTACAAAAAATATATAAAAAATAAAAAAGTATAGAAATTATAACTTGATACATAGGAAATTAGTACAATTGTCATTAACCACATAGTATGCATCTTGATAACTGATAAGCATTAAAAAGAAATGATAAATATTAAAATATCAAATATTAATAATTATCGTGTGGCTGTAATTAATTACATCAAACTTTAAAAGTTAATTTTCATAGTCATGTTGTAGTGCATTAGAACCACATAGACTAGTTAAGTTTTGTGTCGTCAAAGTGGAAGGACTCCTTGATGAAGATTCAAACCTACAACAAAAAGGGAGGGTAAGTATGCAATGAGAAAATTAGAAATATAAGAGGCAAGTGATTTTCCTTTTGTCACTTTGTTTTTACCATTTGTGTTGTTTTTAACTTTTACTTTTGTTTTTGTTTATTCTTGGTTTTTAGAGGTTAGGAATGTTTTTTTTTAAATACTAACTTGCATTGGTTTTGGGGGAAAAAGAAAAAGAAAAACATGTTTTTGACTGCTTTTGACAGTTGTGGACTGTGGGTTCTCTCTCCTAACGTTCAGGGTTTGTCTCATCAGAACCCCAATGGTACCTAAGTGCCCAGGGACAAACCCAAAGCGTTGGGACACCGAACCGAACCAAAACCCGCACCCAGTTTAAACCCAAACCCCAAATGTAGGTAAAAACTAAAGAACCGGTAAAATTGTCTATAACCAAATAAATGATAAGACTAACAGAATGTTCAATCTTATCCCTGCAAATAACATATACTTAGCCTCTTACAAATTCATCAAATTAATGGAAAATCCTTAATGAAACATAGAAAATTGGAAGAGACAGCACATTCACACACACAAACTCAGAGAACAGTCATAGATACTTTCTTTGCTTGCATTAATTTCTAAAATTCTCATTTTTTTAAAATAGATAAAATACATGCATATATAGCTATGGATGAGATCCCCTCATCCTCAAAGCTTGTCTAAATTTATTAAGTCTAAAATAAAATCAACTCTTAATTTAATCATATAGATCTGCATGTTTTACAATGTCTATAAATAATAATCTTAATTTAGTTCCATAGCTCATGTACAAATATATAAATAACTCAGTAAAAAAACATAGACTCTAGTAGTCAGTTCACTAGATATGAGTAGCACTGCTTTCGAGACTGCACTCAAATAAGATTGCACTGTAGTTGAAATTGGTCGACAGAAAATACCAGAAGCAGGGGATGCTGACATGGAACCTGTTGCAGACAACCCTTGCAGAGCTGTAGTGAGTGAAGTTCTTGGAGGTACTACTGCAGTTGTAACTACAATTGGTCTGGGCTGAGCCTGCAAATGAGTTGTAATTGATGGCAGGGTCACAAATACAGGCCTTGTTAGAGTGTAGACTGTACTATACTTTGGAGAAGAAGACATGGTTGTTGAAATTCGAGCTCATGAAAACGAAGCTCCCGCTTGAGTGGCCAACTGTTTATGGTCTTTTATCTTTTTCATATTCAGCCATATATGATGTAAAGTCTAGAGTGCTTGTTGAGCTTGTTATCATTGGAAAAAAAAAGGATTTCAGCCCAAATGGGCAGTTGTAATGGCATTGGAATAGAAAAAGTTAGGATTTTCATCCCAAAGCAATTGAAAAAATGAAGGTGAGTGAGCAAATGTGCAATGAGAGGTAAATGCGTTTTTTTGATAAATGAATGTGGAAGTTGCTTTTAGGGTTTCCCTATGATTTATTTTGGTTCTTATTGTTTTTTCAAGTCCATGTTTGACATTTTCTTGAGTGAAAACAAAAAACAAAATAAAATAAAATAAACATTGTTCTGCTTGAATACCTTCCAGAAATGCCCAAGGTACCCAGACCTACACAGCAAGACCCTGGGCGTTTCAAACTGGTACCGCTACCTGGAAAGTCCCATACCAGTACCAGTACCAGCCCCCCTGGGTAGCAGTACTCAATAACATGAGGCCGAAGTAAAATGGAAGTGCAATCTTTCCCGAAGTTGTTCTGGATTTTCTGCATGGAAGCTTTTTGACTAAGCTATATTTAGTAGATAATGTTGCATTTGTTTTCATTCTCTATATTTTGGCAATATTTGTGCAAGACTTCCCTGCTATCTGTTCATGGTAATGGCATTGTGGTATATAATAGGCAGTTTTCAGCCCTTCTTTTGGCACTTTCCCAATACCATAGTTACTGCAATTTGTTCTTATGATAAAGATAGAGCTCATAAAGTCCTTTGGCATATGATGTTTGTCAATGAACGTATTTGTGGACCGACGCACGGCAGTTTTTAAAAAAAACTGTACATAAAATTCATGTTCATTCATATGCAAAGAGAAAAACATTTATAAGATCTGTGGTATTGCAGTTGCTATAATCATTATATATGTTTGGCCAAATAATTTGGTTGTGGAGAGATTTTAAAAAAATGATGGCAACCACATGTTAATTACAACCAGGCATTATTCAATGTTGGCACTTGCCCTTAAAAACCAGCTTTCCTTGATTGGTAAGACAATATTGAACACGCTAAAAACTGAGATTGGTATGCACTGGTATTAGCATAATCATTGTTTTGTTATGAACACCAAAGAAGGTGTCTCAAATTTATCACAATAAATACTTGCTTGGTGCGCTTCTAGAAGGACAAGCCCTACAAATACATAATTCAATGTTTCAAAGATGATAGTATAATACTTTACCTCTTTCTGAATAGCCATGTTATTGTTAAGTAAAATTCAGAGATTTGGCCTCAGGTTAAATAGCCGATTTGTAGCATACACCAGTTTCATCTTTGAATTAGATTCCAATATGATACAAAATGTCAATTTCCAGGCTACTCTGATAGACATGCATCCACTCATTCACTGAGCTGATTCTAACAAGAAGGAAGCAATAGTTTTGAATATGATTCATACGATGGACAGGATAAAAAATTTGGGGAATGAAAACCATCACCATGATTTGGACCAAGAAATTGTAACAAATCACTGGCAGATATTTACCTGACCCATGTAATCAAGAAATTCACTCATCATTCAAATAGTTGATAGATTCATAGTCTGCATACTTAAATGCGGAGAATTCGAGCTAGTTTGTAGACCTGCAGTAGAAATAATTGCAATATCTTCAACACTGACAAACAACAATAAAACATTTTAGCTAGTTCCATAGAAGATTCATGTTTCTTCTTTTATGTTAAATCATAGAACATGCTATAATGCAACAACATTATAGCATAAAGCTCAAAATACCTGAACACTTTGCATAGGCAAGAACAAACAGAGAGTGTTGAGACAATTATTGGTCC
This sequence comes from Torreya grandis, assembly GCA_037957365.1. NCBI lineage: Eukaryota > Viridiplantae > Streptophyta > Pinopsida > Cupressales > Taxaceae > Torreya > Torreya grandis. Next base: position 687,824 of record JARHVA010002897.1, read on the forward strand.
TGAAAATTGAACATATAAACCACTCATACCAAATTAGCTAGAAAGAAACTACAATGCAACTGTTTGTCCAGTTAAAACAATATATGTTGATTCAAACAAAAAGCATATCTGAAATCATACAGTTCAAAATGACAACATTGAATATACATCAAACTTTTTCAGTAGAGAGCTAATGATGCTTACTTTTTTCTCAAAGTTTTTTTTCTATTTTCATCTGGTTTAAGATGCCCGAGCCCACCATACATTGTTTCATCAGTATCCAGAACAACCTGTGACAAACAATTGGGTGTCCTTGAAAACTTCGTACTAGTACTACATATTTGTAACATCTGAAATACAAGTGAACAGAACACTAGATTCAAAATGAGTTTCCACTAATGCCATCAAGAAATATGTGAATTTTTTATAATCAAAAGGTTGACTTACAAAAGGAAAATATACAATTATCCTTTGCTGTTGATTGAATGTGGAACTGGCTGGAGAGACAACCATGGCTCTAGCTGTCTTAGCTTATTAAAAGCATAGATGATGCCCAACAGTTATTGCACAGTTTACGGAAACGGTTTTCAAAGCTTTTGGATTTAGGGTTTTAGCCTTTAGGAGAACAATGTTGGAAAAATATATAATGGAATTTATCTAGATCTAAATGTGTGGTAAGGGTTTGTTCATCTTCAGGTTTTGGTCTAAAGAAGAAAGATGCAAATTTTGATAAATGTATGTGGGTGTACCAAATTTTTGGTTTATAATAGTGTCATATTTGCATCCTACTGAAGAGAGAACAATTTTCATTTCTATTAGTTTTTGAATCTGAAAGGTCTGAGATGTGAAATTTGTATTTCTATGGACTCCAGAAGTGGACTACCTGAGCCATAAATTTTAATCTGAATGGCCAAATTTTATAGCCAAAAGAAGTCTATGAGCAAAACCCATTCAATTGAAAAAAAATCATCTTGGAAAGGACTATCCATTAAATTTTAAAGGAGGAAAGCGTCTACAAAAGGAGATGCAAACAATAGACAGAATTTCCAGTTCATTAGTAAAAAATATTAAATAATGGCTAATTTAAATAAAAACGCTAGGCAGGAATTTTGTTGATGCTTTAAAAGAGTAAAAATGCTAACTTAAATCAATAACTAGGTGGAAATTTTATTGGGGCATTAAAAGAATAAAATCCAATCAGTAGACGAAAAAAAAAAAAGTTAAAATTAGAATTTATGGATAGAATTTATAGAAGTTAAAATTTAAAACAAAACGTCGAAAAGTTCAAAAGAAGGATAGAGAGTAAAAAAAAAAAAAATCTTACTTGTGATAGAGTTTTTATTGCAAGTGGTTGGAGGTGGGTGGACGCTTGCCCATGGAGATACCAGCAAAAGTGAGTGTCCATCTTGTACTTGTCACGAATAGCGCCAAGGGAGTGACCCATGGAGGATATGAAATGCACAAACTCTTCCCTACCTTGGTCTTCTACTTCTAGATCGGGAAAGAGTAGAGAATGTTGCCTTGTATAAAACAAAACTCTCGGCAACCTCAATATCCCTATATGGTGCGAACCTCCTAGGCAAAGAAAGGATCTTGCATTGTAGTATTTTGACGTCAAGGCAAAACCAAGAAGATGCAATGGGGTGGTCATTTTGTTCCACCTTTCAATGAGATGTGATTGCACTTCCTTGAAAAATCTCTCTGTAAGATCCAACGCTTTGGCATTTATGATGGATCTAATGTTCTCAATCATTGAGTTGATTCCATCATAAAGCTCACCAAATTTTGGATGATCCATATCCACATATCTCAACATGCTAACGATGGGCTCGGTAAAATTAAGCAAATACTCTACACGTTCCCATCACACATCATTGAGAATCCACCCTTTCACCTTTGTGACCTTCTCACTATTTCCCTGCCTCCAAACACTTCAAAGGTTGTTGATAACTATGCTACTCAATGCCTCACGCACCTTGACAAGTCATCTAAGGATTAGTGTGTGTGAGACAAACCGAGTCTCAGCAACCTAATACGAAAATTTAAATTAAAACAAATAAAATTAAAAAAATGTTCAAAAATAAAAACACTACAAATTACAAACTTACAAAATTAAATTAAAAATATACTTGATTCATGAATGATAAAATTAAGAGTTGCCTTCAACAACTGCAACTTCGAGAAGGCCTTGAAAATGCCTTGGGACATGTAATGGTTGGTTATAAACATTTGGATCTTGCTCGCCTCATATAATTGTTTGATCTAGTCAATTTTTGTCCCCAATTTTTGTAACATAAGGTGGAGGGAATGAATGTGTAAGAACCCCAAATCAAATCAAATCCAATTTATCCAACAAAGCTACAAATCCCAATGTTATTAACTGGAAAAGAGATTAGAACAAACTGATTTTATGATTTTTAACAGCAGCAAGCAATTTTAAAAAACACCAAACCCCAATGTCTATGACCAATTTTATATCCATCACTTCCAATCAATCAAAAATTATGAAAATATTACTATAGATGCACAAAAATATAGAGAAAAAGAATATCCAATTATTTTTCCAAAATTCTGAAATTTATGATTTTTATGCCCAAAATACAGCTGAAACTTCATAAATTCATAACTCCGAAAATACTTGGAATTTCTAATCAAGTGATAGCTCAAAACGAAGCTAAAAATATAAGCTACAAAAAAAATTAATTTCAGATTTTTCTGATCATGGGAAGTCCTCCAAAAACTGATCTAAAGTTTTGAAAACCCTAGTTTTCCACCCAAAATTACGCAAATAGATTTCTGAATATCAAATCCCCGAAAAAGACCCTCAACAAGGCCTCTCAAGTCCTTTAAACCAATTCGCTAGATAAAATTATATAAATAATTTTATGATGATTTTCAAGCATTAGTCTACTCCAAAAACACACCCCATACCTCAAAAGTGATTCGTTCTACCAAGGAAAATTAACATAAAAATATCCAAACCCTAGAAGAGGGTTTCCACCATGAAAAGAGCCTTAAAAGCTGAATTCTCCACTTCCCAAGCAATTCGCCCAAGGTGGATTCCAAAAACCCTCCTCTCAAGCACTTCGCCACACTTGCAAACCCTCATGCAAGTTCGCCTAAGTTCCCCCACCAAATCCCCACTAGCTGAAAATGTTAGATACAATTTCAAAAAGCTTCACAAATTTCCTTCAATAGGTGGTGTCGATAGACACCGTTTTAAAGAGCCTCATAGCTCTTGAAGGGTAACATTCTCTAAGAAATTATGCCAAAGATAATCAAGCTTGACATACTTGACTTCTCTCCAAAATAGCATATGCACACATAATCTTCAATTGAGCGCTCATGCTCCTTAAATAACCATCTCCAAGTGTAGTGCTTTTTCATTAATAACTTTTCACAAGTGGTTCACTTTGTCTCATAACCTTCTTCTACCCTTAGCCATTGGAAATAAGAATGGGCTAAAGGTCCCACAAGGATCTTAATAAAAAATGGGGACATTACAAATCCTCCCCGCCCAAAATTGCTTGTCCTCAAGCAATTGCAAAATCCTCATGGGTGTCCCAACACACCTTATCAAGCAATATCCACCTTTACCTGTTTCCCAATAAAAGGAATCCGCAATTGGCTTCTTCATACTACTGTACTTGTATTTTGGGGCTGCCCCGAAGCGCCAAAAGTGTCCTCATAGCCTTCTGAAGGCTCCATAAACTTCTCGTCAACCACCCCTTTCAAATCCTAGTGGAAGATAAACAAGCTCCGCTCCCTTATATCCTCAAAAGATGTAATGAGTGGCCAAGATTTGTAAATAAAAATATGATAAAAGTTGATTACCTTGCTGCCCCATGAGTGATGTCCTCTCAATTGCCTTGTCACAACCATCCAACAATGCAAAAAAAAATCAGCAAGATACTATGATGATAGGCCTCAAAGACATTCCACTCACCATATAGACCATCACGCTCCATATTCACCAATTTTGCCTTCCCAAGAGCTGCATTCTCCTCCATAAATCCATGTGGGCTATAATAATAAAGTACAGCCATGCTTTTATTCCATATTCTCAATCCTTTCAACACAAAATTGCCCTTTAGAGATCCTTTTTGTTCTATACCCCTCCAAAGATCATTCCATGATTTGAGATTCCCAACAACAACGCTAGGGCTGCCAAACAAAATTAGTTTTTCATAGCGTATAAGGCTGTCCATGGTCACACTTTCCCTCTTAAGGAGCACTAGGAAGAGTATGCCTTCATAGTGTATACCCCCAACCTTCCTTTTGACGCCATGCCACTTATAATAATTATTTTCAAAATCCATCACATGCTGGAATCGACTCAAAAATTTAGAATACAAACCTTTAACACATTGCTGTTCCTCCCATGCTATTTCGGAGTTCTCTATGCAACAATTTTCAGTATCTTCACCTTTATTATAGGGCTGTTCTTCCTTGCAAAACTCCGAATTTTTTTCAAGAAAATCAGAATTTTTTTCTTGACTATGTGTTTGTTCTTCCCAAGGCAAAATCAAAGTTTTAGTGACATAAAAATTAGAACTTCCTCTTTTACCAAATCGCTGCACTTTTTCCTTCAAAACAGCACTTGTTACATAAAATTTAGCTCTCATATCAGCCTTGCATTTGGAATTAAGGTGCTGTTTTCCACAATTTTGGGTCTGCCCTTGTGAATAATCAAATGCACTCATCCCTTCATTAGGTGAAAAGATAAAAACAGAATCATTCAAACTTATTTCTTGCAATCTTACCTCTTCTTTTTTGCAAGTAGATGGTTGCCCATAGTGCTTAAAAACAGCCCTATCCTTGCCTTCCTTTTCAATCCACCCTATACTCATGAAACACCCTTCTATCATAAAAGAAGTGGCCCGAGAAACCACATCAAATCTGACATTAACATGGATGGCATGAAGTATTTTATCAAAATTTTAAATCTTTCTCTTGCTGCCCACTCTCCATTTAGTGCCTTTCACCTTAGCTTCCAAGTTAGCATAATCCTCATGATGATCTGTAATAACCACACCTATTTCTCCAATGAAAGAAACTTGCGAACTACTATGTCATATCAATTAAATTGCTTAATGATCAACATGGCATTTTGTCAAACACTTGACAAAAATACAATTATACATGCAAACCCTGAAACTCCTTATTTGCTATTAAACACTAATTTGCAATATAAATGTGCACATACAATTGCCTTATGAGCTGCAACAAATATTCAAATTTGTATTCAAAAATTACAATGCTTAGATATGAAAATTTGATAGAAGAAACCTGAAAATTAGTGTTGTAGTGATCTACAAATGAAATGGCAGCCCTCCAGACCTCTAATCAGCAAGAATAAACAAGTAAACTTGATGCAAACACTGTTCATGCACTATAGCAGCACTAATCACAACACTGTAGCAATTTTACTATTCACAAATTATTATATATATAAATTTAAAAGAATTTTAAAATTAAAAATATTAAAAATAAAATTTAAATACTACCTAAAGATATAGTAAACTGTAAATTTAAAATAAAATATAAATTATAATATTAAAAATGTAAAAACTAAATAGTATTTAGTTTAAAGTTTTAATATTATTTAAATTTTTAATATTATATTTTATTTTATTTTTAATAGTTATATTATATTAAATAAAAAATTTAAAATTAATTTTATTAAATACTTAGTAAATACTAAATACAAAGTTAAAAAATTAAAACTAAATACTAAATGAAAAAAAAAATTCAACATACCTGGAAATTGCAAATACCTGAGTCCTCCCCGTAGGCGCAGCTTCACTCCACACTCCCACAGTCTGAAAGGGACGCACTGCTTTTATAGGCGTTTCTGCATTTTTCGCGTTTAGGGTTTCCAATCCACCCGCCATTTGATCCCGCTTTAAGGAGAAGGAAACATGGTTTCCCTCATCCTTTTAGTATTTCTTTCCCAACTTGAGTATCCGATTACGATCAAGCTCGTTGTTCCAAGTGCAACTCGTTAGATCGACCCAGCTCGGGCTCGAGTTGTGCAAATCGCACTGAAATGGCAACTCCGACAGCATTCCGAAGGTCCACTCCCAAAACCATCCGCAAAAGCGTAAACCGAATTGGCAAAGGGCGGCTAGATCCAATAGTTTCGGAGAACAACTCTAGGAACAATCAGAAAAAGCCAAAATACATGTAATCAAGTTTGTTACTGAGTGGGTGAGTTGGGATTCGGGCATCGACAATCCTAACAATGGCCTCAGGCCAAAGCTCAAATCGATTAAGTTTTTAGGGTTTTTTTTTCGCTTTTTCTGAGTTTTTTTTTGTTTTTCGAGTTTTCTGCCATAAATTTTCGGGGACGCCCCGGAAACGTCCCAAGTATGCCTGGAGTCATCCCGAAGGTGCCTGCCGGCGTGCCAGACGTTTTTGACACGTCGACGGGTGCCTCCAGGGCGCCTGCGCATACCCGGGACGTCCGGGGCGCCCGCGTGTACCCGAGATGTTTTCGGCACGCCGGTGGGCGCCTCCGGGCGTACCCGGGACGTCCTTGTGCCAGAGGCGCCTCTGAACAGGAGGCGTTGGGCTGAGGGGCGTACCCTTGCAACACAAAAAAATACTATTCACATGCACTATAGCAAAAACACAATTCACATGCACTGTAGCGAAAACACTATTCACAGCTCCTGTAGCAAATCATTATTCTGCCCTTCTTTATTGTAAATCCAATAAGCCCAATGTGTTTCCTGAATGAAAACACCATCAATCCTGACTATGTCTTTCAACAGCGAAGAGAATGCTAGCAAAGAGGGATTTCGTCCTCCAAGCTCGAAAATCAGATTTCCAAGAAATCCAACAGCATAACATTAATTTCATCCAAACTTTTCTTAATGGAAGCTCTTCTATTTCTTTTATAGAGTTCTCACAAGAGTCCATTCTTTCATTTTGTCAATGTGGGATAAAACATAACTCCCTTTATGTAACTTATGTATCCGATGTATTATAAAATAAAAGGGATTCTTTTATTTAAATAATTCCCACAAACTATAGAATATGCATTAATAAAGTTAAATATTTAAATTTAACTTTATAAAATAACTTTATTAATGCCCAATAAATCATATCAATGATAAATAAATCTTCCTATCGATTTTAAACAATTACCATCGACATGTCACTACCCCTATATGTCCAGCCATGTACATTCATGACTTACTATAAATAGTAAGTATGCCCAAAACTGCCTCAAAACCCCTCAAAAAGATATGCAATTGAAACTGTCTAGGCCAAATGGCCTCTAAGTCCCTTTAATGTCCTGGTTAGCCTATGGGACCATAGGGAAATAGGCTAACGACAACATCATGCTATGAATGTTAGAAAGGGGACATTACATGATCAACATAATGCAAAGACAAAGTGTGGTGATGATACAAAAAATCTTTGCTATGAAGACGATAAACTTGCTTACCCTTAGTAGTTCCAAATTGAAAATTCCTCACCTTGATGACCACAATTACTTGCATGGTAGCAAGCTAACAATTTGGCTCCAATGAGTGATTCATGAATTGAATGTATTGGCCCTTCACCAAATCGTTAGAATCCACTATACTCCAAGTATGCTCCATTATGCCTTTTTCTTGGATGTATAGAATGGAAAACATAACAACCATATTGGATCTAAGGCCTCTAATATCCCTATAACCCACATTTCCTTTTTCAAAAGTATGCTCATCAACTGAATCAAAGCCAATGTGAAAGGAGAACAAACTGAAAATGTTAAGAACATCACCTGGATCCCATATCCATGATGGATACTTGTCATGTCCTTTCCTTGAATTTATTTGGAAGACTTTCTTTTCCCGTAGAGTACCCTTTGCTTTCACCTCAATGGTAGTACAAGGCACATTACCAAGATAATGAAAGAACCAATCATGAAAAGAGAACAATGAACACTTACTAATATGATCACCCACTTGCATACTCATACATAAATTTTATTTTCCCATTTCTATATCCATTCTATCATGAAACCCCTTTGTGCCAACCAACCTTGTCAAAGCTTGCACCTTTCTTTCATTTGTGACCAACAATTGTTCTTTCAAAATTCTTTCATCAACTCTAGAGTTATGCAACAAAGATAAACAATTATTAGAATCAAAACAAATAGTTTCATCCACAACATACCTCTTCATGGGATTAATCATGAACATTTCGATTTCTTGACTTCTTCAAAGTCTTCTTTTCGAGTGTCAAGCTTTGGGGTACTTGGCTGCCCCAAAGTCCAAGCATTTCTCTATGTTGAACTATCTTTTGCAGCCCTCTTTGCTGCCCCAAAAACTCAGATTTTTGAGATCCAACACACTCATATGATGGCTGCCCACATACTTCTGTTTTTTTTCCTTTTTATCATCAATTTGCAACCCTATTGGCTGCCCACTGTCAAGCTGGAAACTCTCACTTGGCTGCCCCAAGTTTTCTGAATTTTGAGATCCCAAAAAATCCACGCATGACTGCTCCATAGCTTGTTTGGGAGTCTTCATTTGGCTGCCCCTGATTTACTGGTTCTTGTGCAACAAAAAATCCTATCATTGGCTACCCAGAAACTTCTAATTTTTCTTTTTTTTCTTGCTCCTTTATCTCATAAGGCTTTAAGGTCTCCTCACAATTATTTGCAACATTCTTAAACAGCTGATGTGTAATGGGAAATTTAATTTCTTCCACCTTCAAACCTATCAACACAATAGCCCATAGTGTCTTGGAAATATCTTCATCTTCATTGAGTGTCATAGTCATCATCTCTTGCATATTCATTATGATATTCTTGGATGGATTCTTATAAGCAATAGCAAGAAAATGTTGAAACATTATAACAATAAGTTCATCACATCCTAAATCAAACATCAAATTATGTAACTTGAGTGAAGTCATGGTTTCCAAGATGTTGACCCTTCTAGACCATGAATGTCCTTTGTCCCCAATGAGACCCTGGAAGCTTTCCACCATTAATGAGAGTATCTCCTTCAAGATTTTATCACTATAGGGAATATCATGAATCGTCAGTCTCAATATCTCACAAATGCAATTAGTAACCAAGAGCTTTACTTCCTTATCTGTGTCTCTCAAGAGTTTATGTTGAACCAAGTTATTGAGGGCTGTACCGCCCATCTCACGAGTTCATATTGTGATTGATCTACCTTGGATAACATCTTTTCTACTTCCTCCAAGGTGTCGATCACATCTTCCACCGGTTGGCATAAGTTCCCTAGCTTTCTACCTGCATTGTGAAGCCTTTTTCCCTCCATGGCTTCCATGCCTATTCCTTGTTCTTATTTCCACCCCACAGTTTAGCCAAGATATGACTCTAATACCACTGTAAGAACCCCAAATCGAACCAAATCCGATTTAGCTAACAAAGCTACAAATCCCAATGTTATTAATTAGAAAAGAGATTAGAACAAACTGATTTTTAACAGTAGCAAGCAATTTTGAAAAACACCAAACCCAAACGCCTAGGGCCAATTTTAGATCTATCACTTCCAATCACTCAAAAATTATGAAAATATTACTGTATATTCACAAAAATATGGAGAAAAAGAATATCCAATTATTTTTTCGAAATTCTGAAATTTATGATTTTTATGCCTAAAATACAGCGGAAACTTCATAAATCCATAACTCCGAAAATACTTGGAATTTTTAATCAAGTGATAGCTCAAAGAGAAGCTAAAAATATAAGCTAGCAAACAAAATTAATTTCATATTTTTCCAATCACGGGAAGTCCTCCAAAAACTGATCCGAAGTTTTGAAAACCCTATTTTTTCACTTGAAATTATGCAAATAAATTTCTGAATATCAAACCCCCAAAAAAGACCCTCAACAAGGCCTCTCAAGCCTTTAAACCAATTCGCACCACTAGATAAAATTATATAAATAATTTTATGATGATGTTAAAGCATTAATCTACTCCAAAAACACACCCCATACCTGAAAAGTGATTTGCTCTACCAAGGAAAATTAGCATAAAAATATCCAAACCCTAGGAGAGGGTTTCCACCATGAAGAGAGCACTAAAAGCTGAATTCTCCACTTCCCAAGCAAGTCGCCCAAGGTGGAATCCAAAAACCCTCCTCCCAAGCACTTCGCCACACTTGCAAACCCTCATGCAAGTTCGCCTAAGTCTCCCCACCAAATCCCCACTAGCTAAAAATATTAGATACAATTTCAAAAAGCTTCACAAATTTCCTTCAATAGGTGGTGTCGATAGACACCGTTTTAAAAAGCCTCATAGCTCTTGGAGGGTAACATTTTCCAAGAAATTATGCCAAAGATGATCATGCTTGACATACTTGACTTCTCACCAAAATAACATATGCACACATAATCTTCAATTGAGCCCCCATGCTCCTTAAATAACCATCTCCAAGTGTAGCCCTTTTTCATTAATAAATTTTCACAAGTGGTTCACCTTGTCCCATAACCTTCTTCTACCCTTAGCCATTGGAAATAAGAATGGGCTAAGCGTCCCACAAGGATCTTAATAAAAAATGGGGACATTACAGAATGACACAAGGTATCCAAAATATGTGCCCATACCTTGCCTCAACCAAGATGCCTGTAGCTTTGCAATTTTTAACATTGTCCGTTAAAAATTGGACAACATTTTGAGGCCCCATCGTCTCAATGGACTCTATCAGGATGTCGACAATGAATTGTGTATCCTTCACTTGCCCCTCACAATCAACGACCCTCAAAAACATTGCCCCTTTAGGGCTCACAGTGACCACATCAATCAATGGCTTATTTGATGTATCTTTCCATCCATCAAAAATTATGGACACCCCTATTTCAATCCACGAATCCCTAACAGGGTTCGATGCATCTTAAACTTATTTTTTTTCTTTTGTCAACAAGGTGGTATGCACCTTTTCATAACCTGGGCCGATGAATCTTTAGGGGCAGCTTTGATAGATCTCACCATATCCTGCCAGTATGGTGATCTAACAACATTAAATGGCAGCCCACATGCATAAAGACATGTGATGCTCTGCTCCGCTATGTCCCTGGATTCATTATGGAAAGCCTTGTCCAATGGGCCTGCATCTTTTGTTCTTTTGAGACCAAGAGGTGAATCCTCTTCCTCTGCAGTTGCAACGGGTGTAGCAAGAAATGGGTGTGATGGGGTCACCACATTAACACGAGATGGATCAACAGATAGTAATCATTTCTTTCTCAAATGATGCTTCGATTTTTGCCCAACAATGGCATATGCGCTTCTTACTCTTTGACTTATGCAAGGATCTTTGCTCGTGGCAAGCCCTTTCTTGGCTTTCCATTTATGCTTGGCCCACCACAAGCTTTGATTCCAGTGCCAGAAAACGCATACAAATGGGCTTTCACCCGATTATACAAGCTCTTATATTTACAGTTACACTATGAGCAAAGCCAAAGAAAACACCCTCAACCAAGCATTTGTTTTAATATTTTCACATACTTCCAAAGGGGCATTTGCGGATCAAATTTGGGGGCTATCCCTTGGCCCACCGAACTAGTACTTGCATCATGAGACATTATGGCAGATCCCTATAGCTCCTGGTAAAAAATAAAAATATTGCTATTAAAACTTAAAGCAATATGTATTTGTTGAAATAATGGTTAAAACTTAAAATAATAACAAAAAAAAAATTGAACTACTTCTAAACTAAACAAAAAAAGAAAACATAAAACTGAAAACTTACCTTAAATTAACAAATTATCTTCCTTGCAAGCTCCTTAAACTCCTTGGTGCTAAATGGATAGAGGTAGTAGTGTAGGATTAGCAAAGGGAAGAAGTTTCCATCCTATGTAATTGAAAAAATGAAAATGAGAGAACAAATGTGCAATGAGAGGTAAAAATGCAATGAAAGGTAGATGTGTTGTTGTTTACTTTTGATAAATGAGTGTGAAAGTTGCTTTTAGGGTTGGGAATCCACTTTAATTTGTTTTTAATTGTATTCTGAAGTACATGTTTGACTTTTCATTAGGCAAAATTGAAAAAAATGTTTTTTGGCTTTGAAACGTCGCGGATATGTCCAGGGTACGTCCTTGGGCTTGCGGATATGCCTAGATACGTCCTAAGACGTACCCGACCCTATCCAAAAGCCCAAGGACATACCCTGGGCATTTTTGTTATGAACCCGTGATATCTCCTCTTTACTTTGTTAGTTTAGTAGTTGCTATGGACACATATGCATTGTAAGTCGTCCCATGAGCATTTTGTTTTATCCCACATTCATGGGAAGTAGTGGTTGTTTAGTTTAGAATTTGTATATAAGTGTTGAGGCCAATGAAGGCATCCACAAATTATTTGTATTGAGCTTGCTCAATGGAGGTTGCACCCTCAAAGTGGTCTTCGATCAATATAATCTATTCAGTGTTTCTGTTCATTTTGTAATTATTCCGTGCATTTTTAGTGACTTGTCACAGGAGGATCCTCTCATCTGGTATCATAGCGCTTTCCAGATGCAATTTTTTTTCAGTCTTCACTTTGTTTTTCTGCATAATACTTTTTCATCAACAACTCTTATCTATTGTATAATTTATTTCAGTATTTTCTTGTAACACAATAATATATTTTGGATCAGGATAAAAACCTAACTGCATAACTGTTGGAAGTGCTTGGGCAAAAGCCCTAAAACTCATTGTGAAGAGTACCACAGGAACCCCAAAGTAGTTGGCCCATTAAGAGGCCCTGCCAACAAAACGAGCAACGACCCCTTCCTGATTGAGTAGTTCCCATCCGTGAGAAAAATCAAGAGTTGTCACAAAGAGATAAATCCATGGCCAAAAAATTTCTGGAGAGTAGTACTCGCTTAGACGGCATTGGTGGCCAGAGTGAAATTTTTAAAACCCTTAGGCAGCCATTGAAACTTGGGGCCCATTTCTATCAGTTTCAGAATATTTCCAGCAGACTCAATAATCTATCAACAGAGTATCCATCGACTGTCAAAGGACTTGCAAACAGATATTTGACAGAACCCAAAATTCGCAAATTATCTGCAAAGTCTCAATAGACTCTCAAAAGACTTATCGCCAAAAAGAAAACTGGATTTTTTTTTTTTTTTTTGCAATATCTCTCCATTTGTAGTCCCGTTTATCCTCAAACTTCATCCGGACACCTGAAATTTCATTCCCTACATTTTCTTTCTTGAGGTCCCATATCCCAATTCCACACCTAATTCTCGTAAATTTCAAATTTTTCTTTTTTTGGGTTTTGCCATAACTTCTATTTTTGTCCATTTGCCTTGATATTTTTTCACTGTGTTCATCATCTCGTTCTACTCCTTTGTCTCTTTTTGACCAATTTTTCAGTTTTTCCATTTTCACTCCTAAAATTGCCCTTGCCTTCATCAATCATACTCCCACTGTGGAAAAAAATTATTAAAATCCCCTTTACCCCTTCTGTTTTTACCCAAAGTCAAAACTTTCTTTACTCAACGTGTCTTAACTCTAGTTTTCCTATCCATTGCAAATTAAAAAAAATCTGTTGTTCGGGTCATGGTAATAACTCAAACAGGAGCAAAAAATATGGAGGATGAAAATGCCGCCCTCAAGACCCACATCAAAGATCTTGATGAAAAAATTCTCGGCGTCAATCTTCAACATACTACCATGAACAACAGACGACATCTAGAGTCTTCTTAAGACACTGTGTTTTCTTCTTCTAGCAATTATTGTGGGCTGAAGCTTAATTTTTTGAAATTCAATGGTGCAAATCCAACTGGATAGATCTATCAGGCAGAATAATATTTTAGTCTGTATAATACTTTTGATGCCAACAAGGTCCTGCTTGTATCCTTTCACTTGGAACTTGAGGCCTTTCAATGGTATCGTTGGTATACAAAAGCTCATGATGAACCCATATGGACTGATTTTTGCACCCTTATTTTGCAACGGTTTGGCCCTAATGTTTTTGATAACTTCACTGGAGCACTCACTAAACTTCGCCAAACAAGAACTGTTCGAGAATATCATACAGAATTTGAAAAACTGGTCAATCACACAGAGGGATTGTCTGATGAATTCTTTAAGAGTTTTTTTGTTAGTGGACTGAAGGATGATATTTGATTTGAGGTCAAAATGCTCTGGCCCAACATGTTGATGGAAGCCTTAGGGTTGGCTAGGTTGGCAGAGGACAAGATCGCAGCTTAGCAGTGATTCAAATCCAATTTTGCTCCCTTCAAAAATACAACTCCACAACAATCTCAAACAATGTCAGCTCCCAGAACCACTACTATCAAGCGTTTGACTGAAGCAAAGATGCAAGCCCATAGAGAAAAAAGACTATGTTATAACTGTGATTATAAATTCACTCGAGGACATTGATGTGTCGAGCAAAAGCTTTACCTATTGGATGTGGACTCTCCACCCGCAACTGAAGATTGGGAAGATGTTCAGGATACAGCAGATGATCCAAAAGAAGCTCAGTCAATTGTGGAACTTGCTTCTCAAGAAGACCAACCAAAGATCTCTCTCCATGCCTTAGCAGGAGTCACTACCCCACAAACCATGTGGGTCAGGGGTTACTTCAAGAATCTCCCTCTCAGAATACTCATTGATTCATGTAGCACTCATAACTTCATTGACCCTCGGATCGCCAAACAAGCTGATTGTTTTATCCATCCTTGCTCTAACTTTGAAGTCATGATTGCCAATGGGGGCACATTACCTTGCAAAAGGAAGTGTCACAATGTGCGTATCTCTATTAGAGATTATAACTTGCGCTCCACCATGTTTGCCTTGCCCTTAGGCGGATGTGATGTTTTGAGAGCCCAGTGGTTACGCATACTTGGAGCCATCTTATGGGATTTTGCTGAACTTTGGATGCAGTTTTCAGCTAATGGGCAAAAACACACATTGAAAGGCTTACAACCAGGATCTCTTAGCATTATCAGTTCACATCGCATGGAAAAGATTCTTAAGAAGAATTCATACGGCATCATTGCCCAACTCCATTCCATTCAAATGCAATCATCAACAGTCTCCACTACTCCTGATCTACAAACCATTCCGCAGAGGTATGCATGTGTCTTTGCCGAACCAGTGGGATTGCCACCTTCACAGCCAAAGGACCACCGTATTCAGCTCCTCCTTGGAAGCGTTCCTCCAAACATCAGGGCTTCTTGCTACCCATTTCAGCAAAAGACTGAGATCGAGATGCTCATTCGAGACTTATTGAAGCAAGGCGTTATTCACCCTAATACCAGCGCATATTCTTCCCCAGTTCTCCTTGTTTAGAAAATAGATGAGTCCTGGTGCCTCTGCATTGATTTTCGTGCACTTAATCACCTCACAATCAAGGATAAGTTCTCGATCCCTGTTATTGATGAGCTTCATGGCGCTCATTTTTTCTCCAAGTTGGATCTTCGCTCTGGATATCACCAAATCCAGCTTCATGAGAATGACATCCCTAAGATAGCTTTCCGCATGCATGATAGCCATTATGAGTTTCTAGTCACGCCCTTTGGTCTCACTAATGCTCAATCAACATTCCAGGTATTGATGAATAAAATATTCTGGCCCTACTTTCAGAAATTCATTCTGGTCTTCTTCGATGATATCCTCATCTATAGTAAAACATGGTTTGAGCATCTCCAACATCTGGAGCTCACACTAAAACTTCTCTCTGACCATCATCTTTGTGCAAAACAGTCCAAATGTACTTTTGGCCAAGATGAAGTGGAGTATCTTGGGCATATTATATCAGCCCAAGGGATTCGAGTGGATTTTGACAAAATAACTGCCATGACAAATTGGCCGCATCCTCACACTCAAGAGTCTTCGTGATTTTTTGGGGCTGACTAGATACTATCACAATTTTGTCAAGGATTACAGGAAGATTGCAGCTCTGCTGACAGCTATGTTGAAAAATGATGCTTTTACTTGGACAAAGGCTGCTAAGTGTACATTTGAAAAATTGAAACAAGCTATGTGTACTACACGTGTTCTAGCTATGCCATATTTTGCCAAGACCTTCACTATCGAGAGTGATGCTTGCTGTAATGGATTGGGTGTTGTTCTCCTCCAAGGACATCCCATGGCATTCACTAGCAAAGCCCTTTCTGGCAAGAATTTAGTGCTCTCTATTTATGAGAAGGAAATGATGGGCATTTTGCATGCAGTATAGAAGTGCCAGCCATACCTACTGGGAAATCATTTTTGCATCAAAACTTATCGCCAGAGTCTAAAATATTTCCTGGAACAATGGGTCTCTGCCCCATCACAACAAAAATGGGTCAGTAAACTCATGGGTTATGACTATGAAATCACTTACAAGAAGGGTAAGGACAATATTGTCGCTGATGCTATCTCACACATTTGCAGACCAAGCTTCCCTTTCTGCTATTTCTAGGTCTATTCCAAATTGGTTGGACACTGTACAGCAAGGGTATGTCACTAACTCCTCATTATCTCCAATCATTCAATAGTTGGCCACTAACCCCTCGACTGTACCGCATTATTCATGGGATGGTGCTTCTCTGCGATACAAGGGTCGTCTGATGCTTCCCCAAAGCACAGATCTTTAGCAAGCTATATTCTATGAACTCCATGCTTCTCCATCCGCAGGGCACTCAGGGTTTCTCAAAACCTATGAGCTAGCACGATGCAACTTCTTTTGGAAGGGAATGAAAAAGGCAATTCAACAAATGGTGGTTGAATGTGATACCTGCCAATGCAACAAGGGTGAAACAACACTCATCCCTGGGTTGCTCAAACCCTTGCGCATCCCTACCAGGAATTGGATAGATATTTCTATGGATTTCATTGAGGGGCTCCCAAAATCTAGAGTGAAAACGATGATCTTGGTTGTGGTTGATCGCCTCTCCAAATATAGTCATTTTTGTGCCCTCAGCCATCCTTATACTGCCTCCACAGTCGCACAAATTTTCCTGGACCAGATTTTCTATCTTCATGGCATTCCTTCGCCCATTGTCTCAGATCATGATGCAACCTTCACCAACCATTTTTGGACAGAACTATTTCAACGCACCAGCACCCAACTGAAGATGAGTTCCGGGTACCATCCACAAATAGATGGCCAGACTAAAATTGTCAACAAATGCTTGGAAACTTTCCTTCATTGCTTCACCTCAGAACAACATCAGTGGGCAAAGTGGTTCCCTCTCGCCAAATGGTGGTAAATACCTCCTACCATACTTCAACAAAAATGACTCCATATGAAACAATGTATAGTTAAAAACCACCAATGCTCCTTACATACACCCCCAATAGTTCATCAATTCAAGCGGTCAACATGATTCTTCAAACTCAGGATCAGATCCTTAGTACCCTGCGAGATAATCTTCATATGGCACAAAATTGAATGAAACAACAGGCGGATCAACACCGTTCTGAGCGTACTTTTCAAGTAGGTGATATGGTTTTTCTTTGCTTGCAGCCATACAAGCAGTCCTCCCTAAAACTCAAAGGGCATCATAAGCTAGATCCCAAGTTCTATAGGCCCTATAAGGTTCTTCAGAAGACTGGGTTGGTTGCTTATAAGTTGGAGCTCCCACCTTCCCGAGTTCATCCAGTATTTCATGTCTCTTGTCTAAAGAAAGTTCTTGGCACAAACATCAGAGTGCAGACTATTTTACAAGAAGTTGATAATGAAGGATCCATTCTTCTTGAACGGAGGCAATCCTGGACAAGCGCACACGTCAACTTCACTCTCGCTCCATCACCGAGGTTTTAATTCAATGGCATGGAATGCAACCAGAAGATGCAACATGGGAACCACTATTTCAGATTCAACACCAATTCCCACATTTGAAGCTTTGATGACAAAGCTTTTTCTAAGAGGGAGGGGATGTTATGAACTCGTGATATCTCCTCTTTACTTTGTTAGTTTAGTAGTTGCTATGGATGCATATGCTTTGTAAGTCGTCCCGTGAGCATTTTGTTTTATCCCACATTCATAGGAAGTAGTGGTTGTTTAGATTAGAATTCGTATATAAGTGTTGAGGCCAATGAAGGCATCCACGAATTATTTGTATTAAGCTTGCTCAAAGGAGTTTGCCCCCTCAAAGTGGTATGCGATCAATATAATCTATTCAGTGTTTTTGTTCATTTTGTAATTATGTTATTTCGTGCATTTTTATTGACTTGTAGGAGGAACCTCTTAGTTTTCCCTGTGTTTCCCTGTCGTATCCATATCTGGAGACGTTTCATACATGTATCAGGGGTCTGCATGGGCATATCCAGTAATGTAGATTCAATTTAATGGATTATCATTTTATAATTTATCCTGATGAGGACTAAATATTGTTTCTCTTCCCGAGTTGGATGTAGGACAGGTTTTCCTCCTCACTGAGGCGACTCCTAGAGAGAGAGGATCATTGGGGAGAGAGTCCTAGATGAAAGGTAGGCAACCTAGTAAGAGCGGACAAAAACCCTGCACACACCACCATCTGCGCATCAATACTTGTTTTAGTCGATAGAACCTTGGTTTTCTACATGTTCCTTTATACTTTGTACTAAACTTGTTATTTTGGGCTATTATTTTGGGTTTTGTGTTGCATATTTGGTTTGACCATTGTGCTGGTCTTAGTTTGTTGTTTTGTTTTATGCTAGCCTTGTGCTTGTGTGATATTGAGACCCTGTGATTATAAGTAGGTAACTCTAGTACCTTCTATATTGTAGAATCACCTTCTTGCTAGGTGGTTAGTGCTAAGTATTATTACACCTAGCCATTCTAGATTCACTTAATATATGTTTAGCACTTAAAGCAACATTAGGTCTTGACATCATAGCATTGGACAAAGTGAGCCTTAATCTTGTTCTTTTGATTATGTTATGCGGGCCTTCTCAAGGCTATTGGAGGGAATAAATGAAGAAACCACACTTTAAAGCATAATCAATTTGAGTATTAGTCATGATAAGAATGACCCTGAGATCAAGCCCCAATTCTTCAAAAATGGAAGATTCATTTTTTAAAACTTAGAATTTAAAAGATTAAAAAAATGGTATGAAGTTTTGAAAGAGCTTGGGTGTGCTGGCACAACAACTGGGAACACAAAGGAACCTCTCCTGTGGCAGCCTTTTACTAAAGATCCTTCTAGGGTACATACTCTATAAGCTTCATATTCCTCTTCACGGAGTACTCCCCACTACAACTCTCCCAAATCCATGGGGGAAAGCTCTGAGGATCCCTCTTCATAGTAATACAAAATGTGGTCCTCTCGGGGAAAGACTCTTGTTGGACTTGGCACTAGAGTGGTCAGCACAAACAACCAACTAATAAGAATGGCAAGAGAAGGAAGTTGTGCAGATGGTGCCCATCTTATCCCCTTGGGCACCATTCAAACTTAGTCCAAGCTACTCGTACAAAATTCGAACATTAGGCTATGCAAGAAAATATCTTCCTCTAAGTGGTCATCACCCTTATCTTCTTTATCATGTGTGTACCTTTTCTCACCACTCTCCTCATTCTCCTCAAAGATTTCTTGTAGGTTCCCTCCTCATGATTGTGCTCCCCCTTAGAATTCAACACTTAAGACTCTCTATAGTGTAACTTGAACTCCTCTATATGAGAAGTGTGTTAAGGAGTCTCATCCGTTCCTCAACCAAGTGTGGGGACTTCTACGAATTAATCACTTGACACTTCCCCTTAGGGCCCTTCTTGCATACTATCTCTATCTTACCATGTCTCCTAGTCCACCACATGCGTGTTTGCCGTGAATCAACTTTATATATGGCATTCCTCTCATCATATGCTGATCTCGAAACTACATTCTCCTTTTTCATCTTCCTTGGCGGCTTCTCCTACACTGGAGGTGGAGGCACATCTATCCCCTAAAAATCCAAGGGAAGTCCATGCTCTATCGACGACTTTGGGAAAAGCTATGTGTTCCCATTATCTAGTTAGTAGAATCTCTAGTGTCTAAATACCATCATATATGAGCAAGAGCATGAAGTGACAGATAGGACACCTTTGGAGAGATGAGAGAGTTTCCTTTATCTTAACAACTTAATTAGACCATTTGTAGACTTCACTATCACACAAACCTTGCATATATGAAATTTACCCACATTGGAAGTTTGAAATTCCTTGTTTTTCCAAAGAGTACAACATACAAAATATTGAAGGCTCTTGGTTGCATTTTTGTTCAAGTGTACAATTTGTATGTCTAGAATCTTTGGCACTGGTCAAAGCCCAACTGGTCCTCTTCATGTGTATCCTTTGCCACCTTCCTCTTGGGTGTCATCCTAAAGCCCCTTCAAGACATTATCTTCACAAATATTTCAATAAAATGTTTTTTTTCAGCTTTTGTGACTTTCTTGTTGTACGACTTTGTTGTGGCGCTTGTAGTCCTAGCAGACTTTGGAAGTCTTCAAGCTCAAAAGGCTCCATGTGCCAAATCTGCATTAAAATTTTTGAGGTTCCTATGGTTGGGGTTGAAATGCCAAAGAAATTCCTGGGAAACCTCCTTATGGAAGGCACTCTTGTGAAAAATAGGCATTCGGGCCACATTACACTTGCTTCCTTCAATTTATTTTCCATTGTGTTATGGTTTTTCCTTCCACAAGTGGTAATTCCGATTCTCAGAGGGAACATGAAATCGCATCTCCCATATTTTCCCTCTCGTTAACCTTCTTTCTTAGCATATTTTTCTGTTGTTGAGGGTGACTTCCTGCTCAAGATGGGATTCTAAGTCAACTTCATGCAATTCAGCTACATATCAGTATCGCACACCATTCATAGTCAATCACATGCAAATAAAAGGGTCTATGTGGAAGGAAACAAAGGGGAAAAGACATGCCAATGATAGTGAAACTATTGATGCCAAAGATCATACACACAAGTAGCAAAACCAAACAAAAAATGAAAACCTTCTAGAAAATGCAGCTAGATATTAGAGAGAGTGAAATAACTATTTTTTATATTTTATCAAAGTTCTAATTTTTTTTAATTTCTCTGAATATCAATGCTAATATAAACCCTAAATAATAATAAATCATTGAAATATGCAAAAGTGAAAATACCCAACTACAACTTTTATTCAAATATGCTGAATATGAATTCATTACATCAAACCCTAACCTGAAACTGCATAGAAAGCATGAAAACTAAATTTTTATTGAAACCCTAGCTAAAATAGGAAGTCTAGAAGTACGGCACCCTATTGGAAGGTACAATAGATTCCTACCAGCAATAATAAACCCCTATGAGTTTGAAGTCAGTAGAATTTTTCCCAAAAAGAATGACACCAAGGCTAGAAGTGTATTGCATGTGGTACAACAGACTGTAATTCTAGGTACACAGTGAATAGTGACGTGAATAATGACATAAACCATAGTTACCATGGTCGACCGAACATGGCTCATGTTCGGTTCGAACCGAACAAATGGCATGGACCGAATTTGTGCGGTCGAACTTGACTGAATAACCCTTTTTTTTTTCCGAACCCAACAGTATATAAATAAAATAAACATTTAAGTATAAGTTTACATCTAGTTTCTTATACTTTAAGTTATATTTTATTTATATACTTTCAGGATATTTGAGAGGGGTTTCGGACCGCTAGGAGCTATAATGCAAATTCTAGGTTTTGGAGGATCCTATCATATTTCAGAGTTAGTCAGATTCCAGGGTTTCAGGGTTTCAAACTTAGCCATATTTCAGGGTTTCAAGATTTCAAGGAGACATCATAGGAGGTATGAAGGCTGCATGAAGGGATGTATGCGTGATAGAATAGTATGAAAATATCTCTCGCAAAGTGCCACAAGCCGATCCCACCCCATTCCCAGTGCACCCCTTAAGGCATGCACTCTGTGAGATTCAATGCACCAATGAGCCCTTGTGAGAGAAAGTGTCAGTAAATGATAAAGTTGAAAAATAATGGGAGTGGCATTCATGATTTTGTGGGCAATCGAGATGATTTATTCTAGATTTGAATGTACATTTTGTCTTTGAAGTAATGAATGAATGAACGATGAACGATGGTGCTGGTGCTAGTTTTGATTTTGAAGTTGGGTTTGATGTTGCAAATGTTTGAAACTTAAGTTCTATATCAATTTTGAGCTTAGCCTCTAAACTATGAATATTTTGCTATCTTTTTATGTAATTCAAGTTTGAAATTCTTATGCATTTCTCATTTTTGCAAGTGTTAAACTTAAATAAATGTTCATTCCTTAGTAGATTGAAATATTTTGCATATATATATATATATATATATAGATATAATTCCGAACTTCCGAACTTACCGAACCGAACTTTTTTCAAAATTCCGAACTTCCGAACTTTTTCCCTCTTCTGAACAAACCGAATTTTTCGAACATGGTAACTATGACATAAACAGTGACATTGTAAATAGTGACACCATGAATAGTGACATCAAGTTGAAATGTCACTGCGGGAGGATATTTTCATATTTTTTGAACTATTGCAAAGCCCCAAATATAGCCATAAATCAGCCTCTCCATACCTTTCTAATGGATTTCCTCTTAATCTAAAAACTCTGGTGTAATCATTGCATCGAATTACCAAATGGGTTTAAAGGTTTTCTTCCCCAAACCTGTGCACATGAGGGTTTTCATCCTCTGTGTAAAGCATTCAACTGCTGCCCCAAATTTACAAAATAAAGGTTTTGTAAAAGTGTTCAAATAAACGAATGATTGACCCTTCACTTTTTCCAATCAATTCTTTCAATAAGCTCTTTTCATCCAAAATTCTAAAAGTAATTAATATTACTTTTAATTGAATATTCACCATTTTCCATCCTTATAATTAATAATTACCTTTTTGGCCATGTATCCAATATTTGTTTTTTGGCCCCATTCAATAATAATACACAAAGTGTTCCTTTTTTCTTTTTCCCAAGTTATAACTTAAAGTATCTTTTTGGACAACTTAATGAATTATTATAACATTATTTCCCTTTTTTAATCTCCCCTTAGCACACAGGAAATTAAAATAGGCTTTGGGTACTTCGATTTAATTAATTAAAAAAAAATGACATTACAAAGAGAGAAAGAGAGAAGAAAAATTGCCACTGCTAAGATCCTGCCCACTACAATTAAAACCTCCTGAATTGATGAAAAAATGTAGCCCCAATAAAAGAGGGATTTTGCAGCCACAAACAACATGGATTCTACATTGAAAATGCTCCACAAATCATCGAATGTCTTAAACATCAAAGGATGCATCGTCATGTATTCATCATTTTCAACACTAGGGCTTTCCTTTTCCTTTTGTTCGTCTTTCATTTCTTCCCTTTCACATTTTCGTCTCTATGGATTTTTCCTCTTTTCTATCCTTTTTATGCTATTTTTTTCAATTTAAAAAAAATAAAAATGACTCAAACCAAGTCAAATAGGTTTGAGCGGGCTGAAAATTTAAGTTTGAACCGAACCATGTCCAGGTCCAATCAGAGTAGGTAACTATGGCTAGTTATGTAACAGCCGACTTTACAAAATATGAAAGCCATCACGGAATAGGCCACCCCAAAAGCACTGCCCACAATTTAGAGGATTGTTTTATCCACATTCATCTAGACGTAAGATACCTCCAAATCAGACCCTCCACTCGAACCAAATTTATCTACACCAGTAATTTTATCTCTTAGTGTATCCATTGTGAATCTTGATCATCCAATCTTTAGTGCAATTTTTTTAAGTTTCCAGACATGGATTGCCTTGATTTGTTCAAGTCAGGGTCTTCCTAATATCACACCATAGTGCAGAGCACACTCGCCATTCTTATCATAGCAAATACTACACTTACCATTTTCCTAGCTACTCCAATTTCTTGATCAGCTTGGATACCCATAGGAGTAATGCTCTCTAGGTTTTCCAATTTCAATCAGAAAATCTGCTTCAATTAGTGGTGGTCTACCTAACTTATTTGACACTTTATTTCTGGAATTATGTTTACTCCTAATCCTCTTTCTATTAATGCATTAGTCAACACCGTATCACCAAATTTCAATTGTAACTTTTGGTATACCTTCTTTTCCTAACATCAACACATCCTGTTTTTGTATTTGTTTTGGTGCCACTTATGATTTTGCTAAGCTTGGACTAGTAGTGGCATACAATCCATCAATAACTTTACTGGAACAGTCACCATTGTGCCATTAATTAGAGATAACAGCTGTTGCAATGGGTTTTCTTCCTTATTTTCTATTTGGACATCTTTTTGGGTTCTCCATTTTTCCACACTCATCTCATCTTGGTGGTGGTTGAGGACTAGCCTCATGGACCCATCCCACACCATTTGATTGCTCATTCAAGTCTTGAACACCCTGAATTGCATCTTTGCATTCTTTGTTGTTCAGCTAGCATGTGTAACTTATTTTTCTTTGCTGTCCTTGTGACTGCCAACAAATACTTGTCTGCTTCCTTTTTTTCAATTTCAACCATAATGGCTGATATCAATTTTGGGCAATCGTCATCATCATGGTCAGTAGGACCACATTCTGTACACAAGTTCGAAATTTTTGCAAGTGCATTGGAACATCCTTTGGCAGAAAGCCCGTATTTATTACATTTTCTACATTTTATGATAGGTCTACCTTTCTTCAACTGCACAATTGGTGTTCTTGGTCCTCATTTCCACTATTTCTGTTACTTGAGGACCTTTGATTCCGCTACTTTCGATAGCCTCCACTTGCATGTGTCTGCTGCACTGTCATGCATTGTGTTCCTGCTTTATTATTTTTCATATTGAATGGGAATTTGCTAAAATCATGTGTCTTCACATTACAAATCATGGAATATTTTACAGGACACTAATCTTTCTTGTGTCCTTTTCTGCATTTCGGACATGCCATACTCCTGCAATTTCAATTTGCACTTTCTTTCCTTCCTTTTAATTTAACAGTTTCTAAATAAATCATGATTTAGATTCACCCTCATTGTCATTAGTGTTTTGTTTTTGTAGATGTTGTTGTTGTTCCACATGCAGTATTCTTTGAAATGCCTTGATATTTGACATTGATACATCCTCAAACTTCCTTTGAATATCTTTCATAATTCATTTACAAAGTACTGCTTTTTTAAGTCTTCCCCTATTGGATTTTCCAGCATTTGTACTAGATTTAACATTCTTCTATTAGAGTCTTTGACTGACATCTCTTTTCCTTATCTTATACTCATTAACTCTTTCAATATTTGGGCATCTGTATGCCACTTTTTATATTCCTCGGTAAAAGAAGTCTTTACCTTAGGCCCTGTGTCTTTTTCTTCATTCTTTAATTGATCATGCCACTTAATGGCATAGTCTTGAAATAATCTAGTCGGGCCTTATCAGCTGTTACTCTTTATGTTTTCCAATAGTATGCCCAATTCAAACAGTGTGTTGCTGGATGTTGATTAGGCTCATCACCAAACCTTACTGTTTAGGAAATCAACGATGGCTTGGTCTCCATTTTTTTTCTCTTTGGCGGTCTAGTACTAATTTCTACTATTTTCGGATTTTGAGGACAATGTACTGGCCTGAGTGGCTTCTGTTTATTATTTCTTTTTCAAGTATAGACTCTTAATTATGGATTTTTTTGTGATAACAAAGATCTCTTCTAACCCTTCAAATGGTCCTTCCTAGGACACCTCTAGTTGTACAAGCCACGTGGACAATGTATCTATTTCTGTTTTTGAGACCGGAATCTGGTTAATATCTATACCAACCAAATGTTTTTCTTTCCACAACCTAGCAGATCTGTAATGTCCCCAAATTGGAACAAATGACCAAAACAAGGGTTTTCCACAAATCCTAACAATTCGGAAAATGCACAATATTTAGCCCAAGTAATCTGAAAATCAATTCCATAATTCTGGAAATGAATGCCAAACAATTCTGTTTGCTGCCCTAACCCTAGCACCTAGGGTTTTTATCATAAAATGACTTTGATCCAACCAAAATGCATGAAACCACTTTCAAATATTTGCAAATAATTCCCCAATCAGATTTCACAAAAGAAATGAAATTCAGAATTCAAAATAAATTGACTTTTCCGGAATTTGTTGAATATGAAGAAATTCAATATCTCCCTCAAAACAGAAGATCTATAACTGAATAATAGCTCAAATTGAAGCTAAATATATGAGCTTTCAAAAAAATACAAATCAGAATTTTCTGTTGGGTGGAAGTCACCTGAAACCGAGTCCAAACCTTGAAAGTATGTAGTCAATGCCCTAGATGAAAATATGCACAAAGTTTAGAATTTAATGTACCACAATTGGTGTCAAAATGACCTAAACTCAATGTGATAAATATTAGAAAAATATAACAATAATTTCAGAATTATTATTATCAAATTAGAGCATACTTTGGCCACTCAAAAGGGCCTTACAATCCTTCCAAACCCAATTGCTCAACTTGGAATAAATCAAAATTCATATCCAAAGCCTAGGAGAGGGTTTTCTTGTAGAGCAGCCCTCAAAGAGAGGTCTTCAAACCTCCATGCAATTCACCACCCAAAGAATGACCTCCAAACACATCAAGCAACCCTTAGAAATAAGTCGCCTAACATCCACAATCTGAAATTCCCAGTTGAAGCACAATTTTTCAGCCCTTGATGTAGAGCCACTCACATAGAAGATATGAAGGTTTTCGTCCTCACAGCTTATTCACACTTTGAGGGTTTTTGTCCTCAAAATGCTTTGGCCAAGCTTGACATATTTGATATAGATTCAATATTCAAAACAGAGTGTATCAAAATTGGATCCCTTGCTTGAAATAAATACCATCCCAAATGGCGTGAACCATGTGAGGGAGTCCAATGCATGAATTAAAAATCATTGCCAACCTTTAATTCCTCTTTTCCACTTTTGGGTCCCACCCAAAGGGTGGCATTCCAATTTGGAACAACTTAAACGCTGACAAAGTCGCAATTCATTCTCCAATTATTAAATCAATTTGCCTTAATAAATAATAGTAATTAAAATTGTTTTTGGGGCAAATAATCTAATAATTAATTAATTAAATTTCTCTATTTGTAAGAGTGATAAAAATCACTTTTTGAGCAATTAATTAATTGAAAATACTTTCCAATTTTTCACCTAAATTACTTCAGTTTTTGGAGTGGTAAAAAACCACTTTTCAGGGAATTTAATTAATTAATCATGATAGTTCCATTATTCTAATAATCAATTAAAATTGACTTAAGATAACAAATGATAAAAATCACTATTCGGGCAACCCTAATTAATTATTAAAATCAAATTTTCCAATTACCATCCCTTAGCCTACGGGGAAAATTAGGCTAAAGGTCTTCAACCTGTTTTCTTTTATTTTGAAAAAGGGGACATTACAGTCCTCCCTCCCCAAAATTGCTTGTCCTCAAGCAATTTCAATCTCAACTGCCCTGTATCTTCCCACTTAGCCAATTTTTGTATGCTTGAATTCTAATCTATCTTTGGCATGGAACAAATCCAATCAACCCTTACCAAAGTGGCACCCTTGTCTTCAATCCAAAACCCAAGTAAGTTGATCTCTTCAGTAGAAAGAAGGGCTCTACCTTCCAAAACCAGGTATGAATAAGGCTCTATGTGGATTGGGAATGAATCCCAATTGAAATAAAAAAACTCATCTCTCACACCTACACCTGGAACAAACAAGTTAGCGACAAAAATAATGTTTAACAACACTTTTGTGATCACACCTTCATCATGCTTCATAGACATGACAACTGGTTTTCTTCTATTGCTTGCAATCATCTCATGATTTCTATTCAAATGACGGAATCCCCAATCATTGCATTGTAGCAGTCCCATTGGGCTATTCTCATGCAATGAAGGATTTGGAACACCAAATCCTTGAGTTCTCATATATCCTCTCATGACTTGGCAAGGTGTCCCACTCAATATATGATGTGAATCAGATTATGGATGGGCTGAAAACAAGTCACAACAGCCATACAACAATCAGGAATTCATCCAACTAGGTGCCTTGGTGGCTGCCCTGAAGATACCTTTCAGCTGAACCCTTCCTCGACCCTGTTGACAATTTTTCCCCTAAGGAAAGAACAGATTTATTCAAGTAGTCGAAAGGGGAAATTCTAAAGGGTTGAATCCTTCGAACTTTTATCCAAAGGGTCACTAACTGAAGATTCAATTGCCTCGGCTTGTTGGTTTGAAGGAAATGGCGCTTGTTTAAAGCCCAAAGGATCATAAGGAGAGGAGGACTGCAACTTTCCCGAAGGGTCAAATCTTCCAAGGATGCTAAAGGGTTAACAAATTTGCCGAAAGGTCATTTTATCGGCCAAGAGACCAATTGCAATTTTTCTAACGAAAAACCAAGAGGCCGAAGGAAAGAGTCCATTACAAGAATCCTGAAGGGCAGGGTACCCTTCAGAAGGGTCACTTTCAACAATCCCGAAGGGCACCTACCCTTCGGGAAGGTGTGGGAACAGATTCAAAACCTTTTCAAAACACCGGGGTGCCCTACAATTTTTCTGAAGGGCACAGAGGGAGAGCTACTAGCCCTTGCGGAGGGCACTTGGTCAACGACAGTACCTTTGTGTATTTCCCGAAGGGCACATTTCGTTGGCTGAAGAGCCAAAACAAAGGAAACCTTCGGGCTTTTTGTCCAAAGGAATTCAGAGTTGAAACAAGCAAGATGCCCGTGTAGAAAAGCCGATGGCAAAATACGAAGGGCTTCGGGAAAATGAATGAAAGCAGAAAAAAGCGAAGGGATAATTCCTTTGGGATTTTTGTCCGAAGGAATTCCTTCGGACAAAAGTCCGAAGAAATTTGGAAAGTCGCAGAAGACAGCAAAGTCCGAAGGAATGGTTTAAGCTGAAAGTCCGAAGAAATTCGGACAAGGCCCCTTCAATAAAATCCGAAGGAATTAAGCCGAGACACCCAAAAGTAATAGTTTTTGGACTGTGCAAAAGAGGAAATAAGAGAAGTCCGAAGGAAATTGCCAAATATAGAATCCCGCCAGAAATAGACTAGAACAGGGTAAAATACATGCAAGCGGGACCTATTTTCGAGCACCAGTCAGAGCTTCAGTCAACTGGTTATTGAAGACCTACTCGTCTCCGGATCAATGCACGCATCCGAGGGTCCAACTTAGCGTCAACCGAAGTTCCAAATTTGAATGTCGAGTTGATTGTTCCATGCGAGGGAGAATGATCTCTTCGACCAAATCAACTTGCCAAACAGTCAACTCAGCTGATCCCTTCGTTCAACTCAGCTTATCAAACGGCCAACTCAGCCTTTCCAACATTCTAATTCGGCATCAAGCAGTTCACGTAGAGTTCTAGAATTAACATTGGCGTGGATTTCCATGCAAAAAGAGGTGGGCGGTTCATAACAAAGACAAGTTCACTTCCTCAAGCGCAAGAAGCTTCATGCAAAGACAAAAGAAAACATATTTTATTGAAAGGCCAAGTCAGCCTTGAGTTAACCTAAGTGAATCCTTCTCTTCAAATTTTCAACGCCAATTTTTGGCTCTTGTAATTCTCTATATAATGGCTTTCAGCCTTGATTAAAAATCCAATATCTCTTTTGGTTAGACCAGACTCTGCCATTGGTGAGTTGTGTAACCTCTTCGATCAATAGAAGAACTGTACTTTCAGATTTCAAGTGTTGGCATAGTGTATATTCATTCAACAATTTGCATAAGTGGTAGATTTCTCTCCCTTTCCAAATTTTGATTCATACTTAGTTGCTAGATTATCCTTATGCAGGTCATGTTAAAGTGTTCTTTATTTTTTTTGCTGAAGCTGTAAGTGGATGTTAGGTGGCTGCAAAGTGTCTTGTATCAGACCTCTCTCCATCGTTTTCCCTCAGGTTTTGGTCATTGGATCGAACCTCTTCATGAAATATTTATACATAAGTGATTGATTGAAATCATAGGTCTTCCTTTTCCCTTGTTTGTTCAGTGTTCGAGGTTCCAAGTTGAGTGGATCAAACTTCTGGTGTATCACCCCTTTTAGGTAGGATTCCCCCTTAAAGTTTTCTTCTCCCTTTTCATGGTAGTCTGCAACATAGAGTAGAGATCCTCATTGATACATCATACAGGAACCAGCCTTCTCTGGAGGTTCTTCTCATCATTGAGGCACCCACCCTCGTGAGAAGATCCCATTGTTTCAGTCGGATAGAGGACTAGCCATTTCACGCACGTCTTCGATTCAGAGCGCAACTCGAGGTTGACAATACACCCATTTCCATTAATGTTTTCCTCTTATTTTGTGCAAACTTGCTGTTGTTCACAACTGATAACAACAGCCTTATGCCTATCATTTTCATGGCCAACAACATGAAAATGATGCAGTTGGTACCAATCCAACATCTCCTTGTAACATTCAACAAGTTGGCAAATGAAAACAACCATGCAAGAACTGAAAATATCATGTTAGCAACCCCAAACAAAAAAGAATTCTTTTCCATGATTGAAAGTACCAGTAAGCCCACTTGTATGAGAGCAAATGGAGTTATGAGGTGGCTGGAAATTGAGATGATAACAATACTAGAACTCAAATTTATTGTTGTCCCTATTGTTTTACCTCATCTTTTGATGGTAGGACACTTCCACCACTTGTTTTTGGTGTTCACCACCAATGGATTCCTTCAAGCAACATTTTAAACCAAGGAAACATCATCAAACTTCCCAAATTACAACTGTCCAAAGAAAACACTAGCATTGCAACATGTGAAATAGAGAGTATCATCATATTATGGCTGTAGCAATGCATCATCTCATGCAAAATTATGATAATGGTGGCTGGAACCAACCATACAGTGGCTAAAAATGCTCCAACAACATCAACAATTGAAAGATTATCCCACTGTATGACTGAAATTACTTGTAGGACTGCAAACAAGTTGTTGGGCTGCCTGGAAATGATGATGGCAGCAGCCTTCCTACTTGCAATGTTAAAGGTCTTTTGAAGCAATACATTCCCCTTGAACTTTTTTCACACCACATGATTGAAAATCCCTTAAAAGTAGCTTCAAACTGAAAATTTATCACCTTAATGACTGCAACTACCTGCATGGCAGTAAGCTTACAATTTGGCTCCAATGAGTGACTCATGAATTAAGTGTATTGGCCCTTCAAAAAATTGTTAGAATTCACTACACTCCATGTATGATCCCTTATGAGTTCTCTTTAGATTTATAAGATGAAGAAACTATCAACCATTTTGAAATTAAGGCCTCTAACATCCATCTTGGCATGTTGCCCATGATGACCATAATTTAGTGATAAAAACAAATCTAGAAGACCTCCATACCTTAGCTTGTGATTAGCATGCTTGTCTCTCTTTGCCAACACAACATCTTCATCCCTATAACTCACATTTCTTCTTTCATGAGTATGCTTATCAACTGAACCAAAACCAATGTGAAAGGAGAATGATGCAGTCCCATCTAGCATACCTTGGAACTTGACTAGAGGATAGTTATTTCCAATCACCAAAACATGTGCATGCTGTCCAAGATGAAAAAAATACAGTGATGACTTGAGTGGAAGCCATAAATCTGCACTATTTGCATACCTTTGGCTGGCATCATAAAGCCTATTTTTCCTTGCTGAATAGACATGGGTTAAGATGTCTTCCACACCCCCAATCTTGTGAATACCATGGTTTTTAAATAAGAAGCTTCTTTTTGTATACCCACCTTTCAGTGTCAACTTGTGCATGTCTATATTCCACCATACCCTAAACAATTCTAATTCTTTCTTTATTCCCATGGAATCAGCTATAAAAAAATTTAAATCAGAATTGATAACTTTTGTAAAACTCAGGAAATTACTAGGATCCCATTCTTCTTGGTGCCAATGATTGTGAACTTGAATCAAGGAGTCCTCATGCCTCATATTGTAAACCATAACATTCATTTTATCACCTTTTATTGCATGCTTCTTATGAGGACAACATAACTGAAATGGCATGGCGTGAAACAACAAATCTGAAGTGTTATCAACCTTCCCATACCTTGGAGTGATGAAAAACTTGTTCTCTCTTGATAAACTGAGGTTTACCCTCAAAATTTTCCAATATTTTCTTCGATCAAATGATTCTTTATAGGGCTGTTCTGAAAATCCATCAATGGATATTTGAAGGTTGATGCAAGTTCTTCAAGCTTGAACCCTTTGTATACAAGTGATGCCCTTTTTGTTTCAATTTCATCTTTTTTTGGCTCAAGCTCCTTGTTTTCACCTTCTGTGATTTCACTGTCATGCATACAATCATTAGAAGATAAATAGACATCTACCAATAAAATATTTTTTACCTTGCACTTCCTTTAGATCATGCTCATTGATTTCTTCCTCTTTCTCTTGTTCTTTTGATGGCTCATAAAGTTGTTGAACAACTTTATGTTTCACCTTGAGAAGTTCTGTTTTTTCTGTTACTCCCCCCTTAGTGTCTACCCTTTGCAACCCCATTGGTTGCTCCATAGCTTGTGGAAACCTTCACTAAGCTGCCCTTGAATTTCTGGTTCTTGTGGCTCAGAAAATTCAATCATTGGCTGCCCTTTACTTAGCTGAAACACTTCTTCTTGCTGCTCCAAAATCTCTGTATTGTGAAACTCAAAAATTTCGCTACTTGACTGCCCCAAATTTTATGATTTTTGAGATTTAGAAAATTGATCCTATGGCTTCCCCTTGTATAGCTGGAAACCCTTATTTGGTTGCTCCAACAAATTTGATTTTTGAAACTCATTCTTCCTCCTATTAAGCTGCACTTTGTGAAGTATGTTATTTTTTGGCTGCCTTACAAATTCAGATCTTTGAAGCTCCCTATTTACCTGTAACTCAATCTTCTCTCCTATGAGAGATTCTTGGGGTCCAGGGCTTAACCCCATAGACTTAACCAAATTGTTGGGCCTTAATGCCCTGTTGACAATTCTTCCACAAGGCAGATTGTCTCTTGCCATTTAGAAGGTTCACGTCTCTAGCCAAGGAAGAAAGAATACATTGCTTTTGGTAAGGACCTTTGCTACAACAGGAAAATTCCAAAGGAATGGTCCATCAAAAAGGCTTTTACTTCGGAAAAGTGCTAAGGACAAAAGTCCGCAAGGCAAAAGACAAAGCCAAAGTGCCCAAGACAAAGGAAGTAATTCCTTCGGACTTTTGTCCAAAGGAATACTTCGGAGAATCCAAAAGTCCACCTAAAGAAGCAAGCCAAGGCCCTTCGGAAGGGACATTTTCAAGAAACTCGACGGGCAGGGTACCCTTTGGGGAGGTACAAGAGCAAATTCAAACCTTTGCAAAAAGCTCGGGTGCCCTGCAATTGTTTCAAAGGGCACAGATAAGAGACAGGAGCCCTTGCAGAGGGCACTTGGTCGGTGACAGGATCATTGCAATTTTTTCGAAGGGCACTTTTTTCCGAAGGCAAGTGAAGAAGGCAAAAGCGAAGGCTTAATTCCTTCGGACAAAAGTCCAAAGGAATTAAGCCTTCGCTTTTGCCTTCTTCACTTTCCTTCGGAAAAATTGCCCTTCGGAAAATTTTCCTTCAGACAAATAGTCTGAAGAAATTTGGAGAGGTCCAAACAAAAGCCAACAGCAAAGTCCGTTAGAACGAAGGCAAAGATGGAGAATGAATACCTTTGGGCTTTTTGTCCGAAGGAATTCCTTCGGACAAAAGGTCCGAAGAAATTCGGAGAATGGCCGCGCAAAAGTCAGAGAAAATAAACCCGATGAAGAATTCCGAAGGCCAAAGGAAGAGACCGAGATAATTCTTGCGGACATTTTTCCGCGAGAAAATGACTTAGCGGTCCAAACAAAAGGCCGATAGAGCAAAGAGCAAAGGCAAAGAACAAAGTATTACTTCGGGTTTTTGTCCGAAGGAGTTCCTTCAGACAAAAAGTCCGAAGAAATTCGGAGTAAGCCAATAAAGAGAAAAACCCGACCAGGACAAGGAGCATGAGCAAAGGAAAAGTAAAGGAAAGTATCCCTTTGGAAAAAAAGTCCGAAGGAATACTTCGGAGAATAAAGCCGAGAGAAAGAAACGCCGTAGGAAATTCAAGGAAATGAAAAGAAGTCCAAAGGAAATTGCAAATAGAGGATTCCAAAAGAAAGGCCAAATGGAGGAGATATAGACCGGATATAAATAAAATTAAATCCGAATATAGAATCCCGCCAGAAATAGACATGAACAGGCAGACCAGAACAGGGTAAAATACATGCAAGCAGGGGCTATTTTCGAACAACGGTCAAAGCTTCAATTGATTGGCTATTGAAGCCCTGCTCGTCTTTGGACCAAATCACGCATCCGAGGGTCCAACTCAGCTTCAACCAGAGTTCCAAATTCGAATGTCAAGTTGACTGTTCCAGATTTAGAGTTGACTAATTGTTAAACACCGCATCCACTAGGAGCTTTCTATGCGAGGGAGAATGATCTCTTCATCCAACTCAGCTTGCCAAACAGTCAACTCAGCAGATCTCTTCGCCCAACTCAGCGTATCAAACGGCCAACTCAGCCTTGCAAGGTTCCAATTCAGCATCAAGCAAGCTCACATAGAGTTCTAAAATTAACATTGGTGTGAATCTCCATGCAAATAGAGGTGGGCGGTTCAGAACAAAGACAAGTTCACTTCCTCAAGCGCAAGAAGCTTCATGCAAAGACAAAAAAGGAAATATATTTAATTGAAAGGCCAAGTCAGCCTTGAGTTAATCGAAGTTAATCATTCTCTTCAAATTTTCAACGCCAATTTTTGGCCTTTTGTAATTCTCTATAAAATGGCTTTTAGCCTTGATTAAAAATCATCCAATCCCTCTCTTGGTTAGACCAGACTCTGCCATTGGTGAGTCATATAACCTTTTCAATCAATAGAAGGACTGCACTTTCAGATTTCAAGTGTTGGCATAGTGTATATTCATTCAGCAATTTGCATAAGTGGTAGATTTATCTCCCTTCCCAAATTCTGATTCATACCTAGTTGCTAGATTATCCTTATGCAGGTCATGTTAAAGTGTTCTTTATGTCTTTTGCTGAAGCTATAAGTGGATGTTAGGTGGCTGCAAAGTGTCTTGTATCGGACCTCTCTCCATCGTTTTCCCTCAGGTTTTGGTCATTGGATCGAACCTCTTCATGAAATATTTATGCATAAGTGATTGATTGAAATAATAGGTCTTCATTTTCCCTTGTTTGTTCAGTGTTCAAGGTTCTAAGTTGAGTGGATCAAACTTCTGGTGTATCACCCCTTTTAGGTAGGATTTCCCTTTAAAGTTTCCTTCTCCCTTTTCCATGGTAGTCCGCAGCATAGAGTAGAGATCCTCATTGATACATCATATAGGAACTAGCCTTCTCTAGAGGTTCTTCTCACCGTTGAGGCACCCACATGAGAAGTTCCCATTGTTTCAGTCGGATAGAGGACTGGCCATTTCACACACGTCTTCGATTCAGGGCGCAGCTCCAGGTTGACAACATGCCCTTAGTTCTCTTTGAAAACCCTGCATAGCTTGTAACACATTTTCCAAATTGTCTTCCTTTGTTCTCATTTTCATCCCCAGATTTTGAATGGGATCCTTGTAATCTTCTTTTGGAAGAAACCTAGGCTTCCACATCATTATGTACAATTTGAATCCCACACTTGGCCAAGAAGTTGGCTCTGATACCATTGTAATGTCCCCAAATTGGGACAAATGACCAAAACAAGGGTTTTCCACAAATCCTAACAATTCTGAAAATGCACAATATTCAGCCCAAGAAGTAATATGAAAATCAATGCCATAATGCTGGAAATGAATGCCAAAAAATTATGTTTACTGTCCTAACCCTATTGCCTAGGGTTTTTATCATAGAATGACTTTGATCCAACCAAAATGCATTAAACCACTTTCAGATTTTTGCAACTAATTCCCCAATCATATTTCATAAAAGAAATGAAATTCAGATTTCAAAATAAACTGATTTTTCCAAAATTTACTGAATATGAAGAAATTCAATATCTCCCTCAAAATAAAAGATCTCCAACTAAATTATTGCTCAAATTGAAGCTAAAAATATGAGCTTTTAAATGAAATACAAATAATAATTTTATGTTGGGTGGAAGTCACCCGAAACCAAGTCCAAACACTGAAAGTATGTAGTCAATGCCCTAGATGAAAATGTGAAAATGCGCACAAAGTCCAGAATTTAATATACCACAATTGGCGTCAAAATGACCTCAAATCAATGCAATAAACATTAGAAAAATATAATAATAATTTCAGAATTATTATTATCAATTAGGGCATACTTTGGCGACTCAAAAGGGCCTTACAATCCTTCCAAACCCAATTGCCCAACTTGAAATAAATCAACAATAAATTAGAATTAATATCCAAACCCTAGGAGAGGGTTTCCTTGTAGAGCAGCCCTCAAAGAGGGGTCTTCAAACCTCCATGCAATTCACCACCCAAAGGATGACCTCCAAACACATCAAGCAACCCTTAAAAACAAGTCGTCTAGCATCCATGATCTGAAATTCCTGATTGAAGCACAATTTTGTAGCCCTTGATGTAGATCCACTCACATAGAAGCTATGAAGGTTTTCGTCCTCACACCTTATTCACACTTTGAGGGTTTTCAACCTCCAAATGCTTTGGCCAAGCTTGACATACTTGACATAGATTCAATATTCAAAACATAGCATATCAAAATTGGATCCCTTACTCGCAATAGATACCCTCCCAAATGGGGTGAATGAGGGAGTCCATTGCATAAATTAAAAATCATTGTCAACCTTTAATTCCTCTTTTCCACTTTTGGATCCCACTCAAAGGGTGGCATTCCAATTTGGAACAACTCAAAGGCCGACAAAGTCACAATTCATTCTCCAATTATTAAATTAATTTGTATTGATGAATAATAGTAATTAAAATTACTTTTGGGGCAAACAATCTAATAATTAATTAATTAAATTGCTCTATTTGCAAGAGTGATAAAAATCACTTTTTGAGTAATTAATTAATTGAAAATACTTTCCAAATTTTTAAATTATCTTAATTTTTGGAGTGGTAAAAACCCACTTTTCAAGTAATTTAAATAATTAATCATGATAGTTCCATTATTCTAATAATCAATTAAAATTGCCTTAAAATAACAAATGATTAAAATCACTGCTTGGGCAACTCTAATTATTAAAATAATTTTCCCCAATTACCATCCCTTAGCCTATGGAGAAAATTAGCCTATGGAGAAAATTAGTCTAAAGGTCTTCAACCTGTTTTCCTTTATTTTGAAAAAGGGGACATTACAAGATCTCCTTATCTCACTTTTCTTTTGCTTTATTTTTCTCCTTAATTATGTGGTATTGAATCACTATCTTGAAATTCAAAGCTGTTGTCAATGTACAATGACAAACTTTTTCTCACGCTGCAATGTTGAGTTTATCAACGATAGCATACATTCAGCCCAATGTGTTCTTTTACATTTATGTGGGAAATATATGACAGCAATAATTCACAGCAGATATGACATCAATAGATAGCAATGAACAGTAATATCACTAGCCAAATAGCAGCTATAAATTGTAACAGCTAGATGATATTATAACAACAATGATATCCATATAAATATCTCGTAGGTTGACCCCTCGTCAAATACCATTAACAACTTAATCAACAAGATCGTGTCCAGTAAGATAATAAACAATCTTGGAACTAAATCTTAGGTAAAATAAGCCCAAGTACACCTTATACTGCCTACATTTTTTTAATCCTTTCTTGGGGTTCCATGCATGGAGGAGGATGACTGTGCTGCAGTATACATGTGAACTATAATATAAACACAGTGTTATAAATTCGTTCCCAATATAGGTTATGATGTATGGCACTCTACTGTTCACAATCAAGTGATATCTTTGCATGCCAATGTGTGGAGATATGTTATATGTGCACTGTAAAGCCTGAGTATACGAGCACTAGCGATTAGTAGAGTCATATACTTTCTTGGCAAATATTTTCTTGATTATAGAACTATCATGTTCAAGTTAATTACATAAAGTATTAAATCAACATTATAGATAAACTTGTTGATTGTCTAAATCCAAGGACAAGAAATGCTAGATAGTGAGCATTAAGCTTCAAATAAGGGTAAACAAGCCAGATAATTAATAACCTGGAGCTTGATTTTCCTCGTGTTAATCTCATGTGATCCTTTTCTCTGGCTTGTAATACCTATCTGGAAGACAACTGGTCCCTGATGAGAATGACTACAGCAACACTAAAGACTTCCTTGTAGCTTCTTCTATAAGATGGATCGATAAAGGGATTGAATGTCCGATATAGATATCAAAACCAGAACATAATATGGTACTATTGTTGTGAAGCTCAAAAACAATTAAACAAAATAAAAAAACACTCATTAACCATCATACAATTTAAAACAGAAAGTTCTTGCTCCCCCAAATGTATTCTGAACAGGAGAAAATACTCGTTATACTTCCATACCAATTTTCCCCAAAGTGGAATAATTTGAACACAATACATATCAAGCAAAGAACTTTCCACTTTACTCTCCTGGTTAGAGGAAAATATCTAACCTGATATTCGCCAGCTTCTTCTACTCCTATTTCATAACCGTTATATGAGTCAGTGGGGTGGAAGTTGAATACAAAGAGAAGAGAACCACGTGCATATACTATGACCTGTTTCAATCAAGAAAAACAGTACTTAAGTCTCATTCTGAATGCAAATAGCTCCAGTCAAAAATGAAAGAACAATATGGAAATACTTAAAAGTGCTAAGTGCATCATGAAAGTAATAACAGAGCAATGTTATCATCAAATTCTACAGAGAAAAGCTCCAAACTGCTAGGCAGGACAGGTGTTAATCATAGACTTCAAATATAATGTTCAGTCCTTTATATAATTGTGAAGAGAAAATTTCTCCTTTATAGAACTACATTCTTTGGTGATGCAATTAGTGAATCAACGCAACTCAGTGGTATATCAGGCCTTGGCTCAAATCAATGACCTCAAAAATTGTGCAGTAATTGTGGCAGTAATGTTGGTTCTCCTGAAGTTGTTTCAACTGCCACTTCTGAAGTTGTTTCAAGTTGTTTCTATCACTAAATAATCGCAAATTCAAGAAGCTACATATCATTTGGTCATACATATTCAAGCAAAAACAGAGATTTCCTTCAAGAACAGGTGGGTAAGCAGTCTTATCCTTCGTTTCACAAGACAAATGTTTAGTCTATTCATCATGGGTGTGAGGAGACAACCCAGTTTGTCTGAATAGCCAATAAATGATGTTTTGGATATATTTGATGACAAAGGAAAATATGGACAAGAATTTATGATTAGCACTGAATTGAGATCTCAACAGAGCTTGATGGCAGATTTCAATGCAGCTGTGACTAGGGCAGGGTTGGAGAAGTACTGCTATGGTGATTTTGCAGGCCCGAAATCAAACATTCTTCCACCACTTCCTAGAATGTTTTATATCAGGTCAGAGGTACCTAGCTCATCTGCTGGTCTGGTTGACAGTGTACCTCAACCTAGTAAAGATGTTCACAATGCTGCAAAAGATCTACAGCCAAGTTAAATTACCAGGTTAAAAACCAAATCTGCAGCAATGATTGCGCTTAGATTTCTGAACTTTGTGATTTGATATACTTGATGTTTGAGCTTTGCTATACCTTACATCCTTAGTTTATGATGTCATTTGATACTATGACAACATTTTTATGTTGTACTGAACTGATATACGTTGTTTTAGCCCAAGCATGGGG
Organism: Torreya grandis; assembly: GCA_037957365.1. NCBI lineage: Eukaryota > Viridiplantae > Streptophyta > Pinopsida > Cupressales > Taxaceae > Torreya > Torreya grandis. Next base: position 727,442 of record JARHVA010002897.1, read on the forward strand.
TATATAATATTGCACAAATTTTACTTCGACTTAAAAAAATTAAACCCTAAGTGCATGTGTGTGTGTGTGTGTGTGTGTGTATATATATATATATATATGAAAAAAAATATTTTAAAAAAAAAAATGATATTTTAAAATTATACTTTAAATCACTTTTGTTACTATAGTTAACTAGGGTTAGGGACCCTATACCTGCAAAAACTTTGATTGAAAAGGCAGTAAGTGATAGTAAAAACCCATTCGGACCTCAAATTAATAGTGCATATTAACATGTATAGTACAACCTAACAGTAATTATTAATTTATGTCCCAATTAGAACATCTTGAAGCTGATAACATTACTATTTTGTGAACTGCATTATCATTTTAGTCCCGTCTTCATCTTGAATCATGGTTGAACCAAAATTGGGGATGTTATAGAAGCACAGTTACCAGGTTCATAAATCTGGATCCGTTCGGGAGGGGAAAAAAATCCGAAAATTCAGAATCCTCAAAAAAGTTCGGAAAAATCCGATCTGGAGTATATACATTTATATACGTGAGAATAGTTTTATAAAAATGCAAAATTGACAAATACAATGAAAAACATTAATAAAGTAATATAAATTGTTAATATTATACAATATATGTGGTTGTTGCACATTTTTCCCCATAGAAAACCTTAAAAAATTAAAAAAATTATTTTTTTTTTTTAAAAAATAAATAGGGCCGACCTGGAAGAACTTATCCAAGCAGGGAAAAAAATTCGGATCTGCCCAGATTTTGGGCAGATCCGGCGGGATTTGGTAACTATGCACTGGAGCAGGAGCGGGGCTGTAATCTTTTAAATCGTCTCCTTTTTTCTTCCCATCCACAACCACATTTTCACTCATCCACCTTCATAAAAGGGTTTCTTGAACTGGCTTGGCCTTATACTCGAGTCCATCTCTCATTATATACCTTCAATCTTATCTACTTTAACTCGAAAAATCCTTATAGTCTTCTTAAGTTAACAATGGGTTCCTTAAAAAAAACAAGCCAAACTTGATGCAAAATGTAAGAAAATAATGCTCACAGGGTACATCGACAATCATAAAGCATATCGGTTGGTTGATGTTGCAACTAATAAAGCATGCATTAGTCATGATGTGGATGTTTATGAAAGTGCAGGGCTGTTCCAAGAAATGAAAGAACAAGAATCAGATCTAAAAGTTGCTGAAAACGAAGAAAAATTGGCTGGAAAATCAGGTATGATGCATGTGAAACATCTTCTAAGGTTGATTTTCATGAAATTCCCAGCCAAGAAGCCATTGAAAATAACCCAAATCACCAATAAAACAGCACTGATTTGGAGGGGGAGGAAAAGAAAAGACCAAAAAAGTGGTTCAAAACAATTGGTGATGCTCGGTTAGATGAGATTCCTGATATGAGAGTGGAAGGAAGACCAAAAAGAAGGAAGAAATCTGATACAGTGAATTTGATGGTTAACCTTCAGTACTCATTTGAGCTTGAGGTATAGGAAAAAACTATAGGAAGACTAGGAGTGGGAAAAGGATATGCAAGCTGACTATGAAACTTTGATGAAGAACCGAACATGGGTCCTAGAAAAGTTACTTATTGGGAAGAAACCCATCGGCTGCAAATGGTATACAAGGTCAAGTATAACGCAGATTGAACACTGGACAAACAAAAAGCAAGGCTGGTTTCAAAGGCCCTTGGACAAAAGGAAGGGATTAACCATGAGGAGAATTTTGCTCCTACTCCAAAAATGGAAACAATCCGATTAGTTCCAACCATGGCAGCACAGTTTGGCTAGAAATTATATCAATTGGACGTGAAGAGTGCCTTCCTCAATGGAGATTTGGAGGAAGAAGTATTAATGTACCCACTGCAAGGATTTCAGGTTATAGGGAAGGAACATATGGCACGCGAATTGAAGAAATCTCTTTATGGGCTGAAACAGGCTCCCATGGCATGATACATCAAAATTGACAATTATTTGGGAGAATAAGGATTCAAAAGCGATCCTTCTGACCCCAATCTCTACATCAAAAGTGAAAAAGCCGATGTGGTGATTCCAATGATATATTTTGATGATATCATCATCATTGGTAGTGAGGTCAAAGCAAACAATAAGGTAAAATCAGATTTATGTTTCGCTTTTGACATGACAAATCTAGGCCTCCTACGTTACTTCTTGCGTGTAAAAGTTTCACAAACTGATAAACATCGTTTTTCTTCTCAAACAAAATATACAAAAAGTTTGTTAGACAAGTTTAGGATGGTAGATCATAAAACGACATCTACACCTATGGAGATAGGGCTGAAGTTTTCAGCCAAGATTGATTCAAAAGCAATAGATGAATCAGTCTACAAACAATTCGCTGGCAGCTTGATCGATTTTACAACCACTACCCCTAACTTGACTATGCAATGAACTATATCTCCCAATTTATAATAGCTCCAAAAGTGAAATATTGGGCAACAACAAAGAGGGTGTTGTCAATCAGACTCGCACCCTTGTGAAGGTAGTTTCAGGCCTTCACAGTTTGCTGAAACATGGAAACAATTCTAGGCTGTGGATGGCCTAATCAGTGGATTGAGTCTCTAGATTCTAAGGGCTAGGTCCCTTTGGTGTATCAATTAGGATTTCTACTCTATGCTACAAACTGCCAGGAAAAGGGAAGAAAGAAAACTGAAGGAAAAATCCTATCTAGTGATGGTGATACACCTATATTTTGGTTCATCCACTCAATTTGAGCTTCTAAAAACACTGATTAGACAAGAAAAGACTGAATTTTTAACCCCAATTGACCCTTACACATCAATATTTTATGAAAAGGTTCTATCTTGTGATCAAAGCTTGAGAGAAATGATGGAATAGGCCTGATTCAAGACACTAACCAGCCACTTATGTCCACTGTAACTTTAGCCAAAAGATATTAAACACAAAACATAACTTGCATAATCTGATCAGCTAGTAACTAAGTAAGAATCAAGACTTGACAAGGAAGAAAATTCTATCACATATGCAAATCACTGACATAAATACACTATACCATCACCTTGGAGTTTGAAAATTGTCTTATTAATTTGAAAAGGTTACACAACACAAATTTTTGGCAGAGTATAGTCTTGCCAAAAAGAGGTTACAATTCAACGCTGAAAAGCCAACTTATATAAAAAAGTATACAACAACCAAGAGATTGGCACTGATAATAGAAGAGGAGATCAACCAAGTCCAACTTGTGCTATCCAAAGATAACACAGCCTTCTAATAAATAACTTTTTGTCTTCTGTCTTGCATGAAAAGATCTTTGGCGTTTGAAAAGAATGGTGAGCTCAAGTTTGAGTCAAAACCTTCATCATGCATTGCTACGCCAACCTCCAAATATAGAACTCCACTTGAACTGTTGGAAACATTGAAAGCCTTCAACAAGATAAACAAGAGCACATGCATGAATTGTCAACTAAACAAAGTGCAAGACTAGTCAATTCCAAAACTGAAGCATGCATGAAATTCCATGTTGGCGTAGAAGGGATGAGGTGGACCCAAGTTTGACAAGTCAAACTCTTGCAAGGAATGCTACGCCAATAACCAAAGAAGAAAAATGCCTCTTGATTGAACTTGGAGCTAAGTTGGATCATTGCATGCATGAAATGACTAGGAGATAAGCATGACTTCAACAAACAATCAACTGAAGCTTTGACCAATCAACTATAAATAGCCTTTGCTTGCATGGAAACTCCAAGAGAACAACAAATACATGGTGTAGAAACTCAGATTAAACTCCTTGTTAACTTATTCCAACGCCAAACCCAAATTAGCCCTTTTGAACAATTAGGTCAACTAGACTAGTTAAGCCAAAAGGTCTAGTTTGCAAACTTGGACACCATGAAACCTGCAACAAAAGCCATGAAACCTCTAGACTAGAAGCTCCTTAGGGAGTGACTGTAGGATGATATCTGGGTTGGCTTGTGTCATTTGTTTTCAGCTATTTCTCCTTGCTTCGCTTAGGCTCGAGGCCCTTTCCCTTATGCACTTTCCTGCGGACATTTGTTCTCATTCTTTCCCTTCAGGTTTAATGCCCGCGGCTTTATACCTTGTTTATTTCCTTCGGACAAAAAGTCCGAAGGAATTATATCTTTGAGCTTTTGTCTGTCATTTTCCCAATGGACCAATTGTCCGCGGGAATTGTCTCTTCATCCTTTCCGATTGGTCCATTCGCTTTGAACAATTCCGCGGGTAAATCTTCCGAAAGAATTCTTTCAGACAATTTTTTTCGAAAGAATTCTTTCGGACTTTTTGTCCATCTCTTTGCCTTCAGACAAAATGTCCACGGCCTTTTCGTTCTTGTGCCTTTCCTTCGGCTTTTCTGATTGATCTATTTCCTTCGGCTTTTCCGATTGGTCCATTTCCTTCGAACAAAAAGTCCGAAAGAAATCTTGTCCTCGGAACCCTTACAAATTACCCTTCGGCAAAATTGTATTTGTCCACTTGCCCTTCAGAAAACTGTCATGACAATTTGTCCGAAGGAAATGTACCTTTTGGACTTTTTGTGTGTCCCTTTGGAGTTTGATAATGGACTTTCTCGAAGGGAAAGTGCCCTTCGGGTTTTCCCAAAATGAACCTCTCGGCCTTTTTTCAAGTGTCCTCTCGAACTTCTTAGAAATGACTTTCTCGAAGGGAAAGTGTTTCGGAAAAATGTTAGAGCCTTCTCGAAATTGTCCCTTCGGGAACATGAAATGGACCTTTGCCGAAAAGTGATCCTTCGGAACTTTTGTGAATGACCCTTCGGGAAATTTTGAAGAGCCTTTCGGGAATTTTGGAAATGATTTTCACGAAGGGAAAGTGCCCTTCGGCTCTTTTGGAATTGACCCTTCGAAAAAGTTGTAATGGTCCCCCTTGTCTTTGAGAATGCCTTTTTCCAAAGGGCAGATACCCTTCATCTTTTTTGTAAATGATCATTCGGAAGTTTTGTAACGGTTCACTTACCCTTCGAAATTCTTGCAAGTGTCTTTTCAGAAAAAAGAGAATGGTCTTTTGAAAAAGTTGACATGCCCTTCGGATTTCCAAAGTGTCCCTTCGGCTTTTTCCAAAGTACCCCTCGGCTAATGAAAACTGCCCTTCGGGAAAATGAAAGTGTCCTTCAAAAAACTGTGATGATCCTTCTGAAAGTTGTTTCGGACAAAAAGTTCGAAACAATTCTGATACTTAGACAAACCTTGAAGTCTTCCTTCCGTGAAAGCCCAAAGTATTTCTTGTGCTTGTGAAAACCCGAAGTATTCTGACTATCCCTTTAGAACTGCTCTGAGCAAAAGCAAATTGGCAATGACATGAAAAGCTTTGAATGATAAGGGCGGCAATTTGACCTGCAGGGTCAAAATTGTCAACAGGTGCTAAGATATGTGAAGGGAACATTATACTTTGGCATTCTATGTGATAAAAGTAAGTAGATTCGGTTGTGTGGATATTTAGACTCGGATTGGGTAGGATTCATGGATGATAGGAAATATCCATTAGGTTGTGTTCCGTCTTGGAACAAGAACAGTTTCTTGGATCAACAAGAAACAACATGCAGTTTCACTTTCCTCTACATAGACAAAATGCAGAGCAAAAATAAAAGGGGCATGTGAAGCGGTCTGGATTAGAAGAATGTTGGTAGATCTACAAGTCTGTGTTGCAGGAAATGCGCCCCCCCCACGTCCCTTGCCTGGAGATGCCTCCAGTACGGGGACGTCCTAGGCACACCCGGAGGCATCCGTAAAAGTGTCGAAAACGTCCGACACTATCTGGATGCCTTCGGGCGTGCCCGGGACGTCTCTGGGCATTTCCGATAGGGGCATGGGACAGTTGGCCAGAAAAATTAAAAACACTGAAAAAAACATTTAAAAAAACCCTAAAAAGCTAGTAGACAGAGACATCATTCAGTTGGAATTTTTGCATTTTTGTGAAACCCTAGACAACATGCTACTAGATGGAGATGTATTTCAGTTGGATCCCTGTTAGGACCTGTTGGATCCCGTGAAACCCCTTTACGGCCTTGTTTTTGTGTAAAATTTAAAATATTTTCTTGTCTTTCTACTCGAATCCTTGTGGCGACTTGGTGAAGAGGAAGGGGCCTTGTGGCGAGAAGGAAGCTCGGTGAGTTGTGGTGGGTCGACGCAGGCAGGGTAGCGTAGCATAGGTTTTAATGTTTTTGATTTCATTTGTTATTTTATGATTTGTTTTATTTTATTTTTTAATTTTATGTTTTGTTTTTTAATTCTCTTTATAATTTTTTAATTGTTATTTTATGTCTCTTTTAAATAATTTATAATGTTTTATGTTTTATATTTATAATTTATTTAATTTCTTTTTATGACTTTTAAGTTTTTTATTTTTAAAAAAATTTGGTTTTAATTTATTTTATTTTATGTTTTTTTTAAATAATTTATAATTTTGTTTTATGTTTTATATTTATAATTTTTTAATTTATTTATATGATTTATTAATTTTTTTAATTATGTATTTTAAATAAAATATTATATTTTTTTAATATTTTATGTTTTTATATTTTTCTAACGTTTGAATTTAATGGCAATTTTTTTTTCAATTTTTATTCGAACTCGAATTCAAACCAAATTTTAACCTCGTCAAATTCGTACTCGAACTCAAACCTTGTGACTTATCCTAAAACGTTGCTAAGAACTTATAAAAGCAGCCCCCTCCCTCCTCATAAGACCACGTTGCTAAGAACTTAGCAAACATTTTGAAGCAATGAATGAACAAACACTATTTTCAAGTGTTTTACTAAAAAATGAGTAATATGTATTGTTTATATACAGATGTACCCACAGCGTATCCAAATCAAGGTTCTAGAAAAATGGCGTACACACGTACCCGACTCATACCCATAGCCGTATCCAAACAACATAGCTACAAATTCATCAAACTGAGCCTACAATACTTTTATTTATTACTTAGGGAATTCTCAAGCTGGAAAAGAATCCTGTCTTTCATGAGTGAACAAAACATGCTGCATACATTGTCACTTCATTTGACAACTTGTAGAAGATGGATAAGTTGAGCTACAATATTGTCCAACATAGGACCAAACACAGACATTCTCTTTAAGTCTCTTGACTCAAATAAATTCGAAAAAATTAGACATAGACTTAGTGTAATTTCTAGAATGACCATTTAAGGGAGGATGTTGAGAGTTCGTAACATAAAGTTATAATGATCATACCAGTATTAGTGATAGGCTAAGTGATCAAGTCACTTTATGACTTTAGTTTGCATTATCAAAACATGTAAACATGACTTAATGTTCACTTAAGTCATTTTAGGGTTAGGGTTTGGGTTTGTGTCACCCAAATATTAGGCATTACGTTGTTGCTTTCCTTTTAAGTGACATTTTTTCTTTCAATAACATACCCAAGAAGTATTTCTCTCTTTCAAGTATTCTCTTGTTGATATGTAATAGTGCGGAGATTCCACTACAAATTCATCAATATGAATCATTTGCTCTGTTTAATGGACTTGGTTGCGAATGCTTGTTGTCTTGTTACGCAAAACATACATTTATGGTGCTATAAATTGAATTTAAAGAATGCTGGAGAGTAAAAGAACTAAACACTCATATGCAAGATAAACAAAGACTGAAGTCACAAACATCAAAAGAGAGACACAACTCAAGATGAGAAATTTTCAGAATACTGAGGGGATTCCTCCTCTTGCCACTCTCTCTTTATCAATTACAAGGTGCTGACATTAATGGCCTTCATGAACAACCTTAACTATACAATGTGTTCAAAACCCATAATGAATACTACTTGTTTGTATACACACTTCCTTTATGCACAACTCAACCCAAACACCAATAAAATCAAGATCATTGCTAGAAGAACACTAAGTACATGGAGAATCACATAATTGTTTTGTGCCCAAACACTACTAAATCACTCAATGTTTGATGCCTATGCCCTCTACAAAAGCCCATATATATGCAAGAAGGAAGAGACCCTCCAAAGGAGCTGAAATTAACAAGTTATGGAAGTGGGAACAGTTGCAACCATTCCTCTACCTATCTATTGTCTGCAGGTGGAACCGTCACTTTGTGCGAGCTGAAAAACTGGTAGTTTTGTTACCATTGAGGTGGTTATAGAACCACTTCCTGTGGGCCCAGTGGTTTCGAAACTGCTGCCTGCATGAACTAGTGGATTCAATAACACCACCTACATGGACTAGTGGTTTCATTACCATTAACGAAACATTGCTTTATGCTAACAAGGACCTATAGAGATCTTATCTAGGATGTCTAGATCATCCCAGACCTGATTCTGCCTCTTCAAACCCTCTTATACTTTTCCGATCAACCTCTTGACTTACAACTATGCAGAAAACACATTTAGGAAATGTTACAAGTGATCCAAGTAGCATATTTGAATATTAGAGAATAGTGGAAGTAGTTAGTCGTCATAACTACCATACTAGATCTGAAATTCAGATCATGCCTCCCCAATTAGAGGCTTTTAGTCCCCAAAAGCTTTAGGAACTCTATAGATGAGGAATTTTCTTCCCTACTTCATCTTTGGAAGACCATTTGGCTTCGCTGGGTAATTGACCCTTTAACCGAACTTGTCACTAATCTTGCACTCCTCTTATTGTTGTCTTCTCCTCCTTTTGTAGCACGACATCCTTCTCCAATTCCAGCTAACCATCAAGAGCGAGGTCTTCAACAGAAGGTATCAATATATCTCCTTCATCATCTAGCATTGAAAGCTCAAAGAGACATAATTTCTCAACATTAACAATTGAAGATATTTTAATATGAGGCAAATCTAGTCTGAAACCTTCTTAATTACCTTGGAGCATTTCTCTACTCAAGTACAACCATACCTTGTCTCCAAAGAGGAAGATATGTCAATCCTGGGTTGATCATGATGTGCTTTGTACTTGGCTTGTGACTCCTCCAACCTCCCTTGCAATTGGAGGTGAATTTCCTGAATCTTCTCAATTAACCTTTCAACCTTGTGGATCTCAAGATTCACTTTCCCATTTCTTATGTATGGCTGCCCCAAAACAATATCAAAATCATATTGAGGTAAATAACCAAAAAAAGTTTGAAAAGGATATTTATTGGTAGATGAATGTAATGCCTTGTTATGGGAATATTGAATATACACAAAATTTTCATCCCAATTCTTAGGATGCTTCTTGTTAGACCCTCTTAAGAGCTGCACCAATGTTTTATTCACTACCAAGGTCTGCCCATTAGTTTGTGAATGAAAAGAAGTAGATCGCTTCAATTTGGTATCCATTTTCTTCTACAATGTAGACCAAAATTTTCCAACAAATCTTGAATCAATATCTAAGATGCTAGCCTTAGACAAACCAAAGTGAACCCACACATTAGCAAAAACAACTCAGCTTCATCATTTATGTTAGCAAATGAAGAGATGTTTGTGAAAAACACTTGGTGATTTGATCAGTGCATCAATCTTATTTATGCAATTCAAAAATAGTTACAATAGTTATGGTTATACTAGTTACAGAAGTTATCAATTAGACTTAACTAACATTTAGTTAAGTCTTGACATTATTTAACACCCCCTCTTAATGACTAAACTAGAGACAACTCCAAGTTTGTTTTGAAACTTTATAAAAAGAATAAAACAAAGAGGTTTAGTCATTAGATCTGTCGGTTGCTCTATAGAAGCATAAAAATGAAGAGAAATATCACAAAAATCAACCAACTGTCGAATATAGTGATGATGTATTTCGATGTGTTTGGTGCGAGCATGAAAAACAAGATTCTTTACTAACTTCAATACACTTTGAAAATCAAAAAATAGTGGAGGTGTATATGAAGTTGCAAATCAATGAGAATCCGATGTAGCCGAAATGCTTCACTACTGGCACTTAATGTTGCTTTGTAGTTTGCTTCAGTATAAGAGAGAGCAACGGTATGTTGAAGCTTGCTTTGCCATGAAACAACTCTTGAACCAAAAGAAAACATATGCCCGGTGGTAGATTTTCGAGTATCAACTGATCCTCCCCAATCAAACTCTGTATAACCATTCAATCTGAAATATGTTGTCCTTTGATAGAGAATGCCAAAGTCAAGAGTTTCTTTGACATATCGCAAAACATTTTTTGTTGTTGTCTAGTGTACTAGCTTCGGTTGAGACAAAAACTGAGAAAGGTAGCTAACAAGAAAACATAAATCTGGTCGAGTAGTGGTAAGATATATCAAGCTGCCCACCAATTGTCCATTTAATGATTCATTAACTAGTGATGAATCATCATGAGCAGATAATTTCTGCCCTACCTCCATAGGCGTAGAAGCAGAATTACAATCCATCATTTCAAACTTCTTCAAAAGTGTAGTGGCATGCTAACCTGAGCAATGAAAATGGAGTGATCATGTTGCCATTATTCTACACCCAAACAATAGTGTAGGAGGCCTAAATCAGTCATATCAAAGGCAGTGCACATATCTGATTTGACTATCTGAATCGTTGTGTCTCCACTCCCTGTGATGGCAAGGTCATCAACATACACAATGAGTATCACAATGTCATCATTAGTGATTTTGATATAGAGATTTGGTTCAGATGGACTCCGTCTGAATCCAGAATCTCATAGATGCTGATCAATTTTGATGTACCAGGCTCGAGGAGCCTGCTTAAGCCCATAGGACTTCACCAATTTGCAAACCAAATGATCACGACGAGGTTCACGAAAACCTTCAGGCTGTAGCATGTATCCTTCTTCATCCGGATCACCATTAAGGAAAGCATTTTTGACATCCATTTGAAATACTTTCCAACCAAACTGAGATGCGATAGAAAGAAGTAACCAAAATGTAACCATTTTTGCAGTAGGAGCAAAAGTCTCCTCATAGTCTATTCCACCTGTTGTGAAAATCCTTTCGCAACAAGACAGGCTTTGTACTTGTCCAAAGTACCATCAGCCTTGCATTTGACTTTGTACACCCATTTGCAGCCAATGGGGTGCTTACCTGAAGGTAAATCTACCAATGTCTATGTATTATTTGTCATCAAGGCATCATATTCTGATTGCATCGCTTTCTCCCACTCAGGTTTGCCTTGTACATCAGAATATCGTTGGGGCTCTGAAACACTGAAAAGATCAAAAGGAAGAGCAAAATACATATGCTCTTCATCATCAGTTGAAGCCACAACTAACATTCCTGGCTACCAAGACCGTGTATGAGATTGAGGAAGATCCCCCTCTCGTACATCCTGTAGAGTGGTGTAATACCACTTGGGTCTCTTCTATACCAATTATTCCTGTACCTGTTGAACATCAGATGGAGTGGTCGACTCAGATCAACGACGCTGATAGACTAACGAAGTGTTAATCGTAGATTGTTGCGCTGAAGATTGTGAGGGTGTCTCCAAAACATATGGTTCCTCATCTTTCAGAGGAAGTACAATACTAGAAACCTCTGGATTATTAGAGACAACTTGTTGATTACCAACAAAAAATGATTATGTTTCTTTTACAGCAACATCCCGACTAACGATGATCTTGTTAGTAGACACATCTATTAGTCTATATGTCTTGGATTGAGTACTATAACCAGCAAAGAAATATCGTGCACATTTAGAATCTAGTTTACTTCTCTGTTTCTTAGGAATGAGAGCATATGCAACAAAACCAAAAACACAAAAAATGTGTTACCTCTAGGTTGATGTTGGCCCAGGGTTCTTCCGAAGTGTTCTCCACAGTCTTGCAAGGACTTTTGTTCAGCGTGTAGACTGTCGTGTTTATTGCTTCTCCCTAATATTTGTACGACACACCTTTGCTATGCATCATGGATTGAGCCATCTCCATGATTGTGCGATTTCGCCTTTCAACCACTCCATTCTGCTGAGGAGTGTATGGGGTTGTTAGTTGTCGATGAATTCCTTCCTTGCCGCAATAGTTCTAAAATTGCTTTGAAATGAATTCTCCCCCATTATCAGATCGTAAGGTTTTGATCCGTCGCCTTGTTTCATTTCTACTAGTGCTTTGAATTTTACAAACTCAGCAAAACAGTCAAATTTCTTGTTCAAGAAGTAGACCCATATTTTTCTAAAAAAATCATCTACGAATAACAAAAAATACCTTGCACCAAGAATAGGAGATGACTTCCAAGATGGCTCGCATAGATCTGCATGAACAAGATCAAGGAGTCCCTTTGCTCTCCAGGCACCTTCAGTGGGAAATGGCTTCTGCTTCTGTTTTCCAACCAAACAACCTGCACATATATCTTGCTTGACCTGGATAGTAGGCAATCCAAGAACCATATTCGATTTTGAAGTTTGGCCAAATACTAAAGATTGAGATGTCCAAATCTCTCATGCCATACAACACTAGTATTATCCTCCACAATTAATGCATTCAAACTGATAGTGACAAGGTCAACAAGTCTATACAAGCCATTTTACCCAATGCCTAGGGCTATGACTTTATCATTTTTGATATCAGACACAATACATTTCTTTCTTGAGAAATTGACTATAATGTGAAGGTTTTCAGTTAACCGACTAATTGATAGAAGATTTTTGTTCATCTTAGGTACGTACCTAACATTCTTGACTATGAATTTTGCAGCATTATTCAATACAATGTGTATATCTCATATCCTTTCTACAGCATGTGATCTACCATCATCCAAAAAAGCTGAATCTGAAAAACTTTCTTTTGTAGTGAAATTAACATACTAGTCTTTTCGACCTGTAAAATGCTGTGATGCACCAGAATCAAAAAACCAATCACTAGTAGTCCTCTCATCAGAACATGATGCCATGAGAGCATATTCTTCTTCAGATTCAGCTTCAACTACTGCCACAGTTGCATGCCCTTTTGCCTTCTTGTTATGTGTTAGATCATATTGTTTTTTTCTGCATTCTTTCTTAATATGACCAAATTTTTGACAATAATAACATTTTACCTTGAATTTTGGGGACGATGAAGACATATCTGAATGTCTTTTCCATTTCCCTTTGGATTGGGCAGCAAATGCACTTTCTGATTGGCTAAAACTGAGCTCACTGAAGTGTCTGCCTGCATTCTTTTTGCAGCAAATATGAACTCACCTAATCAAAAGTGAGAATGTTGCTCTTTGTTATCAGGTGCAAGGTCTCTAGGAATGATTCATAAGGTGTCAAGCTATTCAGAACAAGAGCCACCATATCATCGCCATCCACATTTTTGTTGATGGTTGACAATTGGTCACAGAAATATTTCATCAGTAATAAATGTTTTGACAGAAACCTGTCTTCTGTCATCTTTGTGGAAAGCAACAAATTTTTCAAATAAAGTTCTCATCTTTTTTTCAAAGTCTGGTACTTGCTCTTGAGACTAATCCATAGTGCACTTCCATGTGCAGCATTCCGGACCTTCAAAATCATATCTGACACAAAGTTTCAACAAAAGAAGGGCTTCTTTATGACGTTTCTCATAATCGGCAAAGTTTGTTGCAAGTCGTTCTGTGTCAAGTATAATCTTGTCACAATCATGGATTTCCACAATTGTCAAGATTTTATGACTCCACACATTATAATTCTATCCAATTAATCTTTGGGCCTCCGGAAGGACAAGATTCTGGATATTGACCATTTTTCACTCTGAAAAATAATTTTTAACCAATAAAAAAATTCTGAAAAATTGAACTAGTTTGATTTTTCTGATTTTGGAATTTAATAGCAATTTAGGACACCATCACCCAAATTTTTTTTATAGTATGAACAATTAAAATAAAAAATGGTGAATGCGGAACTCACTTGGCTTTCATTCCAGGCAATTTTTATTGTTGTGCCCTTCCCGTTGCTCGATGTTCACCAATCACCCTACTGTACTTTATTTTCGTGCCCGTAATGAGAATCGATGGGACTGAATGACTTTTCTTTGCATGAAATCCCTTCGCGAGTTCTCTCGCATAATTTCCTTCCTTACTGTTCTCGCATTTTTCTATGACTTTGCTCACATGCTCTTCTGCAACTCGCTTTGCATTGTCTCCTCCCTTCTGAGACTCGTGACTCGTGTTCCTTCCTCGCGCTTTCTCCTCCTTGACACGAAAAACCTCTGTGTTTGTCTCCTCCCACGTTCAACTTGAACAAGACTGCTCTGTGCATAAGTCAAAGGTCGACGGGACTGCTCTTTCCTCTTCACCTTCGATCTCTTCACTGCATTCTCCTTTCCACCTTTGATCTCCGCTTCCCCTATGCGAACCAGGGTTTTCTCAAATGATGAACACTCGTACCTTTTCCAACTTCCTCGAGTGGTGGCTCTAATACCACTATTAGCAAATGAAAAGATGTTTGTGAAAAGCACTTGATGATTTGATCAGTGCATCAATCTTATTTATGCAATTCAAAAATGGTTACAGCAGTTATGGTTATACCAGTTACAAACATTATCAGTTAGACTTAACTAACATTTAGTTAAGTCTTTACATTATTTAACAATTTCCTTTAAGGGTCTTTTTACAAGGAATAAAAATACATATCTTACTAAACCGGTCCACAACTACAAACAAATAGTCATGTCCCTTCTTTGAGATAGGGAACCCACTTGAAAAATCCATGGAAATGCTTTCTCATGGCCTAGAAGAAACTATTAATGGCATATACAAACCCAGCTTTTTGTATCTAGGCTTGCTTGTACTACACAATACACATTCTCTTATGAACTTAAAAACATCAACTTGTATATTCAGTCAGTAAACATACCTCTATAAATGTGCCAATGTCTTTCTAACTCCAAAATGTCCTGCAACTCTTCAATTATGTGCTTCTCTCATTTGCTTAACTCTCTATCCTTGAGGCATAGGAGCAACTTATTTTGAACACAATAAGCTTCTCAGGCTCAAAACCTACATCTTGGAGCCTCTTTGCTTGAAGAAATGCTTCCCTAAAATATACATCATCTTCATATCCTTCTACATAAGATTCATGCACAAAAGGTTCAAGAAGGGTTATGGTGCCCATAGCTGAAATCCAAGGAGGTATTGATAACATGCCCACTAACTTGTAAGTCACACCCTCTTATATTTGATAACCAAATGAAATTGTTGTAAGAAACCCGTCCATTTATAATGTCTAGCATGCTGAAGTTTAGTTTTTGCTTGTAAATATTCGAGATGTTGGTGATCTATATGAACAATGATTTCCTTACCCACTAGATAGTGCTTCCATTTCTTGTAGAAGAGCGTATAGTTCTTAATCATATGTACAACAATTCAGAATTGCACCATGAAAAAACTCTAAATGGTAACATATGGGTTTACCTTCTTGTAACAAGACAACCCCCATAGCATAGTTACTAGCAAAAATTTCTACCTCAAAAGGCTATTACAAGTTAGGTAAAGCTAAAACTCAAGCATTTTTCATCTTATGTTTAAACTCAACAAATGTATCTTCTTGTTTCTTACCCCAAATAAAAGACTTACCTTCTACTATAATGGAATGCAAAGGTTTTGCTATGGAAGAAGACAAAGCCTTGATTAATTTTCTCAAATATTGAACTGCACCTACAAAGCTTCTTGTTTCAGTCACATTGGAAGGCTTAGGCCAATTTGTGATGGCCTTTACTTTTGGAGGATGAATTCTCAACTTACCATCTCCAACCACATGCCCCAAATACAAAAGTGATTGTTGTGCAAACCATGGTGTTGAGACTTGGCGAGTCTTGCCGAGGACTTGCGAATCCAAGCCTAAGTTGACTGAAACGAGGCCTCGACGAGTTTTTGATAGACTCAACGAGTCCTGGGATGAGACTACCCAGACTCGTGAATCCGAGACTAAGTTGAATGAAACGAGGCCCCAACGAGTTTTTGATAGACTCGGCAAGTCCTAGGACAAGACTACCCAGACTCACAAGTCTAAGCAAACTCACGAGACGTGTCTTAAGACTCGTTGAGTCTGTCAAAAAACTCAAAAAAAATTAAAACATGCAAAAATACACAATAAAGTGAAAAAAGCAAAACACAAACCTAATCCTAAAAGGCATTCTAACATTCTCAAACAACCATTCACTCATTCTAACTTTGTTGTTATGAGCCCATTCCATTTTTCATTTTCTTCACTTTCAAGGTTCACACACCATTGTGATTGAATAATTATGATTTCTTGTTTTTGTTTCAAAGGGACTGATTGCTAGTGTGCAAAGTTTGGTTTAGCAACAAATGAATGTATTGTTGGAGCCTTGGAGCCTAGAGCTTCAAGGGATTGGTTGGTTTTAAGTGCAATGGCTGATCCAAAGTTTCAAGTCAAAGTATGTGCATTGTGGATTGTGTGTGGTTGTGCATTGTTGGAGGCTTAAAGCTGATTCAAGTGTGCATGAATGGGTTTATCAGGCTGGTTGCAAGGAAGAGCTCGTAGCATTGGGAGAGGAGCGAGCCCGTACATCTAGGGATAAAGATGTTATGGTAGATACCATGATGGTATATACAATGGCTGCAGTTGCTTCCTTGACGTACCAAAAACGTTGTAGGCTCCAACATGTTGGAGCTTGTGTTGAGAGGACGAGTGTTGAAGGCTCTTCTCAATCTTAGATGTATCTTTTTACATTATGTTTTTGTTGATGCCATCGCCATGGATTTCTAAATACATATTTTGTATGTAAAAAATAATTTAATGAATATAAAAACAACTCCTATTTAATATTAGTTCTCAAGTTTCAAGTTTCAAGTTCCATAGATCAGCTGAAAACATTCAATATCGCATTATTTACTTACTTCTTTGTGTATGCATGTGTATATTAGATGTAATTGACTAGTTTTGAGTGTATTTTTAAGTGGATTTGATATAGAATGCATTTTAGTAGTTTTTCTCCTAAAATTCATTATTTTTAATGATTTTTTAAATTTTGGCAAGTCTTGGGCAAGTTGTTTTGCCGAGTCTGAGTCCTAGGCAAAAATAGCCTTGCCAAGTCTTTGTCGAGTCCAAGTCTCAACAGTATGGTGCAAACTCACATTTGTTTCCATTGAACAATAACTTGTTATCCTTTGAACTTGCAAAACTTGTTTTAATTGAATAAAATGTTCATCATAAGTTTTGTTGAAACTTGTAATGTCCCCGAATTGGGACAAATGTGTAAAAAGGGGTTTCTTCCACAACCCTTGTTAAACTAAAATAATTTACTGAAAATTACAACAAACTCTAGTTGCTAGAATTACAGCTCAATACTGAAAATAAGATCAGTAAACCCTAATTTTAACAATCTCATCAAAATCACAATAAAATATTGCAAACGCTTATGAATAATTTAGGAAACCAACCAAACAAGATTAAAGCCTTGGAATGGTAAATCACCAGTCAACCCTAGGCACCAATATTTAGGGAAATAATGTGATTGATTGCAAGTGTGCCAACCCAATTTCCACTTCAATATATTCAGGAAAATGACAAAAATTACAGAATACGTTCGTTGTAATAAATACCACATCTTCTGGAATTATGATCCCAAAATTAGAAGAAATATTGCCGAATAATATTACCAATTTTATTATGATTTTTCTAACAAGTTTGAGGCCCAAAATGACCTTCAAAACCCTTCCAATAATTAGGAATAAATTCAAAATATTATTTGGACACAAAATAGCCCTCCAAACCCTAAAAATTCAGCTCCAAACCAATTCGCCTTAGCTAGAATAATATGAAAATAAATCCCCAAAACCCTAGAAGAGGGTTCCCTTTGTAGCGCAGCCCTTAACGGGGTCTTCTACCCTAATGGTCAAGTTGCCACCCTCCTTAACCTGCAAAACACAATCACCAAGCTCTCCAAGGTGCTCACCAATCTTCCAAATCAATGTGGTGTTTCAGAACACCTTTGTAAGACCAATTGCATGCAACCATGTAAATCTGAAACACAATTACAACCCTTGAGTAGAGTTGCCTTTAATGAAAGAATGGAGGTTTTCATCCCCAAACCTTTGGTGCACTTGAAGGTTTTTGTCCTCAAGTCACTTTGAACAAGCTTGACATACTTGATCATCAATTCAATATCCAAAAACAGCATCCTCAAAAATGGATCCCTTGCTTGCAATAAATACCCTCCCAAAGGGGCGAACCATGTGAGGGAGTCCAATGCATGAATTGAAAATTATTGCCAACCTTTAATTCCTCTTTTCCACTTTTGGATCCCACCCAAAAGGTGGCGTTCCAATTTGGAACAACTCAAAGGCCAACAAAGTCGTAATTCATTCTCCAAGTATTAAATTGATTTACCTTAATAAATAATACTATTTAAAATTACTTTAGGGACAAATAATCTAATAATTAATTAATTAAATTGCTCTATTTGGAAGATTGATAAAAATCACTTTTTGAGCAATTAATTAATTAAAATACTCCAATTATTTACCTAAATTACTTTAATTTTTGGAGTGGTAAAAACCACAATTCAGGTAATTTAAAAAATTAATCATGATAGTTCCATTACTCTAATAATCAATTAAAATTGCATTAAGATAACAAATGATTAAAATCACTATTCAGGCAACTCTAATTAATTATTAAAATAAATTTCCCCAATTATCATCCCTTAGCTTACAGGAAAAATTAGACTAAAGGTCTTCAACATGTTTTCCTTTATTTTGAAAAAGGGGGCATTACAAGACCATAATATCATCCAAATAAGCAAAACAAAAGCATCTATAAATTGCCTCAATACCTTTTTCATCAACCGCATGCAAGCAGCCACGACATTGTACACCCTAGAAGGTAGTAACAATCATTCATATAACCCTTGCCTTGTCTTTAATGTTGTCTTCTATATATCCTCTTCTATAATCTTTACTTGGTGATACATGGATCTAAAATACAACTTTTGTGAAGTATTTGGCATGTTGGATTTGATCTAAAACAACATTACTTTGTGGAAGAGGGTACCTATTCTTAATGGTTATCCCACTGAGTGCTCTATAATCAACACACATCCTCCATGAACCATCTTTCTTAGATACTAAAACAATTGGAGAACTATAGAGAAGTACTAAGACAAATTATACCTTGATTAGTCAAAGACTGTAATTGTTATTTTACTTCATTGACATCCACCAAGGACTATCAATAGAGACCCAAATTTCAAATAGGACAATCCAATACCAATTGTATCTCAAGCTCAATAGGTGTCAGGGATGGCATACCTGTGAGCTCTTGGAAAACTTCCTTGAACTATTGCACTAACTCTCCCATTCGTGTTTTTTTTCTTTATTAGTAAACATGCTACAAGAAGTCTTGTGGGCGGCAACTTTATCTTGTATATCTCTTGAAAGAAGTAAAGCATACTTCCCACTAGCATTAATCAACGTTTTGGCTTGAGAGGCACTTACCAAAGAGATCTTGGAGTTTCCTTTTTGGCTTTGATGATGTAGCTCTCTCCATCCTTCACCAGTTGATATTGATTGGCTTTTCTCATGAAGATGGCATCCCCAAAATACATGTAAGGGCTGCAAAACACTACACATACTTCAAGGGGCACAACATCCACTATGACTATCAATGAAATGTTTATCAATATCAAACATAACGTTGCATTTCGTGGCCATTTTTAACTCTACTCCTTACTTTACCCAACCCAAAGAATATGGATTAGGATGATTGTAAGTTTCTAATCCCAATCTACCCACCAACTCCTTGCTTATCAAATTTGCTTGAGAGCAAGAATCAAGAATAGCATCCACTTTAGTCTTCTTAATTTGAACTTTAGTATGGAAAAGTATTGTAAGTTCACCTTGATCTGGAGCACTATTGCTATCCAAACATATCTCTTTGTGAATAGAGGAACAACATAATGTCATCCTCATTGGAGTTGCACCCAATTTCCTACCCCAGGAATGATGTCAAATCCTTCATTTTCTTCTTGCCTTTGTACGGATGCAACTTCCAACAAGTCCCCTCTGAATGACTATCAACATAGCAATGCCCACAATACCTTTTAATATCCTTTTGAGAAAAAATAGTAGCAACATTATGCTTACCTTTCCACTTACCATTTCCCTTTTTCTTAGACCACTTTGCTATTTTGGTGTGTTTGAAGAGGTAGATGGACCCTTCTTTTTGTTCATCTCTACGTAATGAGCTTGAGAACAAGCCTTATCTACATCTGTAGGCTTGGCCAAGAGCACAGGTCTCCTCAAATGGCTATGAAGTCCACCCACATACTTCAGCAGAATGCCATAGTGCGCAATATCCTTGCCCATCTAGACTATCACCTTCTTGCAAATATCACTTGTATACTCTTGCAAACTTTGCCCTTGCTTTTGCTTAAAATATTGACAACAAATAGACCTCTCTTCCTCATAACAAATAAAATAAAAGTGTTTCTTGATCAACATTTTAAATTCATCCCACTTAGTAAATGAAGGAAGCTCCTTAACACACAAGGTATGAACATTAATTTCAAACCAAGTTAAAGCATGATTGGTTAATTTTAACCTTGCAAAAGAAATCTACTGACTCATTAATATTATGCAAATTGAAATATACCTCAAGTTGAGAGAGCCAATGGTCTAGCCTCTCCGCATTCACCTCTCCATGCATTCTAATCTCAATTTTTGCTTCAACTTTGAATGGTGGTGGAGCTTGGTTGGTATGGAGCTTTCCTTCCACCTTCTTATGCTCAGGAGTTTTCATCTCCTCACTTGCTTTTAGAGCTTTCATGGAAACGCCTAGCTTCACCATGAGAATCCCCATAATGGACTCCAACTTATCAAGCTTATCCATCTTGTTCATGGATAGAGAGATGTTAGCAACATCCTCTTCCAACTTGTGGAACCATTCCTCATCGAACGGAGGTATCTCTTCATCAAGATGTGCCATGCCTCTGATTTCTTTATTCCACTTCCTTGTGGAAATCTCTTGCTGCAAGGAAACCAGGTTATGTTCACCACTATCCCTTGTTAATATGGTAATAGGTATAAAACTACAAACGTAGTCACACAAAAACCATACAATGGAACTAAACTAGCTCTGATACTGATTTGATCCATAATCGTGTGAAGACTCCACTACAAATTTATAAATACAAATCCTTTTGTCTAACAAACTTGGTTGCAGACGCATGTTTTGTTACCAAAAACATACATTTATGGTGCTATAAAATGAATTGAAAGAATCTTAGATTGTAAAACAACTAAACACTCATATGCAAGATACAAAGACTCCAGTCATACACATTAAGAGAGAGACACAACTTATCGTGGAGAAACTCGAGACAAGAAAACTCAAGAAGAGTGAGGGGATTCCTCCTCTTGCCACTATCTATTTATTAGTTACAAGGTACTGCCTTTAATGACCTTCATGAACAACTTTTACAATACAACTTATTCAAAACCCATATTAGATACTACTTGCTTGCATACACACTTCATTTATGCAGATCTCAACCCAATCAAGAACACTGCTAGAAGAACATCAACTACGTACATAGAGAACCACTTCTTTGATCCATGCCCAAACACTACTCGATCATGCAATGTTAGATGCCTTTGTCCTCTACAAAACCCCATACATATGCAAGAAGGAAGAGACTCGCCAAAGGAGCTGAAACAAACAAGTTCTGGAAGTGGGAACATTTGCAGTTATTCTTTTGTCTATCTTGTTTGTGGGCACTACCCCTGCTTTGTGCAAAGCTAAAACCACTGTGGCGGTTATGAAATTGCCACCTATACAAACCAACGGTTTCACAACCATTGGGGTGGTTCCGAAACTGACACCTGTATCGGCCAGCAGTTTCATTGCCTTTAATGAAACATTGTTTATGCTAACAGGGCCCTGCTAATATCTTTTCATCTAGGATGACTAGATCATTCCAGACCTAAATTTGTCTTTGCAAACCCCCCTATATTTTTCTGATCAAGCTCGACTTGTGACTATGCAAAAAATAGTTGTTTAAGAAGTGTTACAAGAGATCCAAGTGGCATATTCACATATTAGAGAAAAGTGGAAGTAGTTAGTTGTCATAACTAGCATACTAGATCCAAAATTTGGATCACTTGTGTTCTTCTTTGGTTTCCTTGTGTGTTTGATTTTTATAATAAGGTAAAGAGGATCCATTAAATATCCCTAAGATGAATAACATCCCAACCCTCAGAGTTTCTTCAAATTTATATATCAGACCCATCCTACAACATACCAAAAAAATCTAGAAAAGAGGGAGATCCTTTTGCAAAAAAAATTTATATGAATCATTTTTCACTTTCTACGTAGTCAACCTCGTCTACACATCAAAGCATGCTTTCTTCATTTTCATAGCCAAAGAGTTCAAAGAAAGAAACTAATACTAGAATTTTTACCATTCTAAGGTAAACATCAAAAATAAATCAAGATCCATTCTTACAACCTCCCATTCCTCTTGTAATGAAGGATTCAACTATTATATAGAATAATTACCATTCTCATGCAAATGTCCATAAACAATACATCTTGATAGTGATCAATTCTTCATAATACCACATATATCATTTTGTAGCTAATTCTATTCTAAACTCTCACAAATCCATCATTCTTATTTTATCATTAGGCATAAAATCATACAAGTTGAGGCTTACATGAATAGCTTAAAATAAATTGAAAGAGCTGGAAGATGGGAAATCGAGCTAGAATTATCCATAATACCTATAACTATTATCTTAATTAAAAGAGGATTTCCAAGACAATTTAACATGAGTTTCTTCTAAAACAAGGCAAGATCTTTTTCGGTACTAGTCTATAAGAGGGGGCAAATTATGCAAGCCCACCTCACTTATAAAAAATTAACATTAATTGCATACATCTATTAAAATTCCTTCATTCAACAACCACCATATCCTCTTTCTTAAGACCACCAACATTATCATCTTCATCATCCAATTCTCAAAGTTTGTTTGGTCTTCATGTAGAGTGAAGGTACCAACAACATTGGACATCATGTTAGCACAATCGAGGGATTGTGCTACATCAAACACTGTTAAGTACACGCTTATATTGAGAGTGGGGGTTGAATCAGTATAAGGTAATATTTTCCAATTTAAAACTTAAAAACCACAACAATACCAATCACACAACATCAACAATTAATTACACAAGAAGAACACAAGATTTACATGGAAACCCTTTTGAGAGAAAATCACGGATAAAGGACTGCTTAGATCTACAGTCAAAATCCATCCCCAGATAAAATTCTTCTTACAAAATTTGTAGGCACCAACCTACTGGAGACACCAATCCCCACTACTAAGCACCAACTTAGCAAGAGACACCCGTCTCTTTGATCTGAGGCACCGACCTCCACTAAAACAATCTTCCACCTTACTATTGTTGCTTCATCAACAAATGATGACAAATTCAATCTCTTCTTCTTCTTCTCCACAAAAATTTGTTTATGTTCGAATGATAAAAAAATTAATTCCATTCTTCAAATCTGCATGTGTTTGTATGATATATATTTTAATTCTCCACACACTTGCTTCCTTCTCTTCTTCACATATCTCACACTTCAACTTCCATATTTTTCTCAACCTTCATCCACCTTATATAGCCTTCAAAGGTCTTCCCAAAGGAGGTGTCCCATCCAAGAGGCACCTCTTCACCAAAAGATGTGACCGTCGACATTTTCATCAACATTTTCATTGAAATTTCTGTCGGCCGTCAACAATTCCATCGACATTTCCGTTCACATTTCTATCATCCGTCAACAATTCCGTTGATATTTCCATTGACAATTCCATTGGAAATTATGTTGATATCAATTACAATTCCTTTGACATCAATGACAATTATTCCAATAATCTCCCCTTTGTCATTGATGGCAAATCTATAGAGAAACTCCCCCTTGTTGTAGTTCTCCTCCTTTGCTCCCCCTTTCGTTAATTCTTCCCCTTTGACATAATGCAAAGGGATGTTCATTATACTTCCATAAACAAATAAATCATGGGAAACATCCATGTCATCTTCTTCAACATCACCACAACTGAATGATTGTCTTTCTGCTCTTCCCTATCCTTTTACGTAAGGACTTCTTTTCTCATTTGCTCTCCTAGAATTTGATCAAATCTAGGCTTTTTGACATCATCTACATCCATCTGGATTATCTTTAGCTGCTCAAGTGGTAACTCCTCTTTTCCACTTCCCTTTCTATCTGCACAGCATGCTCCATATGCTCATTAACATTTCTAGCTTGATCACTTGCTGGATCTGAGCTACCTTCTGCAATCTGCACTTGATGTTGGCCCATGCTTGTAAGATGTTCTACACCCTGATTGATTTCATTCTACTCTATCCTGTTTCTCTGACTTGTTTTTAATAAAAGTACCATCACTTGCATCATCACTCTCACAAAGAATATTGATTAGCCAATCTTTCTCTTTGCCTTCTAAATGCATATCACCAAAGAATCTATGGAACTGAAAGATAATGCAATGATTAGCTCCCCCTGAATTTGTGCTTCTTATGAGCTTAGTGATACCTCTTGTGCATGAAATGCAGTTTGCACAAGCATAGGTCTCTCCTTTTCTTGCTCTTGCTTCTTTTTCCATACTTTTGAAGTTTCTTCCTTTTGTTTACTCATGGCTCGACTTTCTTATTCTACCTAGGAGGTTTCATAAAACCACTTCTACAGAAGCATGCTATCTGTCCAACGTTGTTGCACTTATAGCATCTAACATTGTAATCTACTAAAGGAGCAAATGGATTGTAGTTTCCATTTGAAGACCCATAAGAACTTCTGTTATTGTTCCATACAAAATCATTTCTTGCTCGTGCCCTACAATCTCTTGCTTTATGACCAAAATGATTACAAAAATAGCAATAACCATAAAAAGAACTCTAAAACCTGGTCGTATGTGCCTGCCTTAGAGGAAAGGACTTTCTGAATTTGTCCTTGTTATTTTTTGGAGAAGTGTCATGCTATTTCTTCTTGTTGCTTCCACCATTCACGGACCCCTTGAGTACATCTGCATAGCTCTTGAGCTTCTCTGCATATACTTTCTTTGGTGGTTTTATAGTTTTTGAATTCTGACCTTCTTTAATGATCTTTTGGTTTCCTTCATAGCCAAGACCATGCTTAATGAATGGTGACCTTTGGCAATTGATGATGTCATCTAAGATCTCGGTACTCTTCTCAAATTTAAGGCTTTCGTTCAACTTAGCCATCATTTTCTCTAATTCTTTCCTCAAGGAGACAATCTTGGACTCTAACGTCTCGTAGTTCTCTTCCTTTGTCTTTAGCTGAATTCTCACTTCCTCTTCCATCTTTTTTGCCACTTGTATTTGAGTCTTTAAGTCGATGATAATTCTTTCAGATTCCTCAAGGTCCTAGGACATTTTTTCTCTTGACTCACATTCTTCTTTTTCATATTTTTGCAGCTGCAATTTTTGCTTCAAATTTATTTTCTTAAGTTGCTTGATCTCGCTTAAGGCACAAATGAGTTCTCATTCAAGATCAACTTCTCCTTCATTTTCATCATATTCCTCTTCTTCTAAATCCATCTCTTCTTTTCCTTTACTCACAAAGTTGTCTTCTTCTACCATGACATCACTTGTTTCTATTGCCATGTGTGCTCTTTAGATCTACCTTCTAGCGGTTAGTTATGCATCATTAATTTTTAAAATAAATGATGACTCGGACTAACTACATATTTGTCATGAGATGAATGCAGGATTGATTCTTCCCTTGAACCATGATGGAGGGAGAGCATCATCATAAAGGATGGCATAGATGAGATGATTGGGGGATGACAGAGGAACCGCTAGTGACCCAATACACAAACCACAGTAGAATAACTTATTTAAACTCTCTGTTTGATTTAAATAGTTTGTTTTTTGAGTGCTAATATACTTCTGCTATGATCATGTTTTTAGTTGATGCTTCTGATAATCTGAATTGTGTAATTTCATGTATGAATGTAGTGCATAAATTTACTCATACAATGTTCTTTTATGATCATGTAGTCAATGCTGACACAAATCTAGTTGCTTAACACAGTGACAGCTTTAAATGATATTCAGTAAATATCATTGTCTTGATTTGATGTCTTTTTCTAAGAGTATTAATAATTGTGTTAATCGTAAAACACTTGAGATATTAAAGTTGTTTGGCTATGACTCGAGTGGTAATTAATTAAATAGTTATTTTGTTATAAATGAAAATATTTATTGGTTGAATTATCTTTTATTGAGATAATTACCGGTTACATTAAATTAAGGAAATTTAACTATAATGATAATGTTAACTTAACTGCTGAAGTCCTATGCATGGAATACGTTGAGTATTAAGGGTTTAAAGTTATCATTTATAGAATGATTTAAGTGAACTTAGTGAACAACTAGGCCTTGAACACAAGTATTAACATGCATGATTTATGAAATAAACAAACTCAAAGTTAAGTCGTTGGGATATGATTTTTAAAACTAAAAAGAATAAAGATATGAACATGCACAATTTCTTAAAAAGAATAAAACTCAAATTTAAGATTTTGAACTAGAAATAGAAATAAGCAGCGACTTGCATGTAAAATGAGATTGAAAAGAAGAGATTATTAATAAGAGCAAAGGGAGGCAAAAAAAGGTATGGCGACGGAAGGGGGAGAAGAATGCAGTGAAGGAAATAAAGAAGAATGCAGAGAAGGAAATAAGGAAGATATACGGCATTAGAAAAAGGTAGAACGGCGACAAAGCAGAAAGCTTAGTATTGTAATTAAGATCCTTTAAATATATATTACAGTAAGAAGACTATTGTATAACCCCTGAGTTTTGTGATTAGCTTGAGGAGCTTTAGAGAACAAGTCTTAGGATTTGTTGTTGGCTTCCTGTAAAAATAACTTTAACCATACCTGATTATCAATAATATTTGGTCTACAAAACCTGCGATATTTTGGTAATAGGTCATGAGTTCGTAGTCTTTCTATTTGGTAATTGTGGTGCTTGAATAAGTATAGCGATTTGAAAGTAACCAGCAAGTTGTTATCATTAAGGTTTATAGGTATAGCGAATTATATCACAATGGATATATTTATACTTATAGTATTGTACAACGATTTCTGTACAATTATACTTATATTACTACACAGCGATTTTGTTTGACTATGTCAATATGGTGTCAAGTTGCCCGTAATATAGCAGATTATACCAAAATGCCTCTAAGTATTTACATCAAAGGTCAATTTACATAGGCGTATACTATAAATTAGAGAGTGGTTGGTATATAGTAGTATGCAATATCAGTATATTTGTATAGCAATTTATAAGGCAACACAGTATATTTTTAGTGCAATATATGATAGAAATTTTATGATAACTATGTATATAGAGTTATCACAAGACTATGTTTATAAATTAACATGCAATGAATTTGTTATTAAACTTGGTTGAGATAAGAAGTAATACAAGCTTCATTTCTATCATGTTAAATTCCTATCTATAATGATTTTTTAGAACCACCATCGAAGGAAATGTATTTTATGATTGAAATAGGGAAGGGTCGATTAAATCCCAGTGTCTATGTGAACTTTGGGACGAGCTATCCTTTGGTGCAGGCCCCCCAAAATACGTTGTCTACTGCACGCATATATGAAAAAACGAAGCAAAAAGATCAAAGAATGAATGAATCAATGAATGATTGTTTTCTTTAAAGAAATCCCCAAAATATAAAAAAGCAAGTGCATTTTTAGAGTTTCCCGGGAGCAAGGGCAACAATTGCGAACCGTAGGGTTAATAATAAGGGATTCACAGTAAGCAGTTGACTTTCGCTAAAAAAAAAAGATAAAATGAGGAAATGGATGCTCGCATTATGTGAGGTCGCCATTTTTGTGTGGGCGTCTTTAGCCATGCGCAAGGCAAGAAGAGAGAGGGTGATCTTGGAGGAGATAACTCACATAGTGTATTTAGACGTTGAAATAGATGGACAACGTGTTGGTCGGATCGTAATAGGCTTGTATGGTAGGGTGGTACCAAAAATAACTGAAAACTTTTGATCTCTTTGCACAGGATAGAAAGGTAAAGGATCCATTGCAAAGGATTTGCATTATAAGGGAACACCATTCCATTGTACCATTCCAGGTTTCATGATTCAGGGTGGAGATATAGTGTATGGAGATGGTAGGGGTGTTGCGTCAATTTATGGAGTCACTTTCCATGCTGATAATTTCAAACTGAAGCATTCAAGTGCAAAACGCCTCAAACTCCGACGTTGCATAATAGTGTAACCGGGAATATAAAAATGTGTGACTATAACAAAGTCATCGAGAACTACAACTAGAACTATTATATAATAAAGATCCAACTATAATAAGCCATGTTACACCATTCTAACATGACTTTTATAGGTGCATTGCGTCATATGCCTATATCTATAGTTATTGGATAGTTAAACAAGTTATAGGATTATGTGGGATAGAAAATTATAACCATATGAAAACAGTCGCCTAGAAGAGTAATAAATTGTTGAATTATGTTCATACGAGGTATAACTTGGGTGTGTGTTATCTGAAAAAGCCATGATTGACTGTTAGTTTATAAATATCCAACACTGAATACCTGTGTGCGTTATATAATATGAGAGTGTTAATATGTACAAGTGTTTAAACTTTTATAGCATAAAATAGTGCATCGTGATGTGTGCCTAGAGATTATGTTTTCTCTTATTGTTAATTTGCAATATAATTTAGGGTATACCCAGACTACTTACTGCTTACTACTTACCTGTTTATTTCTTCGGGTTTCTCATTGCTCAGCGTTTTGACAATGGACCTTTCCGAAAGGAACATATCCTTAGGAAAATCGAAAAGGTCCCTTTCTTTTTGAACTTGGGCACTTCCCTTCGGAGAATTTGTCCGCGGTAATATCTCCTCGAACTCCTTCCAAGTGCCCTTCATAACTCTTTAGGTGCCTTTCGGATTTCTTTAAAATGGACCCTTCCGAAAGGAACATACCCTTCAGAAAAATCGAAAACTGGGCCATTTCCTTCCAAGAAAATAAAAAGTACCCTTCGGAAAATTGTTTCAAACAAAATGTCCGAAACAATTCTCGACGTTTTGAACAAACACTTGTCCTTCCGAACTTTTCTTTCGGATAAAATGTCCGAAGAGATTCCTTTCCTTAACCCGAACAAAAACTCCGAAAGAAAGCATTTGGTGAAGAAAAGGAGAGTCCCAAAAGAATTACAAGGCAATGTTTCTTCTTGCTTCATTGGGTTTTTTCACACTTGCCTACTTTGGACTTTCCACTGTTTTTAACTTATAAGGCAATTTAAGTAAAGCAGTTCTACTAATGGAGTCCGTAGATCTTTTAAGCTCATGTTTGAAATTCTTGAACTGCTTGGTTTCACCATGAAAACTGCTCAAAAACTTTTTTTTTTGCTCTGCAGACCTCTCCCTTAAAATTTGACAAAATGCGCTTTAAGCAATCTTAAAGTGTTTCAAAAGCTTTGTGAGAACTGTGAGATCTCTCTGGTCGACTCATTTCATCCGAAACATCTGTTCATTTGCTCATCCATTAGCAACTTAATCCACCTAGGTGCAACTTGGTATATGGGCCAAAATTGGCCAACAGTATCTAAAACTACTTTTTATGATTGATTGTGGGAAAAATTGTAGTTGTCTTGGAATACTATACTATGGTAATATGAGTTATCATGGGGTAAAGTATGTTTGGAAACTAATTGTGGTAGTTGGAATGTGCAGTTAAAATATGTATTTTTATCCGGGTGGTAAAAACTATAGTCATTATTTCTAATATGGGATAGAAAATAATGTATCATTCATACGTTTGACGGAATAAATGTATGCTTTAATTACTCCTATGTTTAGCATGTTGTGTGATATGATTGCCAATATGATGTAAAATGATTGAATCTTAGGGTTAAATTATGTTTAGTGAGACATTATCATTTCATGAGTATGATTTACATGTTTGTGCGATATCTTGCAATAGAATGGGTATTCTATGATACATTGCATGTTTAGTTTTATAAATCATACAGCACATGGGTACTTGCTTGTTTTTTTGGATTCTCGCATTGTCACTATCTACTCATCCATGAAGTGAAGGTCATTCCCTGATGGGATTAGTGCGGGGGATTGTTGGTCCATGGCTGGTGTGAAAAAGTGCTCGGATGATTCTCTCCCTCCCTACAATAGTACTACTTTTGAGACAACTCTTGAGATTGCCACATATACTAAAGAGATCGGGGAACTCATGCTCTGAAGAGCCTTGTATCTTATTTTTATACATTGTATATATTGTATTGATTATTGGAAACATTATCATGTAGAATTGTAATTGCCTATTTACTATAGATTGACAGCAATGGTTGTGTATTGTATCAGCAGTGGCCGGATATTTGTAATTACTTTCTATGATTGTATTATGATGTGTTTTCATATATTGATAGTGATCAGTGACTGTTAGATGTCACGTGTTTATATACAGTTATCACTCTTAAAGTATTTTTGTATGATCACTGCTTAGATTCTCGTGGTGTAATATATTTATAGTATGTCTTAAAAAAAATCATGTATTTCTAGTTAGTGCTGAATGGAGTTGTTACACTTATACTAAGGGGGGGAATCAATATAAGGTAATCTTTTCCAATTTAAAACTTAACAACCACAATAATACCAATCACACAACATCAACAATGAAATACACAAGAACACAAGATTTACGTGGAAACCCTTTTGGGAGAAAACCATGGAGAAAGGATTGCTTGGATCTACTATCCAAATCCAGCCACAGATAAAATTCTTCTTATAAAATTTGTAGGCACCAACCTACTGGAGACACCAATCCCCAGTGCTAAGCAATTTATAGGCACCAACCTACTGGAGACACCAATCCCCACTGTTAAGCACTTTGTAGACACCGACCTATTGGAGACACCAATCCCCACTACTAAGCACCAACTTAGCAAGAGACACCCATCTCTTTGATCTAAGGCACCGACCTCCACTACAATCTTCCACCTTACTATTGTTTCTTCATCAACGAATGATGGCAAATTCAATCTCCTCTTCTTCTCCACAAAAATCTGCTTATGCTCGAATGATAAAAGGAATTAATTCCATTCTTCAAATTTGCATGTGTTTGTATGATATATCTTTTTATTCTACACACACTTGCTTTCTTCTCTTCTTCACATATCTCACACTTCAACTTTCATATCATTCTCAACCTTCATCCGCCTTATGTAGATTTCAAAGGCTCTTCCCAAAGGAGGTGTCCCATCCAAGAGGCACCTCTTCACCAAAAGATGTGACCGTTGACATTTCCGTCGACATTTACATTGACATTTCCATCCTCTGTTGACAATTATGTTCACATTTCCATTGCCCGTCAACAATTCTGTTGATATTTCCGTTGACAATTCTGTTGGCAATTCTGTTGACATCAATTACAATTCCTTTGACATCAATGACAATATTCCCAACAAACACATTTCTACTCCTAATCTATTCCCTTGGATCCAACATCATTTCTTTCTTTAGGCTACTTATATCTATGATCTCCACATCCTTCATCTATTTTTCTGCTCTCCACATTCTACGAATCGGCAGACACATGTATGGGTTTCGAATCCCATGGTTAATGTAATCAGCAAAAGAAGCCCCCGATCTATCCCAAGTTTGCCTCTCCCCTCTTCGTTTACTGCTCTCCACTTGGAGTTTCATTGCTTGAGAGGGGCCTTCCATGTTGCTATACTGCATTTTCCTGTAGAGTAGACCATTTTCTTTTCCAGAGGATAATTTGGTTTAAGCTTAGAAAAAAAAATCCTATTCCAGAAAAAAAAATCCTATTCCATCAAATAACAATTTATTTCATTCCAAGATATCTTATAATGAACATTTTATTTCAGAATAGAGCATCTCTTTTCTCTTCTACAGGAAAACAGAATTTTTAACCTTCAAGTAATCATATTTAGCTCAAAGCTACATCTTTTTATTCTAGAAGGAATAACAAAGCATGCTAGAGGTCTAAAATAGGAGCAAAGCAAGAAGGAAAGAAATCTACCCTATAGTGTTTAATCTTTACCTCACACCAAAAGCAGAGGATTTAGAGATTTCACGGCATACAAGGGATTCACAAAATCTCTTCACTACATTGTTCACCAATCACCTTCTTGGACCTAATATATTCATCTATGCAAAAATGATTTATTTATAATTCTTATCACTCTTGTCCAAACATTTAGAATTGTACATCACCTTGTGTGAAGTGATATTCATTCACTGAGGCACCTTTTGTGATAAAGGCATTTTGGCATGCAGGCTATACACCATCACTTTTCTTTAAGACGGTTTGGGGGATGGAAGAAGGGACGATGGAGAGAATTTCCAAGTAAGTTAGAATTTGAGTCAAATTTATCTTAATCTCAAATATCCTTACCTAAGGGTGTTATGAGGGGCCTCTGGTTATGGGTTAGGAGTAAGAAGGGGGATTTGCCTGTAACATAGAAGAAACATTTTTGACTAGCAAGCATTGAAGCTCTCTTGGGAAAGGGGGAATCCATATATTTTCTAATGTGATGGAATCCCTTCACAACTCAACCCCACTATTTGTGACCTAGTCTGCCACTTGATTCCCTTCTTCACATACCTGATGTCAATTGTGTTCAATTTGTTGCTTTGCCACTTTACCAACTCAATTGTTTCCTCCAATTTCCAAGCCTTAGTTGATCCTCCTTTCATGGCATTTATTAGAATCTTTGAGTTGCCCTCCATAACCAGTTTCTTCCATCCCTTTGAAATAGCTATTCAGACACCTTTAAGGAGCACTATTGCCTCCACGCGATTATTGGTATCCTTCCCAAATGTCCAAAGCATATATGAGCATAGTTTAAAAAATCACACTTGGCAATTACTCGACAAACTGAAATTTTGATCCATACTCGGGACTTAGCAACTTTATCATTACTTTTAAAAATATATAAATTCATAAAATAAACTAAAATAACATGTAAAACACAAAAAAATGAAATGACTATAGAGAATGCATATGGGTTTTATTAGTTTTTGACCAGATAAGATATTGTAGTATCCCTTGTCAAACTGACCTTAATTTTTCGTTTGAACACCTAAGAATTTTGTCAAACAGTGGGCAAACAATCTATTTCCAGCTGGTAAATGTTTTCTTGTTTGGCTTCCCGCTTTGTGAGTGATGATAGATGCATAAAATAACTTACTAGTTTGCCAAATGACTGCAAATGAATTAAAATGTAATGCAAGCTAATTTTTTGACTTTCTCAAACTATATGATGGCTGGAAATGATATGCAACTATATGAATGAACATCTACAGCTAAGAGGTATTTTTACAACACTTAACATGCAAACTTCACAACTCCAAGTGACTAAATATGAAATGCATGTACAACTACAACCATATGACAATATATCAAACAATTGACATGCGAACTCCCAACTCTATTAAGACTGAAACTTATGCAAATATGAAGCTACAGCTAAAAGGCATTTTGTCAAACATATGCTATGCAACCTTTCAACTTCATCTTGATATTCAGAACTAGAATTCTGATTTGCATACAACTAATTAGAATGCTCAATAATCCAATGATTTGGCATTCAAGAACATTTACATAACAATGCAACATTAATGACAACGATTATACTTCAGACTTTTGACTGTAATTTTGGCATGACATATGCTGATAGGATAGTGAGCTAATGACTAAAACAATGCAACCTATGACAACAATATAATGACATACTTTAAGTAGCAATGAGGAGACCCTGGTCGACCCAATGAGCCCACGGTTTGTATTTAAATTGCTGCTGTAGATGCAAACCACAAAATGCATCGATACTCGTTCAAACTGATATTATTTGCCTTCAAACCTGATCGCCTATGTTGCTGTAGTTGGTCTAGGATGATGCTTAATTGTTGTCAACACAGTTTACGCACTATAGCATGCACTGTTCATGTTACTATTCACAGCACTGTTCATGGCACTGTTTATGTTACTATTCACAGCACTGTTCATGTCACCTATCTGCATCATAGCTTCTTCTTCGAACCAAATATACAAGATGTCCTCAGAAAATTTGGCCTATGGCCACCAAATGAAGACCAATAGAAAGGCTATAGTATCTTTTTTTCAGTTGCAACCCTTCGGAGGAATCTTTCACCACCTCAGTTATGTCAATCGATGGGAGGTATCGTTTCTAAATATCACAATCAGAAATTTGCAGAAACGCTTGGCTCCACAAATGAACATATCAAAGCAAATGTCAACACTAGATGATTAGAAGCTTAGACAAGCCCTCTATTTATTTATTTTTTTCCAATTTTTCAAGAAGCTTCTAGAATATTATTTTATTTTATTTAAATCACTTTATTAAATTAATTAAATATAAGGTCACCTTAATATTTATTTAACAACCTTTCAAATAATTAATTTAATTAATTCTCCTTATTTCTCCACCTCCATAGAATCCAAGAATGGAGACCAACGGGGTAACTGCCGCCAAAAGATCCTCTAACCATGCCTCATTAGCCTACAAGGACCACTGATAGGCTAATCATGTTGAAGTATAAATGTCTAGCTAGAAGGGGACATTACAGATATAATGTCCGGTTTTAAACAAAAAGAAGAGTACAATGCTCATAGATTAGTCATCAATGCACGGTGCACCATAAAATCATCTCCAGCTCCTTTATTGCACCCTAGAAGTGGAAGGTAAAGATTCCTCCTCTTGAACATCATCCGCAAACATATCATCCAGATCCTCGCCAACCCCTCCTAATGCCTTTGCTTCCCTTGCCACTATCACTTCTACTTCCCTCTCAAAATTTGCAACCTCCTCGGTAACCATGGGATCCTACTGCGCATCCTCAAACTCAACAATTCAGTCTACATATGGAGCAATATCATCCAAATCAATTGCCTAGCAACTATCTTGCCGTTCTACTTGTCTCACACGAAGATGAAGATTGTACCTCACAGAGAAGATCAGTGAAGCATTGTGTTGTCAGCCTATTGCACTTCTTTGTGTGAATGGCCTCAAACATGCTCCAATTTCATTCACACCCAGAAGTGCAACATGACTAAAGACAAATTGTGGATGGCTAACTCCTCAAGATTTGGTGTTTTTGCACCCTAATCTTCCCACCACAAATCTATAAATAGGACATTTATAACTTTGTAAGTCAAGTAGGCATGCATTTATAAAGAAGTAATGAGACTGCAATCAAAGGCCTCAATTTAAATTTTTATTTTACCTAGTTGATGGGTCGTTCTCCTTTGAATGCATAGAGGTGAAGAAAAGATCCTCCCCTCTACAGTCTTGTAAATCTATAGCTCATCCACCGTTATGTTTGTAGTGGCTTCGACAAGCATCCTCCTCTCTATGCATGTGTTGAGGCCATCCATGACCTCTTCATCAACTCTAAATGAATCCACGTAGAAAAACTTAGAGTTCAAGTAGAAGGCCGAAACACGTATATGTCAGTGGAGTTATTTGTTCCATCTACAATCAATTATGTGCCAAATGAACTCATATTGTTTTTATTTTTTTCATAATAATTTGCTATGGCCTCCTTGGCCATGTCCATAGCCTCATACAAATACCCCATTGGAGTTTTTTCTCCATCCACTAGCCGTATAACTCTAACCAAAGGCTCTAACACCTAAAAGAAAATAACGTACAAATATAAAATTAAAATTAATAAAAATTTAAGCCAAAAAATTATTAAAAAAAAGATAAATAAAAAATAGTTAAGTCTAAAGTTACCTTGATAATCTCATTTGTGGTCTTTGTAAGCACATCATCAAAACCAGTCTTCACGATCCTTTCCCCTTCAACCTTCTCGCTATAGGGAGACTCCGACCACTATATACTCACAAACATTTGCTTAAGAGATGTTAGCGATGTTGCAATGTGATGAAGTTGGTAGAGAATCAGTGTGGCTTCCAGTTGCACAAGCTCCTTTCCGTTGGTGTGCTCTCTCATCAAGCTTAGCACCCAAAGATGATTGCAGATGTATTTTGTGATATTTATCACCTCTTCAATTACATTTTTCAGACATCTTTCATTTGTCTTCAAGTAGGAGATCAATACAATGGGCTAAGCATGGGCTCCAAAAAAGTGAGGCGTGTCTCTCCTCAAGATTCTACCCACTGCTACATTGTCGATCACAACTTGGACGACATTCTCCACACCTACCTCCATGACCACCTTGTCCAACATGTCACACTAAGTGTTTGCATTTTTTACTTTGTCGGAGGCATCAATTTACTTCAAGAACACCAACTGCCCACTTGAAGCCACTAGAAAGTTAATCAATGTACGATTCCTTCCATCCATCCACCCATCAGACAAAATGTTGCAACCCTTTTTGTGCCATATTCTTTTTTGATTGTCTACAATAATTTCTATATTTATAATGGCATTCTCCAACATTGGCATCTCAAGTCATAAGGAGTAGGGGCTTTGAACCCCTTCCCAACAATAGTCAAAGCAGTTACCCAATTCTCTCATTATGAGCTTTTTGCTACATTGAATGGGATGTTGTTGTAGTACTAGAAGTTTGCCATAGCCATCTTTGCTTCATTCTGCAATTCCCTATTCCAAGCCATACCTTCAAGTGAAGGTTGTGCCCCGAAGGTATATCGAGGAACAAAAAACCCTGTGAATGTGAACCTAAATTGCCTCCATTGGATGAGCCTCGTACCTGAACTACCCCTTGCGCAATAAAATAGCCAAAGACTCCTAACTCATAACAAATCAACTCTTGTTGCCCCCTATTCATCATGGATGCAAGTGTTTTGTCATGTCCCCCTTTTTGACATCAGCGCATTTTGAGTCGTTAGCCTTAAAATTGTTCTCAAAAGGCTAAGGGAAAAGAAATGGGGGAACATTGGGGGTCCACTTGAAAAACAATTAATAAAAAAGGTACATTATGAATTATAATTTGCACTTGAGTTATAAAAAGTACCTTTTATCTTAATTTCACTTCAGTTGGTGCCTTATTGAGGGTCATGGGCACCTATAAGCTAAAAAGGAAATTATAAGGATGCCTTGTTAATATTTGAAAAGGAGATTTTCTCTCCTTTACTTGGGCACTCCTTTTGGGGCATTGATTATTAAAGGAAAGTGAGGGTTCCATTTGAAGGCATGATGAATTTGATATTGAATCTTATGCTCAAGTATGTTAAGCTTGAAGTGATCTGAGGACGAAACCCTTCAAGTGCACAAAGGAGTTTGGAGATGAAACCCTTCATTCTTCCATGTAGGATAGCTCTACACAAGGGCTGTAATTGCGCTTCAAAATTGATATTTACTTAATTGCACCATTTCTTAGGGTGGCAACTTGCTTTGGCAAGTGGATTGAGCATTGAGTGGTGGCTTGCTTTTGGAGGTCATTTCCGAGTGTTTAAGGGTCTTTGAGGGTGGTGACTTGCCTTGAGGCTGTCACGTCCCCCTTTTCAAGTTGAGACATGAGGACCCTTAGCTTAAAAATTGTTTCCGAATAAGCTGAGGGACGAATAGAGAGAAGGGGAACACTTGAGTCTTATTTGCACTTTTCCTACAAAGATACTTTATGTTTTTAAGTTCACTTAAAATGGGACCTTTATGGAACCTTGTTTGTTTAAGTGACTTCTTAAAAAGATTATAAGGGAAGGGCCTTTTTAGATTCTAAATGTTACTCTCCCTTCCCAGTTTTGGGTGATTAAATTGGGAAGTCTATATAAGGTAAAAAGAGGATTATTTGGAGAGGTTCATGACTTTTTTGGATAACCATTTTCTTGGAGTCTAAGCACGAAATGTTGGGATTGCACTTGGAAGACGAAAACGCTTTAAGGAAGCTAAATCAAGGATGAAAACCCTTGAAATTCAGACCTAGGGCAACTTCATCAAGGAGTTACATTGAGTAGAATTGACATCAAAAGGTGTTTTCAATACCAAGTGAGACTTTGCAGGTGAGCGAACCCCTGGAGGAGCTAGGCGTCGGCTTGGAAGAGCTGTTTGAGGGCAACAACGCACATTTGGGAAGGTTGCACACACACATAAAGGCAGCGATCAATTTGTGGAGGTTGGCGACCCACTTTGGGGTCTTTCCAGAAGCAATTTGATAGTGTGGATCAACCACACATATTTTCTGAATTTTTATCATAAATTCCATCTCTATACTTCACCCAAAAATCAAGGTCTTGGTTGGTTATTTGGCAAATACATTATTATATTTTTTGCTATTTTTTGGAGAATTGAAATAATATTTTGGAGCTTATTTCAAGGTAATCTACAATAGCATTTGTAAATTCAGCTTGTTAGGGCTTTGAGATAAATCTGAAAATTCATATTTTGTTGATTGTATTGTTAGAATAAATTATTGTTTAACCTATTATCCCTAAAAGGGACATTACAATGGTATCAGAGACAATTTTTTGGCTAGCTGTGGGAAACAAGGGTTACATGTCAATCAATGACATGGACAGGGCTAGCCTCGAGAGGTTAGCTCTGGCACAAGAACAGATGAGAGAAGTGATGGGAGAATTTCTTCAAACAATGAAGGATATGAAGGGAAAGAAAGACCAGGGTTTGGCAAGCAACACCATGGATGTGGGTATGGGATCCATACCTAAGCCTAGGGTTCTTCCAGAAGAAGCCACGTCAAGGAAAGAGAAGGAACAATCTTCATAGAAAGCTGATTTGTTAGCATCGTATGGAGAATATATGACTTATCCACCCCCTTATCGAAAGGAAATGAGCTTTAAAAGATATTTCATTTGGAAAAAAAGCTGAGGAGGTTCCAACAAAGGGCGGGACAGCCATGTAGAGTGGAATGGAGAGATAGTGAAGGTTACCTTACCTACTTTTGATGGTGTTACAAATAATTCAGCTAGGGCTTGGATCAATAAGCTGGATACATATTTTTCATTACATAAATTGAAGAAAAAGGATGCCTTGTCATTAATTATTTTACATTTAGAGGGAGTTGCCCATGAATGGTGGCACCAAGGGTTGATAACCCTAGGACACAACACCATCAAGACCTATGAGGAATTCTGAAATAAAATCATTGATAAATTTGAAAAGGCAGATTTGGACTTGCATATCTGTGATTTGGCCCATTTGCAACAAGGGCAATCTTTAAAAAATTACATTGAGGAGTTCCAAAGGATATCCACCTTGGTTAAGGATGTTTCGGAGAATAGACTTACAACATGGTTCGTTGAAGGACTATCTCCATCTCTCAAGGGTTTGGTTAAGGACTTTAACCCCCCTTCATTACATCAAAAGAGCCCCAGAGTGTGAAATCACAGCCCCTTTTATGCAAAATCTGCCCTTCCTAAGGCCTAAAAACAGCGATGTGCCTTGTAGGGAGCATGAGGAAGGGAGGAAGGCAAGGCAGTCTGGTGAGTTAATTCAAAAAATGACAAAATCAGACCCTAATGTGCAGGAAAAAAGAGATTTCCAGCAAGAAGAAAAGCATCCAAAGGGGTTGCAACTGAGTTCAAAAACTGTCATACACAAAACAATGAATATCCAGCGAAGGGGAGGGCCATTGGAAGGACTGCAAACAAGTGACAGCAGTATAGAAAAGTCTCAACCAGTCCTCAAAATAGTAGAGCAACACAAAAAAATGAATTTGCAGCCAAGGGGAGGGCCATTGGAAGGACTACAAACAAGTGACAGCAGTATGGAAAAGTCTGAAAGTGTCCTCAAAACAGTAGAGCAGGCTACAAATGTTGATGAAGGCAAAATGGGAACCCTTGCAACCATAACAGGAACTCCTAACCGTCACCCATT
Source organism: Torreya grandis (assembly GCA_037957365.1). Lineage (NCBI taxonomy): Eukaryota > Viridiplantae > Streptophyta > Pinopsida > Cupressales > Taxaceae > Torreya > Torreya grandis. The sequence goes on from JARHVA010002897.1 coordinate 767,166, forward strand.
CAAGGTTAGAGGAGTTTTGCAGGGCAAAAGAGTCACCATACTCATTGATAATGGAGCTACACATAATTTTGTTGACAAAAGATTGGCTTCAAGATGTTGTTTGAACACTTTCATTTGAAGGTTTCAAGGTAACTCTTGGACATGGACTTTCTATTCCTTGTCATCATAAAAATTCAGATTTGCGAGTCACTTTGGGCAAGCAAAAGGTTGAAGGGGAATTCGACATGATTGATATTGGAGAGGTGGATGTAATTTTGGGGGTTCAATGGTTGCACTTCCTTGGAGAATGCATGCAAAACCTTCAAACCATGAAACTGAAATAAAAAGTAGCAGGTAAGGAAATGGAAATTCAAGGTTTGAACCATAGTTCACATAACCGTAACTGACGAGTACTCGCCAAGCGAGAATTTTGGGTAACTGGCGGTTAGTCGACAAGGGTGGTTGAATAACCGGGAATAACCGACAAAGGCAAAAAATACTTGAAATTCAGCCAAACCAAACAGTATATAAATAAAATAAACATTAAAGTATAAGTTTACATTTAGATAGGGACATCTAGTTTCTTATACTTTAAGTTATATTTTATTTATATACTTTAGGATGTTTGAGAGTGGTTTCGAACCTCTGGGAGCTATAATGCAAATTCTAGATTTCGGAGGATCCTATCATATTTCAGCCTTGGTCAGATTTCAGGGTTTCAAGGTTTCAGACTTAGCCATATTTCAGGGTTTTAAAATTTCAAGGATAGGAGGGATGAAGGCTGCATGAAGGGATGTAGGTGTAAGTCCTCATTTTTCTTGAAGATTTAAATAATATTATTGCTAAAATAAAAAGTATTTTTTAAATACTTAAAAATAAGGCGATTAATAGAAAAACACTTTATGTTATAAATTCCACTTGGGTTGGGGCCTTTTTAAAGGTCATGGGCACTTAAGGCCTAAAATGAAATTATACGGAGTTCATTTCAATATTTTTAAATTAACTCTTCCCTCCAATTTGGGTGCCATGCTTAGGGGCGAGATATAAGAGGAAATAAGGATTCATTTGAAGTTATGTTTTGCGGATGATATTTGGAAAAAAGGTCAAGTATGTCAATCTCGATTGTCTTCAACATAGTTTCTTGGAGAATGTTACCCTCCAAGAGATATGATGCTCTATAAACGGTGTCTATTAACACCACTTATCTATCAAAAATTGTGCTACACCTTTGAGGATTTTATCTAACAAAATTGTAGGTTTTGATGGATTTGTGAATTGCTTTGGATGGTCTATTTGCTGGTTTGAAGGGATCTAGGGTTGTAACTAGGGTTTTCAAAACTTCAAGACTACTTTTGAGGAACTTCCCATGAAGGGAAAATTCCGATTCTAATTTTGTTTGAAAGTTGCTAATTTTGTGATCATTTTGAGCTATCATTTGCATGGAAATTCGAAATATTCCAAAAGATATGAAATTTTGAAGTTTCAGCTGTGTGAGGCAAATAATAAATTATTGAGGGAAGCGATTTCATCTGGGGGGTTGGGCAAATGCCTTAGAGCATGCTTGGACTTGCTTGAAGGTGAAAAAATCAGGTTTGAGATCATCAATAACACTTTAATATTTTATGGTATTTTTTCTATCTTTCGTGATGCTGATATGAAGGTTTCAATGGTGGATTCTCGAAGAAAATAATTCAGAAATAATTTATATTATCTTTCAAGTGGGGCGATTCATCTTGGGAAATATTTGTAGGCATTGTGGGGTGCTACTTGACCCTAAAACATGGTAATTTGATCTCTATAATTTCTGCCTATTCTTATGATTAATGATAGCATGTTTTGGTGAATTATATGAGGGTTTGGAAGTGCATAAACATCAATAATTTCTGCCGCTAACTTTCTGAGTAAAGCGATTTGAATGGAAGGGTTTTGGAGTGGATTTGGGCATCGAACAAGGGGTGTTTAAGGCCAAGTCATTTGGCAATATTTTCAGTGTATTGTTTGAAGTGTTTGTAAAGGTTTTAAGGCATTGGAGATGATATCAGAGTGCTGCCAGCGAATAAAAAAATCAGACTTGAAAGGAATAGCAGAAAGGTATTTATTATTGCATTTAGTAGATCAAGTGGTTGTTGGTTTTATTTCAGAATTGCAAATTTATTTCAAGTTTGTTTAAAGAATTGTTGGAAAACATCTCTTTTGGTCTTCAGTCCCTATTTGGGGACATTTCAGTTGTATTAGAGCCATATCTTGGCTAAACTGTGGGGTGAAAATAAGAACAAAGAATAGAGCATAGAAGCCATGATGAGGCAAAGGCTTCATAGTGCAGGTAGAAGTCTAGATAACCTATGCCAACCAGAGGAAGATGTGATCAGCACCTTGAAAGAAATAGAAGAAATGTTATCCAAGGTGAGTCAATCACGATATGAATCCATGGGATGGGCAGTACAACTCTCAATGACTTACTTGGTTCAACATAAACTCTTGAGAGGCACAAATGAAGAGGTAAGACTTTTGGTTACTAGTTGTGTCGATGAGATTTTGGAACTAACTGCTCCCAAGGTTCCTTACAGTGACGAAATTATGCGGAAGATATTTCAGTTGATTATGGAGAGTTTCTGAGGTCTTGAGGATAACATGGGAGACTCATTTGCTAGAAGGGTTACATTGCTAGAGACTATGGCAAATATCAGGTCATGCGTTTTAATGTTAGATTTGGAATGTGATAAGCTTGTCGTTGAAATGTTTCAACATTTCCTTGCAGTAGCTTGTATGAATCCCACCCAAAATGTTGTAAACCATATGCTAAAAATCACGAGTTTGATACTCAAGGAAAGTGATGGTCTTTCCAAACCTCTATTGTCTACTTTATTGGCAGGTTTGCGGTTGAAAAAGGAAAAATTTCCAGCAGCACATATGATGTTTGGAAACATTGTTAAGGAGTGTGAAGAGGAGCTAAAACCCTATTTGATAATCGAGCATGTAGAGGAAAAGAATGAAAGGATAGCTCTTCATGAAGCCTCCTATGAAGGAATCAATGAAACAAAAAAATCAGAATTTGATGGGCAGCTCATAAGGCTGCAAGTTGATGATGAAGAGAAGGAAGAACCGAGTGGGGCAGCCACTTGGAAGGAGGAAACAAACAAGCCTCGAGATGATCAATTGGAAGGTTGGATAAAGAAGAGGAAGGTAAGGATTCATTGTATATTCCTCATACCTTATTCTTATGTTGTTTTGCTTGTCATAAACATTGTGCTAACCATAGTTTGCATACTTCTACTCGGAGAGTACTCGCCCAACTCCCAAAAAGTTTACTCGGCTATTATTCAACAACCACTCGCCATTATTCGACAAATTAAAAAAATACTTAAATTTTAAAAAAAGACCTAAATTTTATAGAAATTATAGTTTCAAAATGTATAAAATGAGTCTTTAAAACGTTGGGAAAACATTTTCTATTAAATTTAAATACAAGTATAAAATCGCATAATCATGATTCATGCGAATACAACTGTGACACTGTCAAATTTCAATAACAAACTGATACAATGATACTTATACTGTATATAAGAATCTACAAATACAAATTACAAGAATCTATAATTTTCTCTTCCCTACTCTCTGGAAAACTAAGGGAGACTAAGAGAGTCCAGTCCTCCCACTCGGCTGCACCTCCTTGCTCTGCCTAGAATGTTGCGTCTGTGGCTCCACCCTGGACCCAAATTGTAGTGACTCCTCCTTTGCCTCATGTTCGACATCTATAAGGATGTCATCCAATCCAATATCTCCTGCTTCTGTTAATACACAAGTCTTTTAGTTGTTTCTTGAATGCAAGGTGTCTATCATACCTATATCCCTTCATGCATCCTTCATACCTCCTATGATGTCTCCCTAAAAATCTTAAAACCCTAAAATATGGCTAAGTTGAAAACCCTGAAACCCTGAAATGAAAACCTGAATTCTGACTAAGTTTGAAATATGATAGGATACTCCAAAACCTAGAATTTGCATTATAACTCCTAGAGGTCCAAAACCACTCTCAGACACCTTGAAAGTATATATATAAAATATAACTTAAAGTATAAGAAACTAGATGTCCATATCTAAATGTAAACTTATACTTGCACAATACTCGACAATATTCGTCGAATACTATGCCAATACTCGCCCAGAACCGAGTAATCAAAACCCCGTGATTTCAAGTGGCGATTAATCATTTTAGGTGAAGTTCAGCGATTATGGGCAAGTAATCGGAGAGTATGCAAACTATGGTGCTAACCATAACAATGACATGAAGGGCACTCAATGGGGAAGAAAATTCCTCCAAGTAAATGAGCACGACACATATCCATCATCGATATGGGATGCAGGTGAGCTCTACAAAGGTAACATTGCTAATAGGTCATGTTGGGCCAACACAAAGAAAGGGATGAGCAAGGATTATCATGGTCCCAGAATCATAGTGACTATTGTTCTTAGCATTTTCAGTTTGTTCTCCTTACACATGGGTTTTGGTTTAGCTGATGAAAAAGGAAATGTGAGTTATAGGGAAGAAGATGTTGTGTGGGCAAAGAGAGACAAAGCATGTCAATCTCAAGTTAAGGTATGGAGATCTTCTAGATTTGTTTTCATCACTAAATTATGATCATCATGGGCAACATGCCAAGATGGATGTTAGAGGCCTTAATTTCAATATGGTTGCTAAGTTATTCATAATATACATCCAAAGAAAGTTCATAAGAGATCATACATGGAGTATAGTGAATTCTAACAATTTTGTGAAGGGCCGATACACTCAATTCATGAGGCACCCATCAGAGCCAAATCGTAAGCTTGCTGCCATGCATGTGGTTGCATTCATTAAGGTGAGAGATTTTCATTTTGAAGCTACTTTTAAAGAATTTTCAATCACATGGTGTGAAGCAAAGTTCAAGGGGAATGTATTGCTTCAAAAAACCTTTTATATTGCAAGTAGGAAGCATGTTGCCATCATCACTTATGAGCAGCCCAACAACTTATATGCAGTCCTACAAGTAAGTTTAGTCATACATTGGGATAATCTTTCATTTATTAATGTTATTGGAGCACTTTTAGCCACTACTTGGTGAGTTCCAGCAACCGTTATTATGATTTTACATGAGATGATGCATTGCTACAACCATATGTGGGTGAACATCAACAAACCTTGGGTAAGGGCAACAAGGACAGCAAGAAAGGCTACAAATTTTGAGTTGGAACAGCCACCTCTCCTTGTGAATCTTCATCTTATAGCTGGTTTGACAAAGAGGCCAAAGGTTGGAGAGTGTCATTCTTCAAAAGAGGACAACAGAGTGGCTAAAAACAGGTATAGACAACCCTCAAGGTATGTAAAAGAACATTGAATTCATTGTTACATGAGCCTAATGAATTCTGAAATTCTAGATGCCGAGCAAGGGTATGAAAGGACTAATTTCCAGCTTGCAAGAATGAAAAATAGGACTGAATTTTACCTTAAAGAAAGATCTAGGTGGTATGCACAAAAATCAGTATTGTGTGTAAAATTTCAAAACTGTTTGCACTTGGAAAATTCTGAATTTTTGTTGAAAAATCAGAATTATATTTGTTGGGGAAATTCTGGAAATGAAGAGGAGAGCTGGCCCTTTATTTTTGATGAGAGGTTGAATTTTGTAAAAGGGGAATTTGCTCCAAGTTTCCAACTCATTAAAAATAGGAAGCATGGTGGTAAAAGGCATCCAAGGAAAAAACAAGGAGCATTCAAGAGGGCACCAATACAAGGTTATTCACATCTCCATGGTATTCCCATACAAGGTATGTTTCTAAGTAACTTCAAATTTGTTCGTTGTTTGCAAATTGAGGAGACATATCTTTGTGTCGGAGAGAGAATGGCATGGCATAAGGAAGATCCTAAGAGAGTTTCGAATGCATACCACGGTAACCTGTTCTCCATGGCTTGATTTCAAAGGGAAATATTCATAAGAAGCAGCACTAACATACAATTCAGTTTTGATTATTTTGATGGCCCGAGCTCTTTTAGCAAGATGTTTGAATTCAAAGGCTCATTGGAGGTCAACTCGGTAATGAATAAGTTGACAATATGGGAGAGTAATGACAGCTGTTTTGAGTTACATAGGGCAGCATATGTTTGGGACATCAAGTTGTTTAAAAAAAGATGTAGTTGGAAGGCTAATTGGGAAGGTGTTAGGGGCTTGTGGCTTCTTAGCAACAACAGGGACATATATGGCAGCTACACATAGGGGCATGAGAGGCCTCTAGAAGACTATCATGGAACTAACAACACTTGCAGGCAGCCCTCAAATCACAGGTACAGAAATAGAAGGATTCAGATTGAGGTATTCATTCCTTGGGAAATATATACAGGAGTAGTTTGCATTGTGGGACGTGTTGGCAAGATGGAATGGCATTCATTATCCATTTGGGATATGTCATGCTATGCTTTTTGGCAAAGGTTATTCCACTTAACAGATACATAAGCAAGGTTTTTTTAGCATACAACAAGTTTCACCACTTGGACATGGTAATTGGGCATATGAGCTTGTATTTGCTTGAGAGAAAGCAAATTTGGGAAGGAAGGACTATAATGTCCCCAATTTTTCTGGAGATTTAAATAATATTATTGATAAAATAAAAAGTATTTTTTAAATACTTAAAAATAAGGCAATTAATAGAAAAAGCACTTTATGTTATAAATTCCACTTGAGTTGAGGTCTTTCTAAGGGTCATGGGCACTTAAGGCCTAAAGTGAAATTATAAGGAGTTCCTTTCAATATTTTTAAATTAACTCTTCCCTCCAATTTGAGTGCCATGCTTGGGGGAGAGATATAAGAGGAAATAAGGATTCGTTTGAAGTTATGTTTTGCGGATGATATTTGGAAAAGAAGTCAAGTATGCAAAGCTTGATTGTCTTTGGCATAGTTTCTTGGAGAATGTTACCCTCCAAGAGCTATGATGCTCTATAAACGATGTCTATTAACACCACCTATCTATCAGTAATTGTGCTACATCTTTGAGGATTTATTTGAAGATTTTATCTAACGAACTTGCAGGTTTTGGTGGATTGGCAAATTGCTTTGGATGGTCTATTTGCTCATTTGAAGGAATCTAAGGCTGTAACTGTTATAGGCTAAAATTGCACCCTTTGTGAGAGTTTCTTAGACTCTCTCACTCCTAGCTACAAGCATTGGGACAACCTCAGGTTGTGGGTATCATGTCGTGAGGTTGAACCTCTAGGCTTTTTAATGAGGCTAGTTACTTAGATGCTTCACTTCAGCTCTCATTTCCCACACTAAAATCTACTACTGACTAAGGAAAAGGGATAGGAGGAATAACAAAAAAGGAAAATCTGAGCTAAGGGAGGTGATGCACCAAAAGAGAGTGATCCACATTCAGACTGGGAACCTAAGTGACTACTACTGGACTTAAACAAGACAAGTCTAACTGATCCTATTTCAGAGCTGCAAGCAGAGTAGCTGTGTGGAGGTCAAAAGCGAAGATGCACTTCTAAGGGCAGGAAGAAATAGGTCTGCAGGAGAGACACTATGACTCGTAACGCTTTAGAAAAGCACCAAAGGCTAAAACATCACACAACCTGCAAGAAACCAAGAAAACTGAAGTGAGGTGCATAGAAAAATCACAGATGATGAGGAAAAACATACATTTTGCAAGTTAAACTTCAATAATGCACACTTGACTTCAGCGAAAATCAGAAAGTTGTCTTATATTGATTCAATAGAGTGTTACAAGGAAATTTTGACAGAGTGCCTCTATCACCAGTTGAGGGATCTATTTCTAGGCCCAGAAGCCTATATATATAGCAGAAAAGGGATGAAAGAAGAGGGATCTTTTTGAAAGAACAGAGAGGGGGGCTTAATGACTGAAAATCCTTTTCCTTTTCGAGCCCTTGACTGTGTTAATTCTCTTTTTTGTGATGACGAAAACTCCATGCTTGTGTAGCATCATGATTGGCCTTGTTCTAGGTGGCAGCTTGTCAAGGGCATGACCGGAACCATGACTCTACGTCTCCATTCAAGTCGCTCACCCACTTTGTACAAGTGGGTGCGAACAACTCTTTTGTTTCCTTCAAGAACTTTAATGACGGGTTCTTGTTGTCGTCTTGGTTCAACTTGGGTCATCTTTACTTTTGTTGTGTTTGCCTTAGTCGTTTGATCTTTTATGTCATTGATCTACTTGATTTCACTGACCCCACTTGTGTATTCGCTCCGTTGGATTTGAATGCATGATCAATTACGAGCCCTTGGATCCTTCTCCTGACTTGTCGACAAGTTCCATTTCTTGCTACATGTCAAATCCTGGAATCCCCTGACCATTTGACTTATTTCTCTCCGTTAATCTAGGTCTGCATGATCCTGAGAAGTGTCGCCTCTTTATATTTGTTCTCCTTACTGCCTACTACTTCCCTGCTTATTTCTTCAAGTTACTTTCTTTTGCCACTTCGGACTCTTTTTGAAGATCCTTTTCTTTAGGACTTTTCTCCCGAAGGAATTCCTTCGGACTTATGTTTGGCTCAACTCCCTCGAGGTCTTTGCTTTCGGACATCTTCTTCAGGACTTTTGAACTTGGGCACTTTCCCAAAGAAAAATCCTTCGATTTTTTAGTTGGGGCACTTTTCCGAAGGGAAATTACCCTTCGGCTTCTTGACAATGGACCTTTTCTAAAGGAACATACCGTTCGGAAAAATCGAAAAGGTCCCTTTCTTTTTGAACTTGGGCACTTTCCTTCAGAGAATTTGTCTGCGGAAATATCTCCTCAGACTCCTTCCAAGTGCCCTTCAGAATTCTTTAGGTGCCCTTCAGAACTTTGCAAGTGCCCTTCGGGTTTTTTAAAAAGGACCCTTCCGAAAGGAACATACCTTTCAGAAAAATCAAAAAAGTCCCTTTCTTTTTGAACTTGGGCACTTTCCTACGGGGAATATGAAAAGTACCCTTCGAAATATTGTTTTGGACAAAATGTCCGAAACAATTCCTGACGTTTTGAACAAACACATCCTTCGGAACCTTTCTTTCGGACAAAATGTCTGAAGAAATTCCTTAGCCCGAATAAAAACTCCAAAAGAAAGCACTTGGTGAAGAAAAGAAGAGTCCCAAGAGTCCCAAAAGAATTATGAGGCAATGTTTCTTCTTGCTTCATCGGGTTTTTTCACACTTGCCTACTTTGGAATTTCCACTGTTTTCAACTTATAAGGCAATTTAAGTAAAGCAGCTCTATTGATAGAGTTCGTAGCTCTTCAAATGGAGTCTATAGATTTTTTGGAGTCCGTAGTTCTTCTGACGGAGTCTGTAGTTCTTTTGAACTCATGCTTGAAATGCTTGAACTGCTTGGTTTCGCCATGAAAACTGCTCAAGAACCTTTTCTTTGCTTTGCAGCCCTGTCCCTTAGAAATTGACAAAATACGCTTTAAGCAATCTTAAAGTGTTTCAAAAGCTTTGTGAGAACTGTGAGATCTCTCTGGTCCACTCATTTCATCCGAGACATCTGTTCATTTGCTTATCCATTAGCAACTTGATCCACCTGGACGCAGCTTGGTATATGGGCCAAAATTGGCCAACAATAACTAGGGTTTTCAAAACTTCAGGACTACTTTTGAGGGACTTCCCATGGAGGTAAAATTCTGATTCTAATTTTGTTTGAAAGTTGCTAATTTTGTGATCATTTTGAGCTATCATTTGCATGGAAATTCCAATATTCCAGAAGATATGAATGTTTTAAGTTTCATCTATGTGAAGCAAATAATAAATTATTGAGGGCAACGATTTCATCTGGGAGGTTGGGCGAATGCCTGAGGGCATGTTTGGACTTGCTTAAAGGTGAAAAAATCAGGTTTGAGATCATCAATAATACTTCTAATATTTTATGGTGTTTTTCCTATCTTTCACAGTGTTGAGATGAGGGTTTCAATGGTGGATTCTCGAAGAAAATAATTTATATTATCTTCCAAGTGGGGCGATTCAACTTGGAAAATGTTTATAGGCATTGTGGGGTGCTACTTGACCCTAAAACATGGTAATTTAATCTCTATAATTTCTGCCTATTTTTATGACTAATGATAGCATGTTTTGGCGAATTATATGAGGGTTTGGAAGTGCATAATCACCAGTAATTTATGCTGCTAACTTTCTGAGTATAGCGATTTGAATGGAAGGGTTTTGGAGTATATTTGGGCATCGAACAAGGGGTGTTTAAGGCTAGGTCCTTTGGCAATATGTTCAGTTTATTGTTTGAGGTGTTTGTAAGGGTTTTAAGGCATTGGTGCTGATATCAGAGGGCTGCCAACCAATAAAAAAATCAGACTTGAAAGGAACAGACAAAAGTTATTTATTACTGCATTTAGTAGATCAAGTGGTTGCTGGTTTTATTTCAGAATTGCAAATTTATTTCAGGTTTGTTTAAGGGTTTGTTGGAAAACATCTATTTTGGTCTTTAGTCCCTATTTGGGGACATTTCAGTAGGTATGATAGAATAATATGAAAACATCTCTTGCAAAGTGCCACAAGTCAATCCCACCCCATTCCATGTGCATAGATTACTGAACTTTCTCAGTCTCCCTTAGTTTTCCAGAGAGTAGGGAAGAGAAAAATATAGATTCTTGTAATTTGTACTTGTATATTCTTGTATAAATATCACTGTATCTATCAGTTTTAATCTATGGACAGGGAATGGGGGGGGTCAACTTGTGGTACTTTATGAGAGATGTTCTCATACTATTCTATCATTCCTACATCCCTTCATGAAGCCTTCATTCCTCCTACGATGTCTCCTTGAAATTTTGAACCCTAAAAATATGGTTAATGCTGAAACGTTGAAACCATGAAATCTGAGTAAGTCTGAAATATGATAGGATCCTCCAAAACCTAGAATTTACATTATAGCTCGTAGATTTCTAAAACCACTCTCAAACATCCTGAAAGTATATAAATAAAATATAACTTAAAGTATAAGAAACTAGACGTCCCTATCTAAATGTAAACTTATATTAAATGTTTATTTTATTTATATATTTTCTAGTTATGTAAATGTAACTGGCGACTACTCGCCGGTTAATCACAATTACTCGTGCATAACCAACAAGTAACCAGAGAGTACTCGTCGGCTAAAAACAAATTGTAGTTTTTCAAATTTGGCGGTTTCGAGTGGCAGTTATTTACCTGGTGATTTTCTTGGCGAGTAATCGACCAACTGGCTGTTACTCGCTGCTTATGCCATCTGTGAACTTTGAACAATGGGGCACCCTTGGTTGCAACCTCAAAAAGAATGGAAAGAGCCTTCAACAAAGGGCAGGTTATATGGGCAGCCAAGTGTTTTGTTAAGGATATGAATTCTGATTTGGGACAGCCACCTATTCATAAAGATGTTCAGCGCCTTATTAATAAGCATGCTAAGGAGTTTGTTGGCATTCCTCATGGGCTGCCCCCGGATAGAGGATTTGAGCATATCATTGAGTTGGAACAAGGTACTAAAGCAGTAATCACTACTCCTTACTGCCATCCAAGGATTTTCAAAGAAGAAATAGATAAAGCTATTCACGAACTTCTCGATATGGGTCACATAAGGCCTAGTTCCAGCCCCTTTGCTTCTTTGGTAGTGCTTGTGAAGAAGAAAGATGGATCTCTAAGGATGTGCATTGATTACAGGTTGCTAAATAAGAAAACAATAAAAAATAGGTACCCCATACCTAGGATTGATGAGCATGTTGATGAGTTACATGGTTCAGTTTTCTTCTCCAACATTGACTTGAAGACAAGGTACCATCAAATCCGGGTAAGAGATGAAGATGTGCAGAAAAACGCTTTCAGGAGTCATTATGGGCACTATGAATTTTTGGTGATGCCTTTTGGACTAACAAATGCTCCCGCCACATTCCAATCTTGCATGAATCATATATTCAGACAATACTTAAGAAAATTTGTCTTGGTTTTCTTCGATGACATTCTTGTGTATATCAAGACATGGGAGAAGCACTTGCACCATTTGGATACGGTTTTTGGGGTATTGGCGCAGCAAACATTTTTTACAAAAAAATCGAAATGTGAAATTGCTACTTCGGAAATTTTGTTTTTGGGGCATGTTATCAATTCCAAAGGAGTTCATGTAGACCAACAAAAAATTCAAGCCATCTTGGATTGGCCACCCCCTACTACTCTCAAGCAATTGAGGGGTTTCTTAGGATTATGCAGTTACTATAGGAGGTTTGTGAAGGGTTTCTCTCAACTTGCTACCCCCTCACAAATTTGACTAAGAAAGGTGCTTTTGGTTGGTCAAAAACAGCCTTGAAGGTATTTGAAAAGCTTAAAAAAATCATGAGTTCTTGCCCCGTCTTGGCTGTTCCTGATTTAACCAATCCTTTTGTATTGGAATGAGATGCTTCAAGGGAAGGTATAGGGGCTGTCCCAATACAAAAGGGGCACCCAATTGCTTTTGAAAATAGGAAAGTGAGGTAATTTTCAAGTTATGATAAGGAGATGTTAGCCATTATGCATGCTTTGGTTAAATTTCGTCAATACTTGATTTGTGGAAAATTTATTGTGAAAACCGATCATAATAGTTCGAAATATTTTCTCACACAAGCTGATTTGAATGATAGACAAGAAAAATGGGTGAATAAGTTGCAATCCTATGACTTTGACATTGAGTATGTGAAAGAAAGAAACAATATGGTAGTTGATGCGTTGTCTAGGAAGCCTCTTTTGTGTGTTATGAGTGGTATTACAGTGGATTGGAAGGCTGTCCTAACCGCAGAATATGTCAAAGATACCTTAGCTACAACTGTGATGGAAGGAAGCATGAATGATGAGAGGTATGTAGTGGTGGATGGTCTGATTTTATACAAGAACAAAAGTTATTTGACCCCAAAATCCAAGCTTAAGACTCAAATCTTAAGGGCTGTTCATGATGCACCTATGGCGGGGCATCAAGAATATTTCAAGACCTACAAAGAGGTAAGAGGAAGGTTCTATTGGAAGGGTCAAAAAAATGAAGTGCTTCAATATGTTAGGGAATGCATTGTTTGTCAACACAATAAAGGGGAGCACACATTACCAGCTGGTCTTCTTCGACCTCTACCCATTCCTCAACAAAAATGGGAGAGCATATCTATGGACTTCATTATGGGGTTAACTTTGACTCAAGGTAAGAATTTTATAATGGTTGTGGATAAACTCAACAAATTTGTTCATTTCCTTGCATTACCAGCCCATTGTAATGCTCCTATAGTAGCTGATTTGTTCTTCAAAGAGGTGTTTAGGCTTCATGGATTACCCAAAAACATTTTTAGTGATAGGGACAACTGGTTTATGAGCCTCCTGTTATAGCTTGGAATTGCACCCTTGTGAGAGAGTTCTTCAGGCTCCCTCACTTCCAGCTATAAGCATGGGGACAACCTCAGGATGTGCATATCCTATGGTGAGGTTGAACCTCTAAGCTTTTTTATGAGGCTAGTTCCTCAGATGCTTCACTTCAGCGCTTGACCTCACACTAAAATCTACAATCAGCTAATGAAAAGGGGTAGGAGGATGACTGAAAAGGAAATCTAAGCTAAGGGAGGTGATGCACCAAAAAGAAGTGATCCACTTGATCTGGAAAAAGAGGCAACCACTGATGAACCCAAACAAGACACAATCTATTCTGGTTCTATCTTCAAGGCCATCGGCATGGAGCTTTAGCATAGAGGTTGAAGCGAAGCCTTGCGCTTTGAAGGATAACAAAAATAGGTCTACGGGAGACACTATGAACTGGTAACACTTCAAGGAGAGCTCAACACACAGACACTTCACACAATCCTGCACAAAATCAAAAAGATCAAAAGCAAGGTGCTGAAAAAAATCACAGGTGATGAATGACAATCATATATTCTGCAAATGAAATCAAATGTGCACACTTGTTTTAACCAGAAACAAAAAAGTCTTCCTTGTATTGCTTCAAAAGAGTCTTTTACAAAGCGATTTCTACAGAGTAACTCTATCGCCATTCCGAGGATGATTTGCTTGGCTCCAAGGCCTCTATTTATATAGAAAAGGGGGGAGAGAGAAGAGGAAGAAATAAGAAGTCGCTGATCATTGGAACTTTGACGTTGCACTTTCTTGTTTTCCCTAAATGCGCTGCTCAGGATCACTCGACAATCCTCTTGAGCCCCTCCCGTCTTTAAGTTTTTCTTTTGGCGCATCTGAGAAGCCATGTTGTGAGCAGCTGGAATGTCTCTTCTTGGCATGACATATTTAAGCGTAAAACGATGATTGCGGGAAGTGAACTATGGTGGATGAGAGCCTTCGTAATTTCTAGCTACCAGCCGCTTGGACTCTCCCGTGCTTATTGGTCATCCTTGTGCCACTTGTCCTTTACTGATTGGCCCTTTCTACTCTAGTTTACGCCATGTGGCAACCTTCCATTCGTTGCATCATGATTCTTGCGTTGCTAGACCAAGCTTAAGTCAAGCACTTGAAGAATCTCGATTTACTCTATGCAGAGTAATTCGGGTGATTTGATCTCTCCAACATCGAGCTTTCCCAGATCCTTTACTTATAAAGCCTTTTAAATAAAGTACTTGGAGAAACCCAATTTACTCTGTGCACAGTAATTCGGGATCTCTAAGCTTACTTCAGACCTATCCATCTTGAAGTCTTCTCACTTTGTTGTTTCCAAGCCTTAAGACTTTGGGCTTTTCAAACCTGATTACTTCCAACGACTAGTCGCTTATCTTGATTTTGACGTCCATTGGCCCGTCATTTCCTTTGGACATTTGGTCTCGGGTTTTCTCCCGAAGGAATTGTTGACAATTTTGCCCTCCACAGGGCAAGTTGTCACCCCTACTATTCGAAACTTTGCTATGGTCCCAAGTTTGTCTTGTGAATCAGTTTTGGGGTGCATTTACAGCCAGCTAAACTGTCCATCTACAGTTAGGTGAATTTTAGTCATTCAAAGGTTTCCAAGGAGCTTGCTTGATTACAGCTAAATGTGCAAATACAGCGAAGACATACAAGCTGTAAGTTTATTTTGTCTTCCCAAGGATTTTTTGGGCTATAAGAGGTGGACTATTTCTTCGGACATTCTGTCCGAGATAAAGAGCTCTCAAAGGAATGTGTAAAAGTCCGAAAAAATGACTAAGTGGCAGTCGTTCAAAGCTTATTTTCTTTGGTCATTTTGTCCAAAAGAGAAAGGGAAAAGCACAGTTGAGAAGACCCGAAGGGCACCTGCCCTTCGGGAAGGTCCAATTCAAAAGTCCCGAAGGGTATGTAACCTTTTGGGTTGGTTCACTTTATGGTTTTCAAGTCAAGACAAAAGTTCCGAAAGACACCTTCAAAAAGCCCGGGTGCCCTACAATTCTTCTGAAAGGCACTTTTGAAGGCAGACATACCCTTGTAGAGGGCACTTGGTCAATGGTAGGACCCTTTCAAAAGTTCCGAAAGGCAATTTTGAGGACAAAAAGCCCTTGCGGAGGGCACTTGGTCAGCGAAGTGGACCTTTACAATTCTTCTGAATGGCACTTGTGGAAGAACCTTGGCCTTGCGGAAGGCACCCAGGAGACTAACAAGAGAAGGACACCTTCATAAAAGCGAAGGACATTTCAAACGGAAAAGAATTTCCTTCCGACTTTTTGTCCGAAGGAATTCAAGGAAAAGGTCTGACAGAGGATATACTCAGGAAAAAAGCCCAATAGAAATAAAAAACCAAAGGGCAAGACATAAGAGCCTAAAAGAATAAATTTGGAAAAATTGGCAAGGAAACAAATTCCTTCGGCCTTTTTGTCCGAAGAAATTCGGGAGTACAAAAGCCCAATAGAAAAGACAAGGGCATAAGCTAAGGCCAAAAAAGAGAAAAGGAAATGCCAAGCCAGGGAAAGAGAAAAGACAGAATCCTTCAGGGAATTTGTCCGAAGGAAGAAAACTAAAATAAAGCCCAAATCCTGAATTAAAGCAGAATACGGAAAAAGCCATTGAAAACACAAACAAGACTGAGCTAGAACTGAACAAGACAAACGCAGAAATAGAGGCATGAGCAAAGACTGAAGCAGAACTGAACATGGACATAAGCATGAACAACGAATAAAACAAACGTAGAATAAAGACAAAGGTAGGATAAACAAAGATCATGCACAGACTAACGTGAGTGACTCCAACGAAGTAAATGCGTTTAAGAAAGCAAGCATGATTCAGTTTTGAAAATAGAGTTGTCTTGCATGATGAACGGGCAAAGCATTGAACGTTTCAAACAGCTAGAAATTTCATGCACGCACTGTCATTTGTCTCAAATCTTGAAACGTTCTGGCGGTTCAAACGTAATTCTTAATTTGGCATTTGCTTTGATTTCATGCAAAGAGGAGACTTTCAAACGTTCCAGCAATTCAAGTGGATTTGACTACTCTTGTTTTGGAGTTGACTGGTTTTCAAGTCAAGACATCTATTCGTAGATGTCATGCATCCAAAGCTTGTCTTCTTCTTTTTCAACGCCAAGGATTTTTCATGCAAGACAACCAGGTATAAGCCAAAGAAAGACAAATTTGGGAGACTCATGCAACACAATTTGGACTTGGGTTAATGAAGAGTTAACTTCCTCTTCTTTTTTCAACGCCAATCTTTTAGCTTTTTGTAATTTTCTATATTAATGGCTTTTCAACCTTGTAAAATTCATCCCTCTTGGTAAGACCAAACTCAGCCATTAGTGAGTTGTGTAATCTCTTTAATCAATAGAAACACTGTACTTTCATATTTCAAGTGTTGGCATAGTGTACATTCATTCATCAATTTGCAGACGTCGTAGATTTCTCTACTTTCCCAAATTCTGATTTGTACCTAGTTGTTAGCTCATCATACTATGCAAGTCATGTTAAGTGTTTTATATGCCTTTTGCTGACGCTGTAAGTGGATGTCAGGTGGCTACAAAGTGTCTTGTATCAAACCTCTCTCCATCGTTTTCCCTCACGTTTTTGTCATTGGATCAAACCTCATGAAATACTTATGCATAGTGATCAATTGAAATCAACGGTCCTCCTTTTCCCTTGTTTGTGTTGACCATTTTGTGAATCCTACATGCCAAAATAGGCACCCCCCCTCTTTTTTCCCTTGAAACCTTGTTCTTCATGACCTTTTGCCCTGAAGCCAGGTCTTAACCCTTTAAAAATCAAGGAAAAGTTGCTTTTGTGCAGGTGCAGGGGTTGTCTCATCAAGCATTGGTCTTTTCCAGCACTCACAGAGCACATCGGGTTCTCAGATAGCATTACTTGTAAGCTTTACAAGTAATAAGCAGGAGCACTTGACAAACCCGAAAGGGTAAGGAAGAAGAAATCGGGTTTTGAGATGTCTTTACTTCAAGGATTTTTGAGTAAGTCCTTTGGAAGAGCCCAAATTGGTCTTAGACATTTCTTAAGGCAAGTGTTTTTCCGTTGAGGGCACCTGGGCATTCTGTAGGGTCATTTGCAATTTCCCTGAAGGGTATGTGCCCTTGTAGGAGGCACTTCAAAGATGAAATGAACCTTTTCAAAACTTCAGAAGGGTATGTTTGAAGGCAGAATGGACCTTGTGGAGGGCTTTTCGTCGACGTGAGAAACAATACAAAAGTTGCGAAGGGCACTTTTGGCTTGAAATGCCCTTGGAGGGCCACCGTTTGAAGCAAAGGGGCAAAGAAAAGAAGCCCAAAGGGAACTTCCCTTCAAAAAAGTGACAAGTGGAAGGAGTTTTATTTCAGACATTTTGTCCGAAGGAAAACCGAGGAAGGCAAGCCAAGGTCGAATTCCTTGTCCGAAGGAATTCCTTCGGACATCTTGTCCGAAGAAATTCGACAGTGATAGAAAGCCAAAAGGCCAACAACGCAAAGAAGCAAGCCAAAAAGACAACGGATTTCCTTCAGAGGGTGTTTTACGGCTTGAAGAAAGTTTGCAAAGAGTCTGAAGGGTGTCTTTGCGGAGGGCACTTGGTCAAGAAAGAGGACTCTTTTCACTTTTTTGAAGGGTTGTTTTCAGAGTCTTCGAAGGGCACCTGCCCTTGAGGAGGGCGATTTTGGATGGGATGTCTTTGTGGAGGGCATTTTAAGGAAGGAAAGAGCAACACAAAGGCCCGCCAAAAGAAAGGCGCAAAGGCAAGCCCAGGGTCAAATTCCTTCGGACGGACAAAATGTCCTAAGATTCGCATTACCAAAACCCCGAAGGCCCGAGAAATAACAAGCGCCCGAGAGCTCGAACAATTAAAGACAAAAGGGAAAAAGCCAAGGCAAAGGGAAATAATAAAGTAAAAAAAAACAAGGCGGGTAATCGAGAACGCAGCCACGTAGCACAATAAAGTAAAAGCTCAAAACATTTCAAGTAGCATGACAAGTCAAAGCGCAGACCCAAAGATGAACCAGACCAAGGCAAGTGGCACAGGCGTCGTCAACAAGAAGAGTAAATGCACTTAGGTGAAATAGTCTATACTAAAAACCAATAAAAGAATTGGTTTTCAAACTATAGAGGAGAGCAGCCCGTGTTTTCATGCTTCACCATTAACGCATACCCAGTTGCGCCTAACATTGAAGAGAGCATGGTCCAGTCAACACAACTTGGGGATGGCTTTGTCAGTTGCTATAAGTATCCCATGTTTTTGCAGGCCCAGGACAGCAAGGGTAGTGACTTGGACATCTACAGCATGGCTCTCCCATACGCAATTGGAAGAATACAATAGCAGCATGGGTTTGTGGTCTCTACAGAAGTGTTTAACTCAGCATGGGTTTCCATCCCTGGATTTGTCAGCATCTTGTTTCCATCTCTCTATATATTTGTAACTTCTCATTTGAGAAGGGATCTCTCAACGTTGTATGGCGAAGCCCTGAAGGAATTTACCTTCAATCAAAAAAAGCATTTTTACCTCCATTTGAGCTTGTACTTTTGCATGTCTATGATTATATCATATGTTAAGTCATTTCCTTTTCATGCTTTCATAAGTTTATGCCAACATATGTAGTGTATTGTGAGTTCTTCTCTTGCAGGTCAACAAGAAGTGTCCAGCACAAAGTATAGGCGCATGTGAACAGGTTGTCCATAGTGTGTCTTAGAACACCTCTGGTAGTTCTTCCTCCCTATATCTCCATAGGATCCCCTGTTGAAACACTGATGCAAGAAAGGTTCTCATTTGAATGAAGTGTATGTTTGCTTCTCTCTAGTGTAAAGTGTAGGTCAAAGCTGAGTAGCCCAACCAATTTGGTGCATCACCGCATTAGTTAGGTTCTATTTTCAGTATTTCTCTCTCTTTTCACCCCCCCATTGTTAGCAGTAGGAAATCTAGGGCCTCAAGGTGCATCAAGGGGAGCTAGCCCCTAATCTAGAGATTCATCCCTCAAGTTTGCAACCCACAGCAAGAGCAATGTCTCCATTGTGCCATGTGGAGGAAGACCGCTAAGCCTCCCTTTAAAGGGTGCAAACCACAACATCAATAGTTTTTGGCATGCCCGATGGGAACAGGTTGTCCATAGTGTGTCTTAGAACACCTCTGGTATTTCTTCCTCCCTATATCTCCATAGGATCCCCTGTTAAAACATTGATGCAGAAAAAGTTCTCATTTGAATGAAGTGTATGCTCACTTCTCTTTGGTGTAAAGTGTATGTCAAAGTTGAGTAGAGCAACCATTTTGGTGCATCACCGCATTAGTTTAGGTTTTGATTTTAGTATTTCTTTCTTTTCATCCCTCCATTGTTAGCAGTAGGAAATCTAGGGCCTCAAGGTGCATCAAGGGGAGCTAGCCCCTAATCTAGAGATTCATCTCTCACATTTGCAACCCACAACAAAAGGGGTGTCTCCATTGTGTCGCGTGGAGGAAGAGCAGTTGAGCCTCCCTTCAAAGGGTGCAATCCACCGCGTCAATAATTTGATTCAATGTTCAAGGTTCAAAATAGAGTGGATCAACATTCTGGTGTATCACCGTCATTAAGTAGGATTTTACCTTCAAGTTTCTTTCTCCCTTTTCCATGGTAATCTGCAATGCAGAGTAGAGATCCTCATTGATACATCTTACAGGAACCAGCCTTCTTTGGAGGTTCTCACCATTGAGGCACCCAACTTCATGATAAGATCCCATTATTTCAACTGGAGAGAGGATTAACCATTTCAGCACATCTTCGATTCAGGGTGCAACTCCAGATTGACAACAATTTTTGGCACACCCAGTGGGACCACGAAAAATTTATTTGCATAAAGTTTTTGCAGCAGTAGAGGATATTCATCTACATCCAGTTACAGAGTTCATAACATCATTCAGGCAATCCATTCATGCCAAATGTTACTACAAGATCAACAAGTAAAAGTATTCCTTTTGAATTTACAACTTATAAAAGAGCAAGGTCTAGAAGGGCCAATCCATATCCTCAAACAGAATATTTACCTCCCCCTCATCCTATCGTTCTAGACACTGCAATCCCCACCATCCAGATGGCCGTTAAAAATCAAGTGTTTGCTCCATTCAATAAGGGAAGTCCACTGAATCTAGCACAATTAGATGACATTCTTGTATCTGCCCTCAAAAGTATTCTTCGTCTCAGGGGGAAATCAAACAACCCCTATTGAACATATCTAGGATGTAGCTAATCTTTGTTCAATTCATGATGATGTTGAGGATAATGTTGCTATTATATTGCTTGTTGCTTAGTTCAAAGGA
Source organism: Torreya grandis (assembly GCA_037957365.1). Classification (NCBI taxonomy): domain Eukaryota; kingdom Viridiplantae; phylum Streptophyta; class Pinopsida; order Cupressales; family Taxaceae; genus Torreya; species Torreya grandis. The sequence continues at coordinate 787,781 of JARHVA010002897.1, forward strand.
AAAGCACTACAGTGGTATAGAACCCTCCCACTCAGATCTATTTTCACCTGAGATGAATTGGGTGCAGCGTTAGTCAAGCAGTTTGAAGACAAATCTGATCACTTATCTTTAGTTGAACAATTAACTGCCATACAGAGAGCTCCTCATGAGTTCATGTCTAATTTTAATCTCAGATTCTAAAAGACATGGACCAGGATAACGGTTCTAATTAGGCCATCCCCTGAATATGCATTTCTATATTTTTTGAAAGCTCTTAATTCTGACATTAGTGTGATGATACAGTCAATGGGTGGTACTACTTTCCCAGATACTTATGAAGTTGCAATAAGGGCAAAAAATAGTTTGATACAAGGAGGTAAGCTTTCTCCAAGACCTCCAATGCCCACATTTTTAAAAATAAGTTTTATACCAGCCCCTCAAGTTCCTCAAATTCCATCCTTAGCTCCAATTCCAGCACCTCAAGTTCTTATTACAACCCCTACAAGTCAAGCTAGTGAGATAGGAGATTTGAAAAGAATGCTACAATTTTTTGGAAATGAAATAGTACAGCTCAAGAGGCAGCAATTTCAGTCAAATAGACCCTATCAACATCAAAATCAGAACAACTATCAGTCCTTCAAAAATCAAAGGTCTCTTTATCAGGGTTTCAGAGAAAATAGACCACCCTATCAAGCACAAGGATTTATAACTCCAGCTAAGCCATATGTTGCTCTTGATCTGAATGCTCCTTCCACTTCAAAAGCCATTGTTCCAACTCCACCTCAAAATAATTTGGTGCAGGATTTAGGTTGGTATCCCTCAAATCTCAATGATGCTCAAAACCAAGCCTTGGTATCATAGAACATCACCATGCCACAGATGACAAAAGAAGAGTTCTCTTTACAAGGAGTTCAATATCAAGATACACGTTTGACATCACAAGGAGTGACTCATCAAGTTGCCTGATGCTATTAATGTAAATTGGCAAGACGATGATCATGTTGCTTTTACTCAAGATGTCAAAACTAATGAATCAAGTGGTCACGTTGCGGCTATAACCTATCAGAGAACTAAAAGAAGAGATGTTGATGAAGCCCAAGCAGTAGCAAATACTTCAAGTACTCCTAGTATTGTTGCTAAAAGTACAAAAGAGTAGCTTTGCTGCCCCCACAGCCCAGAAAAATCAAAATATAGAGGTTAGTAAAGTGTAGCAAATACCTCTAATTCATGAGCAAAAAGTACCACAAAAAGTGCAATCAAAGGTTAGTGCATCTTAGTTCAGTATTGTAGATCAAATGAAAAAATCTAACATCAGCATTAACATGTGGGATTCTCTTTCAATTCCAAGGCAAAAAGATAAACTCATTCAAGAACTTTCAGCTCTTGAAATGTCTCCAAAACCGGTTGAGAAAGGTGTTGTCTTGACAAATTCAGATCAACCAACTAAACAACAGGTGCAGCAAGGAGATAAGATGTCAAAGGTGGACCAAATTGAGGTAAAATCAAAGAAAACTCCCCTTTTTTATCTTTCTTTGATAGTGGGTGATATTTTGGTTCATAATTGTATGGTGGATAGTGGAGCTAGTAGTATAGTAATGCCCAAATAGATTGCAGACAAGCTCGGCCTTGTTTATGAGCCAAATACTAAAGGGGTATTGCAGTTGGATGGCTCACCAACAAAGACGGTAAGCATTATCAAATATTTGAAATTGACATTACATGCTTGTCCTAACGTTACTATTCAGCAGGATGTTGTAGTGGTGGCCTTGCATCTTTATTTCGCTATCTTTCAAGGAACTTCACCTCAAATATTAGGGGATATTTATCAGCCGAATGGACCTATTTGCTTTTCAGAACTGGGTATGGTACAAAGGTAACAATTCATTCAGAGCCTAATGCATGTTTTCATATGGATCCGTATACACCAAGTATGGTCAATGCAAATTGTATCATCTCAGATGAAATATTACAAACTAGCAATGTAGAAAAGGACTGGCCTTTGAATGGAGTTCCAAATTTGTTTATTGATGAGTGGGCTTCTACCTTGCATGAGCATGATCCCTACAAGCTGATCGAAGAGGAAGGTCTTGTTGTGTATTGTCTTCATGAGAACAATGCACCAATTCCAACGACGGTCAAAGAAGAATCTAATGAAGGCTTGTGGCAATTATACTTTGATGGATCGAGAAATAAGCATGGAATCGGAGCTGGAGTTATGGTATTTTCTCCTACAAAACAAAGGTATTTCTCCTATATTAAATTTCAGTTTGGTTATTCAAACAATGTTGTTGAATATGAAGCATTAGTTCACAGTTTGTAGTGGGCTAGGAAGATGAAATTAAATTGTTTGCAAGTGTTTGGAGATAGTGAATTTGTAGTCCACTAAGAAAGAGGTTTGAATGTATGCAAGAATCTGTTACTTAAATATTACACACACAAAGTTTGGGATTTACTTGAAGATTTTCAGGGTTTTAATATTCAGGCAATACCAAGAGATAGGAATAAGCGTGCTAATAGGTTGGTTGCAGTTGAGGCAAAATTTAACATTCCAACTGATGTAAAAAATGACAGTTTTCAGTTACATATAAAGGTAGTTGTACGGCCTTCTATTCTAGATAACCAAGAGAATTGACAGGTGTTTGAAAATGACAATCAAATTGTGAGATTTTTGCAGGAAGAGGCTGAGTTTTCTTCAAGAAATCAGTCGAAACACTTACAACAGTATGGTGATCAGATTGTACAACTGAAAACGAATAGGATACCCAAGGGATTGGTCACTCTTGAAAATATTTTCAGTGAAGATGAGCTAAGGAAAGAGAAACCATCCTTGTCAACAAAGGAAGAGCACTATGCCAATGTAGAGATTGCAGCTGGTAAAATTTTGAAATTGGGCAAGGTATGCACTCCTCTACAAAAGAAAGCTTTCATTAATTTATGCACAAGTTTTGTTGATATATTCATATGGTAGTATAGTGATCTCATGTAGGAACCCCAAGTTCCCTCTGATTCTGACAACTGACTGTTTATTTGGTTTTTCTGAAGTTTTTGAATTTTTTTGATTTTTTTGGGGTTTTTTGCCAGTATTGAAGGAAATGTGATTTTGCATAAAAATGATAAATAAATTCTATAAAAATATCTAACTTCGTAAATTGAATACTATACTGCAAACTCCAAGCTTCCTTTAATATAAAATCTTCCTGAATCGATTACAATGAAAACCAGATGCATATAAGGTAAAAAGCAATAATATATTAAAAACCTGGTTATTCTGGTACAACATTAAATGCCCTGCTGGAGATGGTACGGCCACATATGTTTGGCATCCTTTCCTGAATCTGGTGACCTCTGCTTGCTCCCAAAACAACTGCGCTCCCAAATGATGAAGAACAAGACCAGAAGAGAGGCGTAATTCCCAAATGACAAAGAGGTACGGCCTGTTGTGAATAGTACAAACAGGTACAGGTACGGCTGGGTTAAAACCAGCAATTATTGATGTTGTACGGCCTGTCTTTCTGACTCTCCCAATCTCCAAAATAGGCGCCTCAAATAAACCCTGTCTGTAGAATGAATAACTCTGATGAAAACTTGTAATGAATCCTCTGAAGATCAATGATTTCTCTTGAATGAAAAAACCCCTGCTGCAATAAATCAGGTGTTATTTCACACCCTCTGAATTGCTTCCAATGGAGATGGCACGTTCCCCAAAGAATTTGAACTTGAAACCCTGAAGCTTCTTGCTCAGACCAAATTGATCAATTTTCAATTCTCCAAAATGACATAATGGCACACTTCCCAATGCAAAAGCATAAGTAACCAAAGAGGTGCGATTTCCTCCATAATAGGGCTTTTAATTAAAAATCGCACTTCTTAAATATTTTAATATTTTCATAGCTTAGGCCAAATTTTATAATAACATATAATATTAAATTTGGCCCCTTCCTGATGATGGGCGCCCCCTCAGCATTAAAACACTTAAATTATAATTTTTAATTATAACTTAATATAATAGTCTCGCAATATTAATATTTAATTAATACAATTAAATATTAATATTTCCCTCGTTACTCGCCCGATGACTGAACCGTCTGAAGCAGTCATATACTGAAGTGATTCCGAATGCTGTCAACCCATATTGCCAAAAATAGCAGAGGTCCCACTCTGACCACCAAGAACTGCTAAAAATAGTAACTCTGCCAGAAGTATCCGATCGAGCCCAAACGAAAGCCAACTAATCAAACTCTGCCAATCTGAAGCATGTGCCAAGCTCCAAGGTGACCCTCTATCCAAACGATCAGCCTACGAGGGTCGTATGATAGGCTAATCCTGTGCTCCGAGAGATGTCACTGAGAAGGGGACATGACAGTCCGCCCCTCCTGAAATTGCTTGTCCTCAAGCAATCTCAATGCCGGATGCTGTAGAATATCCTCACTCTCCCATGTCGCATCCTCAACAGGCAAATCTCTCCATTTCACCAAATATTCCCTGATAGTCCTCCTACGCAACTGTCTCTCCCTATCTCCAGGATGGACTCAGGTACTAAAATCAGTTTTCTCTCATCATCTAAGGGAGGTAGAACTACAGACGGTACCACACGATGACCCAACGCCTTCTTGAGACGTGATACATGAAAAACGTTGTGTACCCTGCTCTCCGCTGGAAGCTCAAGCTCGTAAGCCACCTCGCCAACTCTCCTCAGGATCCTGAAAGGTCCGTAATAGCGCGGCTTAAGCTTCTCTGACCCACTCTTCCTAAGAGTGGACTGACGGTAGGGCTGCAGCATGAGGTAAACCATGTCACCCACCTCGAAATGCCTCTCCGTCCTCTTCTGATCTGCATACTGTCTCTGCTGATTTTGTGCCTTAGCTATATTTTCCTTGAGAGCCCTCATAGTGTCCTGACTCTCCTGCAACCAACCTCCTGCACTCGGCACTCTACTGTCGCTCAGTAACAAATCAAGGAAACTCGACACCTCATACCCGTACAATGCCATGAAAGGTGACATCTGAATGGTCATATGGAATGTCGAGTTATAGCAATACTCACACAAATGTATCCATTTGACCCACGCCTTCTGCTGCCCTGCTATGTAGTTTCGGAGGTATCCTTCCACCCACTTGTTCACAATCTCCGTCTGCCCATCAGTCTGTGGGTGGTAGCTAGTGCTCGGAGTGAGCTCAGTCCCACAAAGTCTGAAAACCTCTTGCCAGAAGTTACTCAGGAACCGACTATCTCTGTCGCTCACGATACTCCGAGGCAACCCATGAAGTCTGAATACCTCGCGGAAGAAAACCTCTGCTACCTGCGTAGCTGTGTAAGTCGTGGTGATCGGAAAGAAGTGGGCATACTTCGTAAGCCGATCCACAACTACATAAATGCAATCACGCCCTTGGGCTTTAGGCAAACCCGTGATAAAATCCATCGACAGGCATTCCCACTTCCTGTCAGGAATCGGAAGTCGCTGCAACAAACCTGTCGGGTACGTGTTCTCCTACTTGTTCTGCTGACAAACAGGGCACTCACGCACATACTGAAGAACATCTGTCTTGAGTCCTTTCCAAGTGAATCTCTCCCGAATCTGCCTGTATGTTTTGAAATATCCAGGATGTCCTGCTGTAGGCGTGTCATGAAAGGCTCGCATAACAATGTTCTTCACTTCTGACCCTGGGATCAAATATATCATGTGCTTGTAAATGATCAAATCATTCACAAGTGTATACCTGGTATCAACTGCTGATCCCTCAACAATGCTGGAGGCCCAACTGTCCTTGGCATACTCTGCCACTATCATATGCCTCCAATCCTCTGAAATATGAACCATAGTGCTCAAGTACGGCTTACGTGAAAGTGCATCAGCCACTACGTTCTGTGTACCTTTGATATATGAGATATCAAAGTCATAAGCCTACAACTTACTGACCCACTTCTGCTGCCTATCATTGAGATCTCGCTGCCCTAATAAGTGTCTCAAGCTGTTATGATCAATTTTAATGCAAAATTTGCTGCCGACCAGATACTGTCAAAATTTTGCTAAGGCATGCATGATTGCGAGCATCTCCTTATCATATATACTATACAATCTCTCAGGTCCTCTGAGCTTGCGGCTCTCATACACAATCGGGTGCTTGTCCTGCATAAGCACCGCACCAATGCCCTCACCTGATGCATCGCATTGAAGCTCGAACGGCTTCGTAAAGTCAGGTAGTGCTAAAACAGGGCATGTAGTCATCAACTCCTTGAACTTCGTAAAACACTCCTGTGCCTCTAAAGTCCAAACAAAGGCCCCCTTCTTCAATAAATCTGTCATCGGGGCTGCATGTCATGAATACCCATTCACAAATCTGCGGTAGAACCCGCATAAACCGAGAAACCCTCTCAACTGTGTCAGGTTTGCCGGTTTGATGTGACCGAGATATAGCAATTCGGTCATCCCTATGTCGCACTTGGATTCCTTGGCGTACAAGGACTCCCTCTCCAAGATACTCAACACTGTCTCCAAATGAGCTAAGTGCTCCTGCCAAGTCCTGCTATATAAGGATGTCATCGAAAAAGACCAACACAAACCTCCTCAGCAATGAATGAAAAACCCGGTTCATCGTAGACTGAAAAGTGGCTGGTGCGTTAGTGAGTCCAAATGGCATCACTACGAACTCGAAGTGCCCACAATGGCATCGGAAGGCAGTCTTCTCTATGTCCTGCTCTCGGACCCTGATCTGATGATAACCCGACCGTAAATCAATCTTAGAGAAGTAACATGACCCATGGAGCTCATCAATAAGCTCGTCAATCCTCGGTATAGGGTATCTATTCTTAATTGTCCTCTTATTCAGGACCCTGTAATCGATGCACATGCGTAAAGTCCCATCCTTCTTCTTCACCAAAACAACCGAAGAAGCAAATGGTGACTTGCTAGGCCGAATGTGACCCATAGCAAGTAACTCCTTTATTGTCTTTTCTATCTCATCCTTCAATCTTTTTGGATGCTTGTAAGGAGTTATCATAACGGGTTTCGCACCCTCCTCGAGCTCAATGATGTGCTCTATGCCCCTGTCTGGAGGTCTACCTGGCAGAATGTCACTGAACACCTTGCCATGCTTGACTCTCAACTCCTGTATATCCGGATGATATTCTATCTTTTGCTGTCCCTCCTGTATAGGTGCTAAATGACACTCGGCAGCCCACTCTACCATGTCGTGACGCATGAGCCGCTCCATCCGGCGGAAAGAAATAGTTTTGATGTTGCTGTCCCGTATTGCCTTAAGTATGTGTGTCTTCCCGTCAACATCAAAACGGATCTCCATGTCCTTGAGACGAAGTGTGACCTCATCCAATGAATGTAACCACTTCATCCCCAAGACCAAATCAATGTCCCCCATATTAACAACATAGTAATCTGCCTTGAACTCATATTTGTTCAAACATAAAGGGAGATCCTTAATCATGCGTTCACATTTCAAAGTGTACCCATCGGCCACTTTGACTCTTATGCCCTCGAACTCCACAGTGATGAGTCCACGTTTCTCAACAAATCTAGCATCTATGAAATTATGCGTGGCTCCTGTATCAAGTAGGGTAATGACCCTCTGTCCTGCCAACACACCACGAATCCGAAAAGAACCCTCCTGCTGGATACTAGATAAACGGGCCTCCTGTACCTGAAGTTCGGGCTCTGTCTCAACTCTATGCTCTGGAGCCTCTGGCTCTGAATCCTCGAAACTCTCCTGCTGTTCAGAATCCTCTGATTCCGAGTCCTCATAGAACGCCCACATTATACGATTTGCCTTGCCCTTAGGTCTTAGAGGACAATCGTGATTGGCGTCATATGGTCCTTTGCAGTAGAAGCAAAGCTTCTTCTTGCGTAGGTCATTAAGGGCCTCATGATCCAAAGGTGGGGCTGCTGATTTACCCTTTGGATCATTCCTAGAGTTTGATTTTTCTTTACTAAAATCAGACTTATCCTTATTCCTGTTAACGCCCTTGTTATCCCTGAATGATGAAGAACCTCTGGAGCTGAATTTATTCGATGGTGCTGCTAACTCCATGTTTCGTGCTTTCTTCATTGCCTCCTGTAACGAAGGAGGATCAAAAGCTTTGATCCAACCTCGCAATGGCTCTGACAACCCCTCCATGAAGAGTACTACCAAGCGCCTCTCTGAGATGTTAGGGACCATAACGGATAACTTCTGGAAGTCACCTATGTAGGTCTCTACACTGCCACTCTGCCTCAACTGTGCTAAGTCTCGGAAGTAGGTTTCTGGATCCTTCTTGTCAAAGCGCTCAACCAACCTATCCACAAACTCCTGGTATGTAGTGATCCTGTCATGCTGTAAAGTCACCATACCGTGGTGCCACCAGTCGTAGGCAACTCCCTCAAGATGCAATGTAGCATATCTAATGGCGTCACTCTTAGCCATCGGGCGCAGTGTAAGGAATGTGTCAAGCTTGCTAATCCAAGCTTGGGCAGTCATCTTACCACTACCATCGAACGTCGCCAATGTGAGCCGGTTCGTAGCATGTTTTAGATCATTATTCTGCTGACGAGGTCTCCTATCTTGTCGAGATCTGTTGTGCTCTCGCCTTTGTGTAATGAAGCGGTCAAAAGTGATCATCTCTTTGACCGCAAGCGGTACCAACTCCCATTCTTCATTAGCTGCCATAAGGGTATCAGCGAATAACTCATCATGCTCCTCATCTGGTATAGCCTCGCCGGGCTCCTGTCTCGTGAAAGTGGGCCTAGTAGGCCTATCTGCTGTCCGTGACGCTGTCCTAGTAGCCCTCCATGACCCTACATCACTCCTGTCATCGTCACGGTTAGGTGACGGTCTCCTTGAAGTACCCAACCTCTGCAGTGCCGCTGCCACCTGCTGCAATACCTCATCGGACCGCCGTTGCCCTGCACGAAGATCTCTGAGTGTATGCATGAACTCTGTGCCCTCCTGATCTCTGTCATTATGTCCTGTCCTAGGTATATCTGTTCTGTCAGCCATATTTCCAGGCTGCCTGCTCAAACTCTGTTGCCTGTCAATCAGGGCTCGCCTACGTGTGTAATACCTGGGTGACCCAATCTGATCTGGCTGCATAAGATAGCTAAACCCGTAGGATGGCAGCATTTAGCTCTGATACCACTGTAGGAACCCCAAGTTCCCTCTGATTCTGACAACTAACTGTTTATTTGGTTTTTCTGAAGTTTTTGAATTTTTTTGATTTTTTTTGGGGTTTTTTGCCAGTATTGAAGGAAATGCGATTTTGCATAAAAATGATAAATAAATTCTATAAAAATATCTAACTTCGTAAATTGAATACTATACTGCAAACTCCAAGCTTCCTTTAATATAAAATCTTCCTGAATCGATTACAATGAAAACCAGATGCATATAAGGTAAAAAGCAATAATATATTAAAAACTTGGTTACTCTGGTACAGCATTAAATGCCCTGCTGGAGATGGTACGGCCACATATGTTTGGCATCCTTCCCTGAATCTGGTGACCTCTGCTTGCTCCCAAAACAACTGCGCTCCCAAATGATGAAGAACAAGACCAGAAGAGAGGCGTAATTCCCAAATGACAAAGAGGTACGGCCTGCTGTGAATAGTACGAACAGGTACAGGTACGGCTGGGTTAAAACCAGCAATTATTGATGTTGTACGGCCTGTCTTTCTGACTCTCCCAATCTCCAAAATAGGCGCCTCAAATAAACCCTGTCTGTAGAATGAATAACTCTGATGAAAACCTGTAATGAATCCTCTGAAGATCAATGATTTCCACTGAATGAAGAAGCCCCTGCTGCAATAAATCAGGTGTTATTTCACACCCTCTGAATTTCTTCCAATGGAGATGGCACGTTCCCCAAGGAATTTGAACTTGAAACCCTGAAGCTTCTTGCTCAGACCAAATTGATCAATTTTCAATTCTCCAAAATGACATAATGGCACACTTCCCAATGCAAAAGCATAAGTAACCAAAGAGGTGCGATTTTCTCCATAATAAGGCTTTTAATTAAAAATCGCACTTCTTAAATATTTTAATATTTTCATAGCTTAGGCCAAATTTTATAATAACATATAATATTAAATTTGGCCCCTTCCTGATGATGGGCGCCCCCTCAGCATTAAAACACTTAAGTTATAATTTTTAATTATAACTTAATATAATAGTCTCGCAATATTAATATTTAATTAATACAATTAAATATTAATATTTCCCTCGTTACTCGCCCGATGACTGAACCGTCTGAAGCAGTCATATACTGAAGTGATTCCGAATGTTGTCAACCCATATTGCCAAAAATAGCAGGGGTCCCACTCTGACCACCAAGAACTGCTAAAAATAGTAACTTCTGCCAGAAGTATCCGATCGAGCCCAAACGAAAGCCAACTGATCAAACTCTGCCAATCTGAAGCATGTGCCAAGCTCCAAGGTGACCCTCTATCCAAACGATCAGCGTACGAGGGTCGTATGATAGGCTAATCCTGTGCTCCGAGAGATGTCACTGAGAAGGGGACATGACATCTCAAAGGTTTTGATCCAAGTTTGGCTCAACACACCATTGAGTTAGAAGAGGAAACTAAACCAGTGAGACAGACAAAGGCCAATCAACCCAAAGCTAGAGCCTTTGATGAGAGCTGAGCTTCACAAGCTCATAGAATCAGCGATTATATTTCCAATCAAGCACTCAACTTGGTTGGTGAACTTCGTTTCAGTACGAAAAAAGAATGGTGAAATCTGTTTGTGTGTTGATTTCTATGATTTAAATAGGGCTTCGCTTAAATACCACTATCCATTGCCATCAATGGAACAAATTTTACAGCTTGTTGCAGTTTCAGAGAGGTTTTCCTTGTTGGATGGATATAGTGGTTACAATCAGATTTTGATCAAAGAAGAGGACCAATTCAAGACAGCCTTCATGACTAAGTGGGGGACACTTGCATACAGAAAGATGTCATTCGATTTGTCTAATGCTGGAGCAACCTTTCAAAAAGCCATGGATATGGTCTTCCAAGGCCTTCTTAACAGGTTTGTGCTTGTTTATTTAGATGATATAACAGTGTTTTCAAAAGATGCAAAAGATCACATGGTTCATCTCAAGCAAGTTTTCGAAAGGTGTAGGCAATTTGGGATATCTCTAAATCCCAAAAAGTGTGTATTTTCAGTTCATGAAGGTAAGCTTCTTGAACATGTTGTTTCAAAGCAGGGTTTAAACATAGATTTTGAAAGGATTCAATACATTCTTGCACTCTCCTTGCCTAAGAGCAAAAAGGCTTTGCAAAGTTTCTTTAGAAAAATCAATTTTATAAGGAGATACATTTCAGATTTTGCTACTGTAGCTAAACCACTTACAGTCATGCTGAAGAAAAATCAAAGCTTCAACTGGTCCAAGGAGGGAGTAAAAGGGTTTGAAGATGTTAAAAAAGCCATAGCAAGTGCTACGCTTTTAAATCCAGATTTTATGAAAGACTTCATTCTATATACCTATGCTAATATGGACACCATTTCAGGGATTCTTATGCAACAGAGTCATGAAGATTTGAAGCAGCCAATAGCTTTCTACAGCCAAGGCTTTGAGGAGTATGGAACAAGGTATTCTTTTGTTGAAAAACATGTCCTTTCAGTTATAAGATCTCTGGAGAAATTTAGGCACTTGTCTAATAATAAAATACATCTAATGGTTGCTCATCCAAGCATCAAAGAATTTCTTCTGAACAAAGACATAAATGAGAAGAGAGTTGGTTGGATAACTAAGGTAATGGAATATGACGTGGAAATTAAGGTTATGAAGTTGGTTAGAGGCAAAGGACTTTGTGAGCATCTAGGTCAGGACTTGCAAGAAACTAATGATGTGGTTTTAGTGTCAAATGATGAATAGATTGCTACTATTCACACCTCACCTTCCAACTGGTATCGTGATTTGGTAATTTATCTGCAAGATGGTTTTTACCCTTCTCACCTAAGTGCTTCAAAAAGAAGGTATTTCAGATTTCAATCAATTTCATTCTTGCTCGTTGATGGTGTCTTGTTCAAAAAGGATATTAATGGAATGCTACTAAGGTGTGTGGAACCAAGCCAAACTCGAAGATTACTCGAAGAATTCCATGATGTACATGGTAGACACTTTTTCGCAAGAACTACAGCACTTAAAATCATGAGAGGTGGGTACTATTGGCCTACTATATTTGGCGATTGCCATACATGGGTTAGGAAGTGCAAACAATGTGCTATGTTTGTAGAAAAAGTTAAACTTGCTGCCCTGCCCCATCAGCGAATTGCAGTGGATTAGTCTTTTGTTCAGTGGGGATTGGACTTTATTGGTCTCATTAATCCTCCTTTGAGTTCAGGGCATAAGTGGATTCTAACGGCTACGGATTACTTCACGCGTTGGACAGAATTAATTGCATTGAAAGAAGCAAACGAAACTAATGTTCTTGATTTCTATGAAGGTTTGTTTACTAGGTTTGGAGTTCCTTCAACCATTATTTCTAACAATGCAATGGCTTTTGTGGGATCTAAGATCAGCCAATGGGTTGTCCAACACCTTCATCGAACTATTATCCACAAGGAAATGGCCTTGCTGAATCTACAAACAAGAACCTCTTAAGGATCATACGAAGGACTATTGAAGACAATCAGAAGTCATGGCATCTCAAGTCAAAGTCAGCTCTATGGACTGATAGGATTACCTACAAAAGGTCAATAGCCAACTCTCCATACAAGCCAATATATGGTAAGGAAGCAAGGTTACCTATTTCTCTTGAGTTTCCAGCTTTAGAACTAATGCATCAACTTGAGTTGTTGGAGAATGAGCCTATGGAAATCAGGTATGTAGAGCTTATGGAGTTGGAAGAGACAAGAAATCAATCCATGCTAGCCATGGAAAGTCATCAGGCACAGGTGAAAAGAACGTTTGACAAAGGAGCTTCCTCACGAAGCTTCAATGAAGGAGATTTGGCCCTCAAGTGGGATGAGGATCGAGCCAAACCAGGAAGCCACATAAAGTTTTATTCCCTTTGGAGTGGCCCATACACGATCTCCAGCTGCAAATCCCACAATGCCTTCCGACTTGCCAAGATGGACGGCCAAGAGCTTCCAATCCCAGTCAATGGGTTACATCTGAATCATTGTTATTGAAGAGCAAAGCTCTATGTACATAGTTGTTTTTGCTTTCCTCCAAGTGTTGTTCAAGCACAGTAGTTTGCTTCAGTTTTGTTCAATGAGTGCTTGTTTGCACATTTGTTTCTTAGTTAGTTTTCCTGCTTTCATGTTTTTTCCCTTCCTTTTTAAGGGAGAAAGATTACTTCAACCAAGGTCAGGAGAAGATTTTCAATCGGAAATCAGGTTCACCATTTGGGAGTTTGAATGGCATCTATATGGTCTGAGTTCTGTAGCATAGCAAGCATGCTTCCCAGTAGAGACGCCAAAAATGTTGACAATTTTTCCCACCACAAGAATTAATTGTCACCCCTACTATTCGGAACTTTGCTATGGTGCCAAGTTTATCTTGTGAATTAGTTTTGGGGTCCTTAAATGTGCATTTACAACCAGCCAAAGTGGCCATCTACAGCCAGGTGAATTTTAGTCATTCAGAGGTTTCCAAGGAGCTTGCTTGATTACATCTAAATGTGCAAATAATGCCAAGACATACAAGCTGTAAGTTTATTTATTTTGTCTTCCCAAAGATTTTTTTTGGGCTATAAGAGGTGGACTATTTCTTGGGACATTCTATCCAAGAGAAAGAGCTCTCAAAGGACTGTGTAAAAGTCCGAAAAAATGACTAAGTGGCAGTCGTTCAAAGCTAATTTTCTTCGAACTTTTTGTCCGAAAGAAAAAGGAAAAAACACAGTTGAGAAGCCCTGAAGGGCACCTGCCCTTTAGGAAGGTCCAATTCAAAAGTCCCGAAGGGTATGTAACCCTACGGGTTGGTTCACTTTATGGTTCTCAAGTCAAGACAAAAGTTTTGAAGGACACCTTCAAAAAGTTCGGGTGCCCTACAATTCTTCGGAAAGGCACTTTTGAAGGCAAACATACCCTTACGGAGGGCACTTGGTCGGTGGCAGGACCCTTTCAAAAGTTTCGAAAGGCACTTTTGAGGACAAAAAGCCCTTGCGGAGTGCACATGGTCAGCGAAGTGCACCTTTACAATTCTTTTGAAGGGCACTTCTGGATGAACCTTGCCCTTGCGGAAGGCACCCAGGCAAGTAACAGACCAAAGCAAAAACCCTGAAGGGCAATTTTGGGAAGCAGAAGCCCTTGCGAAGGGCACCTTCATAAAAGTAAAAGACACTTCAAACGGAAAAGAATTTCCTTCAGACTTTTTGTCCGAAGGAATTCAAGGAAAAGCTCTGACAGAGGATATACCCAAGAAAAAATCCTGATCGAAATAAAAAGCCAAAGGGCAAGACATAAGAGCCTAAAAGAATAAATTCGGGAAAATTGGCAAGGAAACAAATTCCTTCGGACTTTTTGTCTGAAGGAATTCGGGAGGACAAAAAGCTTGATAGAAAAGACAAGGCCGTAAGCTAAGGCCAAAAAAGAGAAAAGGAAATGCCAAGCTTGGGAAGTCCAAGGGAATTCGGGAGGACAAAAAGCCCGATAGAAAAGACAAGGGCGTAAGCTAAGGCCAAAAAAGAGAAAAGGAAATGCCAAGCCCGAGAAAGAGAAAAGACAGAGAGTCCTTCGGACAATTTGTCCAAAGGACGAAAACTAAAATAAAGCTCGAATCCCTAATTAAAGCAGAACACGGGAAAAGCCAGAGAAAACACAAACAGGCCTGAGCCAGAACTAAACAAGCAATAAGACATGCAAAAATAGAGGCATGACCAAAGACTAAAGCAGATTTGAACATGGACATAAGCATGAATAGCGAATAAAACAAACGTAGAATAAAGACAAAGGCAGGGCAAACAAATCTCATGCATAGACTAACGTGAGTGACTCCAATGAAGTAAACAAGTTTAAGAAAGCAAGCATGCTTCAGTTTTGAAAATAGAGTTGTCTTGCATGATGAACGGACAAAGTGTTGAACGTTTCAAACAGCTAGAAATTCCATGCACGCACTCTCATTTATGTCAAAGATTGAAACGTTTCGGCAGTTCAAACATAATTCTTAATTTGGCATTTGCATTGATTTCATGCAAAGCGGGGACTTTCAAACGTTCCAGCAGTTCAAGTGGATTTGACTACTCATGTTCTGGAATTCACTGGTTTTCAAGTCAAGACATCTATTCGTAGTTGTCATGCATCCAAAGCTTGTCTTCTTTTTCAACACCAAAGATTTTTCATGCAAGACAGCCAGGTATAAGCCAAGGGAAGACAAATTTGGAAGACTCATGCAACACAATTTGGCCTTGGGCTAATGAAGAGTTAACTTCCTCTCCTTTTTTCAACGTCAATCTTTTGGCTTTTTGTAATTTTCTATATTAATGGCTTTTCAACATTATAAAATTCATCCCTTTTGGTAAGACCAAACTCTGCCATTGGTGACTTGTGTAACCTCTTTAATCAATAGAAGGATTGTACTTTCAGATTTCAAGTGCTGCCATAGTGTACATTCATCCAGCAATTTGCACATGTAGTAGATTTCTCTCTCTTCCCAAATTATGATTCGTACCTAGTTGCTAGCTCATCAAATTATGCAGGTCATGTTCGGTATTTTATGTCTTTCGCTGAAGCTGTAAGTGGATGTTAAGTGGTTGCAAAGTGTCTTGTATCAGACCTCTCTCCATTGTTTTCCCTCATGTTTTTATCATTGGATCGAACCTTCTTATTAAATACTTATGCATAGTGATCAATTGAAATCAAAGGTCTTCATTTTCCCTTGTTTGATTCAGTGTTCAAGGTTCCAAGTAGAGTGGATCGATATTCTAGTGTATCACCGTCACTAGGTAGGATTTCCCCTTCAAGTTTCTTTCTCCCTTTTCCATAGTAGTCCGCAACACAGAGTAGAGATCCTCATTAATACATCTTACAGGCACCAACCTTCTCTAGAGGGTCTTCTCAATATTGAGGCACACACCCTCGTGAGAAGATCCCATTGTTTCAACTGGAGAGAGGATTAGCCATTTCAACACGTCTTCGATTCAGGGTGCAACTCCAGGTTGACAACAGAAATTCTTTTAGAGGAATTCCTTTAGCATTTTCTTTCAGGTAAAACTCTCAAAGGAATTTCTTCGGACAATTTGTTCGAAGGAATTCATTCAGATTTTTTGTCCTCTTCCTTCGGAAATTGCTTTTCGGACTTTTCCCAATGGACTTTCCCGAAGGGTGAGAGACCCTTTGGGCTTCCTATGTGTCCATTTAGACTTCCGCGAATGATCCTCCCGAAGGGAAAGATACCCTTCGGGAATTTCGAAATGGT
This sequence comes from Torreya grandis, assembly GCA_037957365.1. Lineage (NCBI taxonomy): Eukaryota > Viridiplantae > Streptophyta > Pinopsida > Cupressales > Taxaceae > Torreya > Torreya grandis. The sequence continues at coordinate 804,106 of JARHVA010002897.1, forward strand.
CCTTCTGAAGGGTAACATACCCTTCGGGAAAATTGCAACTATCCACTTGGAGAAGGAAAAGCCCTTCGAATTTATGAAGTGTACCTTCAGGTTCTTGAAAGACCCTTAAAAAAAAGTTGAAGACGACCTTCAAAAAAATTGACTGGTCTTTTTTGCCCTAAAAAAGCACCTTCGGCATTTTGAAAATGCCCTTCGGATTTTTTAAAAAGACTCATCCCTTGAAGAACCCAAGAAGCACTATTTTTTAGAACAAATCGGGTTTGTTGAGCCCCTTTACTAATTTTGGGCTTCTGACTGCTCACAACTTATGAAGTAATCAAGTAGTGCTCCTTGGAGATCCCGAAATACACTGTCCATGAGTAATTTGGGTTTGTAAACCCAAATTACTTCTACTTATAAAACATTTAGAAGTCAAGCACTGCTGGAAACCCAATTTGCACTGTGCCCTCAGAAACTCGAAGTTGTCATTGCTCGAAAACCTAAAGTCCTCCCAAAGACATGTCATTTCCTTCCCTGAAAGCTCCATTTTTCATACTTAGGCAAATTTTGATATGTGGGCCAAAAATGGCCAACATTTCTAGTGATTCGCAGGGCAGCATCCCTGCTATGCTTGAGAACCCAACTCATTTGCTTCATCCAATCCATTGGGCATGGAGTCCCTACTTTTGTACAAAGTTGGCTTTATCTAGAAATCTCCCTTGAAGCAACAAGAAGAACCGAAACAAAACAAAGTGTGCTCAAGGCACTTAGGGAAGGGAAAACACACAACTAAAACGGATGTGCACAAGGCACTTTTAGAGAAAAACATGAAAAGCTATACAAAATGTACAATCGCTGCAAATTCTTCTAATAGCATGAATTTAGATGAATCCCATTGACTGGGATGGGTAATACCTCCCCATCTAGTTGGGCAAGCTGAAAAGCATTATGATGTTTGCATCCGTGGATCAAATAAGGGCCACTCCACAAGCTATCAAACTTGTTATGGTTGCCCAGTTTGGCCTTTTTTGAATCCCATTTGAGAACCAGGTCTCTCTCCTTGAAAGTCTTTGTTGTTGCTCTCTTGTCAAAAGCCTTTTTGACCTGAGCTTGATGTGCCTCCAGCGTCTTCATTGCAAGGTCCCTTGTCTTCTCAAGTTCTGTGAGTTTTGTCAATCTCACATTCATAGGTTCATCTTCTAGTAGCTCCAGCCGATGGGCTAGCTCTAATGCAGGCAGCTCAAGGGAAATGGGTAACTTGGCCTCCCTTCCTATACTAGAACATATGGAGAATTGTCAACAGCAGCTTTAGGAGTTACCCGGTCAGCCCACAACGCTGTATTCAACTTGGCGTGCCACGTCCTCTGATTCTCCTCCATGGTCCTCTTGATAATCCTCAACAAATTTTTATTTGTGGACTCAACGAGCCCGTTGCCTTGAGGATAATAGTTTGAGGAAGTGTTGAGGTAGATGCCCATTTTGAGAGCCCATTCACTTGTTTTCAAACCAAGAAAAGCCAAAGCATTATCAGATACGATAGTGGATGGAACACCAAACCTGGTCACAATGTTGTCATAGAAATGTAAGATTGCACTTTCATTGGCTTCCTTCAATGCAATGGCTTCCGCCCACCTGGTGAAGTAATCAATTGTAGTAAGCACACCCACTTATGCCCTGCACTTGATGGGGGGTTGATTACTCCAATGAAGTCCAAACCCCACTGCATGAATAGTTGCTCTACTTGAATCGGGTTGAGAGGGAAAGTTGCTAACCTTTGCTTACCTATGAAGAGAGCACATTCCTGACACCTCCTCACCCATGCATAAGCATCCTTGAAGAGGCTAGGCTAGTAGTAACCAGCCCTCATGATCTTTGTTGCAGTAGTGCTTGGAGCAAAATGACTTCCTACAGGCCCATCATGGAAATGCTCCAAAAGCTTGGCTACTTGATCATCATCTACGCACCTCAGGAGCACTCCATTGAGGTCTCTTTTGAACAAAATCCCGTCAACTAAAGCATAAGGTATGGACTGAAGTCTAAAATACCTTCTTTTAGCTTTGTCCATACCTTGAGAGCACTCACCTGTTAGCAAAAAGTGTGTCATATCATGGAGCCAACTAATGTGAGGTGGAGGTGCATTTGCTTATAGGTTATCTTGTGTTACTAAGATGACCTCTTTGTCTTCATGAAAGTCATCAACCATATGCTCACATAAGCCTTTACCTTTTACTAGCTTAGTGACCTTGATCTCCACGTCATACTCCATGACTCTAGTAATCCAACAAGCTCATTTTTCACTCAAATCCTGGTTAAGAAGGAAGTCTTTTACTCCAGGATGAGACACCATAAGGTGGATTTTGTTGTTGGATAGCATTGGCCTGAACTTCTTGAGGCTCCTTACTGCGACAAGGACTTGCTTTTCTACAAAGGTAAACCTCGCCTCATACTCTTCAAGCCCCTGACTGAAAAATGCTAATAGCTGCTCAAGTCCTTCACCATTCCTTTGCATCAACATAGCTGATATATTATCAATATTGGCAAAAGCATACAATATGAAATCCCTTGAGAAATCAGAATTCATAAGTTTGGGTGCTTGAGCGATGGCTTGCCTGATAGCCTCAAATGCTGACTTGCCTTCATTTGACTAAGTGAACACTTGGTTCTTTTTCAGCATAGCAATGATGGGTTTAACCAAACTTGCAAAACTAGGGATAAATCTTCTCACGAAGTTTATCTTTCCAAGGAAACTTTGGAGTCCCTTCTTATGCTTGGGCAAGGATAAGGCCAAGATGACACTTGTTCTCTCAGTATCAATGGACAGCCCCTCCTTTGAGACGATGTGGCCCAGCAGCTTGCCTTAATGCACCAAAAACACGCACTTCTTGGGATTCAAAGAAATCCCATACTCTCTGCACCTTTCAAAAATCAGTCTCAGGGGGTCCATATGCTCGCTAGCATTCTTGAGAAAACTGTGATGTCATTCAAGTAAACCAGCACCATTTGGTTTAGCAGCCCTTGGAAAGCCATGTCCATAGCTCTTTGGAAAGTTGCGCTAGCATTTGATAGACCAAAGGGCATCTTTTGGTACACATACGTGCCCCATTTGGTGGTGAAAGTAGTCTTATAACGATCTCCATCTTTCACCCAAACTTGGTTGTAGCCAGAAAATCCATCCAATAGAGAGAAGCGTTCTGATCCTACAACTACTTGGAGAAGTTGCTCCATGGACGGCAAAGGGTAGTGATCCTTCAAGGAGACTTTGTTCAAATCTCTAAAGTCCACACAAAGCCTAATCTCCCCACTCTTTTTTCTTACAAGCACCAAGTTGGCTACCCATGATGAATGTTTGATGGGAAAGATGATCCTCGACTCGATCAACTTGGTTAGCTCCTTCCTCATTAGCTCTTCAATCTTGAGGTTAACGGGCCTTTGCTTTTGCCTCACGTGCTTGGCATTGGCCTCCAACTCTATGGTATGCTGAGCTAACTTAGGATCAAAAACCTTTAGGTCATTGTACTCCCAAGCAAAAATGTCTGCATACTCTTGGCAAAGTGCTATGAAAGCATGCCTCTTAGCCTTGTTGCTCACCTTCCCAAGCTTGAGAAGCTTGTCCTTGAAGATAAGGACTCTCTCATAGTTTTCTTCATTAGTTGATATTACTTCCTTGTCTTTCCTCATATGGTCTCCTTCATGAAAATGGCCTTCAAGTGTAACCAGCCCCTTAGGAAGTTTGTTCGACTTTAGCTGAACAATCTAATCCTCATATTGATGCTGCAATTTAGCTTGGTTGGAGGAGAACTCAGCGTCCTGCTGTAAGAAGCAAGCAATTTGCTTGTCACTCTCAAAAACCTGCCAGTGGGCTTCATTATCCAACACTAATGGCCTTACCCCACCTTGACATGTGGCTGAACCTTGGTTTCTTTTAGCTCACTTGGAATGTCAAACTGAGCTCCCACGGTTGCCAACCTATCAGCATGTTGGTTTTGATTTTTTGGGACAGCTTGAATGTCAAAGGCCTCAAAATCTTCAATTAGGTCCCACACTCAATTTTTGTAGGACCTCATCAAAGGGTTTTTTGTGATGTTCAAGCCTCTAACTTGGTTTACTATGAGCTCGTTGTCTCCATAAGCTTGCAGCAGTTTGATTCCTCTTTTGGTGGCCCATTGAAGGCCACATATCAAGCCTTTGTATTCTGCTGCATTTGAAGAGTAGTTGGAATGGAACCTGTAGGAAGAGAAAAACTTATTACCTGAGGGTGAAATCAACATTGCCCAACACTTGCGCCGTTTTTGCTCCTTGAGCCATCAAAGAACAACTTCCATAAACCATTGGGGTCTTCTTTATGTCCAATGAGGAAAGGTATGGGTTGATTTTCTTCATGTAGCAAATAGACACCTATGTCTCTCTCCTCAACACCTTCCAACGGGTTGAAAATTTGGTTATCTCCCCATAGCTCATCCAAGAACAAGTCTGGAACCTCTTCAGGATGAGTGTTCAGCTCCTGGCCAATTGTAAACTCATCCTCATCAAGGATAGTGCAATTGAGGTTTATGTTATTTGACTAATGGGGTTCAATGTGGAATTGTGCCACGGGTTCAACTTTGATTGAGACCTTAGTCCCATACCTTGTTCTGAACACCATGTAAGACCAATTTGCTGCAAGGTAACCCCCAATCTTGGCTATGAACTCTCTAAAAAGACACAATGCAAAGTGAGGAGTGACATCCAAGAGCAGCACATCTTCCACGGACACGCTAGGACAAGCATGCAAGGTTAGGCTCAAATTCCTAATGATACATGATGACTTTGTGGAAGAACCATCAAGCTGCATGACTCCCTTAGTGTGCGGCTCATACTTGAGGTTCAGTTGGTTAGCAATAGACTTTGTCATGACTGAGGTGCTGGCCCCACTATCCACCAAGCAATTGTGCACCAAGGAATCGTTGCATTAGTGAAGACTTCAGCTTCCTTGCTTGGTTGCTTACTTGCAGTTGTAGAAACACTCATCTTGGACAAACCTTCCTGAAGAATGTTTACTTGGCCGGGCATGGAAAGCATGTCCTAAATTGGTACGTTCACACTGGATTTCTTCATTTGCTCCACAATGTTGATTGGTGTGCCCTCAACCTTTGCCTGGGTTTTGGGAGTAACTGCTACTGGCTTTGTCAGTGGATCGGTGACGAGGTTCTTTGAAAGCTTCCTGATTTTCACCCATATTCTTTCTCTTGAACCTTGTGTTCGTTGAGACTGGGGTGTGGACCAAACTGGGAGTAGCCTGCAGATTGGATGCATAGCACTCCTCTTGCTCACTGATGACCATTGAGGCTTCCAACTGGTTTGACCCCTGATCCGAGCCTTGTTCTTGCGGAGGCTGCTCTTGCTTTGTCAGTGTGGGCACCTCTGTGCTTTGGGCCATAAGAGCTTGGTTATATCCATAAGCAACAACCTGCTGTCATTGATCATTGAACACTTGGTTGGAGCCATTAGTTGGGACAATGGATTGTCCAAAAGAATGATTCCAAGGCATTATCCCTTCAACCTCCTAAGCCACATTGTTCAGAACCGGGACCAAGGAGTTGGAAGGGGTGCAGCGTTCGGATTATAATTATGCTGCCTAGCATAGTTAGGCTGCCCCTATACTTGGAAACCTTTGTAGGATGGCCTATTAACTTGATACGGCTGCTGCTGAGGTTGATACTGAGCTTGATAAGGCTTGTTGTAAGCCTACTGCCTCTTGACATTGACCACATCATTCCCCAAGGATGGGAGCATGCTTTTCAATTCCAAGTAATTCTTCTGCTCTTGGGAGTCGTTGGATCCACTAGTAGAGGCCTTTTCTTGCTTAGGTGAAGGCACAACAACAATTGTTGGCGTTGAAAGTATAACATCAAGTGGAGGAATGACTGCAGGAGGTGGTTTGATCTCTAGAAAAAGAGGCATCGAAGGTCTGGGAGTAAGCTTGCCAACCTGAACCAGGGAATTTTTTGCCTTGATGGCCACTTCGTATGCATCTGGCAGTATGTCTCCTCCCATAGATTGAATCATTACAGTTATGTCGTTGTTGAGAGCCTTCAAATAACACAAGAAAGCAAAGTTCGGAAATGGTCTAACAGCTACTGGGATTCTATCCCATGCCTTCTGAAATCTCGTATTGAAGTCTTGCATGACTTCATGAGGAGCTCTCAAGATTGTGGTCAATTGCTTTGCAAGTGACAGATGATCACTCTTATCTGCAAACCTTTTACACATGGTTGTTCCTAGCTCGTCCCATGAGTGGATAGAATTAGGAGCTAGGCCCCTATACTAGTCTAATGCCTTTCCTTTGAAAGATACAGCCAATATCTAATAGCCACGTTCTCCACTATGATATTGTGAATGTTGCAGAAGTTGGCTATGTCTATTATGTGCTTAGTAGGAGTTACAGCTTTGTCCCCTGTGTAATAAGGAACACTTTTGAGGGCTGCAAATGGCATAGGATCATATTGTGGTAAGTTCAAAAGGATTTGGCCGTTGAAGCCCACAAAAGCTCTTTGGGGAATCATAGCAGCAAGAGGAGCTGTCAAAGGTCTCCTTGTGTAAGTATGTTTTATGACTGGTATCGGAGGAGGGTGCCCTACGTAAGGATGAGTATGGACGAACCTTAACCTTTTTGCTGAGTTTAAAAGTAATTCAACAAACTCAAAAGGAATACCTGCAGAAGTCGATCTTGTAGTTACCTTTGGCATGAAAGACAGCGACTGCTCTGCCACCAGATAGCTGGGTGTTCTTTGGAATCACCAGATATTGAAGGATGAATGCTACCACTGGTGCAAAATGATCAAAACAACATCAAATTTGACCAATCTTTCATAAAAATGAAAATAAAATGGTAGTTGTCCCACCGGACATGCCAAAACTGTTATAGCTTGGAATTGCACCCTTATGAGAGAGTTCTTCAGGCTCCCTCACTTCAAACTATAAGCATAGGGACAACCTTAGGATGTGGGTATCCTATGGTGAGGTTGAACCTCTAGGATTTTTTATGAGGCTAGTTTCTCAGGTGCTTCAATTCAGCGCTTGACCTCACACTAAAATCTACTATCAACTAATGAAAAGGGGTAGGAGGATGACTGAAAAGGAAATCTAAGTTAAAGGAAGTGATGCACCAAAAAGAAGTGATCCACTTGGTCTAGGAAAAGAGCCAACTACTGATGAACCCAAAAAAGACACAGGCTATTTTGGTTCTATCTCAAGGCCATAGGCATGGAGCTTTTGCGTAGAGGTTGAAGGGAAGCCTTGCACTTAGAAGGATAACAAAAATAGGCCTACCAGAGACACTATGAACTGGTAACACTTCAAAGAGAGCTCGACACACAGACACTTCACGCAATCCTGCACAAAACCAAAAGGATCAAAAGCAAGGTACTGAAAAAAATCGCAGGTGATGAATGACAACCATACATTCTGCAAATGAAACCAAATGTGTACACTTGTTTTAACCAGAAACAAAAAAGTCTTCCTTGTATTGCTTCAAAAAAGTCTTTTACAAAGCGATTTCTACAGAGTAACTCTATTGCCAATCTGGGGATGATTTGCTTGGCTCCAAGGCCTCTATTTATATAAAAAAGGGGGGAGAGAGAAGAGGAAGAAAGAAGTCGTTGATAGCTGGAACTCTGACATTGCACTTTCTTGTTTTCCCTAAATGTGTCGCTCAGGATCACTCAACAATCCTCTCGAGCCCCTCCCGTCTTTAAGTTTTTCTTTTGGTGCATCTAAGAAGCCATGTTGTGAGCAACTAGAATGTCTCTTGTTGGCATGACGTATTTAAGCGTCAAACGGCGATTGCGGAGAGCGAACTATGGCAGATGAGAGCCTTCATAATTTTCAGCTACCAACTGCTTGGACTCTCCCGTGCTTATTGGTCATCCTTGTGCCACTTGTCCTTTACTGATTGGCCCTTTCTGCTCTAGTTTACGCCACATGGCAGCCTTCCATTCGTTGCATCATGATTATCGCATTGTTGGACCAAGCTTTAGTCAAGCACTTAAAGAATCCCGATTTACTCAATGCAAAGTAATTCAAGTTCTTTGATCTCTCCAACTTCAAGCTTTCCCAGATCCTTTACTTATAAAGCCTTTTAAGTAAAGTAATTGGAGAAACCCAATTTACTCTATGCAGAGTAATTCAGGTTCTCTAAGCTTACTTCGGACTTGTCCATTTTGAAGTATTCTCACTTTGTTGTTTCCAAGCCTTAAGACTTCGGGCTGTTCAAACCCGATTACTTCCAACGGCTAGTCGTTTATCTTGATTTTGACGTTCATTGGCCCATCATTTCCTTTGGACACTTGGTCTTGGGTTTTTCTCCCAAAGGAATTCCTTCGATCTTTTCTTTTGGGTAAAACTCTCAAGGGAATTTCTTCGGACAATTTGTTCGAAGGAATTCCTTCGGACTTTTTGTCCGCTTCATTCGGAAATTGCTTTTCTAACTTTTCGCAATGGACTTTCCCGAAGGGTGAGAGACCCTTCGGGCTTCTTGTGTGTCCCTTTGGACTTCCGAGAATGATCCTCTCGAAGGGAATGATACCCTTCGGGAATTTTAAAATGGTCCTTCCCAAGGGTAACATACCCTTCGGGATAATTGCAACTGTCCACTTGGAGAAGGAAAAGCCCTTCGGATTTATAAAGTGTACCTTCGGGTTCTTGAAAGACCCTTCGAAAAAATTGAATAGGACCTTCGAAAAAGTTGACTGGTCCCTTTTGTCCTAAAAAAAGGCCCTTCGGTATTTTGCAAATGCCCTTCAAATTTTTGAAAAAGACTCATCCCTTGAAGAACCCGAGAAGCACTATTTTTCGAGACCAAATCGGGTTTGTCAAGCCCCTTTACTTATTTCGGGCTTCTGACTGCTCACAACTTATGAAGTAATCAAGTAGTGCTCCTTGGAGAACCTGAAATACACTGCCCATGAGTAATTCGGGTTCGTAAACCCGAATTACTTCTACTTATAAAACATTTAGAAGTTAAGCACTGCTGGAAGCCTGATTTGGTTGTCATTGCTGGAAAACCTGAAGTCCTCCCAAAGACTTGTCATTTCCTTCCCTGAAACCTCCCTTTTTCATAATTAGGCAAATTTTGATATGTGGGCCAAAAATGGCCAACACCTCCTTTGGCAAGAACTCTTCCATTTGGTTAGCACCGAATTGACTCAAAGCACTAGCTACCACCCTCAAACGGATGGGCAATCCGAAATTGTGAATAAGTGGGTAGAGAGATACCTTCAAAATTATGTTTCAAGGAAGCAAAAAGAATGGAATAAATGCTTACACATGGCTGAATTTTGCTACAAAACCACATACCATATGTCAATAGGTATGTCTCCTTTCAAGGCACTTTATAGTTATGAAAAATTTTCTTTCCTTGATCTAATTTGGAGTGATAGTAGAGTACCCGAGGCTGCTGATTTGGTACAAGGATGCATAGAAATTTTATATCAATTAAAAAGGAACCTACAACAAGCTCAAAACCAGAAAAATATCTATTTCGATAAGCAACGAAAGGAAAGACATTTTGAGGTAAATGACATGGTTTTCCTAAGATTGCAGCCCTATAGGCAATCTTCTTGTTGGCCATTTTTGGCCCACATACCAATTTTTGCCCAACTGTGAGAAGGTGGACTTTCACGCAAGAAATGACAAAGTAGTCAAACTTTGGGATTCTGAGGGCACAGTGCAAATTGGGTTTCCAATGGTGCTTGACTTCTAAATGTTTAATAAGTAGAAGTAATCCAGGTTTACGAATCCGAATTACTCATGGGCAGTGCAGATCGAATTCTCCAGGGTGAACGACTTTGGGTTCTCTTAACTACACGACTTCAGGTTTTCGAAGTCGAAAGATTTAAATTGCTTTATAAGTAATCAACTTTCCAAACCCCGAAGTAAGAAGCCAGGACACGCCCAATTTGGTCTTGAACAATAATCCTCGAGTTCTCCAAGGGACAAGTCTTCTCCAAGGGTCATTACCTTCCTCCGAAGGGCACTCACAATACCAAAGGCACTTTTCAGGAGAATCCTGAAAGGTATCTGCCCTTCGAAAAGGTTCACTTCAAGATTTCAAGGGACATTTGTAAGAATCCTGAAGGTTATGTGCCCTTCGAGAGAGTCACTTGACAAGAAAGCCGAAGGGTAAGTGTACCAAGAAGAAAAGTCTGAGAGGCAATAAAAATTCCAAATAATAAGGTCAAACAATTCCCACGGACAATTTGCCCGCAGGAAATTGACTGAACAAATGCCGAATAAATGCCTAACTCCATATTGGAAAGGAAATACTGTGGACTAGTGCTTCATATTCAGCAACGTTGTTTGAAAAGCCAAACTGAAATTTAATAGAGGAGAAATGCCTTTGCTCTGTAGGAGAAATTAACATCATTCCAACTCCGGTCCCATGCTTATTTCTTGATCCATCAAAGTATAATTGCCACAAGCCTTCATTAGATTTGTCCTCTTTGACCATGGCTGGAATTGGTGCATCGTTCTCATGAAGACAATACACACCAAAACCTTCTTCAATCAGCTTGTAGGAAAAGTTAAACTTGCAGCCTTGCCCCTTCAGCGAATTGCAGTGGATCAGCCTTTTGTCCAGTGGGGATTGGACTTTATTGGTTTCATTAACCCTCCTTCGAGTTCAGGGCATAAGTGGATTCTAACAGCTATGGACTACTTTACACGTTGGACAGAAGCAATTGCATTGAAAGAAGCAAACGAAACTAGCGTTCTTGATTTTTATGAAGGTTTGATCACTAGGTTTGGAGTTCCTTCTACTATTATTTCTGACAATGCAATGGCTTTTGTGGGATCTAGGATCAACCAATGGGCTGTCCAACATAGGGTTTATCTCAGTACTTCATCGAACTATTATCCACAAGGAAATGGCCTTGTTGAATCTACAAACAAGAACCTCTTAAGGATCATACGAAGAACTATTGAAGACAATCAGAGGTCATGGCATCTCAAGTTGAAGTCAGCTCTATGGGCTAATAGGATCACCTACAAGAGGTCAATAGCCAACTCTCCCTACAAGCTAGTCTATGGTAAGAAAGCAAAGTTACCTATTTCTCTTGAGTTTCCAGATTTAGAACTAATGCATCAACTTGAGTTGTTGGAGAATGAGCCTATGGAGATCAGGTATGCAGAGCTTATGGAGTTGGAAGAGACAAGAAATCAAGCCATGCTAGCCATGGAAAGCCATCAGGCATAGGTGAAAAGAACATTTGACAAAGGAGCTTCCTCACGAAGCTTCAATGAAGGAGATTTGGCCCTCAAGTGGGATGAGGATCAAGCCAAACTAGGAAAGCACACAAAGTTTGATTTCCTTTGGAGTGGCCCATACACGATCTCCAGCTGCAAATCCCTTAACACCTTCCAACTTGCCAAGATGGACGGCCAAGAGCTTCCAATCCCAGTCAATGGGATACACCTGAAACATTGCTATTGAAGAGAAAAACTCTATGTACTTAGTTGTTTTTGCTTTCCTCCAAGTGCTATTCAAGCACAGTAATTTGCTTAAGTTTGTCCAATAAGTGCTTGATTGCACATTTGCTTCTTAGTTAGTTTTCCTGCTTTCGTGTGTTTCCCTTATTTTGAAGGAGGTTACTCCAGCCATGGTCAAAAGAGATTCTCAGTCAGAAATCAGGTTTATCATTGTTTTGGGAGTTCGAATAGCATCTATATGGTCTGAGTTCTCAAGCATAGCAGGCATGCTGGGCCAGCTGAGTCGCCAGAAATGTTGGCAATTCTTCCACAGGTCAGATTGTCTCTTGCCATTCGAAAAGTTCACATCTCTAGCCAAGGAAGAAATAATACATTGGATAGATGTAGACCAATTGAAATAACTCATTTGCAAAGGCCTTGGCTACAATAGGATTTCCTTCGGACAAAGAAGGCTTGATTTCACATAGCTTCATAAAAATTCAAAGGGCATAAGTCTGCGGGAAATTAGCCAAGAGTAAGGAGAAGACAACAAATATCCTTCGAGCAAAAGTCCGAAGGAAATTCCTTCGAACTTTTTTTCCAAAGGAATACTTCGGAGGATTTGTAAACAGAGAACCCACAACATCCCAAAAAGTCCACCAAACATAAAGCCCAAGGAATAATTCATTCAGACTTTTTGTCCAAAGAAATCCGAGAGAGGAGAAGTCAGAAAATCCAAAGGTCCAAAGGAATAAGGACACCTACAAAAAACCTGGGTGACCTACAAAAAAGCCCGAGTGTCCTACAATTTTTCCGAAAAGCCATTTCTAAGAGACACAAGCCCTTGTAGAGGGCACTTGGTCAGTGACAGGACCTTTTTGACTTTCCCGAAGGGCACAGAGGAAAGACACAAGCCCTTGCAGAGGGCACTTGGTCAGTGATAGGACCTTTGCATTTTTTCCGAAGGGCATTCTGTCGGTGGTAAAGACAAAGACAAAGGACTAAATCCTTCAGACTTTAGTCCGAAGGAATTAGTCCTTTGTCTTTGTCTTTACCAACGACAGAATTTACAAAGAGAAACCTTACAGAAAAAATACACAAAGGCAAGAAGAGCAAACATTTTCATTGACGGATATCCTTCGGACTTTTTGTCCGAAAAATTAATTCGGAAAATTGAGAAGCAAAAAGTCCGTGGAAATTCAAAAGACAAAAAGCCCGCAGGAAAAGTGAGGACATAAAACCGAAAGAAATAAAGCCCACGGGAAAAGTGAGGACATAAAGCCGAGGGAAATAAAGCCGAAGGAAAAGAAAAGCCCAGGAAGGATAAAGTCTCGGACTTTTTGTCCGAAGTGCAAAGTCCGAAGGCAGAGAAGGACAAACTGTCTGCAAGAAAGTGGACTAACAAAAGATCTGAAGAAAAATCCAAGACCAAAGACAAGTCCGCGGGAATAAACCCAAGAGCAACACATGCACAGAAACAGAAACAGAAAATAGATAGCCAGGAAATAAATTCAACCTAAATTTATTTCTCACTCAGCAAGATAATTTTCCATGCAAGCACTTTCGTCCGTCTCAAGCTTGTAACGTTCCAACAACTCAACCGGAGTTCCAAATTCGGACGTCGAGTTGACTGTTCTAGATTTAGAATTGACTAATTGTTTAATGCCACATCTACTATGAGTTTTCTATGCAAAGGAGAATAATCTCTTCGTCCAACTCAGCCTTTCAAACATTCCAACTCAGCCTTTCAAACGTTCCAACTCGGCTTCCAACGGATCAAGTCAGAGTTCTAAAATTGACATTGGCGTTGGATTTCATGCATGATATTGTCATCTTATACTTTCAAATGTTCCAGCAGCTCATGAAGAAGCTAAAATTGACATTGGCGTGGATTTCCATGCAAAGAGAGGTGGGCGTTTCAATATGCAAAGACAAGTCCACTTCCTCTAGCGCCAAGGAGCTTCATGCAAAAACAAAGGGAAAATATATTTTATTAAAAGGCAAAGTCAGTCTTGAGTTAATATTAGTTGATCTTCCTCTTCTATTCTTCAATGCCAATCTTTTGGCTTTTGTAATTCTCTATATTAATGGCTTTTCAGCCTTAGTTTTTTATCATCCCTCTCTTGGCAAGACCACACTGTCATTGGTGAGTTGTGTAACCTCTTCAATCAATAGAAGGACTGTACTTTCAGATTTCAAGTGTTGGCATAGTGTATATTCACTCAGCAATTTGCATATGTGGTAGATTTCTCTACCTTCCCAAATTTTGATTCGTACCTAGTTGCTAGCTTATCATATTATGCAGGTCATGTTAAGTGTTCTTTATGTCTTTTGCTGAAGCTGTAAGTGGATGTTAGGTGGCTGCAAAGTGTCTTGTATCAAACCTCTCTCCATCATTTTCCCTCATGTTTCGGTCATTGGATCGAACCTTCTCATGAAAGACTTATGCATAGTGGTCGATTAAAATCGAAGGTCTTCATTTTCCCTTGTTTGTTCAATGTTCAAGGTTCCAAGTAGAGTGGATCAATATTTTGGTGTATCACCATTATTAGGTAAGATTTCCCCTTAAAGTTTTCTTCTCCCTTTTCCATGGTAGTCCGCAGCACAAAGTAGAGATCCTCATTGATACATCTTACAGGAACCAGCCTTCTCTGAAGGTTCTTTTCACCATTGAGACACCCACCCTCGTGGGAAGATCCCATTGTTTCAACCAGATAGAAGATTGACCATTTCATATACGTCTTCGATTCAGGGTGCAGCTTCAGGTTGACAACAGAAAGTAAAAAGGCCTGAGTCCATTACTTAAGGGCTTGTTTATTTTTCTAGAGGACCATTGCAATATTTCCGAAGGTCTCAAGCAAAATGTCCGGAAGGTATCTTTCCCTTCGGGAGGTGCCATTAACAAACCCCGTAGGGTCTTTTCTCCTTCGGGAAAGTCCTTTTCGTGAAACCCGAAGGGCTCTTTCCCTTCGAGAAGGTTCATTTTCAAACCCGAAGGGTACCTTGCAAAAGCCCGAGAAAAAATGCCCAAAACAAAAGTCTGAAGAAATTGATGACGGGCCCGCAAAAGTCAAGCTTGAGCCCTTGCAAGTAGCCGTTGGCATTTAAACCAAAAGGAGTTGTGCAACCTATGGACTCGCACTGACATAAATAAGATTAATTCGGAAAAACCAATGTCCTTAGATTGCTTTTCCATCTATAGGGAAGATCTGGGTCAGGTTTCAAGGCAAGCGCTGGTAGGTGAAGTTAATGGGAAATCCTCGTCCTTTGATATGGCCACCATCTCCGACCAACAGCCGCAAATGTAGAAGCAACATGGCTTAGTAAGGTTTATGGATGTAAGAATTTTTGTCCTCATACGTAAGCAGACAAGTCGAGGATGGCGTGGAGATGAAAGATAAAGATCAAGCAATTAGAAAAGATAGCTCAGGCATTTAAGACGTTCCTAGATTTTTCCTTCTTAGTGGACCATGACATCGTCGTCCTCAGCAAGTTTTGTCTTCTAGTGCGTTTCTCGACCAATGAGAGGGCTAGAAGACTTTTGGAGCTAATGACGGTTATTTTGTTGGAGAAGGATTAGTTCTAATTAACCCAAGTGTGGGTGAGAATTCATGGAGGGTGGTTGGGTCTCATTTGTTGATTTCTGTTTGCTCGCCTCTTCTCTTTGAGTCTTCCCGTTTTCTATATATGTGTCAACTCTTTTCAAAAGAAAATATCCTCATTTTGACAAGGAAGAACCCTGTCAAAAATTTGTAAAAAAGACCTTTTGAAGCAATAAAGATTATTTTTACCTATCTCTTGTCTGAAAATCGTGTTTAGCAAGCTTATGCATGATGGCCTTGTGAAGAAGTGTTCTTCTATGTCCCTTGTCGTTCTTACCTATTTTCAAGTATTTTCAAGTTAGTTGCAGGTCTGAACTTGAGCTCTTTCTGCCATTAATGAATGCTTGGTGTGAATTTCAAAATTCCTCTTTGCTTCATATATGGCTTAATGAGCCTAGTTTATGAAACACTGATGCAAATTAACCGGTTGTGTAATCAGAATTATCTTATGCTGAATTAGTGTTTATTTCATGGTTATGTGGATCACTCTCTATTTGGTGCATCACCTTTCTTAGTTCACTTTTCCCTTTTTATGTTACCTTTCTCTCCCTTTTCCTTGGTCAACAATAGATTTTAGTGTGTGGGAACAGCTGAAGTGAAGTATCAAAGGAGCTAGCCTCATTAAAAAGCCTAGAGGTTCAACCTCACTACAAGATACCCACAGCCTGAGGTTGCTCCAATTTTGTAATTGGAAGTGAGAGACCCTGAAAAACTCTCCCACAAGGGTGCAATTCCACACTACAACACTTCAAACAATGTAGGCCAGAAAAGTTAAAATCTCGGTTTTAAGGTCCCTACAAAATTTAAAAGGTGAGTGAAGTTGCTTATGAGTTAGAGCTACTGGAAAATAGCAAGATTCACAATGTTTTTCATGTTTCTTGCTTGAAGAAGGCACTTGGGCAGCACATTGTTCCCTCCATGGATCTACCACCTCTTAATGAAGAGGGTAAACTTGTTCTAATTCCGGATGCTATTGTGGAGGTGAGGGAGAGAAAGCTTAAAAACAAGGTCATCACAGAATACTTAATTCGTTGGAAGGATTTACCTTTTGAAGATGCTACTTGGCAAGGGGCAGCCATCCTTCAACATCTTAGCTTGCAATTGCTTGAGGACAAGCAATGTTGGGAAGGGAGGATTGTCATGTTCCCCTTTTCAAGTTGAGACATGAAGACCCTTAGCTTAAAAATTGTTTCCCAATAATCTAAGGGGCGAATAGAGAGAAGGAGAACACTTGAATCTTATTTGCACTTTTCATAAAAAGATACTTTATGTTTTTAAGTTCACTTAAAAGGGGACCTTTATGGAACCTTGTTTGTTTAAGTGACTTCTTAAAAAGATCATAAGGGAGGGTCTTTTTAGATTCTAAAATTTACTCTCCTTCCCAATTTTGGACGCTTCAATTGGGGAGTCTATATAAGGCAAAAGGAAGATCATTTGGAGAGGTTCACGACTTTGGATAACCATTTTCTTGGAGTCTAAACAACAAAAGTTGCGCTTGCACTTGGAGGATGAAAACACTTCAAGGGAGCTGAATCAAAGACGAAAACCCTTGAAATTCAGACCTAGGGCAACTTCATAAAGGAGTTGCATTGAGCAAAATTGACATCAAAAGGTGTTTTCAACACCAAGTGAGACTTTGCAGGTGAGCGAACCCCTAGAGGAGCTAGGCGTTGGCTTGGAAGGGCTGTTTGAGGGCAGCAAATCACATTTTGAAGGTCTGCACACACCCACAAGGGCAGTGACCAATGTGTGGAGGTTGGCGACCCACTTTGGATTCTTTACGGAAGCAATTTGATAGTGTTGATCAGCCACACATTTTCTGAATTTTATCATAAATTCCAGCTCTATACTTCTCCAAAAAATCAAGTTCTTAGCTGGTTATTTGGCAAATATATTATTATATTTTATGTTATTTTTTTGAGAATTGAAATAATATTTTGGAGCTAATTTCAAGGTAATCTACAACAGTATTTGTAAATTCAGCTTGATAGGGTTTTGAGATAAATCTGAAAATTCATATTTTGTTGATTGGATTATTAGAATAAATTCTTGTTTAACCTAATATCCCTAAAGGGTACATTACATTACTAAGTGACTTGCCTAATGAGGGTTTTGAGGGTTGATTCATGCCATAGATCAAATCTGTAATTTCTTAATAATTATTCCAGCTGAGCGCTTGCGTTTTGAAGCTTGTTGTGAGGGCTTGTGAGGCTATTTGAAAGCCAAATAATATTAATAATATTCTGCATATTATTTCATTTGGACGACCCCCTTGGGAAGCCATTTGGAAGGGTTTTAATGGCCATTCAAGGCTTGATTTGCAATCTGAAATTTTATATATTTTTCCAGTAATTTATTATATTTTTTCAGCAATTACTCATTGGAAATATTCAATTATTGAGCCGTTTGGTGGCTAGGATTTATTGTACAATTTTCCTAATTTTCAAAAATATTTAAATGATATTTTAGTGGTGATTTGGCCACTTGCAGCAGTCTGATTTTATAGGCAGTAGTGAGGGTCTCATGAAAATTCAGAATTAATAAATTCTTGCTAGGGTTTGCTTGAGAACCCCATTTGGTCCATTTGTCCCAAATTGGGGACATTACAAGCTTCAGCAGTCATTTTTTTCCTCTTCGTACGTAGCTAAGACAACAACCATCTCTCTTTGAGCCTCAAGGGGCACTTTGTTGCACAAGCGCATGTAATTACTTGGAATCCATGTTATGTGGTATTTGAGGCAATTGATGCCTACACTCATCTTAAACCTACAATAATTGCATATGACAAAGTTTTTATGTAGGCCATCATAGCAATACTTCCATGTTGAGTCATCAAACTCCCTAGGCCTATGGGATCCAAATGCCATTTTCGAAGTTAAAAACTTGAAACCCTGTAAAACAAACATAAAAAAAAAATTAAACCCTTACGTTTTAACAGTTGGAAGCCAATAAGTAAGAAGAAAATGGGGGAAAAAAAATATTAAACCCTAGATGCACTTACCTCTCAAATCTACACTTCAAAGTTCATACCATTCACATTTTGTGGGTGTTTCCTATATGTTGTTGCTTTCTTTTGTCAACTTCAAGAAAATGTGGAAGTTGGAGCTTTACAAGTTTACAGGCCACCGCCAAAGTGTTTAAAAGTTATAACTCTATAGCCTACAGTAGATATATTGATTTTTGAAGAATAATAAAATTATAAATATCACATTCACACCCATGGGGCAAATTGTGTGGCTACAACAGTGTAGGCTCTAGAAATCTAGTAGGCTTCCTTCTCTCTCCTTTGAATCAAATCCTACAAGCAACCTTGAGCCTTGGCATCAAACCTAAAAAAGTAAATCACAATTGAAATGATGGATTCAGGTTGTGATCTTCACGCGATTAGATGACAATTATAAAAATTGCGGTGGAAGGTTGCAGAGCAAAAAATCACAATATAAAAAATTGTAAAATGATGATTTTGCCCCCTTTTCCCTGTGTTTGCCACTTGTTGGGTCAGGGCTGAGTCGAGGCCTGCTAACAACAGATTTCAACAAGTAACCACGGTCGATAACTTGCCAAAAATTGGAGTTAGCATGCCTCAACCCAGCCCACAGTAAGATGGCCAAAAACCTTTTTTCTATAATTTCCTTGGTTTCTCACAGTTATCCATGGGGTTTAATACAGATATGAGGCAGGGTTGCCCTTCAGCGTCTCTAGATACACCTCCTCCAATAGGGCCAATATGTCCTTTTACAATTCCATTGAAGTTGAGTTTTATATTCCCTACACTTGTTGGATCCTAGATTATCTTTTTTTTCCCATCATATTGAGCCCTTTATTGAAGTATCACTTTTTTAAAAATTTGAAAAAAAATATAAAAAATTCAATAAATGTTCTTAAGTTTATTTATTTTATATTGAAAGAGAAAAAATTAAAATTACTGAAATTTATTAAAAATTTAGAGTATTTTCAATACACTGTTTATTGAATTTATGTTAAAAAATAATAGACTAGACTGGGCAACTAGGTGATAGTACCACTAATAGTCATCTCTGCCCAAACTGGCTTGAGATACAATGTCATTTATGCTATCGGAGACTCTCTAATCTATATGCTAAGCGCAAGTTGAGCCCTCCAGATCATAACCATATCTAGATAGCCTACAATCTAGATCTCGTTAAACACCTCGCAATGCTTACAATCCATACCCCCTCTCAATATATTTGGGAGGGGGGGGGGGGGGCGGCGGCGGCGGCGCGGGGCGGAGGAAGAGGGGGTGGTGTGGGGGGCTTTGTTCAATCTAGTTCATGGTTCCCTATCTGAACTATGGCAATTGAACACCTATCAATCACTAAAGGCCCTATATAGATATGGGGTCAATCTATATAGGGTGCCTCGACCGATAGCGACTGATAGGGCTTGACCCCCATAAATAAAAAACAAAAATCACAAAAGGAAGTATATTTATAAAAATAACAACTATAATCTGAGACTTCAATGTCGTTCCTTGCAAATTTAAAGCTAACCTTCCAAGCATGGGCATGTGGCAGCAAGAATTTGAAGCCCCTTTGGCAATCCACTCCAGCCAGCCTAATGTGGTCAATGTGCCTTCAAAGAGACCATCCGATCTTCCAAGAGAATGCAGCCCAATGGGAGAAATGTGCTAATGCGGAAGTAGCAATCTCTACAAACACCTTAGTGCACCTTAAAATTGATCCCCAATGCTTGTCTATCAAGAAAAAAGTAGTGTTGATGAGATGGCCAAGTATCGCCTTCACCCCCATTGAAGGGTCAAGAGATAAGCTAGAAAAACTAAACAAGGCCAAATGGCAATGCCGGAAGGTTGGATTTCTAAAATTAAATTTTGGTGCCTCAAGAGGCAACCTTGGAGTGGCAAGAGTAGGATGCTTACTAAGATATAAAAATAGAATCTTCTTGGGGTCTATATCTTTGTTCATTCCACATGTCACAAATAGTGTGGCGGAGGCCATCCCATTGGTCAAGGGGGCTCAAATTAACCTTTGCCCGAGGACACCAATCCATAATAGTGGAAGGAGACTCAAATTATCATTATAAATGCAATGTAAAATGGAGGGACCTCAAATTCAAAGCTGAATATAATCCTCAAGGAAGCCAAGGACGTACTTCCATGGTTTGAGGAAATAAGATTCCATCATTATTTCAAAGAAATCAACAAACCAATTGACCTTATGGCTAATGCTAGTGAGGACCATGAACCTCTCTCTTCAATCACAAGTAGGGATCTTGAAGAGTGGAATGGTCTTCCGTCTTGCCCAATTAATGATTTTCTTTGAACCTAAGCATTAACCAACTCCTAGGTAAGCAGGGACATTCGTTTCATATCCTTTATGAGCCCCTAATAATCTATGGAGAAGGATATTCTTTTTCATTACGTTTTCAGCACATTGAAAGGTGGCAGATGACAATAAACACTCAAATGAATTATCATAAGCCCATCCCAAGGACAAGCATGTTAGCTCTATTTTGGCATGTTGTTCCAAAGTCAGATTAAGAGGGTTGTTGTAGTCTTCTTCCTTTTCTTTTGAATTAGAAGAACATAACAAAACCATAGAAGTAAACACATTTACCATGATCATTTACACTACAAATTTAAAGACAAGTTGACAATAAAGGAAACATAACTATAATCCCATTAGCAGAAAGCATCACAAATGTGTACAGATATAACAGAAAGTAAAGAAAATTTGAGTATTTCCATTGATTTCTGGTAGTGCATTAGCATACACAGATATTCTCACCTATCACTCACCCTTTCTACAATCATTCATGCATCTATTTATACATTTTTCATCTTCATAAGTCATCCATACCTACCTACAACTACCTATTGCATAATTTCCAAATCATATGATAACAGCTAACTTACAAATTACATATTACAGTTCATAGTCACGTGTGTTTGCTCACCTGAACCAAAAAATATATTTTTGTTCCGTTCTGATAAAATATCAAGTGTTTCCCACCCATTCTGCACACATTGTAGCCCCCAACAAAACCCATGTACACTTGTGCTGATCTTTAGCAATCCCCACCAAGACGTGTTGCACAAGAACCGGGAGTGAGAATTGCAGATTAATTGAAAGTGAAAGGAGATGTTGGGGGATAAAAATGGATGATGTTAGACCCTCTATTTAATATTCTAGTCCAACATAAATTGATATTGTAATTGCAAGGGGTTTGGGGATGAATGTTGATAGAGCAAGGGCATCGGCCTTCACTACCAATGAGAGTTCATCAATGGTGGCTTGATATTTGGAGCTCCACTTGAAAACATTTTCTTGGCCAAGTACGAAGTAGTGGGTTGTAACCTTCCCTCTGCTTATGCTTTGTTTTCTTTGTTCTGCCTTATCTACAGTTGGGTGTATTCATAGATTCAAATCACCAGAAATTTCCAATTAATCACAATAAATTGCGAGTTAACTGTCAAATTATTAATCTCCTCGAAAATCGTGAGCAGAGTTTAGCAATTTAACAGCAATTTTTGTTGATTAATAACTGTGATTACTCAGCCAAAAATGCCAACTAAATCGCCACAACTCAGCCAGGTAGAAACTAAAATCACATAATGAAAAAATGCTTATTTTTGTGTTTTTCTCTGTGATTCGCGAACACAATGCACAGTCAGTGGAGCTAAGGTTTCCTGGCAATTTTTTAATCTACATTCCGAGTGATTGACAGTGGTACAAGTACCCAATCCTAGGGTTTTCATTATTCAAGGCTGCCTCAAGGACTACATACTGATACAGTGATTAACAAGGCCCAAGGGTATAAAAAGTCACACAGGCTACAGTTGCCTACTACTTTTTCATATGACTCTATGAGCATTGTAGTTTGTAACTTTGTACTTTGTATTCCTTTTTGGTTGAAAATTAATAGAAAATATAATTATGCATTCTCTAAAATCATTGCACATGTCATTTAACAATGTTTTACAATTTATTTAAGTTTTTTTATGAATTTATATGTATTTTTTAAAAGTGGTTGAGAAACTCCCAAGTCCCAAGTACGAGTCAAAATTTTGGGCCGCCTAGTAATTGCTAAGTAAGAAATTTTAAACTATGGATGTATTTTCTCCTTGTCTATTGTTGTCAAGCTTCTGGTGGTTGAGGACTTGTGTGTCTTTTTATAATGCTTTGGACAGCTTAGTGTTATTGAGTGGTGAGCAGTGCTAGTAGATGGTGGCTTTGTGAGGCCCTATGTTGGCTGGCCTGGTTGATTTTGGGTGGTAGGTGTTGATATTTTTTTCTCTTGTGCCTTGCTAATTGTTGAGTTTAGCCTGGACCATTTCTTCTTCATGTTTGAGCTCCTTGGTTGAAATCTTTCAAATGAAGAACCCTATTGATTTGAATAAATCTACTGGGTGGCGAGCTTTAAGACAAACACTCTTTGTGCTTTATGATGCGATTGAAGCATGTAGTGCGGTCTTGCAACGTTATGTATGAGCCTTCTCCTGATAGAGGGTAGTCTACATTGAATGTTGTTTATGCCTTGTTGGTATTCCACACAGTTTTGAATTTGAAACCAGGGATCACCATTTGTGCTGCTTTTGTATGCATTGCCACTGATTATGGCTAGCTAGTTGATTTAGTAAGAGTGTCAACTGGTTTGGCTGATGCTAGACGCAAATGTATTGAATACAAATGAATGAATCTGGCTTGGAATGGCCATTTTTTAATTTATTTTATTAATTCTTTTGGTTCTTAGGGGCGGGGAACCCTTTGCAACCTTCAATAAACCGATCAAAAAAATTAACTATAATATTTTAACTATTGAGATAAATAAATAAATGTTATTATTAAGGGTATTACAACTATACCTTAGCAACATCATTCCCCCCCAAAAAATAGAAGAATATTTAAAACAGTACCTTAGCTGATTATTGACATAGTTACCAAGAGACATGGGGGTACGGGTACTTGTACATGGATGGAGACACCATTCAAATCAGGGTACATAGTAAATGAATAAGGGTACAACTATATTGTAAATAAATTTTGTTATCAAAAAATGTGGATACGGGGATGGGTACACAATGCTTGTCCCTATATTGGAGTTTCCTGGTAAATATGATTATTCAAAAAGACATTAGATATCACATTCCACGAGGAAAGAAGTGTGTTGCAAAACATGGCATCATCGGAAGTTGAATTGAAAAATCAAAATGATGTGACCTGGAAACTAAGGGATCAAAATTGAAAATTGTTTCTTTTGAAGTAGCAAATGACATCTAAAGTCCTATTGAAATATAGCAATAAATATTGTTGTTGCAAATTTACAATTTGCAATTTTTGGATGGCTATGGAGCTTGTTAGGCACCATTCAAGGAGCAGGTGGTGAAGTCCTTCACCATGTTTTTGACATCCATCGCATAGTCACAACTCTCATGGAGGTGAGTTTGGTTATGCATTCCTAGACATTGGTGGATGGATGACTCAAGAGCAAGGGATATTCCCTTGCTGTCCTTAGGAATTTCCCCATCCAAATAGGATATAGAGGATGATGCAAACAAAAATGAAGCTAATGATGGGTGGGAGATGGTACATGTTTTCGCGCCTCAGTGTTTGGTTGCCTAGTGGGCTATTTCTTTTGTTGCATGCTATGCTAAACATTTTTTGATTAAAAAGTTGTATTTAAGCCTCTATTTAACTTTTTTTAGTTAATTAAACTTGCTTAGCATTCTCTCGATCCTTGTGATCAATATGATGTTTTCTTTTAGAGTCTAATTCCAATCCACTTGCTTTTTTGTATGACTAGCGATGTATACTCTTGTATTAAATTAATAGAAAATGATTTTCAATAAAAATAAAAATTGTTATGTTTTCAAGATAGAAAATCACAAAATTAAAAAAAAAAATCCAATAAAGAAAATCATAAATAGAAGTCATATTTTGGTTTTTATTGCTAGAAGTTTTATAAAGGAAATCATGTCTTTCAAAAGAAGACCGTTCTTTTCTCCAAAAGGTAAAATATGACAATTTTTAAAATTTCAACAATAAACTGAGGAGATTTCAGTACAAATTTATTTAGATTGTTTTGAAGGAAAAGAATCAGAAATCATGTCAAATTTAAACAATTTATTTCTCGCCAAATCCAACAATGTAATGCCCCCAAAAGGGATGATTAGCTAAAAATTAGAAATACTTGGAAACCCCACATAAAAATAGGGAATTTCCAATTTAACTTCAACAAACCCTAGCTGCCAAATAACTTCAAAAGAATTAGCATAAATTATTCTAAACCCTAACAACAAGTGGCTGATCCAAACAAGCAGGTTTATCCTTCCAAAATCATGAAATAATTCACAAACCCTAGATGCCCCAAGCTGGAATCTAATTAACAATTTGTAGCTGAATTATTCCACTAAAACCCTCATAAATTTGCATAAAAAATATATAATTAAAAGGCAGAATTTATGACGAAAATATGAAAGTATTTTGGAGCCACAAGCCCCTCAAAACAATTCACCCAAGCTGGAAATAGATATAATAATTACTGAATATTTTTAGGGCAAGATGACCCTCAAAATATACTGAAATACCTCACAAAACAAGCCACCACACTGCGGAAATATTAGAATAAAAATCAGAATATGTTTAGCCCCAAAATACGGCTCAAAACCCTCAAAATGCCCAAACCAGCTCTCAAGTCAAATCGCCCTAGCTGGAAATAATCAATTCCATCACCTCAATCCACGCAACCCTCCAATGAGGGGTCTTCGTCACTTTCAAATAGCTCCCAAGGTTCTAAAACCTAGTTGCAGCACTTCCAATGCAATATTTTTGGTATTTTCTGAATATTAGGTGCAAGTACAACCTCCAGGTGAAGTTTCCCTAGTTAAGAAATAAGGGTTGGCATCCCCACTCCTTCCTTGCTTGAAGGTTTCTGTCTTCAAGGCAATGGCTTAAGCGATTCGTGCTTAACGACCAAATTTGAATATCAATCATAACATCCCCTCTCCAAATGATTCCTCTTCACTTTTGTAGCCCTCTAGGTGTGGCGTCCAAAAAGAGAAAGGGAGGGTAACTTAAAATGTTTTTTTAAAAGACTTTTCCTTATGATCTTTTCTTAAAATCACTTAAGCCTTCATGACCCTTAAAGGTCCCCTCTTCAAGTGAAATAAGAAACATAAAATACTTTTCAAAAAGGTACTTTTACAAATATTCAAATAAAACATTCAATACTCTCTCCTCTTTATACTTGTCCCTTAGCTCCCAGGAATAATTTAAGGCTAAGGGTCTTCCAAGATGTCCCTATCAAAAGAGGGACATGACAAAAAAATATAATGGTCAAAACTTCAATATCTGGAAAGTAGGATGTCTCCTATATTTGAGTATAGAGAATTGAAGGAAGTTCCAGAAAGATAGTCTTTTGTAGGGAAACAGGAGATTGATGAACAATAGCTTGAGGATGATCAACCAGGTTTCTAAACAAAAAATAAAGAAACCCTAATGCTCTTAAAGCTATTGGTAACAGATGAAATGTTGTCTGGGGTTTCAAGATCAAAGCAGGAATCAAAAGTCTGAGTTCCGATAGAGGAAGGGTCTTCTATCTGAAAATTTGTTGTTCTCCCTTAATATAGAAGAGGGAGATGCACTTCAGCAACACCTGCAGAACATAAAAGATACTAGAGACCAATTGGTTGCCATTGATAGGATGTTAGAAGACAAGGAGATGACTGTGATCACTTTTAGGAGTTTACCTCCTCTAATTGTGAAGTTTGTTGAAACATAATCAGACCATTGAAAATGCTAATATCATGTTAGATAGGTTGTGTAACAAGATATTGCAGAAACATAGATGGATGAATCAATTTGAGAAAATGGTGAATCTTCAAAACGTGCCTCTATTGCCAAGGTCAAAGAGAGAAAGAAGTAGCATTCACAACATCAAGAAGGAAAATGACCCGCTGAGGCTTCCATTAAAGGGATAAGCATAAAAAAAGTAAATAGGAAGGATGAAAAATTGGAACCCCCACCACTTGGTGGTTGTAAGATTAACTCTAATAGGAGCTCCATGAAGCAACTTAGTTAAGCAGGGGTAAGGTGTCTAGAGGGATGAATAGGACACCTTCCTCAGGGCTTCATCGATGTTGATACCAACAAGGTTCAATAATGAGACAAAAGCAATAGCATTAAAATAAAGTTTGAAGCTGGCTCTCTCCTTCCCAAAAGCGAAACAAAAAAATGAGGCCAATTTCCAGATTACAATTAACGTAATGGTCAAGGGGCCAACTACATGCTAGAAAAGTATTCTGAACAAAGCTTAGAACTTGATCCATATTTTAAGCACTCAATATTAAACACTAAGGAAACCAATAGACCCACAAATCTTTTTGCTAATATGGGTGAGTACCATGATCCCCTCAATACTATTAGTAAAAGATGTGCTCATGAATGGGCTAGCCTAAAGGACTTAGTCTCCCAAGACATCATCCCATCATTTTAAAGGTCCCCTTTGACATACCCTAGAAAGATATGGTGTTTATTAATTTCATTTCTTTTATTTAAATTTTCATATCCACCATTGCTTTGATCCTTGAGCTCTCGTGACGGCGTTTCTATACGACAAAGCTAGTCTTAGAATGGAAAGATTAGGGGGATAAATTTTCATAAAGGTGCTGGAACTCCACTTAAGGTGCTGCAATGTTTGAAAATCTCCCTTTGCATAAAATCCATAAAAAAGCGTGACTTCATCAAATAGTCAACTGAAGCTTTGACCAGTCCACTATAAACAACCCTTGCTTGTGTGGATTCCACAGAGACTAAAATTAGCACTCTGACTTGAACCGCTGGACGCTGAGTTGGAACATTTGGAAGTCGGCGCATGCCTTTTGAATGATTTAACCCCCCGCGTTTATCATTTTTCATGCCTTTTACGGTAGTCTTTGACTATAGGTCAACTATAGATAAAAAACAATATTATTAATTGTTTTTTGGCATGTTTACACATGCCTCAGATGTGTCTAAATTTGTTTATGGCAGTTTGCATGTTGTAGAGCGCATTCATTGGCTGTTTTGTCTATATCTTTTCCCTTGGTTTTCCCTTTGTCATTTTATTTCTTTAGATCTGTCTATTTTGCGGTCTTTTCTTGTTTGTCCTTTGCTTCAAATTATTTTCTGCCCATGTTATGTATTTGCCTCGGGCTTTGTTTTTTTCACTTTCACACGGCAAATCATCAAAGGAATTCCTTCAAACAATTTGCCCGAAGGAATTATTTCCTTGGTCTTTGTCAATGTCTTTTGCTTGGTCTATGCTATATCACGGACTTTCCCTTTGCATGTATTTTGTCTCGGCTTATTTACACTTCACTTTCCCACGGACAAAATGTCCCGCAGGAATTGTCTTTATTTTTTCCTTGGCTTATCTGTGTTCGGACCTTGCCTTTTCAAACCCTCTGAAGGATTTCCTTCGGACAAATTGTTCAAAGGAATTCCTTCGGACAATTATTCCGCTTGAATTGTCCTTGTCACTTTTCCCGTGGGCTTTGTATCCTTTGAATTTCTGTGATCCTTTTCCTGCGGGCTTTTTCCATTTGCACTTTTCCCGAATTAATCCTTCGAACAAAAAGTCCGAAGGATATCCGTCAATTAAATTGTTTGCTCCTTTTGCCTTTGTATTTTTTCTGTCGGATTTTTCTTTGTAAATTCTCCGAATTCCTTCAGACAAAAAGTCTGAAGGAATTAGTCCTTTGTCTTTGTCTTACCCACCGGCAGAAAGCCCTTTGGAAAATTTGCAAAGGTTTTGCCACCGACAAAGTGCCGTCCGCAAGGGCTTGTGTCCTTCCTCTGTGCCCTTCAGGAAAGTTGGAATGGCCCTGTCACCGACCAAGTGCCCTCTGTAAGGGATTTTGTCCTTCCTCAGTGGCTTTTCGGAAAACTTGGAATGGTCTTGTCACCGACCAAGTGCCCTCCGCAAGGGATTATGTACTTCCTCTGTGGCTTTTCGAAAAAATTGTAGGGCACCCGAGATTTTTGTAGGAAACTTGGGATTTTTGGAGGTGTCCCTATGCCTTTGTCTTTATGTTCTTGCGGACTTTTTGGAGGCTGCGGACCTTGTCTTTTCAAATTCTCCGAAGTATTCCTTCGGACAAAAAGTCCGAAGGAATTCTTCCTTTGTTATCTATTTACTCTTGACTAATAACCCGCAGAATTATTGCAAAGCTCATTCCTTTGAATTTCTTGAGTGTCCCTTCTAAATTTTGCAACGGTCCTTTGAACTTTTCCGAAGCTATGTAAAATAAAGCCTTCTTTGTCCGAAGGAAATCCCGTTGTAGCCAAGGCCTTTGCAAATGAGTATTTCAATTGGTCTACATCTACCCAATGTATTCTTTCTTCCTTGGCTAGAGACGTGAACTTTCCGAATGGCAAGAGACAATCTGACCTGTGGAAGAATTGTCAACATTTCTGGTGACTCAGCTAGCCCAGCATGCCTGCTATGCTTAAGAACTTAGACCATATATATGCTATTCGAACTCCCGAAACAATGATAAACCTGATTTCTAACTGAAAATCTCCTTTGACCATGGCTGAAGTAACCTGCTTCAAAATAAGAAGGGAAACACACGAAAGCAGGAAAACTAACTAAGAAGCAAATGTGCAAACAAGCACTTATAGGACAAAACTGAAGCAAACTACTGTGCTTGAATAGCACTTGGAGGAAAGCAAAAATAACTATGTACATAGAGTTTTGCTCTTCAATAGCAATGTTTCAGATGTATACCATTGACTGGGATTGGAAGCTCTTGGACGTCCATCTTGGCAAGTTGAAAGGCATTATGGGATTTGCAGTTGGAGATCGTGTATGGGCCACTCCAAAAGGAATCAAACTTTGTGTGCTTTCATGGTTTGGCTCGATCCTCATCCCACTTGAGGACCAAATCTCCTTCATTGAAGCTTCATGAGAAAGCTCCTTTGTCAAATGTTCTTTTCACCTATGCTTGATGACTTTCCATGGCTAACATGGCTTGATTTCTTGTCTCTTCCAACTCCATAAGCTTTGCATACCTGATCTCCATAGGCTCATTCTCCAACAACTCAAGTTGATGCATTAGCTCTAAATCTGAAAACTCGAGAGAAATAAGTAACCTTGCTTCCTTACCATAGACTAGCTTGTAGGGAGAGTTGGCTATTGACCTCTTGTAGGTAATCCTATCAACCCATAGAGTTGACTTCAACTTGAGATGCCATGACCTCTGATTGTCTTCAATAGTCCTTCGTATGATCCTTAAGAGGTTCTTGTTTGTAGATTCAACAAGGCCATTTCCTTGTGGATAATAGTTCGATGAAGCACTGAGATAAACCCCATATTGGACATCCCATTGGCTGATCCTAGATCCCACAAAAGCCATTGCATTGTCAGAAATAATGGTCGAAGGAACTGCAAACCTAGTGATCAAACTTTCATAGAAATCAAGAACGCTAGTTTCGTTTGCTTCTTTCAATGCAATTGCTTCTATCCAGCGTGTGAAGTAGTCCATAGCTATTAGTATCCACTTATGCCTTGAACTCAAAAGAGGGCTAATGAGACCAACAAAGTCCAATCCCCACTGGACAAAACGCTGATCCATTGCAATTGGCTAAAGGGGCAGGGCTGCAAGTTTAACTTTTCCTACAAACATAGCACATTGTTTGCACTTCCTAACCCATATATGACAATCGCCAAATATAGTAGGCCAATAGTACCCACCTCTCATGATTTTAAGTGTTGAAGTTCTTGCGAAAAAGTGTCCTCCACCAAGTAAATCATGGAATTTTTCAAGTAATCTTTGAGTTTGGCTTGGCTCCACACACCTTAGTAACATTCCATTGATATCATTTTTGAACAAAACGTCATCAACGAGCAAGAATAGAATTGGTTGCAATCTGAAATACCTTCTTTTTGAAGCACTTAGGTGAGAAGGGTAACAACCATCTTGCAAATAGTTTATCAAATCATGAAATCATCTAGAAGGTGAGGTGTGAACAGCAGCAATCTCTTCATCATTTGACACTAAAACAATTTCATTAGTTTCTTGCAAGTCCTGACCTAGATGCTCACAAAGTCCTTTGCTTCTAACCAGCTTTGTAACATTAATTTCTACGTCATATTCCATTACTTTGGTTATCCAACCAGCCCTCTTCTCATTTATGTCTTTGTTCAGAAGAAATTCTTTGATGCTTGGATGAGCAACCATTAGATGTATTTTATTATTAGACAACAAGTGCCTAAATTTCTTCAGAGATCTTATAATTGAAAGGACATGCTTTTCAACAAAAGAGTACCTTGTCTCATACTCTTGCAAGCCTTGGCTATAGAAAGCTATTGGTTGCTCCAAATCTTCATGATTCTGCAACATAAGAATCCCTGAAATGGTGTCCATATTAGCATACGTATATAGAATGAAATCTTTCGTAAAATCTGGATTTAAAAGAGTAGGAGCACTTGCTATGGCTTCCTTAACATCTTCAAACCCTGTTATTCCCTCCTTCGACCAGCTGAAGTTCTGATTTTTCTTTAACATGCCTGTGAGTGGTTTAGCTACAGTAGCAAAATCTGAAATGTATCTCCTTATAAAATTGATCTTTCCAAAGAAACTTTGCAAAGCCTTTTTGCTCTTAGGCAAGGAGAGTGCAAGAATGGATTGAATCCTTTCAGAATCTATGTTTAAACTGTGCTTTGAAACAACATGTCCAAGAAGCTTACCTTCATGAATTGAAAATACACACTTTTTAGGATTTGGAGATATCTCAAATTGCCTACACCTTTCAAAAACATGTTGGAGGTGAACCATGTGATCTTCTGCATCTTTTGAAAATACTTTTATATCATCCAAATAGACAAGCACAAACCTGTTAAAAGGGCCTTGGAAGGCCATATCCATGGCTCTCTGAAAGGTTTCTCCAGCATTGGACAAACCGAATGGCATCTTTCTGTATGCAAATGTCCCCCACTTAGTTGTGAAAGTTGTTTTGAATTGGTTCTCTTCTTTGACCAAAATCTTATTGTAGCCACTATATCCATCCAGCAAGGAAAACCTCTCTGAACTTGCAACAAGCTGTAAAATTTGTTCCATTGATGGTAATGGATAGTGGTCTTTAAGCGAAGCCCTGTTTAAATCACGGAAATAGACACAAACAAATCTCACCATTCTTTTTCCGTACTGGAACGAGGTTCACCGCCCAAGTTGAGTGCTTGATTGGAAATATGATAGCTGATTCTATGAGTTTGTGAAGCTCAACTTTCATCAAAGGCTCAAGCTTTGGATTGATTGGCCTTTGTCTTTGTCTTACTAGTTTAGTTTCGTCTTCTAACTCAATAGTGTGTTGAGCCAAAAATGGATCAAAACCTTTGAGATCACTATACTGCCATGCGAATATATCAGCAAAATTTGTGCATAATTCAATGAAAGCTTTCCTTTGTGGAGGAGTGCATACCTTGCACAATTTTAAAATCTTACCAGCTACAATCTCTACATTGGCATAGTGTTATTCCTTTGTTGACAAAGATGGTTTCTCTTTCCTTAGCTCATCTTCTTCACTGAAAAAATTTTCAAGAGTGACCCATCCCTTGGGTAGCTTATTAGTTTTCAGTTGTACAATCTGATCACTATACTGTTGTAAGCGTTTTGATTGATTTCTTAAAGAAAACTCAGCCTCTTTCTGCAAAAATCTCACGATTTGATTGTAATTTTCAAACACTTGCCAATTTTCTTGATTATCCAGAACGGAAGGCCTTATAACTATCTTTATATGTGACTGAAAAATGTCACTTTCTACATCTGCTAGGATATCAAATTGTGCCCCAACAGCAGCGAACCTATCAGCATGTTTATTCCTATCTCTTGGTATTGCCTAAATATTAAAAGCCTGAAAATTTTCAAGTAAATCCCATACTCTGTATCTATAAGATTTAAGCAACATATTCTTGCATATATTCAAACCTCTTACTTGATGGACTACAAGTTCACTATCTCCAAACACTTGCAAACAATTTGCTTTCATTTTCCTAGCCCACTGCAAACCATGGACTACTGCTTCATATTCAACAATGTTGTTTGAACAGCCAAACTAAAATTTAATAGAGGAGAAATACATTTGTTTTGTAGGAGAAATTAACATCATTCCAACTCCAGTCCCATGCTTATTTCTTAGTCCATAAAAATATAATTGCCACAAGCCTTCATTAGATTTGTCCTCTTTGACCATGGCTGAAATTGGTGCATTGTTCTCATGAAGACAATACACACCAAGATCTTCCTCTTCAATCAGCTTGTAGGGATCATGCTCATGCAAGGTGGAAGCCCACTCATCAAAAAACAAATCTGGAACTCCATCTAAAGGCGAGTCTTTTTCTACATCACTGGTTTGTAGTATTTCATCTGAGATGATACAATTTGCATTGACCGCATTTGGCGTGTTAGGCTCCATATGAAAACGTGCAATAGGCTCTGAATGAATTGTTAGTTTTGTGCCATATCTGGTCCTGAAGAGCAAGTAGGTCCAATCAGCTGATAAATATCCCCCAATCTTTGAGGTAAAATCTCTTGAAAGACAGCGAAATAAGAAGGTAGGTCCACCACTACAACGTCCTGTTAAATAGTCACGTTAGGACAGGCATGTAATGTCAATTTCAAATCTTGGATAACGCCTACCATTTTTGCTGGTGAACCATCCAACTGCAGCACCCCTTTAGTATTTGGCTCATAAACAAGGCTGAAGTTGTCTGCAATCTATTTGGACATCACTGTACTGCTAGCTCCACTATCCACCATACAATTATGAACCAAAGTATCACCCACTATCAAAAAAAATAAAAAGGGGGAGTTTTCTTTGTTTTTACCTCAATTTTGTCCACCTTTGATATCTTATCTCCTTATTGCACATGTTGCTTAGTTGGCTGATCCAAATTTGACAAGACAACACCTTCTTTCTCAACCGATTTTGGTGACAATTCAAGAGTTGAAAGTTTTTGAATGAGTTTATCCTTTTACTCTAGAATTGAAAGAGAATCCCACATGCTAATGTTGAAGTTAGACTTCTTCATTTGGTCTACAATACAGAACTAAGATGGACTAACCTTTGATTGCACTTTCTGTGGTACTTGCACTTTACTAACCTCTACACTCTGATTTTTTTGGGCTGTGGGGGCAGGAAGCTGTTCTTTTGTACCTGGAGCAATAATACTAGGAGCACTTGAAGTATTTGCTACTGCTTGGGCTCCCTCAACAACGCTTCTTTTAGTTCTCTGATAGGTTATAGATGCAACTTGACCATTTGAAACGTTAGTTTTAACATCCTGAGTAAAAGCGACATGATCATCTACCTGCCAATTTACATTGATAGCATCAGGCTGCCCTTGAGTCACTCTTTGTGATGCCAAACCTATATCTTGATATTGACCCCCTTGAAAAGAGAACTCTTCTTGTGTCATCTGTGGCATGGTGATGTTTGGTGATACCAAGTTCTGGTTTTGAACATCATTAAGATTTGAGCACTGCCAACTTGAATCCTGCACCAAATTATTTTCGGGTGGGGTTGGAACAATGGCTTTTGAAGTGGAAGGAGCATTCAGATCAAGAGCAGCATATGGCTTAGCTGGAGTTATGGCTCCTTGTGCTTGATAGAGTGGTCTATTTTCTCTGAAACCCTGATAAGGAGGCCTTTGATCTTTAAAGGGTTGTAGTTGTTCTGATTTTGTTGTTGATAGGGCTTATTTGACTGAAATTACTGTTTTTTGAGCTGTACTATTTCATCTCCAAAAGATTGTAGCAAACTTTTTAACTCTCCTATCTCACTAGATTGACTAGTAGGGGCTGCAATAGGAACTTGAGGTGCTAGAATTGGAGCCAAGGATGGAATTTGAGGAACTTGAGGCACTGATACAAAACTTATTTCTGGGAATATGGGCATTGGAGGTCTTGGAAAAAGCTTACCTGCTTGTATTGAACTATTTTCTGCCCTGATTGCAACTTCATAAGCATATGGTAAAGTAGTACCACCCATTCACTGTATCATCACACTAATGTTAGAATTGAGAGCTTTCAAAAAATAAAAAAATGCATATTCAAGGGATGGCCTAATCAGAACCGGTATCCTGGTCCATGTCTTCTGGAATCTGAGATTAAAATTGGATATGAACTCATGAGGAGCTCTTGATATGGCAGTTAATTGCTCAACTAAAGATAAGTGATCAGATTTGTCCTCAAACTGTTTGACCAAGGCTGCACCCAATTCATCCTAGGTGGAAACGGATCTAAGTGGGATGGTTCTATACCACTGTAATGCTATTCCTTTGAAAGTAGTAGCTAGCAATCTGATAGCAACATTATCCTCAACAACATTATGAATTGAACAAAGATTAACCACATCCTAGATATGCTCAATAGGGGTTGTTTGATTTTCTCCTGAGAAGAATGGAATACTTTTGAGGGCAGATACTAGAATGTCATCTAACTGTGCTAGATTTAGTAGACTTCCCCTATTGAATGGAGCAAACACTTGATTTCTAATGGCCATCTGGATGGTCGGGATTGCAATGTCTAGAACGATAGGATGAGGGGGAGGTAAATATTCCCTTTGAGGATATGGATTTGCCCTCTTAGACCTTGCTCTTTTATAAGTTACAAATTCAAAAGGAATACCTTTACTTGTTGATCTTGTGGTAACCATTGGCATGAACGAATTGCCTGAATGATGCTATGAACTCTGCAACTAGAAGCAAATGAATATCTTTCGTTGCTGCAAAAATTCTATGTAAAGAACTTTTTCGTGGTCCCACCGCGCATGCCAAAAACTGTTGTCAACCTGAAGCTACACCCTGAATCGAAGACGTGCATGAAATAGCCAATCCTCTATCTGGTTGAAACAATGGGATCTTCTCATGAGGGTGGGTGCCTCAATGGTGAGAAGAACCTCCAGGGAAGGCTATTTCTTGTAAGATGTATCAATGGATCTCTACTCCGTGCTGCGAATCTACCATGGAAAAGGGAAAAAGAAACTTTAAAGGGAAATCCTACTTAATAACGGTGATACACCAAAACATTGATCCACTCTATTTGGAACCCCTGAACACTGAATCAAACAAGGGAGAAAGAAGACCTTTGATTTCAATCGATCACTATGCATAAATATTTCATGAGAAGGTTTGATCCAATGACCAAAACATGAGAGAAAACGATGGAGAGAGGTCTGATATAAGACACTTTGCAGCCACCTAACATCCACTTACAGCTTCAACAAAAGACATAAAGAACACTGAACATGACCTACATAATATGATAAGCTAGCAACTAGATACGAATCAGAATTTGGGAACGGAGAGAAATCTAACACATGCAAATTGTTGAATGAATATACACTATGCCAGCACTTGAAATCTGAAAGTACAATTCTTTTATTGATTGAAGAGGTTACACAACTCACCAATGGCAGAGTCTGACCTTGCCAAGAGAGGGATGATTTAATCAAGACTGAAAGCCAACTTATAGAAAAAATACAAGCCAAGAGGTAGCACTGAAAATAGAAGAGAAGTCCACTCTTTCATTAACCTAAGTTCAATTTGTGTTATCACAGCCTTGTAAATATGTCATTTCTTATCTTTTGTCTTGCATGAAGAACCATTTGGCATTGAAATATGGACAGTGGTCTTTAGTTTGAGTTGTTCTTCAACATGCATCATGCTATGCGCACCCCCAAAAATGGAACTCCACTTAAGGTGCTGGAACGTTTGAAAATCTCCCTTTGCATAAAATCCATGAAAAAGCATGACTTCATCAAACAGTCAACTGAAGCTTTGACCAGTCCACTATAAACAACCTTTGCTTGCATAGAATCCACAGAGACTAAAATTAGCACTCCGACTTAAACCGCTAGATGCTGAGTTGGAACATTTGGAAGTCGCCGCATGCCTTTTGAATGATTTAACCCCCCGTGTTTATTATTTTTCATGCCTTTTACGACAGTCTTTGACTATAGGTCAACTATAGATAAAAAACAATATTCTTAATTTTTTTTTGGCATGTTTACGCGTGCCTCGAATGTGTCTAAATTTGTTTATGGCAGTTTGCATGTTGTAGAACGTGTTCATTCATTGTTTTGTCTATATCTTTTCCCTTGGTTTTCCTTTTGTCATTTTATTTCTTCAGATCTATCTATTCTACGGTCTTTGCCTGTTTGGTCCTTTGCTTCGGATTATTTTCTGCCCATGTTATGTATTTGCCTCGGGCTTTGGTTTTTTCACTTTCCCATGGCAAATCTTTCGAAGGAATTCCTTCGGACAATCTGCCCGAAGGAATTACTTCCTTGGTCTTTGTCAATGTCTTTTGCTTGGTCTATGCTATATCACGGACTTTCCCTTTGCATGTATTTTGTCTCGGCTTATTTACACCTCACTTTCCCACAGACAAAATATCCCGCGGGAATTGTCTTTATTTGTTCCTTGGCTTATCTGTGCTCGGACCTTGCCTTTTCAAACCCTCTAAAGGATTTCCTTCAGACAAATTGTTCAAAGGAATTCCTTCGGACAATTATTCCGCTTGAATTGTCCTTGTCACTTTTCCCGCGGGCTTTGTATCCTTTGAATTTCTGCAGTCTTTTTCCTGCAGGCTTTTTCCATTTGCACTTTTCCCGAATTAATCCTTCGAACAAAAAGTCTGAAGGATATCTGTCAATTAAATTGTTTGCTCTTTTTGCCTTTGCGTATTTTTTTTGTCAGTTTTTTCTTTGTAAATTCTCCGAATTCCTTCAGACAAAAAGTCCAAAGGAATTAGTCCTTTGTCTTTGTCTTAACCACCGGTAGAAAGCCCTGTGGAAAAATTGCAAAGGTCTTGCCACCGACCAAGTGCCCTCCGCAAGGGCTTGTGTCCTTCCTCTGTGCCTTTCGGGAAAGTTGGAATGGTCTTGTCACCGACCAAGTACCCTTTGCAAGGGATTATGTCCTTCCTCTGTGGCTTTTCGAAAAAGTTAGAATGGCACTGTCACCGACCAAGTGCCCTCCGCAAGGGATTCTGTACTTCCTCTGTGACTTTTCGGAAAAATTGTAGGGCACCCCGGCTTTTTGTAGGGCACCCAGGCTTTTTGTAGGGAACTCCGGTTTCTTGGAGGTGTCTTTATTTTCCTGCGGACCTTTTGGAGGTTGCGGACCTTGTCTTTTCAAATTCTCCGAAGTATTCCTTCGGACAAAAATTCCGAAGGAATTCTTCCTTTGTTATCTCTTTACTCTTGGCTAATTTCCCGTGGACTTATTGCAAAGCTCATTCCTTCGGATTTCCTGCAGAGAACTTTTTCCTAAGGATAACATACCCTTCGGATTTCTTGAGTGTCCCTTCAAAATTTTGCAACGGTCCTTTGAACTTTTCCGAAGCTATGTGAAATCAAGCCTTCTTTGTCCGAAGGAAATCCTGTTGTAGCCAAGGCCTTTGCAAATGAGTATTTCAATTGGTCTACATCTACCCAGTGTATTCTTTCTTCCTTGGCTAGAGACATGAACTTTCCGAATGGCAAGAGACAATCTGCCCTGTGGAAGAATTGTCAACAATTGTATCGCACCAAAAACTAAGAAATGATAGGTATGATCAACTATCATCTGCTTGGAGGATAATGGATGATGGAGGAAAAATTTGCGGTGGTAGTAGACTTCTCCAAGAAGATGGCAATGTTGGTTCAAGATTGAAGTTCCTTTGAATGTGTTTTAGCTAGGATCCTTAAAACAGATATTAGCCCTTCGAGGTCTAAAGCTTGGGCAAGAGAAAAGGGAAAGAAGAAAGTGGAAGATGTCAGAGGTGGGGGTGTTGTGGTAAAGACTTGTGGAAGGCTGAGTTTAAATCCTTGTAACATCAATTTGAGGCGGCTTGCAGACAATACAAAAGTGTGGTAAAATGCATCATGTACCTAAGGGTGGCCAGAGTTGGGGAGGAACTAGAGTTGGTGAGCTCTTGCACTTTATTGATTCTAAGAAAGGCTCCCATCCCACCCCTTATTTGGAATAGAAGATCTAAAATCAAAGCAGGAGGGGAACGGGGCATCTTATTGGGAGACCCAAAATGCAGCCCTTGTCAGCAATATATGAAAGAGAGCAACAAGATTTATCTAACATTTATACTGGTCCAATTATGTCTAAGGATGAATTGCTTCCTAGGCTCACTCTCACTAACAATTCAACAAAAATGTAGAGTTAATCATGACTATGTTGAAGGCTAGGGAGAAGACGATGTAGCTTGGAGTGGAAGTGAGCATGCCAACAATACGACATGAAGGTAACATGAATCCATGATCACACCTAGGGTGCTGCACAATGCGTGGTGTTCAGAAGTTGAGAGGTGGTGGAGCAGGGGGTTCGACACTGCCTGCAGTAATGCATGTTAGCCTTTGTACAGCCCATGTTTTGTTAAGTTTAGCTTTTTTGTATTTAGTCTAGAGCTATATATAGGCATTGTGTAGGCATGCTGCAAAACTCAGATAAGAGATAATCTAGAATAAAATTATGCAGTAAATGCATTTCTACTTCACTTTAATAATATGCTCCAAAACAATAACTAAAACCCTAGAACAAAATCAATTAGATCTCATCCCTTTGCTCAAGTATCTAGTCCCAAGCCGTTACTTAATGTCTGGACTCTGAAGTAATTAATATTTATAGGACTTTAAGAATTTCAACATGTAGAACTTAATTAAAAGGCACAAGTCCCGAGGTATACTTTAGAAAATCTAAAAACAAATGAATCTCAACCATGTAATATTTGTTTGAAATTCAATGAGAAATGTTCATCCAACAGCCCTCAATGTAAAAAGCAACCACGAAGGAATAAATCCAAGTCAGTGAAAGAAGCAAATATAGACAAATTAGCAACTTCCCTTGCCTATTGAATCTTAAAGACAAAAAAATCAAAAATGCTGTAAATATCTAATCCCAAATAAAGCAACAAGCTGGTATGATATAAATCCATAATGGTAAATACGAAGTTAATAAAATTCCCACTGCCTTCTCTTATATTTCTGCCATTCAGTTCTGGCCATGTTCATGCTTACCAAATAGATCTCCTCTTCCTTAGACAGACATCTAGAGAAATCAACTAGTGGACGTCCTAAGCAGATATCTCAACTAAGATAAAGGCATTCACACTCAACATTTTATGCAAGTTTTATATACCCAACATATTCATGTCATATTTTAACTTTACACAAGGACTTTGCATGTTTCATAAGTATTATATTCATTAAATTGGGAAACAAGAAAAGATTACCATCCTGGAAGCGGTCTGCTAACTGCTTGGAAGCCACATAGGCAATTCCTACCTTAGCTGAATCATTTATTTGATATATCGTTGCAGGCCTCCTTTGTAAAATTCTTTCCTTTTCCTCCAACTCCATCATAGCCTGCATTAGAGATTTACAATAGCAAAGTTCATAGCCTATAAATTTCATTAAAAGCGTGTATTTCTTAGAACAGGTGATCTATACAAAATTATTATATACCTTTTTCTACAAACCTCATTCTTTGACTAACTTAATGGAACAGAAATCCTACATAAATTATTTTCTATAGTACCTCAAACAAAAAGAAATGAAAAATAAAAAATTTATAGGCAAAGGCTTGCACCACAAAACTGACAACCAAGATCAAACATGTTGGCCCGCTTCATATCACAATAACAAGGGGAAATACACAGTAAGGTCAACTTCTCTTCTCATGATCTTATGCTCTCAACCAGCACCTATCTCAGCCAAATTCTCTCAAAATCTTGGTCCTTGCCACCCAAATCCCTATTGATTAGAAAATTTTCACATGACCCCTTTGAGGGCGTTGGCCTCCTCATCTGCTCACCCCTCTAGTTTCAGAAATGTTGCCTTCAAGGAACAAATCATTCCATGTCATGATGAGCTTCTGAAATTCCTCCACCTTCATGCTCAAAAGATATTTCTCAGACCCTCTTTTCCTGCCTACAAGGAAAATGGGTGTTATCTTGAAATGGACTCTCGCGCCCTTCCCCTTTCCCCCTACCCATCCACCATACCCTATCCCCCATCTCCCATCCCCCAAGAACACATTTTTTAATTTGGAAGAAATGGACTATAGGCTATGGTTTCTCAAAGAATGGGCTCTTATCTGCAGATTCACAGGTATTTAACTAGGGCCCTTAGAGCATGTGTATTGGATCACTAGAAACAAACAAGCTCCATGGACATCATGATGATAGCCAAAGGTTACTTCGTGGCTATCTTTGCTAACAAAGAGGGGACCGAGATTATTTTCCAAGGAGACCCTTGGTTCATGAAAAAGCAAGGCTCTTTGTCAAGCCCTGGTCTCCTACTTTCAATCACACTAATGACCTTCCAAGCATCGTTCCTATGTAGGTTCACCATCCCCTACCAAGTGAATTCTGGGATGAGAACTCTCTTTCCATAATTGGAAATGCAAGAATGGAGAGAATCTCCCAACCACAAATCTTACTCTATGGCCTGGTATCCTCAACTATGCTCAAATTTGCATCAACATTGATCTTGAGAAACTTATTCTACATTTATTTTTCCTAGAAGTTAGATAAGCTAAAGATAAGATAAGAGGAACTGGTTGTGAACACCCTGTGGTCTATGGAAATATCCCCTTCAAGTGTCAGGTCTTCCATCAACATGGACAACTAGTGTGCATATGCCCTTCTCTGCAAACACATGATATCCCTTGAATTCTTTAGAGAAGCCCATGGAACCCCAAAATATTTCTCAAATTCAAAAAATCCACAACACAACTTAGTGGAGGAAAAAGGGCTGGTAGCATTAATTTTTTGGAGACTCGTACCTTGACCCTGTTGGCCATTTTTTGGCCCACATACCAATTTTTGCCCAAGTGTGAGAAGATAGACTTTCAAACAGGAAATGGCAAGTCTTTAGAAGACTTCGGACTTTTGGCAGCCCATGACTTAAATGCCTTTATAAGTTGCAGAGTTACAAAGCTCCGAAGTAGTAAATAACATGGTGTTAAAGACCTGAAATGGTCTTGAACAGAAGGCTTTGGGTTATCTCATTGGGAAGTCTTCGGGTTTTCCAAAGGAGACAACTTCGGCTTTGCATGATATGAAGACATCGAGTTCATCGAGCAGGATTACTTCGAGTTTCCGAGAGTGCTCAACTTAAATTGTTTTAACAAGATGTGAGCAATTAAAAACCCGAAGTAAGGAGCAATACAAACCCGATTTAGTCAAGTGATAGTTTTTCAAGCTTTACAAGAGACACAACTTCGGGTTTATTGGGCAGCACAACTTATTTCACTTCATGAGCAATCAGTAATGAGAAACCCGAAGTAAGAAGCATCAAAAGCCCAAATTGGTCATGGGCAGTACAGATAGGTTTCCGGAGGCAAATGACTTATTTTATTTTATAAGTTGCAAGTAATGAGACATCGAAAGCCCAATTTGGTCTTAGAAGTGCTTCTCAGTTTCTCAAAAAGACATCTTCTCCGAGTGTAACTCCAAAGATCATTGACAAAATCCGAAGGTCGGTCACAAGTTTTCTGAAGGGTCACTACCCCTTCCGAAGGGACATTTCCATTTTACTCGAGAAAATTGTCATCAGTAGTGGGAGCACTTACAAAAGTCTAGGTCCTTTGCAACAAGCCCGGGTCCATTACTTAAGGGCTTGTTCACTTTTCCAGAGGACCATTGCAATATTTTTGAAAGTCTCAAGCAAAAAGTCTGAAGGGTATGTTAACCTTCGGGAGGTGCCATTGACCAGGTCCGAAGGGCACATCAATTAGGAGACCTGGGCAAATTAGGCCTGGGAAATTTGACCCAAAAAAAATGCCAAAGGAAATTGTCCGAACAAATGATTACAAACAAATTTTCTGAAAACAAAAGCCCGAAAGAATAAGTAATCCACAAAAGCAAGTTGAGAGCAGTGATAAACCGGAGAAACAGGCTGCAAGTCATGAGAAGTCAAGGATAAGTTGCAAGGAGTGCAAAGCCCGAAGGAGTAAAAATGGAAAGTTCCGAAAGGAAAATTATGGAATAGTCTGTGGAAAATAGAAAGGCCCAAGAACATTAAGGTCAATGGTCAGCGAATCCAGCAAGCTCAACAGATCAACGGACAGCAAGGACTTCTCCTTTTGTCTACGGCATGCAAAGTGGTTAAACAAATAATAGACGCGTCCAGGTGGAGCAGTGAATATGCAAAGAACCGACTGGGATCGTCCAAGTTGCAGTAAAGAACATGCCGAGCCTTATATGCAAAGGTCGAATCGCTCACACTTGGCGGCGACATGCAGCTACCACCAGTATGGCTCGCTCATTTCTAAACAGGAGAATTGAATGCATGAGGAGCTTGAGGAGATGGGTGGGGATTCTAGACGGTTCATTCGGTGGTCAAAGGAGTTGCATGCTTTCAATGCAAAGAGCTCGAGTAGAATAAGTGTTGGTGCCGATCATCGATGACTTCCTCTCTCCCTTCTCTCCACGCAAAGTTATTCCTCTTCTCTCTCCCCCTTTCTATATGTATCTCATATTTTCTATTTTGTAGGGGTTCCCAATTTTTTAAGGAGAAACTCCAAGTTTTTAGACTTTTTCATATTTCTGGGAGACGAATATTCATTGAGATGCTGCAAAGTATGCTCCGCTTGATTAGGCTCGACCCTGTCAAGTCTATTGTAAGAACTACCTCCTGATGTAATAAGATGATTTCTTTGCCTATCTCTTGTCATTGATCAGTGTCTTAGTATGCTTGTGCTTGGTCGACTCGTGAAGGAGATTCTTCCTAGTCTATCAGCCTTCTGCTTGCCTCTTCAATGTATTTTCAAGCTCTTGTAGGTCTGGATTAGTGTTCTCCCTGAACCTCTTCCAGTGTGTTAACTTGATCTCGAGATTGTGTAAGCCATAGTTGTCTTATGACTAATCTAGTGTGGGCTCAAGCATAGATGAGTGTCCATTTTACTTTGGTGCATCGCCTAATTAGCTTTCTTAGGAGCCCTTATCCCGATTCTAACCCTTTTCCCTGTGAAGCATTAGTTTAGCTTTTAGTTTAGGTGAGCATCAAAGAGGAATCGACCTACTATGGAGGTTCAACCTAGCTACAGGATACCCACAGCCTAAGGTTGTTCCTATGCTTGTAGCTAGAAGTGAGAGAGCTTGAAAAACACTCCCACAAGGGTGCAGTTCCACGCTTCAACAGAACCCTGGAACTTATCTCTCAATCTCAGAAACACATCGGTGTCTTGAATAAATGTATAAGGATGCCTATTGGTAGTAAGGAACTTGAGTAGATGTCTCTAGACATCTCTGAAAATGTCCCCTAAAAATAAGAACATGTTTTGTAGAAGATTCTTAAATGTCCTATAATATTTTGTTGTCCTTTGTGCTAATAACTGTTTGAAACGAGATGAAAGAGAGAAAAAATAGGAAAATATTTTGCTTGGAAGCATACAACCATATCTTGCAGTAGATAATTTTATCATCCAAATCCAAAATTTTATTAGTAAGAAGAAAAAACAATAAGAGGGGTTAAGATGTTCATGTACAAAATTTTTAATTGTTGATTGAAGTGCTAAAGAGCAAAACTCTGTGTTAGTAGCTTGTGCTAATAGACTATGATGTTACCTGATTTGCATATGCAATTTATTTTTAATAATTGTTGTCAACCTAGAGTTGCACCCTGAATCGAAGAGGTGCTGAAATGGCTAATCCTCTCTCCGGTTGAAACAATGGGATCTTCTCACAAGGGTTGGTGCCTCAATGGTGACAAGAACCTCCTAAGAAGGTTGGTTCCTATAAAATATATCAATGGATCTCTACTTTGTGATGTGAATCTACCATGGAAAAGGGAGAAAGAAACTTGAAATAAAAATCCTCCTAATGACAGTGATACACCAAAATGTTGATCCACTCTACTTGGAACCTTGAACACTGAATCAAACAAGGGAAAAAAAAGACCTTTGATTTCAATTGATCACTATGCATAAATATTTCATGAGAAGGTTTGATCCAATGACAAAAAATGTGAGGGAAAACGATGGAGGTCTGATACAAGACACTTTGCAGCCACCTAACATCCACTTACAGCTTCAGCAAAAGACATATAGAACACTGAACATGACTTGCATAACATGATGAGCTAGCAACTAGGTACGAATCAGAATTTGGGAAGGGAGAGAAATCTACCACGTATGCAAATTGTTGAGTGAATGTACACTATGTCAACACTTGAAATCTGAAAGTACAGTCCTTTTATTGATTGAAGAGGTTACACAACGCACCAATGGCAGAGTCTGATCTTACCAAGAGAGGGATGGATTTTACAACGCTGAAAAACCATTAAAATAGAAATTTACAACAAGCCAAGAGATTGGCATTGAAAATAGAGAGGGAGTAAACTCAAACCAACTCAGCCTTTACAAAAGTCTATTTTGTCTTGCATGAAAATTCCTTGCGTTGAAAAAAGAAGAAGAAGAAGACAAGCTTTGAATGCATGACACCTACAAATAGATGTCTTG
This sequence comes from Torreya grandis, assembly GCA_037957365.1. NCBI lineage: Eukaryota > Viridiplantae > Streptophyta > Pinopsida > Cupressales > Taxaceae > Torreya > Torreya grandis. The sequence goes on from JARHVA010002897.1 coordinate 848,604, forward strand.
ACTTGAAAACTAGTCAACTTCAAAACAAGAGTAGTCGAATTCACTCGAACTATTGGAACGTTTGAAAGTCTCCACTTTGCATGAAATCAATGCAAATGCCAAATTAAGAATTATGTTTGAACCGCTGGAACATTTCGAGCAAACGAGACAAACGAGAGTGCGTGCATGGAATTTCTAGCTGTTTGAAACGTTCAACGCTTTCCTTATTCATCATGCAAGACAACTCTATTTTAAGAACTGAAGCGTGCTTTTTTTCTTAAATGCGTTCACTTCGTTGGAATCACTCACGTTAGTCTGTGCATGATTTTTGTTTATCCTGCCTTTGTCTTTATTCTACTGTTCATGCTTATGTCCATGTTCAATTCTGCTTTAATCTTTGCTCATGCCTCTTGATCATGCTCAGTTCACTTCGTGTTTTCTCTGGCTTTTTCCGTGTTCTGCTTTAATTCAAGAATCGGGCTTTATTTTAGCTTTCGTCCTTCGGACAAATTGTCCAAAGGACTCTCTATCTACTTTTCCTGGGCTTGGCAACTCCTTTTCTCTTTTTTGGCCTTCGCTTACACCCTTGTCTTTTCTATTGGCTTTTTTGAAACTGTCCTTATTCCTTCGTACTTTTTGTCTTAAGGAATTCATTTCCTTGCCAATTTTCCTGAATTTATTCTTTTAGGCTCTTATGTCCTATCCTTTGATTTTTTTCGGACTTTTGTTGACTTCATATTACTGGGATTTCCTGTTTGACAATTATTCCAAAGGATCCTTCTTTGCCTTTGTTCTTTTATTTTCCCAGGGTTTTTTATCCTCTCGAATGTCATCAGACTTTTTGTCCGAAGGAATTTCGAACAAAAAGTCCGAAGGAATTCGTCTCCTTTGGCTATCTTTTCTCCGAAGGGCAAGTGCCCTTCGGGAACTTTGCTTTTGTCCTTTGCTTTATGGAGGTGCCATCCCCAAGGGCTATGTCTTCCCTAAAATGCCCTTCGGAACTTTTGAAAGGGTCCTGCCATCGACCAAGTGCCCTCTGCAAGGGCAGGTGTCCATCAGAAAAATGAATTTTGTCCTTCAGAATTTTGCCAAGGTCTTCTTCGTGCTTGAAGTGTCCCCTGCAAGGGCACATACCCTTCAAGAAAATTGTAAATGTCCCTACGCGACGCCCAAATGTCCTCCGCAAGCGCTGTCTTCCAGGGGTGCCCTTCAGAAGAATTGAAAAGGTCCACTTCACCAACCAAGTGCCCTCCGCAAGGGCATGTCTGCCTTCAAAAATGTCATTTCCGAAGAATTGAAGGGCACCCCAGCTTTTTGAAGGGCACCCGGGCTTTTTGTAGGGCACTCGGGCTTTTTGTAAGCCTCCCGAGCTTTTTCTAACTATCCTTATTCCTTCGGACTTTTGTCTTGACTTGAAAAACGATCTTCTCAACTGTTCTTTTCTCCTTTCTTTCGGACAAAAAGTCCGAAGAAAATAAGCCTTGAACGACTGCCACTTAGTCATTTTTTCAGATTTTTACACAGCCCTTTGAGAGCTCTTTCTCTCGGACAAAAAATCTAAAGAAATAGTCCACCTCTTATACCCGAAAAATTCCTTGAGAAGACAAAATAAATAATCATAAAGCATGTATGTCTTGGCTGTATATGCACATTTTGTTGTAATCAAGAAAGCTCCTTGGAAAGCTCTACATGACTAAAATTCACCTGGCTGTAGATGGCCACTTGGGTGGCTGTAAATGATCATTTAAGGACCCCAAAACTGATTCACAAGACAAACTTGGCACCATAGCAAAGTTCCAAAGTGTAGGGGTGACAATTTGCCCTGTGGGGGGCAAAACTGTCAACATTTTTGGCAACTCTACTAGGAAGCATACCTGCTATGCTAGAGAACTGAGGCCATATAGATGCTATTCGAACTCCCAAATGGTGAACTTGATTTTTGACTGAAAATCTTCCCCTGACCTTAGCTAACAAAGAAGGAAAAAACACGAAAACATGAAAGCTAACTAAGAAGCAAATGTGCAAACAAGCACTTATTGAACAAAACTAAAGCAAACTACTATGCTTGAACAACACTTGGAAGAAAGAAAAAACAACTATGTACATAGTGCTTTGCTCTTCAATAACAATGTTTTAGATGTATCCCATTGACTGGGATTGGAAGCTCTTGGACGTCCATCTTGGCAAGTTGAAAGGCGTTGTGGGATTTGCAGCTGGAGATCGTGTATGGGCCACTCCAAAGGGAATCAAACTTCGTGTGCCTTCCTGGTTTGGCTCGATCCTCATCCCACTTGAGGACCAAATCTCCTTCATTGAAGCTTCGTGAGCTCCTTTGTCAAATGTTCTTTTAACATGTGCCTAATGACTTTCCATGGCTAGCATGGATTGATTTCTTGTCTCTTCCAACTCCATAAGCTCTGCATACCTGATTTCCATAGGCTCATTCTCCAACAACTCAAGTTGATGTATTAGTTCTAAAGCTGGAAGCTCAAGAGAAATAGGTAACCTTGCTTCCTTACCATAGACTAGCTTGTATGGAGAATTGGCTATTGACTTCTTGTAGGTGATCCTATCAGCCCATAGAGCTGGCTTCAACTTGAGATGCCATGACCTCTAATTGTCTTCAATAGTCCTTCATATGATCCTTAATAGGTTCTTGTTTGTAGACTCAGCAAGGCCAGTTCCTTGTGGATAATAGTTCGATGAAGTGATGAAATAAACTCCGTGTTGGACAACTCATTGACTAATCCTAGATCAAACAAAAGCCATTACATTGTCATAAATAATGGTCGAAGGAACTCCAAACCTAGTAAGCAAACCTTCACAGAAATCAAGAACGTTAGTTTCTTTTGCTTCTTTCAATGCAATTACTTTCGTCCAACGTGTGAAGTAATCTGTAGCTATTAGAATCCACTTATGCCCTGAACTCAAAGGAGGATTAATGAGACCAATAAAGTCCAATCCCCACTGGACAAAACGTTGATCCACTACAATTGGCTGAAGGGGCAGCGCTGCAAGTTTAACATTTCCTACAAACATAGCACATTGTTTGCACTTCCTAACCCATGTATGGCAATCGCCAAATATAGTAGGCCAATGGTACCCACCTCTTATGATTTTAAATGTTGTAGTTTTTGCGCAAAAGTATCCACCATGTCCATCATGGAATTCTTCAAGTAATCTTTGAGTTTGGCTTGGTTCCACACACCTTAATAACATTCCATTAATATCCTTTTTGAACAAAACACCATCAACGAGCAAGAATGGAATTGATTGCAATCTGAAATACCGTCTTTTTGAAGCACTCAGGTGAGAAAGGTAAAAACCATCTTGCAGATAGCTTACCAAATCACGAAACCAGTTGGAAGGTGAGGTGTGAAGAGCAGCAATCTCTTCATTTGACACTAAAATAAAAATCATTAGTTTCATGCAAGTCCTGACCTAAATGCTCACAAAGTCCTTTGCCTCTAACCAGCTTTGTAACCTTAATTTTTATGTCATATTCCATTACCTTGCTTATCCAACCAGCTTTCTTCTCGTTTATGTCTTTCTTCAGAAGAAATTCTTTGATGCTTGGATAAGGACCCATTAGATGTATTTAATTATTTGACAAGTGCCTAAATTTTTTCAGAAATCTTATAACTGAAAACACATGTTTTTCAACAAAAGAATACCTTGTCTCATACTCCTCCAAGCCTTGGCTGTAGAAAGCTATTGGCTGCTCCAAATCTTCATGATTCTGCTGCATAAGAATCCTTGAAATAGTGTCCATATTAGCATACGTATACAAAATGAAATCTTTCATTAAATCTGTATTTAAAAGCATAGGAGCACTTGCTATGGCTTTCTTAACATCTTCAAACCCTTGTACTCCTTCCTTGGACCAGCGGAAATTCTGATTTTTCTTTAGCATGGTTGTAAGTGGTTTAGCTATAGTTGCAAAATCTGAAATGTATCTCCTTATAAATTTGATTTTTTCAAAGAAACTTTGCAAAGCTTTTTTGCTCTTCAGCAAGGAGAGTGCAAGAATGGATTGAATCCTTTCAGAATCTATGTTTAAACCGTGCTTTGAAACAACATGTCCAAGAAGTTTACTTTCATGAACTGAAAATACATACTTTTTGGGATTTAGAGATATCCCAAATTGCCTACACCTTTCAAAAACTTGCTTGCGATGAACCATGTGATCTTCTGCATCTTTTGAAAACACTGTTATATCATCCAAACAAACAAGCACAACCCTGTTAAGAAGGCCTTGGAAGGCCATATCCATGGCTCTCTGAAAGGTTGCTCTAGCACTAGACAAACCAAATGGCATCTTTCTGTATGCAAATGTCCCACACATAGTCGTGAAGATTGTCTTGAATTGGTCCTCTTCTTTGACCAAAATCTGATTGTAACCACTATATCCATCAAACAAAGAAAACCTCTCTGAACCTGCAACAAGCTGTAAAATATGTTCCATTGATGGCAATGGATAGTGGTCTTTAAGTGAAGCCCTGTTTAAATCACGAAAATCAACAAACAAATGAATCTCACCATTCTTTTTTCATACTGGAACGAGGTTGCCACCCAAGTTGAGTGCTTGATTGGAAATATAATAGCTGATTCTATGAGCTTGTGAGGCTCAGCTCTCATTAGAGGCTCGAGCTTTGGATTGATTGGCCTTTGTCATTGTCTCACTGGTTTAGTTTTCTCTTCTAACTCAATGGTGTGTTCAGCCAAACTTGGATCAAAACCTTTGATATCACTATACTGCCATGCGAATATATCAGCAAAACTCGTGCATAAATCAATGAAAGCTTTCTTTTGTGGAGGAGTGCATACCTTGCCCAATTTCAAAATTTTACCAGCTACAATCTCTACAATAGTATATTGTTCTTCCTTTGTTGACAAGGATGGTTTCTCTTTCCTTAGCTCATCATGTTCACTGAAAATATTTTCAAGAGTGACCAATCCTTTGGATAGCCTATTCATTTTCAGTTGTACAATTTGATCACCATATTGTAAGTGTTTTGACTGATTTTTTAAAGAAAACTTAGCCTCTTCCTACAAAAATCTCACAATTTGATTGTCATTTTTAAACACCTGCCAATTCTCTTGGTTATCCGGAACAGAAGGCCTTACAACTACCTTTATATGTGACAAAAAAATGTCAATTTTTACATTAGCTAGAATATCAAATTGTTCCCCAACAGTAGCCAACCTATCAGCATGTTTATTCCCATCTCTTGGTATTGCCTGAATATTAAAACTCTGAAAACCTCAAGTAAATCCCAAACTCTGTGTCTGTAAGATTTAAGAAACACATTCTTGCATACATTCAAACCTCTTACTTGGTGGACTACAAATTCACTATCTCCAAACACTTGCAAACAATTTACTTTCATCTTCCTAGCCCACTGCAAACCGTGAACTAGTGCTTCATATTAACCAACGTTGTTTGAACAGCCAAACTGAAATTTAATAGAGGAGAAATACCTTTATTCTGTAGGATAAATTAACATCATTCCAGCCCCAGTTCCATGCTTACTCCTCCATCCATCAAAGTACAATTACCACAAGCCTTCATTAGATTCGTCTTCTTTGACCATGGATGGAATTGGTGCATCGTTCTCATGAAGACAATACACACCAAGACCTTCCTCTTCAATCAGCTTGTAGGGATCATGCTCATGCAAGGTAGAAGCCCACTCATCAAGAAACAAATTTGGAACTCCACCCGAAGGCGAGTCCTTTTCTACATCAATAGTTTGTAATATTTCATCTGAGATGATACAATTTGCATTGACCATATTTGGCGTATAAGGCTTCATATGAAAACGTGCAATAGGTTCTGAATGAATTGTTATCTTTGTACCATACCTAGTTCTGAACATCAAATAAGTCAAATTCGCTGATAAATATCCCCCAATATTTGAGGTGAAGTTCTTTGAAAGGCACATAGCAAAATAAGGAGGCAAGTCCACCACTACAACATCCTGTTGAATAGTAACGTTAGGACAAGCATGTAATGTCAATTTCAAATCTTTGATAATGCCTACTGTTTTTGCTGGTGAACCATTCAACTGCAATACCCCTTTAGTATTTGGCTCATAAACAAGGTTGAGCTTGTCTGCAATCTGTTTGGGCATTACCGTACTGCTAGCTCCACTATCCACTATACAATTATGAACCAAAGTATCACCTACTATCAAAGAAAAATAAAAATGGGGAGTTTTCTTTGTTTTTACCTCAGTTTTGTCCACCTTTGACATCTTATCTCCTTGTTGCACCTGTTGCTTAGTTGGATGATCTGAATTTGTCAAGACAACACCTTCTTTCTCAATTGATTTCAGAGACAATTCAAGAGCTGAAAGTTCTTGAATGAATTTATCCTTTTACGCTAGAATTTAAAGACAATTCCACATGCTAATGTTGATGTTAGACTTCTTCATTTGATCTACACTACTGAACTGAGATGCACTAACCTTTGATTGTGCTTTCGGTGGTACTTGTTGCTCACGAATTAGAGGTATTTGTTGCACTTTACTAACCTCTATACTCTAAATTTTTTGGGTTGTGGGAGCAACAAGTTGCTCTTTTGTACTTTGAGCAACAATACTACGAGCATTTGAAGTATTTGCTACCACTTGGGCTTTCTCAACAGCTCTTCTTTTAATTCTTTGAAAGGTTATAGCTGCAACTTGACCACTTGAATCGTTAGTTTTAACATCTTGAGTAAAAGCAACATAATCATCGACCTGCCAATTTACAATAATAGCATCAGGCTGCCCTTGAACTTGATGAGTCACTCCTTGTGATGTCAAACCTGTATCTTGATATTGACTTCTTTGAAAAGAGAACTCTCCTTGTGTCATCTGTGGCATGGTGATGATTTGTGATACCAAAACTTGGTTTTGAGCATCATTGAGATTTGAGGGCTGCCAACCTGAATCCTACACCAAATTATTTTGAGGTGGGATTGAATCAATGGTTTTTGAAGTGGAAGGAACATTCAGAACAAGAGCAGCATATGGGTTAGCTGGAGTTATGGCTCATTGTGCTTGATAGGGTGGTCTATTTTCTCTGAAACCCTGATAAAGAGACCTTTGATCTTTGAAAGACTGATAGTTGTTATGATTTTGCTGTTGATAGGGCCTATTTGACTGGAATTGCTGCCTTTTGAGCTGTACTATTTCATTTTCAAAAGATTATAGCAAACTTTTCAACTCTCCTAGCTTGATCAGTAGGCACTGCAATAGGAACTTGAGGTGCTGGAATAAGAGCTAAGGATGGAATTTGAGGAACTTGAGGGGCTGGTAAACAACTTATTTCTGAAAATATGGGCATTGAAGGTCTTAGATAAAGCTTACTTGCTTGTATTAAACTATTTTTTACCTTTATTGCAACTTCATAAGCATCTGGCAAAGTAGTACCACCCATTGACTGTATCATCACACTAATGTCAGAATTAAAAGCTTCCAAAAAATTAAAAAATGCATATTCAGGGGATGGCCTAATCAAAACTTATACCCTGGTCCATGTCTTCTGGAATTGGACATGAACTCATGAGGAGTTCTCTGTATGGCAATTAATTGCTCAACTAAAAATAAGTGATCAGATTTGTCTTCAAACTGCTTGACTAACGCTGGACCCAATTCATCCCAGGCAGAAATGAATCTAAGTGGGAGGGTTTTATACCACTGTAATGCTTTTCCTTTGAAAGAAGCAGCAAGCAATCTAATAGTGACATTATCGTCAACAATATTATGAACTGAACAAAGATTAGCCACATCCTGGATATGCTCAATAGGGGTTGTTTGATTTTTCCCTGAGAAAAATGGAATACTTTTCAGGGCAGATACATGAATGTCGTCCAATTGTGCTAGATTCAGTGGACTTCCCCTATTGAATAGAGCAAACATCTCTAGGCATGGGAGGCGTCTCCGTACCCGAAATGTGTCCAAGAGATAGGGAGGTGCGTCTCCCTACAACACTGATTTTTTATCATTAAACACAACATTTATTGTGTTTTTTCCAGCTGTTTTAAAGTGTTATGATATAAATATTTGGCATATATTTCATATTATCTTGGCCTTTTTGTAATGTCTCTGTGCATATTTTACTTGTACATTAAAAAAAAAATTACCTTATTTTTTTTCGGTGTAACATTATAATTTAACAATTTATCATTGGAGCATTACGATTCTCCTTGTCACACTCTTTCCTTTTCTGTTGTAACTAACTAATTTAAATAAAACATTTGTTGCCTTTCTTTACAAAGGAGTTTGATTTATTCACTTCATATATATAAGAGAATAAATCAAACTCCTTTGTAATAAAAGGCAACAAAATTAAAATAAAACATTTGTAGCCTTTTTTTACAAAGGAGTTTGATTTATTCACTTTCAAACATATAACTTTCTCTAATGTGGATGATTTTTTTAATTTTATTTTCTCAAATAAGAAGAGCACTTTTTTTTTTTTTGGCTTTTTGATATTCTCATTTTTAAAATTCGCATGTACATAATCTAATGTCTTTTTTAGCAAGCATTTTGCTTACTTTTTTAATTTCAACATTTTTCTTGCACGTTGTCAATCTTTAGTGTCTTTTTCTAAGTTTGAATTTTAACAAAGTATAACTTTTTAGTTTGTTCCTTTCATTTTAACACTTTTTTGTGATTATTTTGTTATTATGGCATTTAAATTAGCTTTATTTTTAGCCATTAAAAATATTAAGCAACTAATCTTTCAAAAGATAATGAAATTTTTTCTTTTATGTGCTAAGTAGAATGTAAAAATAAAACTATTGATGCATTACAAAACTCACATGATAAGAAAATTTAGGTGACACGCCTAATAAAAAGATAGGATCTTTTGATCATTTTCCAAAATCTCTAATGTTACTATTCCTTGTAATTTAACTTTTTATTATAGTAAAGAATGTATTCCTTAGCAGTGTATCCTTAGTTTAAAAATTATGAAATCAATGAGTTATAATGGAGGTGCTCTTTGTAAATATAAAAACAGTATTGTTGAGCCCATTTTTATAAAAAAAAATAATAATTTTGAATGGATTGGAATTAATAACGTTAAAATTACCATAAATCCATATTGTCCTCCTCATCATAGGACTTTCCGCCTCAATGCTTGTAGCATTAAAAGTCATGGTGAGGCTTTTTTTATTAAAAATTTAGTTAAAAAGGCTAATACTTATGAATATTGTGGTAGAGATGAGAATAATATTGCTAAATGTTGGAAATTGCATCTTTGTAAAACTAATGGTACAAAAAATCATAAATCTTCTCATTGTTGATAAAAAACCAAATCCACTCAACCCAATGTTAAGCTTATTTGGGTATTGTTGACCATTTTGTGAATCCTGCATGCCAAAATGGGCACCCCCCTTCTTTTGCCTTGAAACCTTGTTCTCCATGCCCTTTTGCCCTAAAACCAGGTCTTAACCCTTTTGAAAATCAAGGAAAAAGTTGCTTTTGTGCAGGTGCAGGTGTTGTTTCATCAAGCATTGGTCTTTTCCAGCACTCACAAAGCAATCGGGTTCTTAGAACAGCATTACTTGTAAGCTTTACAAGTGAGGTGCAGGAGCACTTGACAAACCCTAAGGGGTCTATGGCCAGTTCCAATGCAAGTCGGGTTTTGCAAGGCCCTTTACTTGCCAATTTTCATGAGTTGGAGTCATTCACAAACCCGAAAGGGTAGGGAAGAAGCAATCAGGTTTTGAGACGTCTTTACTTCAAAGCTTTTGAGTAAGTCCTTCGGAAGATCTCGAATTGGTCTTAGACGCTTCTTAAAGCAAGTGTTTTTCCGCGGAAGGCACCTGGGCATTCTGTAGGGTCATTTGCAATTTCTCCAAAGGGTATGTGCCCTTGCGGGAGACACTTCAAAGATAAAATGGACCTTTACTGAACTTTCAAAGGGTATGTTGGAAGGCATAATGGACCTTGAAGAGGGCTTTTCATTGACGTAAGGACCAGTGCAAAAGTTCCGAAGGGCACTTTTGGATCGAAATGCCCTTGCAGAGGGCAGCCGGTTGAAGCAAAGGGGCAAGACAGGAAGCCCGAAGGGAACTTACCCTTTGGAAAAAAGTGACAAGCGAAAAGAATTCTGGAAAAAAGTGACAAGCGGAAAGAATTCCTTCGGACATTTTGTCGGACATTTTGTCCGAAGGAAAACCAAAGAGGAAAAGCCAAAAGAGAATTCCTTCAGACAAAATGTTGGAAGGAAAACCAAAGAGGAAAAGCCAAAAGAGAATTCCTTCAGACAAAATGTCCGAAGGAATTCCTTCGGACATTTTGTCAGAAGAAATTCAACAGTCACAAAAAGTCCGAAGAAATTCGAAAGACAAGAAGTCCGAAGGGTAGGTGTCTTTGCGGGGGGCACTTGGTTATGAAAGTGGACCATTTCCATTTTTTCGAAGGATCACTTTCTATTCAAAGTGGACCATTGCAGTTTTTCCGAAGGTATTTTTTCTAAAGGCAAAGGTCATTTTCAGCTTTTCCGAAGGACCATTTCAATCTTTTCGAAGGGGCACTTTCCCTTTGGAAAAGTTTGCAAAAATGCCGAAGGAATTGTCCTAGTGGATGACGGGCCCGTGAACGTCAACTTCAGGGCGATAAGCTAGCTGTTGGGATTCAAATGTCCGATGACGGACCTATGAACATCAACTTCTGGGTAAGAAACTAGCCGTTGGGAAGTAATCAAAGGAGAATTCCTTTAGACATTTTGTCCGAAGGAATTCAGAAAAGGAAACCCAAAGGCCCACCAAAGGAAAGTCAAAGAGTGCAAGCCCAAATGAGAATTCAAAGCCCAAAAGCCCAAAGAACGAATGAGCGAGCAAGCAAAGAAAGAAGACCAAGAGAAAATAATAAGCGTCGAGAGCCTGAATGGCCAGGACAAAAGGGAAATAGCAAAGGGAAAACCAGGCGGGTAACTTAGAACACAGCCAAGTGCACAATAAAACAAAAGCTCAAAACGCTCCAAGTGGCGTAACAAGTCAAAGCGCAAACCCAAGGATGAACCAAACCAAGGCAGGTGGCACAGGTGTCATCAGCAGGAGGAGTAAATGCACTTAGGTGAACTAGTCTCTAATGAAAATCAATAAAAAGATTGGTTTTTGAACTATAGAGAAGAGCGGCCCATGTTTTCGTGCTTCGCCATTAATGCACAGCCAGTTGCACCTAGCATTGAAGAGAGCATGGCCCAGTCAACACAATTTGGGGATGGCCTTGTCAGTTGCTAGGAGTATCCCATGCTTTAGCAAGCCCAAGATAGTAAGGGTAGCGACTTGGACACCTACAGCCTGGCTCTCCCATATGCAATTGGAAATATACGGCAGCAACATGGGCATGTGGTCTCTGCAAAAGTGTTCACTCAGCATGGGTTTCTATCCTTTGACTTGTCAATTATTTGTTTTCAAGCTTTCGATATATTTGTAACTTCTCATTTTGAGAAAGGATCTCTCAGCATTGTATGGCGAAGCCCTGAAAAAATTTACCTTCAATCAAAACAAGTATTTTTACATCCATTTGAGTTGGCACTTTTGCATGTCTATGATTTTCTCTAATGTTAAGTCATTTCCCTTTCATGCTTTCATAAGTTTATGCCAACATATCTAGTGTATTGTGAGTTCTTCTCTTGCAGCTCAACAAGAAGTGTCCAACTCAGAGTATAGGCGCATGTGAACAAGCTGTCCATAGTGTGTCTTAGAACACCTCTGGTAGTTCTTCCTCCCTATATCTCCATAGGATCCCTTGTTGAAACACTGATGCAGGAAAGGTTCTCATTTGAATGAAGTGTATGTCTGCTTCTCTCTAGTGTAAAGTGTAGGTCAAAGCTGAGTAGACCAACCAGTTTGGTGCATCACTGCATTAATTAGGTTCTATTTTCAGTATTTCTCTCTTTTCAGCCCCCCCATTGTTAACAATAGGAAATCCAGGGCCTCAAACTACATCAAGGGGAGCTAGCCCCTAATCTAGAGATTCATCCCTCAAGTTTGCAACCCACAGCAAGAGGAATGTCTCCATTGTGCCGCGTGGAGGAAGACAGTTGAGCCTCCCTTCAGAGGGTGCAATCCACAACATCAACAATTTTTGGCACGCTCAGTGAGACAAATTTTTGTCCTGCAAGTTTCAGGATTGATGCTGGTCTTGATATTGTTAAAAATCCAAAAGCTATAATTCAATATCTGGCAACTCCATTCAGGAATTCAGTCTCTAGTTAAAGATCAGCCTGGCATCCCATGCCAAAGGTCACTACAAGATCTTCTAGGGGTGTCCCTTTTGAATTTATTGAGTTGCCTTTGAACTCAACAAAAAGGCTGAGATTTGCAAATACCCACCGTTACATGGCAAGCCACTTTCCTAACCCAGCCATAAAATACACCTACTCAAGGAGACCCCGGTTGAATCCTTTCACAACCATGGCAGCCATCAGCGCTTTCGCTTTTGTGGCCTTCAATGGTCAAAGTCCCTTGAACCTTCAACAATATGACCCAATTCCAGGGACAGCTCTCAAAAGTGTTCCTCCCTTTAGTGGGGAGGGCCCAATCACTGTTGTCGATCATATTAGAAGCATAGCCAACCTCTGCAACATCCATAATATCACTGAAGAAAATGTAGCCATTAGATTGCTAGCCTTGTCCTTCAAATGAAAAGTTTAGGACTGGTATGGGACCTTGCCTATGAACTCAATTGGCTCATGGAATGAGTTAGGGACGCTCTTGATCAATAGGTTTGGGGAAAAAAGTGACCATTTGTCTCTCTCTTGTTGAGCAATTGACCACCATGAAGAGAGCCCCACATGAGTTCATGCAAGATTTTAACACTAGGTTTCAAAAGACTTGGGACAGAATCCATTCTTGTGAGGCCAACCCCAAGCTATGATTTCCTTTACTACTTGAAGGCCCTGAATAGTGACATTGCTGTCATGATACAGTCCATGGGTGGGAATACTCTGCCCCCTGCTTATGAGATAGCCATAACTGTTGAAAATTGTCTCGTTTAAGCAAGAAAGATAGCTCTTAGACTTCATATGCCCCTCTTTCTTGATTTATAGCCCTCAGTCCAGCTTGTTGTGCCCACCCTAGCTCCTCTACCTAATCAAGAGAAGCCGGCTGCTACCCCTGCAAATGATCTCCATGAAGTTAAGAGCCTGCTGCAGAGTGTTACAATGAGTTAGTTTCCCTCAAGAGACAACAAGCTCATAGTTATAGGCCAAATCAAGGCTACCAGCAGTTTGGGCAAGCAAATAGACCTCCCTTCCAGAGTTATAATCAAGGGCAAGGTCAAATTACACAAGTCAAGCCTTATCAGAGCTATAATCCAAATGCTCCTTCATCTTCCAAGGCTCTTGTCTCCACTCAAAATAATTTGGTGCAGGAGCAGCCCAATTATCCACCCTTGGGGCATGGCCAAGAACAGGTTGCTTATGCCAGTGAGCTACCAAATCAAAGCATGACCACACAAGGTGATCAGGCAGCCCAATTCTCAAATTTTGAGATATCAACACAACTTGGGATGGACAACAAGAAGGCTCAATCTGATTCCACTTTTATGAATCACTTGGAAGGAAAGTTCTACGCAGTCAACTATGTGGGGAGCACAAGTAATCAAAATAATTGTGTTGCAGCCAACACCAGGTCGAAAAGGAGAGCCATCGATGAAGCTCAAGCACCTATAGCGTCTCCTTCACCATAGGCAAATAAAAAGTTTCTCAATTACAGGCCGTCGATTGTAGCTTCAGCGCCTCATGTTGCACCACAGGTTACGAATGTTCCCAAGGAGGGAACTCTAAAGGGGGCAATCCTTCAATCAATGTAATGGACCAAATGAAGAATCTGCACATGAACATCTCATTGTGAGATTCTTTAACACTGCCAGTTCAAAAGGATATACTCCAAAAGGAATTGCATGGGCTAGGTGAGCAAGCTATCCCAACAAGAAATGATAATGTGTTGATAGTAAATGGGGCCCCTCCCATGGGAGGTCAAGCAAAGAAGGATGAGAAGGTCCCTCCCTTCTATTTGTCCCTGATCATTGGTGATTTCTTGGTCCACAATTGCATCATTGATAGTGGAGCAAGCACCTTAGTAATGCCCAAATGCATAGCTGATAAGCTAGGCCTCAAATATGAGCAAATGACCAAAGGAGTTCTATAGTTGGCTGGATTACCAGTGAAGACCTTGGAGTGGTGAGAGGTTTGAATCTGACTCTCCATGCCTGTCCGACCTTCTCAATTCCCCATGATGTGGTACTGGCTGATGTTCTTCCTTACTTCGCTCTTTGTTTGTCAAGGGATTTCACATCCAAGATAGGTGGATACTTGGCAGCCAATTGGTCTTACATGGTTTTTAGGACAAAATATGGAACTAAAGTGAAGATTGAGTCAGAGCCCATCCACAAGGATCACCTGGAGCCATACTCGCCCAAAGCAGCAAATATGAACTACGCAATCATTGATGAAGAAGAGCTCCAGGTGGACCAATCTCCATCATCTTACCTTGTAAGAGTTGCTGACCTGCTCCTAGATGAATGGGGAACAATTTTGAGCATGATCCTTACAAGTTCATTGAAGAAGCTGGTCTTGGAGTCTACTGTATGCATGAAAAAGATGCTTTCATGCCGAAATTAATGAAGATAGATCAAGAGGACTGTGGTTTGTGGCAGCAATTCTTTGATGGATCTAGAAGCAAGTTGGGAGCTGGAGGTGGAGCAATGTGGTTTCACCTTTAAAGGAGAAATACTTCTCAACTTTCAGGTTTCAATTCTCCTGCACTGCAACGTAGCAAAGTATGAGGCTATTGTTTATAGCCTAGAATGGGCAAGGAAGAGAGGAATCAAAGAATTGCAGGTGTTTGGAGACAGTGAGTTGAATGTGAACCAAGTAAGAGGTCAAAGCTTGACCAAAAACTCCTTACTCAAGTCTTACAAGCACAAACTGTGGGACCTTGTGGAGAACTTCACTGCTTTCAACATCACTTCCATTCCAAGAGAGGAGAACAAGCATGCGGATAGACTGGTAGCAATTGGTGCTCAGTTTGATATCCCAAAGGGGGTGAGACAAAGCATGAATCAGCATCATTTAAAGGTGATTGTGAAGCCCTCCATACCAGACAATGTCACTAATTGGCAGGTGTTTGAAAGTGACCAGCAAATAGCACTTTTCTTACAGGAAGAAACTGAGTTCGCTTCCAAAAATCAGTCCAAGCTGCAGCAACAGTATGATGGACAGATTGTTCAACTAAAGACCAACAAGCTTCCCAAAGGTTTGGTAACTCTTGAGAGCATCTTCAACAAAGATGACCAACTCAAGAGAGACAAAGCAAGCATGTCAACTAGGAAGGAAAATTATGAAAGGGTAGAGATCTACAAGGATAAGTTGCTTGCACTTAGGAAGGTTTGTACCAATGAAGAAAAGCATGCTTTCATTATGTTATGCCAAGAGTTTGCCGATGTCTTTGCTTGGGAGTATGGTGATTTGAAGGGCTTTGACCCAAACTTGGCCCAACACACCATTGAGCTGGAGAAAGGTGCCAAACGCATCAAGCAAAACCAAAGGCCAATCAATCCAAAGATCGAGCCACTCATGAGGAAGGAACTCACCAACTGATCGAGTCCAGGATCATCTTCCCTATCAAACACTCTTTTTGGCTGGTCAATTTGGTCCATGCTAAGAAGAAGAATGGAGAGGTCAGATTGTGTGTGAATTTCAAAGCCCTGAATAGAGTCTCACTGAGAGATCACTATCCCCTTCCAAGTATGGAGCAAATT
This sequence comes from Torreya grandis, assembly GCA_037957365.1. Lineage (NCBI taxonomy): Eukaryota > Viridiplantae > Streptophyta > Pinopsida > Cupressales > Taxaceae > Torreya > Torreya grandis. The sequence continues at coordinate 864,353 of JARHVA010002897.1, forward strand.
CTTCAGATGGTGACAGGCAGTGAAAGATTCTCTCTCCTAGATGGCTACTTCGGGTACAAACAAATCTTGATACAAGAGTGTGACCAATACAAGATAGCGTTCACCACCAAGTGGGGAACATACACCTACAGGATGATGCCATTCGGATTGTCAAATGCTAGAGTTACTTTCCAACGTGCTATGGATATGGCTTTCCAAAGTTTGATCAATCACATTGTGCTGGTTTATCTTGATGATGTGGCAGTCTTCTCCAAGGAGGCAAGTGAACATTTGAAGCACCTGAGGCAAATCTTTGAAAGGTGTAGAGAGTTCGGCATCTTTCTCAACCCAAAGAAATGTGTGTTTGCCGTCACGAAGGCAAGCTCTTGGGCCATGTCGTTTCGAAGGAAGACCTGTCCATTGATCCAAAGAAGGTGAACGCCATCTTAGCATTGTCCTTGCCTAAGCACAAGAAGAGCCTACAAAGTTTCTTTGGTAAGATAAATTTCATTAGGAGATTCATTCCTAACTTTGCTGAGCTTGTCAAGCCACTAACTTCCATGCTAAGGAAGGATGAGACGTCCACGTGGATAGCAAGAAGAAGATAAAGCTTTGAAGGCATCAAGCAAGCTATTGCCCAAGCTCCTACCCTGACTAGTCTAGACTTCTCCAAAGACTTCAATCTATTCACCTTTGGGAATGAAGAGGTAATCTCTACTATGCTCACTCAAGCGAATGGTGATAATTTAGAACAACCTCTCGCTTTTTTCAGCCAAGGTTAAAAAGGCTATGAGGTTAGATACACGTATGTTGAGAAGCAGGTGCTTGCAGTCATACGAAGTCTAAAGAAGTTCAAACATATGTTGTCTAACAGCAAGATTCACATCATGGTGCCACATCCTAGTGTAAAGGACTTCTTGCTAAGACGAGACCTGAATGAAAAAAGCGCAGGTGGGATCACCAAAGTAATGGAGTATGACGTAGAGATCAAGACCACCAAGCTAGAAAGAGGAAGAGGGTTGTGTAAACACCTCACTACAGACTTCAAAGAGCCAAAGGAGGACGTTTTGGTACTCCACAATGAACCTACAGCAGTTGAACCTATAGTCATGAAGAGTTGGGTACAAGACATGGTTCATTTCCTTCGAACTGGTGAGTGTCCACAAGATCTTGATAGGACCAAGAGGAGATATTTTAGACTCCAATCTCTTCTTTATGTCCTAGTTGATGGTTCAAAAAAGACTTTTTAGGGGTGCTCTTGAGATGCATTGATTCCGACCAAGTCGACCAGGTACTGTTCAAGTTCCATGATGGACCAGCTGGTGGCCACTTTGCTCCCAAGGCCACAACTACAATGATTATGAGCACTGGTTACTTTTGGCCCAGTTTGTTTAGAGACACTCATGCTTGGGTGAGGAAATGTCAAAAATGTGCCTTCTTTAATGGGAAGCAACGGCTGGCTGCCATGCCTCTTCATCCTATTCAGGTGGAACAGTCATTCATGCAATGGGGGTTGGACTTCATAGGGTTGATCAATCCTCCTTCCAGTGCTGGCCACAAATGGGTTTTAACTGCCACGGATTATTTCACAAGATGGGTAGAGGCCGTAGCTTTGAAAGAGGCCAATGAGAGTGCAATCCTAGACTTCTATAAAGGCATAGTGACAAGATTCAGGGTCCCAGTCACAATCATTTCAGACAATGCATTGACTTTCTTGCAAACAAAGACAAGTGAATGGGCACTAAAGTATGGCATCTATCTCAGCACTTCTTCCAACTACTATCCACAAGGGAATGGGTTGGTCGAGTCCACAAACAAGAATTTGATTAGGATCATAAAAAAGACAGTGGAGGAAAATCAAATGACTTGGCATGCCAAGTTGAAGACAGCTCTTTGGGCAAATAGGATCACTCCAAAGAGGGCGATCAGGAATTCACCATACACACTTGTGTATGGAAGGGAAGCTAGACTTCCTATCTCACTTGAGTTACCAGCGTTGGATCTTGCCCATCAGTTGCAATTTGTGAAGAACGACAACCTGGAAGTCAGGTATTGTGAGCTAATGGAGCTTCAAGAAGCGAGAGACCAAGCCATGGATGCAATGACCAGCCGCCAACAGCAAACAAAGAAGCATTTTGACAAGAGGTCTACGCAAAAGAGCTTCTTAGAAGGTGACATTGTCTTGAAGTGGGATGAGGACCAAGCTAAGCTTGAAAGACACACGAAGTTTGACACCTTGTGGAGTGGCCCATATGTCATCACCCAATGCAAGCAACACAATGCTTTCCAACTCTCCAAGTTGGATGGTGAAGAGCTACGTATTCCAGTCAATGGGATATATCTTAAGCATTGTTACTCGCTTTCTTTTTTCATGTACATAGTTTCCTTGTTTTTTCCTCATTTTCTCTAAGTGTTGTTATGCATGTGTGTAGTGTTTTTAGCCTTTGTGTGTTTTTTTACTAATTGCTTGGGGTAAAATCTTTGTTGGTTCTTAGGTCCTTACAAGGTTGTTGCCAACTTTTCAAGCCGCATCCTGATTCCATGCCCAATGGACTTTTAGGCCACCAGTCTTCTCAAGCATAGTAGGCATGCTTTCCCTGTGAGTCACCAATTTGTTGACCATTTTGTGAATCTTGCATGCCAAAATGAGCACCCCCCTTCTTTTGCCTTGAAACCTTGTTTTTCATGCCCTTTTGCCCTGAAACCAGGTCTTAACCCTTTTGAAAATCAAGGAAAAATTTGCTTTTGTGCAGGGGTAAGTGTTGTTTCATCAAGCATTGGTCTTTTCCAACACTCACAGAGCAATCGGGTTCTCAGAATGCATTACTTGTAAGCTTTACAAGTGAGGTGCAGGAGCACTTGACAAACCCGAAGGGGTCTATGGCCAGTTCCAGTGCAATTCGGGTTTTGCAAGGTCCTTTACTTGCCAATTTTTATGAGTTGGAGTCATTCACAAACCCGAAAGGGTAGGGAAGAAGCAATCAGGTTTTGAGACATCTTTACTTCAAAGCTTTTGAGTAAGTCCTTCGGAAGACCCTGAATTGATCTTAAACGCTTCCTAAGGCAAGTGTTTTTTCACAGAAGGCACCTGGGCGTTCCGTAGGGTCATTTGCAATTTTCTCGAAGGGTATGTGCCCTTGCTGGAGACACTTCAAAGATAAAGCGGACCTTTACAGAACTTTCGAAGGGTATGTTGGAAGGCAGAATGGACGTTGCGGAGGGCTTTTCATTGGCGTAAGGACCAGTGCAAAAGTTTTGAAGGGCACTTTTGCCTCAAAATGCCCTCGCGGAGGGCAGCCGATTGAAGCAAAGGGGCAAGACTAGAAGCCCGAAGGGAACTTGCCCTTCAGAAAAAAGTGACAAGCAGAAAGAATTCCTTCGGACAAAATGCCCGAAGAAATTCCTTTGGACTTTTTGTCCGAAGGAAAACCAAAGAGGAAAAATCAAAAGAGAATTCCTTCAGACATTTTATCCAAAGAAATTTGACAATCACAAAAAGTCCAAAGAAAATGGAAAGACAAGAAGTCTGAAAGATAGGTGTCTTTGCGGAGGACACTTGGTTATTGTTGACAATTCTTCCACAAGACAGATAGTCTCTTGCCATTCGGAAAATTCACATCTCCATCCAAGGAAAGAAAGAATACATGGGGAAAGAATACATTGTCTTTTCTTTTGTGAGGGCCTTTGCTACAACAGGAATTCCTTCAGACTTTTGTCCGAATGAATGGTTCATCAAAGAAGGCAGAATGTCACATAACTTCGGAGAAGTGCTAAGGACATAAGTCCGCAGGAAACAACAAAGGAAAGAGCCTTAGACAAAGGAAGTAATTCCTTCGAACTTTTTGTCCGAAGGAATACTTTGGAGAATCCAAGAGAATAGTCCACCCAAAAAGCAAGGAAAAGCCAAGGAATAATTCCTTCGGACAAAAGTCCAAAGAAATCCGAAAGAATAAGTCCGTGGAATTGCAAAGGGCTTTGGAAGTCAGAAGAGGGCAAAACAAGAAACCCGAAGGGCAAGATACCCTTCAGAAGGGCATTTTAAACAATCTCAAATGGAACCTACCCTTCGAAAAGGTACACGTCAAATTCTGGACCCCTGCAAAAACTCGAGTGCCTTGCAATTTTTTCGACAAGGGTGCAAATGAAGGGACAGAGGCCATAACGGAGGGCACTTGGTCGGCGACTGGACCATGGCAAAAAGTCCGAAGGGCTTTCTCAACAAATATCAAAAAAGACAAGGATTAATTCCTGCAGAATTTTTGTCCGAAGGAATTCCTTCGGACAAAAAGTCCGAAGAAATTCAGAGAGGCCCGTGCATAAAAGCCAACAGAGCAAAGTCTGAAGGGCATTCTTAGCAGAGTTCAAAAAAGACAAGGATTAATTCCTTCGGGCTTTTTGTTCGAAGGAATTCCTTCGGACAAAAAGTTCGAAGAAATTCGAATTTCTAAACCAAAGAAAAACTCGTGGAATAAAAGCCCGAGTAAAGGAAATGACAAAGGAAGATATCCTTCGGAAAACAGTCCGAAAGAATTCCTTCAGGCTTTTTGCCCGAAGGAATACTTCGGAGGATAAAGCCGAGGGAAATAAAGACGGGGAGAAAACATAGAAGTGTAAACAGAAAATTCTGAAGGAAATATGAAGCCATAGGGCAAAACAAAGTCCGCTAGAACAAATTCAGGAAAATTGGCAAGGATAAAGCCGAGAAGATCCAAAGGCTAAGGAGATAGCCAAGAAATCCAAGGAAATATAGACTATTATAGACAAAATACATCCAAATATAGAATCCCGCCAGAAATAGACATGAATAGGCAGACTAGAATAGGATAAAATACATGCAAGCAAGGGTTATTTTCGATCGACCGGTCAAAGCTTCAGTTGACTGGTTGTTGAAGTCTTGCTCATCTCCAGATCAACTCATCTGAAGGTCCAACTCAGCTTCAACCAGAGTTCTAAATTCGAACGCCGAGTTGACTCTTCTAGATTTAGAATTGACTAATTGTTAAATGCCACATCTACAAGGAGTTTCCCATGCAAAGGAGAATGATCTCTTCGTCCAACTCAGCTTAGCAAACGGTCAACTCAGCCTTTCAGACGATCATCTCAAACGTTCCAGCAGCTCACGTAGAGTCTAAAATTGACATTGGGTCGATTTCCATGCAAAGAGAGGTGGGCGGTTCAGAACAAACACAAGTTCACTTCCTCAAGCGCAAGAAGCTTCATGCAAAGACAAAGGGAAAACATATCTTATTGAAAGGCCAAGTCTGCCTTAAGTTAATCCTTCTCTTCAATTTTTCAACAACAATCTTTGGCTTTTGTAATTCTCTATAAAATGGCTTTTTAGCCTTAGAAAAAAAAAATCATCCCTCTTGGCAAGACCAAACTCTACCATTGGTGAGTTGTGTAACCTCTTCGATGAATAGGACTGTACTTTCAGATTTCAAGTGTTGGCATAGTGTATATTCATTCAACAATTTGCATATGTGGTAGATTTTTCTCCCTTCCCAAATTCTAATTTGTACCTAGTTGCTCGTTTATCGTATGATGCAGGTCATGTTCAGTATTCTTTGTCTTTCGCTGAAGCTGTAAGTGGATGTTAGGTGGCTGAAAAAATGTCTTGTATCAGACCTCTCTCCATCATTTTTCCTCATGTTTTGGTCATTGGATCGAGCCTCTTGATAGAATATTTATGCATAAGTGATTGATTGAAATCAAAGGTCTTCATTTTCCTTTGTTTGTTCAGTGTTCAAGGTTCCAAGTTGAGTGGATCAATCTTCTGGTGTATCACCTTTATTAGGTAGGATTTACCCTTATAGTTTCCTTCTCCCTTTTCCATGGTAGTCCGCAGCATAGAGTAGAGATCCTCATTGATACATCTTACAGGAACCAACGTTCTCTAGAGGTTCTTCCCACCAGTGAGGCACCCACCTTCGTGAGAAGATCCCATTGTTTCAACCGGATAGAGGATTGGTCATTTCATGCACGTCTTCGATTCATGGCATAGCTCCAGATTGACAACAGTTTTTGGCACGCCCAGTGGGACCACGAAAAGAGTTCTTTACATAAAGTCTTCACATCAGCGAAAGATATTCATTTACAGCCAGTTAAAGAGTTCATAGCATCATTCAGGGAATCCATTCATGCCAAAGGTTACCACAAGATCAGCAAGCAAAGGTATTCCTTTTGAATTTGTAACTTATAAAAGAGAAAAATCTAGGAGGGCAAATGCATATCCTCAAAGGGAATATTTACCTCCCCCTCATCCTATTGTTCTAGACACTGCAAGCCCCACCATTCAGATGGCCATTAGAAATCAAGTATTTGCTCCATTCAATACGGGAAGTCCACTAAATCTAGCACAGTTAGATGATATACCTGTATCTGCCCTCAAAAGTATTTCATTCTTATCAGGAGAAAATCAAACAACCCCTATTGAGCATATCCAGAATGAGGTTAATCTTTGTTCAATTCATAATGTAGTTGAGGATAATGTTGCTATTAGATTACTAGTTGTTTCTTTCAAAAGAAAAGCATTACAGTGATATAGAACCCTCCCACTTAGATCCGTTTCCACCTGGGATGAATTGGGTGTTGCCTTGGTCAAACAGTTTGAGGACAAATCTGATCACTTATCTTTAATTGAGCAATTAACTACTATACAAAGAGCTCCCCATGAGTTCATGTCTGATTTTAATCTCAGCTTCCAGAAGACATGGCATAGGATACCAGTTCTGATTAGGCCATCCCCTGAATATGCATTTTTATATTTTTTGACAGCGCTTAATTCTGATATTAGTGTGATGATACAGTCAATGGGTGGTACTACTTTGTCAATTGCTTATGAAGTTGCAATAAGAGTAGAATATAGTCTGATTCAAGCAAATAAGCTTTCTCCAAGACCTCCAATGCCCATATTTCTAGAGATAAGTTCGGTACCAGCCCTTAAAGTTCTTCAAATTCCAGCACCTCACCATCCTATTTCAGCCTCTACTAGTCAATCTAGTGAGATAGAAGAGTTGAAAAGTTTGTTACAATCTTTTGGAAATGAAATAGTACAACTCAAAAGGCAGCAATTTTAGTCAAATAGGCTTTATCAACAACAAAATCAAAACAACTATCAGCGCTTAAAAGATCAAAGGTCTCCCTATCAGGGTTTTAAAGAAAATAGATCACCCTATCAAGCACAAGGGGCCATAACTCCAACTAAGCCATATACTACTCTTGATCCAAATGCTCCTTCCACTTCAAAAGCCATTGTTCAAACCCCACCTCAGAACAATTTGGTGAAGAATTCAGGTTGGCAGCTCTCAAATCTCAATGATGTTCAAAACCAAAACTTGGTATCACCAAACAGCACCATGCCACAGATGACATTAGAGGAGTTCTCTTTTCAAGAGGGTCAATATCAAGATACAAGTTTGGCATCACAAGGAGTGACTCAAAAATAGCCTGATGCTATTAATGTAAATTGGCAAGTAGATGATCATATCGCTTTTACTCAAGATGTTAAAACTAATGTTTCAAATGATCAAGTTGCAGCTATAACCTATCAAAGAAATAAAAGAAGAGTTGTTGAAGAAGCCCAAGCAGTAGCAAATACTTCAAATGCTCTTAGTATTATTGCTCAAGGTACGAAAGAACAGCTTGTTGCCCCCACAGCCCAAAAAAATCAGAATGTAGAGGTTGGTAAAGTGCAGCAAATACCTCTAATTCGTGAGTAGCAAGAACCATAAAAGGTGCAATCAAAGGTTAGTCCATCTCAGTCTAGTATTGTAGATCAGATGAAAAAATCTAACATAAGCATTAGCATGTGGAATACTCTCTCAATTTCAGGCCAAAAGAATAAACTCATTCAAGAACTTTCAGCTCTTGAATTGTCTCCAAAATCAGTCGATAAAAAAGGTGGTCTTGACAAATTAAGATCAGCCAACTAAGCAACATGTACAGCAAGGAGATAAGACATCTAAGGTGGACAAAATTGAGGTAAAAACAAAGAAAACTCCCCCTTTTTATCTTTCTTCGATAGTGGGGGATACTTTAGTCCATAATTGTATGGTGGATAGTGGAGCTAGCAGTACAGTGATGCCTAAACAAATTGCAAACAAGCTCGGCCTTGTTTATGAACCAAATACTAAAGGGGTACTGCAGTTGGATGGCTCACCAGTGAAAACGGTAGGCATTATCAAATATTTGAAATTGACATTACATGCTTGTCCTAGCGTGACTATTCAGCAGGATGTTGTAGTGGTGGACCTGCCTCCTTATTTCCCTGTCTTTCAAGAGATTTCACCTCAAAGATTGGGGGATATTTACCAACTAATTGGACCTACTTGTTCAGAACCAAATATGGCACAAAGGTAACAATTCAATCAAAACCTATTGCACGTTTTCACATGGAGCCTTATACGCCAAGTATGGTCAATGCAAATTGTATCATCTCAGATGAAACACTACAAACTAGTGATGTAGAAAAGGACTCACATTTGGATGGAGTTCCAGATTTGTTTCTTGATGAGTGGGCTTCCACCTTGCATGAACATGATCCCTACATGTTGATTGAAGAAGAGGGTCTTGGTGTGTATTGTCTTCATGAGAACGATGCACCAATTCCAGCCATGGTCAAAGAGGACAAATCTAACGAAGGCTTGTGGCAATTATACATTGATGGATCAAGAAATAAGCATGGGACCGGAACTGGAATGATGTTAATTTCTCCTACAAAACAAAAGTATTTCTCCTCTATTAAATTTCAGTTTCGTTGTTCAAACAACGTCGCTGAATATGAAGCACTAGTTGATGGTTTGCAGTGGGCTAGGAAGATGAAAGTAAATTGTTTCCAAGTGTTTGGAGATAGTGAACTTATAGTTCACCAAGTAAGAGGCTTGAATATATGCAAGAATATGTTGCTTAAATCTTATAGACAGAGTATGGGACCTACTTGAAGATTTTCAGGCTTTTAATATTTAGGGAATACCAAGAGATAGGAATAAACATGCTAATAGGTTGGCTGTTGTTGAAGCACAATTTGATATCCCAACTGATGTAAAAAGTGACGTTTCTCAGTCACATATAAAGATAGTTGTAAGGCCTTCTGTCCCAGATAACCAAGAAAATTGGCAGGTGTTTGAAAGTGAATCCAATTGTGAGATTTTTGCAGGAAGACGCTGAGTTTTCTTCAAAAAATCAGTCAAAACGCTTACAGCAGTATGGTGATCAGATTGTACAACTGAAAACTAATAAGCTACCAAAGGGATTGGTCACTCTTGAAAATATATTTAGTGAAGATGATGAACTAAGGAAAGTGAAACCAGCCTTGTCAACAAAGAAAGAGCACTATGCCAATGTAGAGATTGCAGCTGGTAAGATTTTAAAATTGGGCAAGGTATGCACTCCTCCACAAAAGAAAGCTTTCATTGAATTATGCACAAATTTTGCTGATATATTTGCATGGTAGTATAGTGATCTCAAAGGTTTTGATCCAAGTTTGGCTCAACACACTATTGAGTTAGAAGACGAAACTAAACCAGTACGACAAAGACAAAGGCCAATCAATCCAAAGCTTGAGCCTTTGATGAACGCTGAAATTCACAAACTCATAGAATCAGCTATCATATTTCCAATCAAGAACTCAACTTGCGTGGTGAACCTTGTTCCAGTACGAAAAAAGAATGCTAAAATTCGTTTGTGTTGATTTCCATGATTTAAATAGGGCCTCGCTTAAAGACCACTATCCATTGCCATCAATGGAACAAATTTTACAGCTTATTTCAGGTTCAGAGAGGTTTTCTTTGTTGGATTAGTATAGTGGCTAGAATCAGATTTTGGTCAAAGAAGAGGACCAATTCAAGATAGCATTCACAACTAAGTGCGGAACATTTGCATACAAAAAGATGCCATTCAGTTTGTCCAATGCTAGAGCAACATTTCAGAGAGCCATGGATATGGCCTTCCAATGCCTTCTTAACAAGTTTATGCTTATCTATTTAGATGATATAACAGTATTTTCAACAAATGTAGAATATCACATGGAAACCTCCAGCATGTTTTTGAAAGGTGTAGGCAATTTGGGATATCTCTAAATCCCAAAAAGTGTGTATTGTCAATTCACGAAGGTAAGCTTCTTGGACATGTCGTTTCAAAGCATGGTTTAAACATAGATTGTGAAAAGATTCAATCCATTCTTGCACTCTCCTTGCCTAAGAGCAAAAAGGCTTTGCAAAGTTTCTTTGGAAAGATCAATTTTATAAGGAGATACATTTCAGATTTTGTTACTGTAGCTAAACCACTTACAGCGATGTTAAAGAAAAATCAGAGCTTCAGCTGGTCCAAGGAGGGAATAACAAGGTTTGAAGATGTTAAGAAAGCCATAGCAAGTGCTCCGCTTTTAAATCCAGATTTTACGAAAGACTTCATTCTGTATACGTATGCTAATGTGGACACCATTTCAGGCATTTTTATGCAACAGAATCATGAAGATTTGGAGCAACCAATAGCTTTCTACAGCCAAGGCTTGCAGGAGTATAAGACAAGGTACTCTTTTGTTGAAAAACATGTCCTTGCAGTTATAAGATCTCGGAAGAAATATAGGCACTTGTTGTCTAATAATAAAATACATCTAATGGTTGCTCATCCAAGCATCAAAGAATTTATTCTGAACAAATACATAAATGAGAAGAAGGCTGGTTGGATAACCAAAGTGATGGAATATGACATAGAAATTAAAATCACAAAGCTAGTTAGAGGCAAACGACTTTGTGAGCATCTAGCTCAGGACTTACAAGAAACTAGCGAAGTTGTTTTAGTGTCAAATGATGAAGAAATCGTTGCTGTTCACACCTCACCTTCCAGCTAGTTTTGTGATCTGGTAAGCTATCTGCAAGAAGGTTGTTACCCTTCTCACCTAAGTGCTTCAAAAAGAAGTTATTTCAAATTGCAATCAATTCCATTCTTGCTCATTGACAGTGTTTTGTTCAAAAAGGATATCAATGGAATGTTACTAAGGTGTGTGGAGCCAAGCCAAACTCAAAGATTACTTGAAGAATTCCACGATGGACTTGGTGGAGGGCACTTTTCTGCAAGAACTACAGCACTTAAAATCATGAGAGGTGGGTAATATTAGCCTACTATATTTGGTGAGTGCTATACATGGGTTAGGAAGTGCAAACAATGTGCTATGTTTGTAGGAAAAGTTAAACTTGCAGCCCTGCCTCTTCAGCCAATTACAGTGGATCATCGATTTGTCCAGTGGGAATTGGACTTTATTGGTCTCATGAACCCTCCTACCAGTTCAGGGCATAAGTGGATTCTAACAGCTACGAACTACTTCACACGTTGGACGGAAGCAATTGCATTGAAGGAAGCAAACGAAACTAGTGTCATTGATTTCTATGAAGGTTTGATCACTAGGTTTGGAGTTCCTTCGACCATTATTTCTGACAATACAATGGCTTTTGTGGGATCTAGGATCAGCCAATGGGCTGTCCAACATGGAGTTTATCTCAGCACTTCATCGGATTATTATCCACAAGGAAATGGCTTTGCTGAGTCTACAAACAAGAACCTCTTGAGGATCATACGAAGGACTATTGAAGATAATCAGAGATCATGGCATCTCAAGTTGAAGTCAGTACTATGGGCTGATAGGATCACCTACAAGAGGTCAATAGCCAACTCTCCCTACAAGCTAGTCTATGGTAAGGAGACAAGATTACCTATTTCTCTCAAGTTTCCAGCTTTAGAACTAATGCATCAACTTGAGTTCTTAGAGAATGAGCCTATGGAGATCAGGTATGAAGAGCTTATGGAGTTGGAAGAGACAAGAAATCAAGCCATGCTAGTCGTGGAAAGTCATCAGGCACAGGTGAAAAGAACATTCAACAAAGGAGCTTCCTCACGAAGCTTCAATGAAGGAGATTTGGTCCTCAAGTGGGATGAGGATCGGGTCAAACTAGGAAGGCACACAAAGTTTGATTCCCTTTGGAGTGACCTATACACGATCTCCAGCTACAAATCCCACAACGTCTTCCAACTTGCTAAGATGGACAGCCAAGAGCTTCCAATCCCAGTCAATGGGATACATCTGAAACATTGTTATTGAAGAGCAAAACTCTATGTACATATTTAGTTGTTTCTACTTTCCTCCAAGTGTTGTTCAAGCACAGTAGTTTGCTTAAGTTTTGTTCCAATAAATGCTTGTTTGCACATTTGCTTCTTAGTTAATTTTCTGCTTTTGTGTGTTTCCCTTCTTATTTTGAAGACGGAGGTTGCTTCAGCCATGATCATTGGAGATTTTCAGTCAGAAATCAGGTTCACCATTGGGAAATTCAAATAATGTCTATATATGGTATGAGTTCTCAAGCATAGCAGGCATGCTGAGCTAGCTGAGTCGCCAGAAATGTTGACAATTCTTCCACAGGACAGATTGTCTCTTACCATTCGGAAAATTCACATCTCCATCCAAGGAAAGAAAGAATACATTGGGAAAGAATACATTGTTTTTTCTTTTGTGAGGGCCTTTGCTACAACAGGAATTCCTTCAGACTTTTGTCCAAAGGAATGGTTCATCAAAAAAGCCAGAATGTCACATAACTTCAAAGAAGTGCTAAGGACATAAGTCCGCAAGAAATAACAAAGGAAAGAGCCTAAGACAAAGGAAGTAATTCCTTTGGACTTTATTTCCGAAGGAATACTTCGGAGAATCCAAGAGAAAAGTCCACCCAAAAAGCAAGGAAAAGCCAAGGAATAATTCCTTTGGACTTTTTGTCCAAAGGAATTCCTTCAGACAAAAGTCCAAAGAAATGCGAAGGAATAAGTTTGTGAAATTGCAAAGGGCTTTGGAAGGCAGAAGAGGGCAAAACAAAAAACCCGAAGGGCAAGTTACCCTTCGGAAGGGCATTTTCAACAATCCCGAAGGGCACCTACCCTTCGGAAAGGTACACGTCAAATTCGGGACACCTGCGAAAACCAGAGTGCCCTACAATTTTTTTGACAAGGGCACAGATGAAGGGACAGAAGCCCTTTCGGAGGGCACTTGGTCGACGATTGGACCATGGCAAAAAGTCCGAAGGGCATTCTCAGCAGAGTTCAAAAAAGACAAGGATTAATTCCTTCGGACTTTTTGTCCGAAGGAATTCCTTCGGACAAAAAGTCAGAAGAAATTCAGAGAGGCCCGTGCAAAAAAGCCGACAGAGCAAAGTCCGAAGGGCATTCTCAGCAAAGTTCAAAAAAGACAAGGATTAATTCCTTCGGGCTTTTTGTCTGAAGGAATTCCTTCGGACAAAAAGTCCGAAGAAATTCGGATTTCTGAACCAAAGAAAAACCCGTGGAATAAAACCTCGAGCAAAGGAAATGACAAAGGAAGATATTCTCTGGAAAAAAGTCCGAAGGAATTCCTTCGGACTTTTTGTCCGAAGGAATTCCTTTGGACTTTTTGTTCAAAGGAATACTTCGAAGGATAAAGCCAAAGGAAATAAAGCCAGGGAGAAAACATAGAAGTGCAAACAGAAAATTCCGAAGGAAATATGAAGCCATAGGGCAAAGTCCGCAGAAACAAATTCAAGAAAATTGGCAAGGACAAAGCCGAGGAGATCCAAAGGCTAAGGAGATAGCCAAGAAATCCAAGGAAATATAGACTACTATAGACAAAATACATCCAAATATAGAATCCTTCCAGAAATAGACATGAACAGGCAGACCAGAATAGGATAAAATACATGCAAGCAAGGGCTATTTTCGATCGACCGGTCAAAGCTTCAGTTGATTGGTTGTTGAAGTCCTGCTCATCTCCGGATCAACTCATTCGAAGGTCCAACTTAGCTTCAACCGGAGTTCTAAATTCGAACGTCGAGTTGACTATTCTAGATTTAGAGTTGACTAATTGTTAAATACCACATCTACCAGGAGTTTCCCATGCAAAGGAGAATGATCTCTTCGTCCAACTCAGCTTATCAAACGGTCAACTCAGCCTTTCAGACGATCATTTCAAACATTCTAGCAGCTCACGTAGAGTCTAAAATTGACATTGGCATGGATTTCCATGCAAAGAGAGGTGGGCAGTTCAGAACAAACACAAGTTCACTTCCTCAAGCGTAAGAAGCCTCATGCAAAGACAAAGGGAAAACATATTTTATTGAAAGGCCAAATTTGCCTTGAGTTAATCTAAGTTAATCCTTCTCTTCAATTTTTCAACGACAATCTTTGGCTTTTGTAATTCTCTATAAAATGGCTTTTCAGCCTTAGAAAAAAAAATCATCCCTCTCTTGGCAAGACCAAACTCTGTCATTAGTGAGTTGTGTAACCTCTTCGATCAATAGGACTGCACTTTCAGATTTCAAGTGTTGGCATAGTTATATTCATTTAGCAATTTGCATATGTGGTAGATTTTTCTCCCTTCCCAAATTCTGATTTGTACCTAGTTGCTAGCTTATCGTATTATGCAGATCATGTTCAGTGTTCTTTATGTCTTTTGCTGAAGTTGTAAGTGGATGTTAGGTGGTTGCAAAAGTGTCTTGTATCAGACCTCTCTCCATCGTTTTCCCTCATGTTTTGGTCATTGGATCGAGCCTCTTAATAAAATATTTATGCATAAGTGATTGATTGAAATCAAAGGTCTTCCTTTTCCCTTATTTGTTTAGTGTTCAAGGTTCCAAGTTGAGTGGATCAATCTTCTGGTGTATCACCTTTATTAGGTAGGATTTTCCCTTAAAGTTTCCTTCTCCCTTTTCCATGGTAGTCCGCAACATAAAGTAGAGATCCTCATTGATACATCTTACAGGAACCAGCCTTCTCTGGAGGTTCTTCTCACCATTCAGGCACCCACCCTCGTGAGAAGATCCCATTGTTTCAACCGGATAAAGGATTGGCCATTTCATGCATGTCTTCGATTCAGGGCGCAGCTCTAGATTGACAACAGTTATGAAAGTCGACTATTTCCATTTTTCCGAAGGGTCACATTCTGTTTAAAGTGGACCATTGCAGCTTTTTTGAAAGTATTTTTTCCAAAGGCAAAGGTCATATTGTCATGTCCCCTCCCTAGGGCGACTCGACATTTCACGAGGATTTGCCTATTCCTGACTCTCGTAGGCAGATAAAAGGTGGTGAGAGGGTCATTTTTGCAATTCGATGGCTCACGATGATACGGGAGATAGCATATTTAATTATGGAGGCCAAATTGTTACATTTTAATTTTAAAATGCACTTTAGTTTTATTTTTATAAAAAATTACTTTTATTTAAAAAGTATAATAAGTTTTGTGTGATGTATTACGGACACTCTTGGAAGTTCCAAAAAAAATACATAAATAGACCCTATAGGTTATGTAATTGGCATCTAGAGTTTATTTTTTATCATTGAATCTCCTTGAGCGTTTGTAAGACTGCAGAGTCTGCAAATCGTCAGATTAATCCTTGAGAACGATACCTCTCAAGCGATTTGCATAACTGAGGGTGTGAAAGATCATCCGAAGGGTTGCACTTTGGAAGTGGTATTCAGCTACTTCAAGTTGGGCTTATTTGGTACTCAGACATTTGTCTGAGGGTTTGTGTTTTCAGTGGTTGGAACATTGGAGATAGCATTCAGCAATTTCATACCAAGCATTTCAGTTGTACGGCTTGTACCTGCAAACAGTACGGTAGAATAAAAATTCCAGCAATCAATAAAGACTACGGCGCGGCCTGTCTGGAATTTTTATTTAAAAAAAAAAAAACCGTACCAGTCCGTACGGCCGTACGGACTGTACCCGTGCGGCATTTTGGCACAGCGACTGATCAAGTTTTGGCAGCAAGTTTTGGGCAGCGAACTGCTACAGCAATAAGGTCGGATTTTTACAATAAATAGCAGGTTCTATTTTTATGCAACAGGGTCCTTGTATATTTGTCTGATCGTTTTTTGTAAGGCTGAAATAGCCATAGCTATATTAAAAATAAAGGCTGTACTTTTTTTTCCAGAATTTTTACAATTCTCATGGAAGTAGATTAATGAGACTGATTGCAAACTATTTGACGAAATTACAAAGTTGTATTCAGTGATATTTTTGACAAATTCATAATGCAATGTAATTTCTGATATTCCGTAAAGTGTTTGACAAAATTCCTTAGTATAAAACCAGTGTTTTTAGTGAGCCCATTAGTAAGGGACATTACACATATTCAGCATTTCCAAAGGACCATTTCAATCTTTTCAAAAGGGCAATTTCCCTTCGAAAAAGTTCATTTGCAAAAATGCCGAAAGAATTGTCCTAGTGGGTGACGGGCCCGTGAATGTCAACTTCAGGGTGATAAGCTAGTTGTTGGGATTCAAATGTCCGATGACGGGCCCGTGAACGTCAACTTCAGGGTAATAAACTAGCCATTGGGAAGTAATCAAAGAAGAATTCCTTCGGACATTTTGTCCGAAAGAATTCAGAAAAGGAAGCCCAAAGGCCCGCCAAAGGAAAGTCAAAGAGTGCAAGCCCAAAGAGAATGTCCAAAGGAATTCCTTCGGACAAAATGGGAATTCCTTCAAACATTTTGTCCGAACGAATTCAACGCCCGAAAGCCCAAAGAACAAATGAGTGAGCAAGCAAAGACAGGAGCCCGGGAGAAAATAATAAGCACCAAGAACCTGAATGGCCAAGACAAAAGGGAAATAGCAAAGGGAAAACAAGGCGGGTAACCTAGAACGCGGCCACATGCACAATTAAACAAAAGCTCAAAACGCTCCAAGTGGCGTAACAAGTCAAAGCACATACCCAAGGATGAACCACACCAAGGCAGGGGGCACAGGTGTCGTCAACAGGAAGAGTAAATGCACTTAGGTTAAATAGTCTCTATAGAAAACCAATAAAAGGATTGGTTTTCGAACTGTAGGGGAGAGTGGCTAATGTTTTCGCACTTTGCCATTAATGCACACCCAATTGCGCCCAGCATTGAAGAGAGCATGGCCCAGTCAACACAATTTGGAGATGGCCTTGTCAGATGCTAGGAGTATCCCATGCTTTTGTAGGCCCAGGACAGCAAGGGCAGCGACTTGGACACCTACATCATGGCTCTCCCATATGCAATTGCAAATATACGATAGCAGCATGGGCTTGTGGTCTCTGTAGAAGTGTTAACTCAACATGGGTTTCCATTCTTTGACTTGCCAATTATCTGTTTCCAAGCTTTTGATATATTTGTAACTTCTCGTTTTGAGAAAGGATATCTCGCAATTGTATGGTGAAGCCCTGAAGAAATTTACATTCAATCAAAAGAAGCATTTTTACCTCCATTTGAGCTTGCACTTTTGCATATGTCTATGGTTTTCTCTTATGTTAAGTCATTTCATTTTCATGTTTTCATAAGTTTATGCCAACATATCTAGAGTATTGTGAGTTCTTCTCTTGCAGGCCAACAAGAAGTGTCTAGCTCAGAGTATAGGTGCATGTGAATAGGTTGTCCATAGTGTCTTAGAACACCTCTTGTAGTTCTTCCTCCCTGTATCTCCATAGGATCCCCTGTTGAAACACTAATGCAGGAAAGGTTCTCATTTGAATGAAATGTATGTTTGTTTCTCTCTGGTGTAAAGTGTAGGTCAAAGCTGAGTAGACCAACCAATTTGGTGCATCATCGCATTAATTAGGTTCTGTTTTCAGTATTTCTCTGTCTTTTCACCCCCCCCCCCAATTGTTAGCAATAGGAAATCCAAGGCCTCAAGGTGCATCAAGGGGAGCTAGCCCCTAATCTAGAGATTCATCCCTCAAGTTTTCAACCCACAGCAAGAGGAATGTCTCCATTGTGTTGCATGGAGTAAGAGAGCTAAGCCTCCCTTCAGAGGGTGCAATCCACATCATCAACAGGGACTAAAGATTGGGTGCATTCATTGAAATAAGAATTGCACTTCTTAAGTAACTCTTCTTTTGGGAAAGGTAAATCTATAATTATGAAAGGTGAAACTAACTTTATTTTTCCTTTCCTTGGTTATCATATTCATTGTTTCTTGTAGCTAATCTTTCATATGTTTTTCAATGCATGTCATGCTTTAACTCCTAATATTTTTCGCAAGAGATTAATGCTTTCATAGGGGGTTATTTTTCTTATTTCATCTAATCTTTTGGCATATACACACACACACACACACACACACAACATCTTTTGCCCCTTTAATGTTCATTATTTGGAATTATTTTTATATTGCACTTTGATTACTACTTCCATAGGGGGTTATTTTTATTATGCCTTGTATTTCATCTAATCTTTTGGCATTGTATATTTAGCACTTTGATGTCTTTTGCCCCTTGATTGTTCATTATTGGGAACTATTTTTATAAGCTTTGAGCTTTGACTCTCTCTCTATTCCTTATCTGCATGTTTACTACAATTTATAATTCTATACTTGTAAGTTATTAAGGAGCAATGCTTTTGGGAGCTAATTTATTAAAGAACTTTTTGCCTAATTATATATTACCTTCTACCCGTAGTGGTGATTCTTAAATCTTTTGAAAGTATAATATAAATATAATATCTCTTTGTTTTGATGATTTTTATTTTTTTTACTATGCACTATCCAAAATAGAATTAGCACTTAGTTGTGAAATTTGTTTCATTGCTCTTTATGTGTTTCATTTAGATCTACTTAAATTATACAAAAATCTATGTAGATCATATTTTATGGCATGCTTTTTTCTTAGCCTAATATTGGTGTAAAATTGTGTTTTGTAAATTAAAGTGGATCGTGTATTGTCATCCTCTTTTTTTTAGTCATTGTTTCATAGAGGATTGATTTTCCAAAGAGGAGTCATTGGATATTGCCAATGTTTTCATCTATAACTTTGCAAGATTATTGAAGACATCTATGTTTTTTTTCTTTGTTCTCAAAACATTGTAATTTTTTAATTATTCCTCACGAAGAAAGTTGTCGTCAAGGGGAGTATTAAGTAGTGTCACCTCCCTTCAATGTTTTAGGTTGCTCTCCTCTTTCTTAACACCAAAATAAAGCTTAAGGAGGATTGTTGGAGATTAATCTTTATTTGGTTATTTTCATATCTTATAGTTGTGCTTTATTTATTCTTATATGTTTTTTTAATTCATATAATCTAGGGACTATGAGGTGGAATGTAGCTTTCACTTCTTTTCTCTCATAAGAGATATTCCTCATTATAAGGAATATTGACGCTACATTTTGGAAAAAAAAAAAAAAACAGCAAAATTATATTATAGAAAACTCAAAGATTACAGATTCTAATGTGCCAAGCTTGGAAGCTAAAAGTCCAGACCTGGGCAGTAAACAAAAGTGAAAACATGTGAGCATTCATCTATACAAGTCTAAATTGAGAATGTTTGTCAAATCTCTTTGCAACTTAGATGACCACCAAAAAGGGGACAAACCATAGCATATAAGATTATGATTGTCAAGAACCTAATTAGCCAATCCATCTTCTATATTTCTTTCTCTGGGAACATGGCTGAACTAAACCTCCTGAAACTTATATTGCAACTTACAAATTTTCTCCATCTCCCTAGCTATTTGCCAATTTTTGCTAGGATGTTCCTCTAGATCAAATAACATTCCCACAATAATCTTAGAATCAGATTCAATTTGAAGCTTCTACCATTAATTTTCAAAGTTTATTGCATGCCTTTGTAGATAGCTTTTATCTCCACTAAATCATTGGTTATATAACACACATTTTCAGCAAAAATGAATGCTACTGTTCCATCATATAGTCTTTCAATACCTCATATGCTTGCCTGACTTAAGTTACCTCTTGAAGCACCATCCGTGTTCACCTTTCCGTACCCAATTGGTGGAGTTGTCCAAAGTTTTTCCGTGTGAGCTTTCTTTTTTGATCAAACAACAAGCCTTGTTGAAGTACTAGGTTGCATAGATATCTGGTGGCATAAATGCTCCCATTCTGGGATTAGAATTTGAGGCAATCCAATATTATGCTTGATGGTTTCAGCCAGGTTGATTTTGATTTTTTTCCAAACATATTATATCTCTTTTGTTCTTTCCAAATGTTCCACAACAACAAGGTGATTCTAGACCAAAGCATCGGCATGAGATTTTGACCCTTACGCAAATGTTTCAGCCATTCTCTAATCAGCTGCTCTGGTGACTGAATATTTCCCCATGGAAGACTCAACAAATGGGATAAAAGCTTCCGCAAGTGGACCGCCCATGAGCAATGGAGAAATAGATGAGATATGGTTTCCTCATCCTCCAAGCATAGGACACAACAAAAGGGACCATGAAAACCACATATCATCAGGTTGTCCCCAGTTAGAACTCTTCTCTTTAAAACCGGCCATAAAAAAAAACTCCCCTTGGGCCATAATGTCAGCTGCAAAAGATGACTAAATATATCCTTAAGCGGATGAGGAGTACTTCTAGTTAGGGAATCATAGTTTGTAGAAACCCTGTAATCCCTTGTAGCATTTTCCCCCCTGCCAATTCATCTGGTTTTGAGGATATTGAAAGAGGACATGCCAAAAGAAGAGTGTTAATCTAAGGTAGTTGTTCCTCTTCCATTTGAACTGGCCATTCAAGAGTGGATCTCCAACACTTTCCAATTTCCCAAGAATGATTAGTGTCCTTACAATAATGTACCACCTTAATCCATGCCTTTTCATGCATTGCTTTCATTACACGTAACTCTAGGTACTGAGTGATGATTGGCAGATACCTATTGTCAACCTGGAGCTGCACCCTGAATCGAAGACGTGCTGAAATGGCCAATCCTCTATCCACTTGAAACAATGGGATCTTCTCACGAGTGTGGGTGCCTCAATGGTGAGAAGAACCTCCAAATAAGGCTAGTTCCTATAAGATGTATCAATGGATCTCTACTCTATGCTGCGAATCTACCATGGAAAAGGGAGAAAGAAACTTGAAAGGGAAATCCTACCTCATGACGGTGATACACCAAAACGTTGATCCACTGTACTTGGAACCCTGAACACTAAATCAAACAAGGGAAAAATAAGACCTTTGATTTCAATTGATCACTATGCATAAATATTTCATGAGAAGGTTTGATCCAATGACCAAAACATGAGGGAAAACGATGGAGAGAGGTCTGATACAAGACACTTTGCAGCCACCTAACATCCACTTACAACTTCAGTAAAAGACATAAATAACACTAAACATGACCTGCATCTTATGATAAGCTAGCAACTAGGTACGAATCAGAATTTGGGAAGGGAGAGAAATCTACCACATATGCAAATTGTCGAATGAATATACACTATGCCAACACTTGAAATCTAAAAGTACAGACCTTCTACTGATTGAAAAGGTTACACAACTCACCAATGGCAGAGTCTAGTCTTGCCAAGAGAGGATAGATTTTACAAGGCTGAAAAGCCATTTATATAGAAAAAAACAACAGCCATGAGTTGGCATTAAAAAAAAGAAGAGGAAGATCAACTTAAATTAACCCAAGACCAACTTTGCCTTCCAATAAAATATATTTTCCCTTTGTCTTTGCATGAAGCTCCTTGGTGTTTGAGAAATGGATGGTGGGTCTGTTGAAAGTCAGCTTCTCCTTTGCATGGAAGATTATGCCAAATGTCATAAATAGACTCCTCTTGAGCTGTCGGATCAAGAAAAAAATCATTTTTGCCTGAAAACGGCGCCAAACTTAGACTGAGAAAACTCGGCTTGAAGCTGAGTTGGACCTTCGGATGCATGAGAATGACTAGTCAAACCATGAACAAAACAAATAGTAAACTGAAACTTAGCAATCTACCAAAAATAGCCCTTGCTTGCATGAGTGAGACATATTTAGACTGAATCGTTCGCCAACTTTCTGTTCTCGATTTCCTTATTTCCATGCATGCATTTATATTCCTTGTTTGTGGTTTTTCTATTTCCTGGCTTTTCGTTGACTTCACCTTGGTCTTTTATTTTCTGCGGACATTTGTTTTTTCTGCGGACCTTTTGGATTTCCTTCTTGGCTTATTCCCTTTGATTTTCTTCGGAATTTTCATTTGACAACATTTTCCCGCGGACTTTTCTGTTTATTTCCCTAGCCTTACCTTGATTGTATTTCGTCGGGCTATATTCTCTCGAGCTTCTTGTTATCTACGAATTTCCTGCAAAAAAATTGTCTGCCCCTGGCTTTAATTTCCATCAGATTTCTGTCTTGGCTTCGTCTTGATTTGCTCGGACTTTTTCCTTGCCAATTTTCCCAAATTTATTCTTGGCTGCATTTCCTTCAGACTTATGTTTTCTCACTTTCCCACAAGCTTTTGTGTCCTTCAGATTTCTGTCTTCTCACTTTCCCGCGGGCTTTTATGTCCTTTGGATTTCTATGGACTTTATCTATTTGCATTTTTCCGAATTAATCCTTCGAACAAAAAGTTCGAAGGAATTCCTACGGACTTTTGTCCGAAGGATATTCTTCCTCCAATTTTGTTTTCTATTTTGCCTTCGTGTATTTTCCATCGTGTTTTTCTTTGTCCCGAATTTCTTCGGACTTTTTGTCCGAAGGAATTAGTCTCCTTTGTCTTTATTTTGCCACTAGCAGAATGCCCTTCGGGAAAATTGGAAAGGTCTTGCCATCGACCAAGTGCCCTCCGCAAGGGCTTGTGTCCTTCCTCTGTGCCCTTCGAGAAAGTTGGAAAGGTCCTGTCACCAACCAAGTGCCATCCCCAAGGGCTTGTGTCCTTCATTTGTGCCCTTCGAGAAAGTTGGAAAGGTCCTGTCACCGACCAAGTGCCCTCCGCAAGGGCTTGTGTCTCTCCGGAGCTGGCTTTTCGGAAGAATTGAAGGGCACCCATGTTTTTTGTAGGGCACCCAGGCTTTTTGTAGGGCACCTAGGTTTTTTGTCTCCTTAATTCCTTCGAACAAAAATTCTGAAGGAATTGAACACTTTGTAAATTGTCCCTTTTGAAATTCTCTCGGACTTCTCCCAAGTCCTTTGACAAATCTTTTCCCTCGGACAAAAAGTTCGAGGAAATTGTCCATCTCTTAGCCCGACAAAATTTTGAGAAGACAACACTTTGGAAAGAAAGCACTTGGGAATAATCGTTGTAAGTCTGAAAAACAAACCTGTATTCCGTAGGTGTCTGAAAGAAAACACTCACCTTCATTCATAAGTGAACGTACAGATTTGTAGGCTCTTTCCTTGGCTGATACCTTGCTATAGATGGCTCCTTGGGTAGCTGTAGGTATGCATTTAGGCTTGATTGAACTTTGCAAAACCTTTTCCTTTTCATTATTCAGTACCCGAAACTGATTCACAAAACAAACTAGTACCCATAAGACCGTCTTCTGAATAATAAGGTTGACAAATATTTTGGCCTGTGGAAGAATTGTCAACAATAACCATCCCACGCATCAGTCCAAAAGTTAGAATTTCTACTATTCTTAACAATCCAAAATAAGTGCTTTTTAGTAATCTCTTCCCCTAACTTGAGAACAACAAGTATAGGAGAAAATACCATAAGAAAATACCATAAGAAGTTTCTACAGCTATTGAGCCTCCAAGCAAGTGGCTTTCCCTAAAAGCGTCAAATCATCCACAAACTCTAAATGAGTGAGAGGATGAACACCTTTAGCCAATTTTATTCCATTGATCTTATAATGTCAACAAATTTTGTAAATACCAATCTTCCTAAGTACTCCGCTGGTATAATGAATAAAAAGGGGGATAAAGGATCTCCTTGTCGTATACCTCTTGAAGGCAATAAAAGATACGAAGGATTTCCATTAACCAAAATACAAAAAGAGACTTAAGTCTAACATGCTCTCACCCAATCAATCCATTATCTTGAGAAACCAAACTGACCCAAAACTTGACATAGAAAATCCCAATCGACTCAATCATAAGCTTTCGACAAATCAACCCTGATAAACATCAGAGGAGATTTTTGAATATCCATATAATGTAAAGCTTTTTGGGCTAGAATAATTTTGTAATGTCCCCAAATTATCTCTAAAATCTCGAAGGACCCTTAGTTTATGTTGGTTCCCATAACTAAGGGTAAAATAAGGATAGAGAACTCATCAACCCCTTGTGAATGAATGATTTAAAAAGAAAGGTACTTTACGATTCTAATTTTAAGCTATGTTGTGAAAGGAAAAGTACTTTATGTTATTTCACTTAAGTAGGGGGCATTATGAGTCTTAACCTATTAAGACTTAAGTTGCTTTTTGAAACTAACCCTCTCTTTCTCATGTGGAGCGCTACACTTGGAGAGGCTATTTAAGGAGCACGAGGGCTCAATTGAAGATTGTGTGTGCATATGCTATTTTGGAGAGAAGTCAAGTATGTCAAGCTTGATCATCTTTGGCATAGTTTCTTGGAGAATGTTACCCTCCAAGAGCTATGAGGCTTTATAAAACGGTGTCTATTGACACCACCTATTGAAGGGAATCTTGTTAACCTATTTTTAAGAATCAAGTGAATTTTCTTAGCTAATATTGCAGCTGTAGCGAATCAATTTGGTGGACAAAAATCAAGCAAAAAGGAAGGCTTCATAGTCTCCAAGACTGCCGAATGAGAGTGAGATCAAGGAGGGCTGCCCATGCATAGAGTGAACCACTCAAGGGTTGGGAAAGTCTATGAATGGAAGGGTTTGGTGGATTGAAACCCTCTTCTAGGGTTTTAGTATTTTTATCTATTTTTTCTAGGTAGAGCAATCCATTGGGAGTGATTGATCCTTGTGTTTTGAGAGTAAATAGTGCTGAAAAAATATTTATATATTTTTCTCTAGGGTGGTGAACCAGCTGAAGTAGTTTTTTATGATATTTGAGGGTTTCTTGAAGGGTCTCAGATTTAAAGAAAATATTCCTCTTATCTCTTGGCATTGGTGATTCCATTTGGAGAGGTGGGAAACCGTTTTTGGTAGGAAATCATTTTATTATATTCTGATTTAAATCTATTATTTTTCCAAAGAAGGTAAGCTGATATACAAGGGTTTGAAGACATTCTTGTTGGATAAATTCAGTGATTATTTTAAAATTTATTTCTATATTGTTCTTGAGGAAGAATGATTTAGGTGAGGGTTTGATCAAGTGTTGTGGAACTGGAAATTAGCCTTGCAAAGGGTGGTCACCATTGAGGGTTTTTGGCCCCTTGTGAAGAAGGATCTTGAATTAATTCCCAGTACTGAACCTGCTGTACCTGCGCTTCTATAATCAGAAATTCGTCACCTATTTCCAGCAAGTTACATCCACCATATTGCCCACAAAAAGGTACACAAGTCAGCTATTCATTTGATTAAGTATTATTGCATTTATGGAGCTATTTGGTAAGGGTTTGGGCAAGATCTCTTAGCAATGTTTTCTGAGTTTTGGGGGCAGCAACCAGCTAATCTCATTTGTGTGGCTTAATAGCTTATTTGGGGCTCTTACAAATTTCATCATGAATTTTTCGTCCTAGAACGAATCCACCTTGTTCATAAGATATAATATTGCCAAGAAAAGGTTTCAGCCTTTCTACCATGACTTTAGTGATTATTTTGTAAAGAACATTACATAAAGCTATAGGTCTGAAACCTGAAATGTCTTCCACTTCACAGGCTTTAGGAATAAGAGCTATGAAAGTCTCATTGATTTCCTTCAGCATAGTTTTTGTTGTCCTTGCCTCTTCTACCACCTGGAGAAGATCCTCCTTGATGGTGTCCCAAAATGTTTGATTATAATTAAATGGGGAAACCATCCGGTCTCGGAGTTTTGCCTTTTTTCATTCCAAACACCACTTGCTACAATTCCTTTTCCGTGACTGGATTAGTAAGTTTCTCATTATCTTGATCTATGATAACACATGGAAAGAGTTGTAGCATTATTTGTTGATCTGATCTATCTAGAGATTGAGCAATGAAAAGTTGTTGGAAAAATTGTTCTGCAATTTGTTGCATACCTTTCAAGGAATATTCTTTCGTCCCATCATCCTTAGCAAGAGAGCTTATGTGATTATGTACTTGCCTAGTCAACAATAATTTATAAAAGAAGGCAAAATTTTGATCACCTTCTTTTAACTATTGAACTCTAAATTTTTGCCTCCATATAATTTCATCTCTTATCTTCCACTCATGGAGGTTGGTTTTCAAATGAAGCTCCTCTCTCAAAATATCATCAGTACATCCAGAGATTCTAAGAATAGTATTCAGCTCTTCCAGCTTCTCTAGTAGTTGCTTCTTTTTTCCTTGATGTCTCCAAACTCCGTCCAATTCCAATTTTTCAATTTAACTTTCAGGAACTGCAATTGTTTGGCAAAGGAAAACATTTGTGTCCCACGCTTGGGCTTTCCTTCCAACCACCATTGTTGTATGAGTTGTCCTATAGTTTCATGCTGAAGCCACATCAATTGAAATCGGAAAGGCACATAACAAGCAACAAATTTACCTATCTCCAAACATAATGGCCAATGGTCAGATCCAGGGTTGTTTAGGATGCAAGCTTTAGTAATATGTTCTTTCAGCCACCAGCCTTCAAATATTAGGAATCTGTCCAGCCATTCCAGGATAAAATCTAATACCTACCTTCTATTAGACCATGTCATTAGCCCATTATCAATCGGAACATCTACCAACTGTAGAGATTGTACTAGTCTAGCCATATTGCACGAGTTGGAATCGAGATGTGAGGTTCCTCTCTGTTTTTTCTGTAAGCTAAGAATAGTATTGAAATCTCCTCCATGGATAATTGCGACATTAGGGCAACAGTATATCAAAGCCTCTATATATTGCCATTGTGCCACCTTCTCTTCCATTATAGCCTCTATATAACTACAACATTAGGGCAACAGTAAATCTAAATGATGCCATAACACATAATTTAATCATAATTTGTCCATGAATCATATGAGACCACTATATGAGGATTTGAATCAGGTATGGGTTGAAACCCTACAAGATATGTACAAAATTTCACTTGGTTCCAACCATCTCATTGTTTCCAATTGGACTCTTCATGGTTTGATTGTCTAGCATCATTTATACAAAGTTCTTACTTTTCTCAATCCAAGAATCCGATGGTCTATCAATAATGGTGCTTATGTCCGGATCTAGGAGGACATGTGAAATGGTTGCTCGCGTCTTGGAGGATCCTTCCTTGGCTTCTCTTCATATGGAACTTAAAGGTCAAGGGTCACATTTTGTTAATGATTATGGTATAGTGCCATCACATGGCCTTCAATTACAATGGAAATGGTATCAGATTACAAGTTTAGCTCAATACATACCTATGTTTAGCACAATACATACCTATGGGCACCACTCATCTGGTTGCACTCCTCTATCTCCTCTTTCTACCCCTTGGTAGAGGAAATGACATTTGCTATTGGGTCCCTGATAAAAAGGTTTGTTGTCAAGTCTGTACTGCCTACCATAGCATGCTTGTTAGCCCCACGTCAATTCGAAAACATTGGACTCAACTTTTGACAAGCAAGGCTTGACCTAACATTAAGGCCACCATGTGGAGTTGTTTTCATAATAAAATTCTTAGTGCAGATAATATACAAAGGAATGGGTAGATAGGTCTATCAATACTCTAACCCATCATTTTCTTTCTTTCCCGTGGGCTACTACGGTTTGTAGGAATTCACAACTTATGTCCAGAAGAATAGGTTCCCCCCCTCCCCATCATTTTTCCTACATTCTCCACCATTGGTGCCACATTCACACATCTTCCTAGGATCTCATGATGTTTCATTGTCATACATCATTTTTTGTTGGGCTATCTGGCTAGAAAGAAATGAATGAATATTTTATAATGTCCACTCCTTTGACCCAAGGATATTCAAATGAATAAAATAAAATAAAAAATAATGGAGACATTTAAGGCATGTACATCTTTGCCCATCCATAGTTCAAATAAGTAGGAATCTGCAATCCTCAGTAAATGGGCACTTCAATTTCAATATAATTATTCAAAGAACAAAGTCTCCAAAACAATCATGGAAAGCCCCACCTTAGGCATTTAAAAAATTAAATTTTGATGGATCCGGTACTGGCAACCCAAGCACGACAGGTGCAAGTAGCCTCCTATGCAATTCTCAAGGACATCTTTAAGGCAAATGTTGAATATTTAGGCAAGAAAAGAAACAATTTTGCTGACATGTGGAAACTGCCAAGGGGCTTTTAAATTGTTCAAGAAATAAAATCAAACAACTCATTGTGGAAGAAGACTCCAAAATCAATATTTTCTAGAAAATATAACATTATATTAAATTGAATAGTACAACTGTAGACACCTAATTTTGGTACAAGGCTCTTTATTGCAATGTTTTTAGTGTCTTTTTGTGCATATGGATAATTGGTTCAACTTAGGGTCTTACAGGTGCTTTTCTAGGTTTTCTTCCTCACTTTCTTTTCCGTATGGTCCCATGTTATTCCCTTTTTTCTATTTGTTGTTTATGTTTGCCTTGGAGACCTCCTATTTCCTCTTGTTCTTCTTCCTCTACCTTTTTCCTTCTGGGGATGGATTTAGCGATTCATCTCTAACTGCCAAATGATTCCCATGTGGATTTGGTGCACCACCGCCTCCAACTGTCTTTTTGTGGGCTCTTTTACCCTCCTCCATCTTAATTCAATTTTTACTTCTTTCGTGTCTTCTTGATCCACATGCACACCAATAGGTCCCTAATTGAATCTTGAAATGTCTATATATACAAAACCTCTGAAGGCATTTCAACAAGGAGAATCCACAGGGTATCAAGTATTTTCAAGTCTAGGCACACTTTTCATTGCTACATTTATACTTAATGGATTGACAACAAGGGTTTAGCTACATCTTGTACCAAAAGAAGGATCATGGGAATTTCATGTAGTTGCATTGCACTTAGGGAGAGAAGGTAGAGCTATTACTCTCACAATTCTATTTACGCTGCACTAGAACTACATTGGTTCTGATTCTAAGCATGCAAGATATGTTGATATAACTCTTCAACGAGGTTGCCCCTTGTACCACAAGAAGGATCAGACGAATGTCATGTAGTTGCATTGCACTTAGAGAGAGAAGGCATATCTATTACTCTCACAATTCTATTTACACTACACTAGAAATACATTGGCTCTAATTCTATGCATGTGGGATATGTAGCTACAACTCTTCGATAAGGTTTCCAATAGGTTGCTAATTAAAACTTGAAATGTCTCTATATACAAAACTTTTGAAGGCATTTCAACAAAGAGAATCCAAAAGGCATCAAGTATTTTCAAGTCTAGGCACATTCTTCATTGCTATATTTATCCTTAAAGAATTGACAACAAGGGTTTAGTTGCATCTTTTACCAAAATAAGGATTAGGGAAATGTCATGTAGTTGCATTGCACTTTGAGAGAGAAGGTAAAGCTCTTTGTCATGTCCCCTCTCTAGGGCGACTCGACACTTCACGAGGATTTGCCTATCCCTGACTCTCGTAGGCAGATAAAAAGTGGTGAGAGGGTCATTTTTGCAATTCGATGGCTCACGATGATGCGGGAGATAGTATATTTTTATTATAGAGGCCAAATGGCTTTATTTTTAATGCACTTTAATTTTATTTTAATAAAATTACTTTTTATTTAAAAAGTATAATAAGTTTTGTGATGTATTACGGAAACTCTTGGAAGTTTCGAAAAAGTGCATAAATAGACCCTATGGGTTATGTAATTGGCATCCAGAGTTTATTTTTGATTATTGAATCTCCTTGAGTGTTTGTAAGACTGCAGAGTCTGCAAATCGTCACATTAATCCTTGAGAACGATACCTCTCAAGCGATTCGCATAACTGAGGGTGTGAAAGATCATCCGAAGGGTTGCACTTAGAAGTGGTATTCAGCTACTTCAATCTGGGCTTATTTGGTACTCAGACATTTGTCTGAGGGTTCGTATTTTTAGTGGTTGCATTAATCCGTACAGGTACGGCCTGTACTTGCAGAGGCGTACGGACGGCGTACGGACTGTATTCACGGCAGGGTTTGGCTCAGAGAAATCATTTGTTGGATGTTGTTATCCCTGATCGTCCTGTTCAGCGAATTTGTTATGCAACAGACCTAAAAATAAGATTAGATATTGCGCCTGGGTCGTGGACCTTGTATTGGATGCGCGGGAGACAGGAGAAATTTTGGTGCGCACAGAAGCAGCTGTCCGTGTGCCATTTTTAGCCATTGTTTGAGCATTATTGTTACTTCTGCCGGTTTTCGTGGAAGCGGCATTTGACTGCGTCGTGTATGGTGGCTGTCATTTCTCCATTTCGGCTATATTTATGCGAACAAGGGTTTGGTTGTCGCAGATTTCATTCTAACAAACAGCCCAATACTCTGTGGCATTCGTCATTGGCTAGGGCAGCAAAAAAGGACAGAAGCGGATTAATACCAGGGCCGAAAACTAATAATTTGGTGAGGATTGGGCGGCGAAAGGAGCAGCAATATCGATTCATAGTCGGCAATCCAGGTTCCAACATATAATTCGTCGACTCATAGTCGGCAGTCCAGGTTCTGTCCATAATAGCCTTTGCTTGGTATATCCAAGGCCTTAATTGTTATAAACACTTAAGTTAATTCCCAGTTGTATTTGCATAATGATATAATTAATTGCCAATCATTTGCAAATCTATTGTAAGAAGGATCGATATTCTCTTGAATGAATTAATTAGCTGAGTGGATTAATTTCGTATGTTGATTTCCACTTACAACAGTATAATTTAGTTGTTTGACAACTGTTTGACGAAATTACAAAGATGTATTCAGTAATAATTTTGACTAAATTCTTAATACGATGTAATTTCTGATATTCCGTAAAGTGTTTGTCAAAATTCCTTAGCATAAAATCAGTGTCTTTAGTGTGCCCATTAGTAAGGGACACTACAGTGGTATCAGAGCCATCATCCTGCCATCCTGTGGTCCGCTAAATAGCCGATGAGCGATAGAGAAATCAGATATTACAGCCGGGAGCAGCGGAGGCAACCTCATCAGAATCCTCAAATAATAGAAGATACATTGCCAGAAGCGTTGAGGGACACCGGCAAATCAATTCAGAATATGGCAGAAGAAGACAGAGAAAGAAGTGCTGAAAGAAAATTTGACAACATGCTTGATATGATGTCACGTTTATTGGCCAGAATGGACCAGCAAGCCATTCCCAATCAAAGTCATCAGCACATAGCGGAGCATAGTGGAGTCAATGAGGAAAGATCCGTACAACATGCTGGAAACACTAGAGGATCAGCGTCTAGACCTCTTTTTCCCACCTTCACACCCAGGGAAGAACAGTTACATGTTGCTCCAGCTACTCCATTTGGCGAGGAGGCTAGACAGGCCTACTTAGAGTATACCGCTCTCCCTCCTGATATGCGTCAAATATGGACATTTGACCAGTTCATGAATCAGAAGAATAAGAGAGGAGGCAGAAATGATCACCGTGCACCAAGGAATGATTATCAACAAGCACTCGGTAAGATTTCCATGCCTAACTATGATGGAAGTAACAGGTGTACAGCTAGGTCTTGGATTCAAAAGCTAGATAATTATCTTTCTCTAAGACCAATGCCTGAGGAGGATGCCATAAGATTTGCTACATTGCACCTTGAAGGAGCTGCTCACGAATGGTGGTATCATGGTTTGGTCACTCTGCGACACAACCACATCACTACCTATGAGGGATTTACCAACAGATTGATCGAAAGGTTCGATGTCAAAGACCTTGAGGTAAGCTTCCGTGAACTAGCACAATTAAAACAACATGGTTCACTTGATACTTATATTAATGACTTCCAAAAATTAGCGGCAATGGTACCTGATATTTCAGAGCGTAGAATAGTCATGCTATTTACAGAAGGGTTGACTGAACCACTCAAAGGGTGGGTCAAGGCCTTTAATCCTCTCACATTCCAGGAAGCCATGAAGAAAAGCCGCAGTATGGAACTTGCAGCGTCAGCAAACAGGTTCGGTTCAAAAGGCTCTTCATCGAACAAAAATAATAAAGAGGATTTCAATAAAGGTAAAGAGAAGGATGAAGATACGAAAGACAAGTCAACTGCACCTTTGAATAAGGAAACGCTTAATGACCTACGTAAGAAGAAGTTATGCTTCTATTGTAAGGATCCCTATGAGTTTGGACATGATTGCCCTATGAGGCCTAAGGGAAAGGCCAACAGGATGATGTGGGTTTATTACGAAGGTTCAGACTCAGACAGCTCAGAGTACCATGATCCTGAGGATGCAAAGCAGGAACAGGAGGTAGAACAAAAGGGGGAACTAGAGTTACATTTACAGGAGGCACGTCTATCTAGTATTCAGAGAGAAGGTGCTTTCAGAATTAGAGGTATCTTGGCTGGACAAAAGGTTATTACACTCATGGATACTGGTGCCACGCACAACTTTATTGATGCACGCTTCGCTGAGAGGCGTGGACTCACCACTGAGGAGTTTGAGGGACTGAAAGTCAAGGTCGCTGATGGATATACTCTTCGATGTGACAGGATGGTACGTGATCTACCTCTACGCCTGAACAACTATGAGTTCAACGCAGATTATTATGTGGTCAACATGGGTGACATGGACATAGTGCTTGGGATGCAGTGGCTACATTCGTTGGAGGAGATTACCCTGAGACTTAAGGATATGGAGATGCGGTTTAAGGTAGGTGGCAGAACACATGTGCTGAAGGCTATTCGTAATAGTGATGATAGGACTATTACACTTAAGAGGATGGAAAGGCTAGCCAAGCATAATGATATAGAACGGGCAGCTATTTGTACTTTGATGCCTTCACATAAGGAACAACACAAGGCTAAATATCATCTTGATAAGAAGGCATACATCAAGATTCCACCAGGCAGACCGCCAGATAGAGTGCGTAATGTATTCCATGTATCACGCCTCAAGAAGGCGTTGGGTCAGAATGTGGTGCCTTTTGCAGTGTTACCTCCCTTGGATAATAAGGGAAAGTTAATTCCAGAATCCATCTTGGATAGCAGAGAGAAGCAGCTTCACAGGCGAGTGATCAAAGAGTACCTGATTAAGTGGAAGGATCTACGCGTTGAGGGTGCTACGTGGGAGGGTGAGGTCATTCTGCAGCATCCAGCATTGAGATTGCTTGAGGTCAAGCAATTTCAGGAGGGGCGGATTGTCATGTCCCCTCTCTAGGGCGACTCGACACTTCACGAGGATTTGCCTATCCCTGACTCTCGTAGGCAGATAAAAAGTGGTGAGAGGGTCATTTTTGCAATTCGATGGCTCACGATGATGCGGGAGATAGTATATTTTTATTATAGAGGCCAAATGGCTTTATTTTTAATGCACTTTAATTTTATTTTAATAAAATTACTTTTTATTTAAAAAGTATAATAAGTTTTGTGATGTATTACGGAAACTCTTGGAAGTTTCGAAAAAGTGCATAAATAGACCCTATGGGTTATGTAATTGGCATCCAGAGTTTATTTTTGATTATTGAATCTCCTTGAGTGTTTGTAAGACTGCAGAGTCTGCAAATCGTCACATTAATCCTTGAGAACGATACCTCTCAAGCGATTCGCATAACTGAGGGTGTGAAAGATCATCCGAAGGGTTGCACTTAGAAGTGGTATTCAGCTACTTCAATCTGGGCTTATTTGGTACTCAGACATTTGTCTGAGGGTTCGTATTTTTAGTGGTTGCATTAATCCGTACAGGTATGGCCTGTACTTGCAGAGGCGTACGGACGGCGTACGGACTGTATTCACGGCAGGGTTTGGCTCAGAGAAATCATTTGTTGGATGTTGTTATCCCTGATCGTCCTGTTCAGCGAATTTGTTATGCAACAGACCTAAAAATAAGATTAGATATTGCGCCTGGGTCGTGGACCTTGTATTGGATGCGCGGGAGACAGGAGAAATTTTGGTGCGCACAGAAGCAGCTGTCCGTGTGCCATTTTTAGCCATTGTTTGAGCATTATTGTTACTTCTGCCAGTTTTCGTGGAAGCGGCATTTGACTGCGTCGTGTATGGTGGCTGTCATTTCTCCATTTCGGCTATATTTATGCGAACAAGGGTTTGGTTGTCGCAGATTTCATTCTAACAAACAGCCCAATACTCTGTGGCGTTCGTCATTGGCTAGGGCAGCAAAAAAGGACAGAAGCGGATTAATACCAAGGCCGAAAACTAATAATTTGGTGAGGATTGGGCGGCGAAAGGAGCAGCAATATCGACTCATAGTCGGCAATCCAGGTTCCAACATATAATTCGTCGACTCATAGTCGGCAGTCCAGGTTCTGTCCATAATAGCCTTTGCTTGGTATATCCAAGGCCTTAATTGTTATAAACACTTAAGTTAATTCCCAGTTGTATTTGCATAATGATATAATTAATTGCCAATCATTTGCAAATCTATTGTAAGAAGGATCGATATTCTCTTGAATGAATTAATTAGCTGAGTGGATTAATTTCGTATGTTGATTTCCACTTACAACAGTATAATTTAGTTGTTTGACAACTGTTTGACGAAATTACAAAGATGTATTCAGTAATAATTTTGACTAAATTCTTAATACGATGTAATTTCTGATATTCCGTAAAGTGTTTGTCAAAATTCCTTAGCATAAAATCAGTGTCTTTAGTGTGCCCATTAGTAAGGGACACTACACTCTTACTCTCATAATTCTATTTACACTGCACAAGAATTACATTGGCTTTGATTTTATGCATGCAAGATATGTAGCTACAAGTCTTCAATGAGGTTGCCCAAGCCAACTAACCCTTTCTTTTATCTACTCCTTTTCCAAGTGTTTGTGGCAAATTAGGTCAAGGATAAAGAAGATCATTTAGACAATTTTGCCTACCCAAATAGTGAAGCAAATATACAAACATGTTCAAAATCCGATATCGCATAGGCCCAAAAATTTGTATAACCTGAAAAGAAGCGCATGTTGGATTCAACCGTAGAAAATGGATTCAACACTTACTGTAGGTACCAATTCGGCGATCTACCGAATCTGACCAAGGTAGATTAGATGGTTACAAATGAACCACTAAATTGTCCCTTCAAAGTGTGACTTTTAGATTTGGCATAGAACTGCACAATGACTTCCAAAACACTACTCCAGTCTCAAAATCCCAAGATTTTACCCAGGTGTGTCAGATTTAATTCTCCTTTCTCATTTCATCAATTTTGGCTTGTTATTGTTATTGCTTGCTCTGTTGGCTACCGTTTACAACACATTTTCTAGGTCGAATTACTGTTTACACTGATATAAATTAGATCTAGCCAATTTCTTAGTTTCAATAATTTGTGCATGTGATAAATACCCCTAAACCACATTTCGTTAAAACAAATTGGTGAACCCCTTTGTTCTTCGAATGAGTATTCCTCCTATGGCTTCTAAGGTTTGA
Source organism: Torreya grandis (assembly GCA_037957365.1). Taxonomy (NCBI): domain Eukaryota; kingdom Viridiplantae; phylum Streptophyta; class Pinopsida; order Cupressales; family Taxaceae; genus Torreya; species Torreya grandis. The sequence goes on from JARHVA010002897.1 coordinate 899,581, forward strand.
GTTCTGATTTCACATTTTTAGATTTGATTTTTGGATTTATGTCTTCTTTAAAATCAAACCCTAGCTTGCACTTCACCTCTTTCTGATTTCATATTTCTATCCACTTTTCAGAAATTGGTGGATACACCTTCATTCTTTGAACGCATACAGCTTTCAAGGTTTGTCTAGGGGTTTTTTTTTAAAAAAAGGGGTAAAAACTTTATTAAACTTAAAACATCAGATTACAAAAGCGTCCAAACAGCCCACAAGACAAGCAAACCAAAAACGACAGCCTCAAACCTCAACTCCACCAATATCTTCAGCAAGAATGGGTTCCAGTTCCTGACGTAAATCGCCAGGCAGCTGCTCCCATTCATCTGCTTTGCGGCCTTCTCCCTCTTCCGATGCCCATTTCGCCAAACAATCAGCCGCCCTATTCCACTCCCGTGGAATGTGGGTATAGGATACCGACTCCATGCAAGAACTCACCTGTAAAATCTACTGCACTATCGTGGCCAACTGCCAGCTCACATCAAAAAAATTCTTTTCCAAGATCAAGTTAATCAAGACCTGAGAATCAGCTTCGTAGATCACCCTCCACCAACCCAAAGCATAAGCTCTCCTCAAAGCATATAGGATAGCCAAACCTTCCATCTTATTAACCGTCTGCACTCCCTGATATGCCGAGAAAATAAAAACCACAGATCTCGAAAAATCCCTAGCAATCCCACCAATCCCAGCCGCCCCTAGGTTGCCCCTAGACGACCCATTCGTATTAATTTTCAAAAGCCCAATAGGTGGAGGCGTCCACTTCCCCAACCGTTGAACTTTCCGCTGCCCCTGTGTACCATGTCTGACACAAGCCGAGATCGGAGATAACTCTCTTATGCCAAATCGTTCCAGCACCTCAGCGTCCCCTTTCTTCAATGGCAACATAACCTCGCTCTTCGCTTCAATAAATTCCTGGATCATTCCCTTAATTCTACTCCAGACCTGCTGAGTCGCCAATTTTTCCCCCTTAAAAATCCTTCGGTTTCTTTCCAGCCAAACTAGAGCAGGAAAACAGGGCCAGCGTACCACGCATCCTGCAAGAAGGAAGTCGAAGAAGGGGGACAGCCCACTCTAGACCAGAAATCTGCCAAAGAGAGCGTGGATGCACTGGCACCGCCACGCGTCCCACCAGAAGTGCCACAGTTGAAGAGTGAAGGGACAGCGAAAGAAAATGTGAGAGGAGTCTTCCTCCTCTCTATTGCAGAGCACACACCTCGAAGGACCAGCAAATCCCCGCTTCCGAATATTGTCCCATGTCAAACATCTGTTCCACACTAAAGTCCCTGTAAAACAATTACACTTCGGCTACAAGAAACCATTCCAAACTTTCTTCCACCACTGAACTTCCCCTCTATCCTCATACTGTTGGGAAATCAACTCCTGATAGCCATAGGACACCGTATACTTCCCCTTGGGGTTCGGGGACCAGGCTAACACATCGTTGTCCATAAGTGCATTGCAACTACGTTGGGACAGAATATTCTGTAGGTCCACGCACTCTACCTTCAAACCAAGAATCGGCCACTCTTCCGAAGACTTCCATCTGGCAACCGCCATCTGCCCTTGAAAGAAAAGAGATTTAAAGTCGCACACCCTGTTCCAGCCAGCTTCACAAAACCTCTGGGCCAGAGTACTCAGCTGAGGATATTGGCTAATTATAGGAGGGAAACCGTCCCACGAGTCATGCCAAAACTGGACCTCCACCCCACTCTTGCATATCCAAAAAAGACCCCTCTTAATCAGCGTGGCTCCTTTCTCGAGAGTCGCCCAAATCGCTGAGCCTTTACCAACCAATTCATATCGTGGAATATCCCTCCTGGGAATCCCAAAAAAATACTTGTGGGACAACACTCTAGCCCACAGTTGATCTTGCTCCACGCACCAATGCCAATATAGTTTGGTAGCCAAAGCAGTACCAGATAGCACAGACTGTCGTAATCCCAGGGCGCTAAACCTCTTTGGGCTGCAAACCGTCTCCCACTTAATTAGGATCCACTTGGTCGAAGATAAATTCCCAGCCCATAAAAATTGTCTTGTTAAGGAGTCCAAGTCCTTAACAAAGCTCATCGGCGCCACCTGGATCATACACCTGTAGATAGGAAGAGCCTGCACCACTGATTGAATCAGTTGAACCCGACCCGCAAAGGATAACCAACGGTGGGTCCAATGATTCACCTTGTCCCGGAATTTGTCTAAGATCCCCCGCCACGACTCCTTAGCCAGCCGGCCAGCAGAGATAGGAATCCCGAGATAAAGCAGTGGGAGACTCCCAATTTGGAACCTGAGGATAAGAGCCACTCTTCACTATATGGCCGGAGGAGTGTTAAAGAAAAAAATAGACGATTTGCCCTCATTAATTACCTGTCCAGAGGCAGCAAGGTAAACATCCAGGCTCTTGCGTATGTTAGACGCCTCCCTAATAGTAGCCCTGCCCATCAAAGCCACATCATCCACAAACTGGAGATGGGATTGTACAGGGATTTCCTCTCCCCACTGCCAACCCTGAATAGCACCATCACCCACATTTCTTTTGATCAATCGACCCAAGCCTTCCGCCAACAGAAGAAACAAGTAAGGAGAAAGAGGGTCGCCTTGCCTCAATCCACGAGAAGCCCCAAAGAGATTAGAGTGCTCACCATTAATCAGAACTGAAAAGGAGGTCGAGTTCACACAACTCAAAACCCAACGAATCCAATCCTCTGCAAAACCAAAGGTGCCCAAGACCTTCTGGAGGAAGGACCACCGAACTCTATCATAGGCCTTTGACATATCCAGCTTGATAAACATCGCCTTCTCATTGGACTAGGTCATGGAATGTATAGTCTCAGTAGCCATCACCACCCCATCCAAAATCTGTCGGCCCTCTACAAAGCCACCTTGCTCCTCCGAGATAAGCACAGGGAGCCACTTTTTTAACCTCTCAGCGATCAGCTTAGAATTAATTTTATAAGCAACATTGCAGAGAGAAATGGGCCTAAAAAGACTCAGCCTATCAGCCCCTGCACCCTTAGGAATGAGCCAGGAAGGTGGAGTTCAAAGCCCGAAGCATTTGCTTGTTCCTCTGGGATCCTTGAACAACGGTTTGTCTAGGGTTTGATCCTCTATTTCAAATCTCAATTGGTTCTAATTTCTGATTTTTTATTTGCTTTAAGATTTCATAGAAACCCTCTTCTTGCTTGTGCCTTGTTACTAGGTTTCCATTGGCTATAATCATGATGACCATGTTTAGCCTTGGTTTTCTTTCCCTTGGTTGCTCATGCTTAGGCTTGTGCTTTTACTCTTATCTCATGGGTAGATCAAATTTACATGTTATATTCATTTTTTAGAAGGCATGGGGAGTCTTTAATTTTCACATATTCAAAGGTATTCTCATATGGTGGTTATACAAATGCTTATCATTCTTTCCACGTTTCTTTTCTAGCATTTATCATAGAATACTAGCTTAAGGATTGAGACATGATAGGGTTGTTTCCAATGCTTAATATGATGATACCCAAGCACTTGATAGCTTTGCTTTCCCTCCTCTTAGTGATGGCCCTTCTATTGTTGATTGTATGATAACTTGCTATGAGATAGATGTTGTAACAACCTAGAGAGGTATCGCACGCAATGTCACTCTCTTTCCTCTTGGTTCTCAAGGTGGGGCGTAAGCCAAAACTCCCTATAATGTCCCGTTTAGGGCAGAATTAGAACCAAAGGGGTTTGCCAACAAAACCCTAACACTAACAATAGAAATTTGTGAATTTTATTTTATATCAAACCCTAACGAAAATTCATAATTCTATAAATATGAAACAAGAGCACAAATTGCAATATTTTCATCATTAATAATTGCCAAAAATTCCAGAATAATTACAGCACATGAAATACCTTTGAATCTGATTTTAGCATGGACAAATAGATCTGAAAAGTCACAAATAAATATCAGTTATTTGTTTGATGAACAAAATATCAAAATGTCAGAAATCTACCCCAAAAACTTGAAGATTAGCTTCCCAAAGTGGGTCGCCACCCTTGGAAAAGCCCTCCAAGTGGGTCGTTGACCTACAAAGGGCATTCAACGTAATTCTCCACCCTCCAAAAGGGTCTTCAACATCTACGCTTCACCCACAAAACCCTGCAAACTGCTGCACACCACCAAATGATGCCCTAGAAACCAACCAACTACTCTAATCTGCGATTTGCAACCTTTGAAATGAAGCTACCTAAATGAAGTTAAGGGTTTTTGTCCTTAACTCCAAGTTCCCAGTGAAGGTTGTCGTCTTCAATGGATATAAGACAAGCGTTTTGTGCTCAAACTCAAAAATCAATTAATCAAACATAACATAAGAGTTCAAAATGAACCTCCTTCCAACTTTTATATATTTTTCCTCCAATATACTTTCTAAATTAAGGATTGACTTGTATCAAATTAGAGGATTCCCTTCTTTATTACAAATCAAAATAGAAAGGAGTTGCCGACATATTTAGTTTTGGCAAATAAAGCATATTGTTACATATATTTAAAGTATTTAAAAATATATTTTATTTTAATAATAATATTATTTTATTTTTAGAAAATGGGACATTATAGTCTGCCCTTCCCAAATTTGCTTGCCCTCAAACAAATGCAAGCCCATTTTCTATTATCTCTAAAATACCTAGATCCCACTTCAATCTTGAAAACTTGTGACCCCAAACACTTGCTTCATGAACATAACCTTGAGCTTCAATGGGTCCCATATTGTTACTATGGGCTGAAATCAAACTCAGCTGCCCCCATGTATGCTTGTCACTCGTCATGAACATTGTACTTTCCTTCGACATATGCAAACTATGAACTCTTTGACTCATAAAAGTCTCTTTATCAACACTCATATGGGCCATTCCTAAACCTGCACATAGAACAAACATGTCAATGAAATCAAAAACTCTCCACACCACTTCTTCAAACAATTCACCATGCCTTGTAGACATGTTCAAATCTCCTCCCATGCTTGCATCTTCTTCATAATTTCCATTTGTGTGATAGACTTCCAAAGGTCCATTCTTGTTGTCCCAAACATGGCTATAGCTGTACCGTTGCATTCTCTCGCTCATAATCAGCATTGTGGCAGCTGGAAACTCTTCCATAACAACTACAAACAATCCCTCATTCATGGTAGGTGGAACATCCTTCCACCTTGTGATTGAAAATACTCTTGTGACTGTCATTAAAATTGTTAAGGGGCTGGTTTCATTGCACATAGCAGCAAAAAGAATAGGACAACAGCTGTCATGTTTTAATTTCTTCGCAAAATTCAAAAATGGCAATGATATAAGGGATAGAATCAGCCATATAGTGATTAAAAATGCCTTCTTGTATCTCCAAAGTTGACCCGGATCCTAAACTTTATGTACAAGCAATTTGGAACTTAGTAGTATGATTTTTGTAATGCAAGGATGGAGAGATTTGTTACAGTATTAGTAGTATGATTTTTGTAATAGGACTGTAGTGTTGAACGCTGACTATATTTACATAGCTAAATGACCACCAAAATTAATGTGTGATAAGTCCCGACAGGTCTGATATTGAGCTTCATTTTGCATGGTGTGACAGGGTCACAACAACCAATGGCTTTTGTAAATCCCTTTTATAATAATATATAACTATTATAAAAAAATAATAATAAGGTTAAACCCCAATAATAAGGACTAAAAAACTATGAACCTAGTTATAAAGACAATATCAAGGCATAGAAAATTTTAGAAGTCAAAATGACTAAACTTGTATAAAAAATGCCTTGGAGATTCATAGAAAAATAATAAGGTTAAACCCCAATAATAAGGACTAAAAATATATGAACCTAGTTATAAAAACAATATCAAGGCCATAGAAATTTTTAGAAGTCGAAAATGACTAAACTTGTATAAAAAATGCCTTGAAGATTTATAAGGCCATTTCTTGGGTTTCCATTGTATAATCAACAGACATGAAAAGTATTGCATCATTCTTTTCGCATCTATATTAAATCTAGAAGTAAAATGTCCAGAAACGGAGATAGTTGTAAAAAGGGTGGAAAATTTTAGATAGAAGTATTAGAAAGTTTAAAGACATGAATATTTTGTGGATAAGGTTGGAGAGCACATTTAACCATCAAAAAGAAAGAAAGAAATTATGTTAATGTCCACAAATGACCAATAGTAGGTCAACGAGACTCGAGGATACAATAGTTAACAATAGAAAGCTCTAGGAAGAGAAAATCCTTGAAGCAAAATTAAAAAAGTACATAAGACAAAATAAAGCATTGTGCCATTAACGCAGGTGGTAATGAAATCAATACAAATAGCAATGAAGGGAAAACAAGAGCCCTCAAAGCATGTGTCGATAAACTAGAAGGAAATCTCATCGATTGTCTCTATGTCTTTAGTGGAGTCATCAGAGTCATCATCGATCACTGTGAAAGATCTGATCATGCTTGTCGAGGAGTATCAAAGGCTAGAGAGGCTAGGTTGGGAGATCCTAGGAGGAAGCAACGCACTTCCTATAGAAACACCCCTAACATCCAAGGTCGGTGTAGCTCCCATCATAGAAAACAAATTCATAATATGAGTCTACCCTTGGGGTTTTACGGCGACCGATAAGTAGTAGATCCATGTCACCGGAAGGCGGCCAAGTCACACAGACAAGGAATCGAGCTATGATGTCGAGGGAGAGCAAGCTGGGGAATTTGAGTAATCTAAGTAGTGTTGCACTGAGAGAAGGGCCGCCTAACTGATATATCAACTTTGATATTTGAAGTACCGGTATCCAAAAGGCATTTAGTGTTTCCTATCACCTAGGTGGGTTAGAAAAACGAGATGATCAACAGGGGAGCTCTAAAGCCTCTAGACTCCCCCTGTAGGGATCCATGTTAGAGGGTGACAGCCTCACAAATATAAAGAGCCAAGCACCATTGGTCTGGATATCTGAAGAAAGTAGATATAATGTTGCATAAGTCCCTGTAAAGGCAGTGATATCCTCACGAAGATAAAGAGTCAAGCACCGTTGGTCTAGATATCTAAAGAAAGTAGATATAGTGTTGCACGAGTCCCTATAAAGGCAGTGATATCTTCCTCGGATCTCATAGTAAATCAGGCATCGAAAAATAAAGTGTTCCTCGATATCCACCTCCTAGAGGGAGCAAAGATGGAAAACCCAATCTTGAAGGAGGATGTGATGATTAGTTTCAACCCGTAACTAGTGAGAGCAGACTCTCATCTAGCCAAGGGGAAATCTCAAGCCATGGGACCAGTGGTGTTGAATATAGTGAGAGCAACGAATAATACCATCCACCATTGGTAAGAAATGCTCGGCGTAAAAAGCAAGCTTGGGGTTGAACAGCTCAAGGGAGAGACCTAGGTGGTCTAGATATATTTCTTGTAGATGTCCTCTCTGGCAGCTCTATGACTATGTCCTTTGTGGGAAGAAGTTAGGGGGGTATCCAAGGAGTACATGAAAGTGGCTAGCCTATCAATAGAAATGCCAATAGAAAGAAGATGCAACCTAGTATCCAAGTACCAACAATGTCGGCATCTATAGAGGACCAGTGAAGCTTTAATGTCCCTCCTAGTGAAGCATTAAAACAAATAGGGTTTCCCAACAAACCCTAACAATAAATGCAATTTTTTTATTTTTATATCAAACTCTAGCAAAAAGTCAAAATTCTGAAAATACACAATTATGGCACCAATTGCAATATTTCATTATCAAATTACTTACCAAAAATTCTAGAATAATTATAGCTCATGAAACACCTTCAAATCTGATTTTTGCATACAAGTGTAGGACTAAAAAATCACAAATAAGTACCAGCTGATTATTTGACTGTAAATAAATCAAAATCTCCAATAATCTGCCCTAGAAAGTGTAGATTTCCTTCCCAAAGTGGGTCGCCACCCTAGGATAGATCCCTCAAGTGGGTCACTGACCTAAAAGGGTTTTGCGATGTAGTTCACCACCCTCCAAAGGGTCTTCAACAGCCACGTCTCCCTCTCTGAACCTTGCAAATTGTTGTGCACCACCAGATGATGCCCTAGAAAACCACCAACTACTCAACCCTGCCCCTTGCAACCTCTGAAATGAAGCTGCCCATATAAGATTAAGGGTTTTTGCCCTTAACTTCAAGTTTCCAGTGAAGGTTGTCATCTTCAATGGAGATAAGCCAAGCATTTCGTGCTCAAACTCAAAATTCAATTCATCAAACATAAGTCTTCAAAATGAACCTCATTCCCCTTTTTATATCTTTTTCCTCCAATATACTTTTTATATTAAGGACCGACTTATATCAAATTAGAGGAGTCCCCTTCTTTATTACAAATCAAAATAGAAAGGAGTTGCCGACATATTCACTTTTGAAAACTAAGGCATATTATTATTTTTATTTAAAGTATTTAAAAATATTTTTTATTTTAATAATAATATTATTTTATTTTTAGAAAAGAGGATATTACAGAAACAGTGGGGACAAGTGAAGCAATTTCCTCTAAAGAGCAAAGTGCTAAGTATGGACATCTCTTCACGACTAGAAGTTGAGGCCCCCGTGGATCTGAGTCTATGGATGTAGAAAGTAAGCCTAAAGATAGTCTTAATGCGTAGTGGTTGGGCGACAAATTCAGCTTGGATGATGCATTGAGGAACTGTCCACTTGCAACAAAGCATGCCTTGTAGCATGAGAATCTAGACCTTCTCAATACGGACCTCGTCAATGGTCCCCAAGCTAGGTCCCAGAACCTCTAAACCATTTATAACTACAGGATTGACGATTGCATCAAAAAGGCATAACTTGGAGGGGATGTCCTAGAAGTTGATCTGAAAACAATGGTGTTCCAACAGAGAAAGATGGCAATACCCCTTGCAAAGGCACAAGTGAGAGGCAGATTTTATGCTAAAGAATGGACCAAAAAATTGGACCCCCAAAAGTGTAAGCCAATGTGATCTCTAGAAGTTTCCCTTTGTAGAAAAGAGGAATCTAGAGAGAGAGTTCTTGAATATATTGATAATCATGATCTTAGTTTTACAAACGCTGACCACACGTCGTTGAAGTTCACAAAAATGAGCAAGGGCATCATGTTGTTGTAATCCCTCGGCTGAGTGTGAGAGGAGGACAACATCATTGGCAAAAAGGACAGCTATAACCACCTCATGTAAAATACAGCCATCATCCAAATGGGTATGCCACCAAAGAAACTCCTCTAACTTATCAATGCAAATGCTGAATAGGGTCGATGAGAGAGGACATCCTTGCTTGACCTCAATGGTACTCTTCACAAAGTCAAAGAAACCATGAGAAGTACAAAAAAGCCTAATAAGTATCTCATAAAGCCTCCAAGTAGTGGTAATCAGAGAATCTAGGATGTCGATATCTCTCAACTTCTGGAAAAGCAAGTGTCTCGGAAACAAGTAAAATCCCTTTCTGAAGTCAACAAAACAGCAAAAGAATTTAGAAGACCTATGAGGAGCCTGCTATCACAAGTGAACAAATTCAGAGCAAGATGAATTTTCAGATCACTATTGAATAAACCTTTTTCAATTTGGTCTATACACATTTGAAACTTAAATTTCAAACAATCATTATCTGGTTTTCTGAAGAGATGGTAGCTCTATGAATGTTTTCAATTTGGAAGTCTTTGACTTCCAGCAGTTTTTTTAGTTGCCATCCTCAATGGTAAAAAGAAGGAAAACATAATAATTCCCAAAAATGGTGAAAAAGGGATCAAAGTGATCGATAAAAGTATTATAGACACAACCAATCTAGAGGGAGAACAGGAATGAATAAAAATTACTGCAATGCCAAAATAACGATTAGAATTTATCTCTGCAATTTGTAAGATATAAATATTTTCTAATTGAAAATAGCACTAACATCTTGTCAGTGAAACATTGTGATGTCATGTCTGCAAGACCACACTCTATAAACTTCTAAACAAGAAAAATTTAATACCCAACCTTATGTTCAGTGAAAAATTCAATACCAGGAACTCATTGCCTGATTTCTGGTATAAGAAGGAATGCATCAAAAGTAGTCTAGAACCAGCTTTATGTATGCATACACCTAATCAGAGTTTTATACCTGATCAAATGTAAGTAGCAGATTATGTAATCCTCCATTACTTAGGAGATTCCATTGACGACAAGCATGGGTAAATGAGAAATCATTCCTCTGGTTGGGGAACTCAACTTTCTGCAAAGTTGAAGTAAAATCTCATTTCATGGATGAAAGCTTAGTAACAATTAGCATCCCAACAACATTATAGTGAAGAAGCAACATACTCCGGGGTGACCAAATTCATTGCCCATAAAACTTAAGTAGGCACGGCCGCTGATGCTTAAAGTTATTAGCCGGATCATCTGTAATTTCACAAGGAGCACACACTGTATCAAGAATTAAAATACATAGATAGTTCCATTAGAACAGGAAATAAAAGTATCAATATTCCTACCATGCACTAAAAGTCAAGAATTTATTGCTTTTTGGATGCATAAGACCTTGTGTGATGATAACAAGAATGGAATTGAAACATTACTTTATAAATAGATACCCCCCTTGCAACTGCTTCCTTGGACAAACCACCTTGAGAAGCTCCAAACAGAACCTCTGCAAAAGACCTCTGTCCAGTAATAGACTGCAACCCCATTTGTGTGCATGTATTAGCATAGTGTGTACTCCCATACTAAGGACAATTGGAATAATGTATCTTAAGGTAACAGATACAAAATGCAAAAAAGGTCTTAAATGGATACAAATTTTAAGATATTCAACTCGAATATGCATTGCACACCATGCACATTGTGGATGTCAAACAGAATGTATGAGGTATAATATGGCTTCCACTTTCAACACACAGAAAGAAAAGTTTATTTTTGAAAGAGGATAAATAGGAGATGATAAAAAATGATATCTGATTTCCAAGAAGGACACCATAATCCACCATCTCCAATAGAATTTTACTATGGCATATTTTAAATTAATACCTCAGTCCACAGATATTTTCAAATAAGAAAAAAATATCTTAGAAGAAAAATCAAACAAACATAGTAGAAGATCTGTAGCATGAAATACCTATGTTACATCTTGTGAAACACACAGAGGAAACATATTACAACAAATGCTACTAACATGCATGAGATACAAGGTTAAAATTCAAACGAACTTAACACAAACGGTTAAACCAAATCAATTCAAACAAAAGGGGAAAACTGGTCTTTGATTCAAGATGTAATCCTGGGTTCCAAGTAGATGTCTTTAGTTTTACACTAAAATTTTCTATGTGGAACATTTATCACCAATCTGACAAGAAGTAAGACACATGGCTTTAAGGTTTAATTAAGCATGCAAGGGATAACTTCCATAACATAAAGCATTGGCATCCATGAACCCCATTCAATTTTGTACAAATTCCTACGCTATTCATCAATAGAGAAATAAGTCATTTTTACCAAGTAGTAAATTATGAATTTCCAACCAAGATGTGGAGACTATCTATTGCAAGCCAATTTGGAATGGAATATAATTAACTTTGAAGGGAAAGGTTAAGGTAGCTTTGGAAAGAATTTTATAAAAAATCCTAAATGGAATTGAAATGTCCCAAATTAGGATGATTTGTTGAATACTAGGATGATTGAAAACCCTAATTCAAAATGGGAAATTTTGATTTTAATTGCAGCAAACCCTAGCTGCCAAAACACCTTCAAATATAGCTCAAAAATAGCTTTAAAATGTCAAACTCCAAGCAATCATTAGCTGCTCCAAACAAGAAGTTATAGCCCCTCAAAAATAGAATTATTCTTCAAAACCTTAGGTGCCCTTTGCTGCAATATTAAACTGAAAATTATAGATGTTTTATCATGCAACAAATCTTTTGAAACCCTCAATAAATTGCATAAATATTATTACAATGAAAAGCAGATTTTTTAGTGAATTTTCTGAATATTTTTATGGCTGAAAAAGCCCAAAAAGGCAATCACCCAAGCTGGAAAATTATAAGAAAATTACACAATTTAATTCAAGAAAATTTGACCTTCACATGAGATCCAAACCTCTTCCAAAACAAGTCACCACTATGCAGAAAAAGAGGATAAATTCCAGAATTGTCCTTAGGGCACAAAAATCCCTAAAAACATGAGAATTCGCCCTCAAACCAAGTTACCACTCCTCCAAACCAAGTTGCTCCACCTGAAAATGACAAATGGTGTCTAAAACACCCTTGTACTAATAAATGACTCCAATGGTAACCTCTAAATGAAGCTACCTCAAAAGAAGAAAAAGGGTTTTTGTCCCCTAACTCCGTTGCTTGAAGGGTTTCGTCTTCAAAGCAAATGGCTTAGCATTTTCATCCTAATAGATCAATATTCAATATCACAACATAACATAACCTCTCCAAATGATTCCTCTTTTCCTTTTATAGCCCTCATAGTGTGGCACCCAAAAAAAGGGAGGGTAGCTTACATTTAAAAGACCTTTTCTTATAACATTTTCTTAAAATCACTTAAGTCTTTGTGACCCTTAAAGGTCCCCTCTTTAAGTGAAATAAGAAACATAAAGTAACTTTCAAAAATGTACTCATTTACAAATATTCAATCAAAACACTCAATACTCTTTTCTCTTCATACTTGTCCCTTATCCCACGGGAATAAGTTAAAGCTAAGGGTCTTCCATGATGTCCCTATCAAAAGAGGGACATGACAATCCTCCCTGTCCAGAATTGCTTGTCCTCAAGCAATAGAAGTAACCAAAGTGCTATCTCCACCATGGATTTTGTGCAAAACTCAAACCTAGGCCCTTCCCAATGGAAAGACCCCTCTTGATGAAGCTTTCTACAGCTGTAGATGAAGTTCATTTGTTACTTAATCAAGCTGAAAATGAAAAAACAGCAGTACCTCATCTTTTTACTTCTTATCCTTGGGCCCAAATATTCCAAAAGTGCCCATAAGATGCTGAAATCAAGAAAATCTTCAAAGTTGGCATCACAAAGATGGCTGGAAAATTGTATTCCAGCTAGGTAGTTTTCAAGTATTAGGGCCTTGATTGCCCTTGTATCAACCCCTACACATGAAGCAAATACATTATTCCAAAAAATTATATTCCCCTTCACCTTTGTATTTTCGGTAATGTTTTCTTAATGGAGTATGGCTACAAACTCCTCATTGCTAGGCACGGTGCAACCCCTGGCATCCTCATCCACCCAAAAAATGGTTATTCTTTTTAATACCTCGTTGCCCCAAGTGTAACCCATCTTATGCAGCTCATAACAGCTGCATATACTCTTGATTCCACCCTTCAAACTTTCAAATTTGAATCTCCCAAGGGCTGGAATCTCATATGTGGAAGTGGTAACTCCACCCTTGGCCCATAAATTCACTTGTCTTCTTGCCTTGGAGCGAACCAACTCTTTTATAAACCTGAATCATTTGTTATGGGCGCTGATTTGACTTTCAACAACCCTGCAAATTTTCATTGGAGCCAACCCAACGATCATCAATTCGGTTTCCAACAACCTCTTCATGTCTATGCCACATAAAAGAAACACTATGGACATAAGCAAACAAAAGAAATCAGAACTAGAAATTGTTAAAGAACTGCCCTTTATATATACCTTGATGGTCTTGGAAGCACATGTTGAATCCCACAAACATGGAAGTTGCTTACCTTGGAGGAGTGATGCATCAATTGGACATTTGTCACCAAGGGAAAACCTACACTTCTTGCAATTTCAGACTTTATAGGGGGCTTTACAATGCTCTTTTTTACCTTGTTCCATGGGCATATGTTCAGCTGAAGTTGCTCATTTACCCCTTCATTACTACTAACACCAAGCGCCCACTTGGATTCAACCCTTGGGTTATATTCATCAAGCTGAGTTGACATTTTGTTCACCACATTTCCAGAATGTATACTAGGTTGAAATGACGTAAGAAACTCAGAATTTTATGAGAGCATTTACAAATTCTTTCCCATGCAAATTTTCAAAATTCCCTATTCTCTTCATATATAGAATTTTGCTCCTCCACAACACCAATTTTAAACATACATTTTCAGAATTTGTAGGGCTCAGAGAGAAAAAGATTCAATGATTCTTTTCATACCTTGGTAGCAAACTAGCATTGTCTCCCTTCAACAAAACGTTTTTCACTCTAGCATGCCTTAGAAACCACATTTTAGCATACCTTAGAACCCAGCTCATACAAGGAAGAATTTGAAAGTTCTTTTCACACCTTAGAGGCTGCCCTATGCCCCTTTCATTGATTTTTTTGTATAGGTAACCTTTTCACACTTTTTCTTCACTCAACATGCCATGTATGTGACTCATTTCGTTCATGAGAGTTGGCTGTTCCAACTCAGAAAATACAGCCTTTCTTGCTGCCCTTGTTGCCTTTATCAAAGGTCTCTCATGGAAACTCCCTTCCATCACCTTTGAGGTCACCTCTTTCCTCCTAGCATGCTTCTTCAAACTGATTTGCATATACAAATGTAACCCTTGTTCTAGAATAGAATTGACAAAATGTAGAGCAATCACCATATTTGCAAAGAACAAAATCTCCTTGCCTTGGAAGGACTGATCCCAAGTTTCCAATAACCGCTTTGTTTTATATACAACATACCCATCTTCCTCCTCATTCATTGAATTCACTAGGGGCTGAAGTGAACCATATTTTTCAGAATTTTGTGAGCATGCCATATTCCGATTTTGCATGAAAAACTCAGAATTTTCTGAGAATAATCCAGGCCTCTTTCTTATAAAGTTTCAGACCTACTATCCACAAGCTGAGTTTCTACCCTTCCATAAATGTGTCTGGAACCTTTATTTTTAGAATTGATTACACATGAAGCGAGCTAGAGGTCAACAAAAAATTCAGAACTTGTTCCCCTTGGAGTGGGCTGATTTTTTAACAAAAACTCAGAATTTTCTATGAGCGAATGGAGTTGGTCTTCCACCAAAATTTCAGACTTCCTTGCATATGTATGTGGTTGAGTTTACACAAAAAATTCAGACATTCCTATAAAAATGGTGAGCTGAACCTTTTTCCTTCAAAAGGGCTGTCCTAAACAACTAATTTCAGAAATTACCATAACTTTCAATAATGAAATTGGATGAGTGCTTACAAGTGGAGGTGGCTGCCCAAACTCAGAATTTGCAGCCCTCTTCGTTCTTTTTGTGGCCCCTTCAATCGTTCTCCTGTGGAAGGTCACTCCCATCATATAAAAGTCATACTACTCTTGGTGCTTTTCGAAGGTAATGTTTAGCTTAGGAATCTTCATGGTGCATGGGATGGTGAAGCCATCCGCCATGGTGACCCTAAATCCCTTAAGCTCCACGGTTTGTAGCCCTGATTTTTCCAACTTTTGTTGTTTGACATTTAGTCAAACATATCACATGCAATGGGACTGAACTCTGATTTATAAATATAAATGAGTTTTATTGTTGTATTTATGATAAACCAATGAACAAATATGATGCCAAACAACACTATAAAGCATAAACCAATAATGAACACAATCTGAGCCTTATTCTTTCTTGAACTGAAATTAAATTACACATAAACTAGTACTGATTTCTTACAACAGCGAAAGTATATTGACTGATTTTCAAAAGAGAATGCAATATAACCATCAACACTACATACCCGAATGCATAGATGTTATTACAGCCTGGAAAATGCACATGTAATAATGATTACAACTGAAGTATGAAAGATATCAGATCTGCAACAACTGATATAAATTTTCGGCGTTCAAGATGTCACAATAACCTCCAATATGGATCAATTGGCTTGAAAATTGGAGGCACAAACCAGTGGACACAAAATATAGAAAAATGGTGCCAAAATATTCCTCAAACCCTTGCAATAAATAAACTGAAAAATGATCCTCAAGAACCTGATCCAATCTGCAACTTCCCTGTCAAACCCTAGGCATCCAAGATGGCAAATTTTCCATATCTAATTAATGACATCTTCAAAAATTATACTACCACTTGATTTGGATACCCAATATACTCGAAGTAAATCGCCCACCTTGAGAAAATTCAAAAAAAAAAATGCTGCTCCAAATCCTCATCTCAGAAAATGGGGATGAAACCGTACGCTGCAATGAAAGAATAATTCAGATCTGCAAGTAAACTCTTCCTCCTTGGCTGCAAACTGTGATTAAGCACAAATAGAAACCCCGTATGGATCCCTCGCAACCAAAGTGGTATTGGGTTTTCATCCAATCCACAATTCCAAGGGTTTTCGTCCTCAGAATAAGCTAAGCAAGTATGAACCAACTCAATAATGGAGATATATCAAGTATCACAAAATCACATAATGAACCCTTGATGTGGTAGAGTGACCTTTTATAAACCTCCATAACAAGTTTGGACTTCAAAATCCAATTAATTTTAATTTTTAGAAAACTCTAGAACCTCCAAGGGTGGCGTCCCATTTTGGAGGAAATTAATTTATTTTTATTTTCTAATTTTTACTTTTTTCCCCAACATAAAATTATAACATAAAGTCACTGTTGACAAATCTTCCACGAGTCAGATTTTTTCTTGCCACTTGGAAAGTTCTCGTCTCTAGTCAAGGAAGGAAGATATTATTGTTTTCCCTTGTTGATTCTAAGGTCTCACTCAGAAAATCTACGGACTCACTCAGAGGCAGTTTCTACGGACTCACTCAGAGAGTTTCTAAGGACTCAGTCAGATAAATCTACGGCCTCACTCAGTCAGAAAAATCTACAGACTCACTCAGCAGTTTCTACGGACTCAGTCAAATTTGTAAAGCACTTAGAAGAAATTCGGAAAAGGCAGTTTCAAGACTTCCGAAGCGCAGGGTACCCTTCGAAAGGGACACTTACAAAAGGGCCGAAGGGCACCACCCTTCGAGAAGGCAGAAGACAAAATTCAGGCTTTTGTAAAAAGTCTGGGTGCCCTCCAATTTTTCCGAAGGGCACTACTGGAGGACACTGGACTGCTGGAGGACACGTGGACTGGCTGGCGGAGGACACTTTGGAATCCCGAAAGGCATTTCATAAAAGCTAAGGCAAAGAGAATGATATATCCTTTGGACTTTTTGTCCGAAGGAATTCGGAAATAGCACAAGTCAAACATATAAAGAAAAGACCCGGGACCTTTCAAAAAGCTAAGTCAAAGACAATTGGAATCCTTCGGACTTTTTGTCCGAAGGAATCCCTTCGGACAAAAAGTCCGAAGGAATTCGAAACGACTTACATAGAGAATAAATCCCAAGAAAAGTCAAAGTTTGATAAAGCTTTGAAAGACAGGGAAAAACTAAGGGTATGAATTTCTTCGAACTTTTTGTCCGAAGGAATTCCTTCGGGCAAAAAGTCCGAAGAACTTCTTAAACGCTGGCATAAGACAAAATTCCGAAGGAAATCGGAAGCTTAGACAATCCAAAGAAATTCGCAAGAATATGACTCAGCGACCAATACAAAAGAGCCGACAGAGAAAAATGACAAAAATAAGCCCGAGAAATTTTTCCGAAGAGAATATGACAGTTTCCGGTGACATCTTGCAGGCGTCAATTTTTTCCTGCAGAAAGTAACCGTTGAAACTAAAGATACAGCAGGAAATCCGAAATAAATGGAAGCCGACTGTGCAAAAAAGGAATAGAAAATAGATAATCCGACAAAGAATTGAATACGAAATCTTGCCGGAAATAGACACGATCAAAATTAGAAGATTTACATGCAAACGTTGGAGCTATTTTCGAACATCGGAGCTATTTTCGAATAAACGGTCAAAGTTTTAGTTGACTGATCATTAAAGACCTGTTTGTCTTCATTCAACGCATGCATCCGAAGGACTAAATCCGGCTTCAACAGGAGTTTTGAGTTCTAATAAGGAGTTGACTAGTCCATATTTAGAGTTGACTAATTAATCAAACGCCGCATCCACTAGAAGATTTACATGCAAAAAGAGGTGGACAGTTCATGACAAGGATGAGTGCGCTTCATCAAACGAATAGGCTTCATGCAAGGACAAAGGAAAAATATATTTTATTTTAAGGCCAAGTAAAGCTTGGAGTTAACAAAAGTAAATCTTTCTCTTCAAGTTTATACGCCTATCTTTGGCCTCTTGTAATTTGCTATATAATGGCTTTCAGCCTTGATTAAAACATAATCCAATCTCTCTTGGTTAGACCAGACTCTGCCATTAAGAGTTGTGTAACCTCTTCGATCAACAAGGACTGTACTTTCAGATTTCAAGCGTGGCATAGTGTATATTTCTTTAGCAATTTGCATAAGTGGTAGAGTTTTCTCTTTTCCCAAATTATGTTTCGTACCTAGTTGCTATATTGTCCTTGTGCAGGTCATGTTAAAGTGTTCTTTATTGTCTTTTGTTGAGACTGTAAGTGGATGTTAGGTGGCTACAAAGTGTCTTTTATCGGACCTCTCTCCATTTCCCTCAGTTTTAGTCATTGGACCGAACCTCTGCATGAAATACTTATGCACAAGTGATTAATTGAAGTCTAAGGTCTTCCTTCTCTCTTGTTCGCTCAGTGTTCAAGGTTCCAAGCTGAGTAGGATCATAATTCTGGTGTATCACCCCCTTTAGGTAGGATTTCCCCTTTAAGTTTTCTTTCTCCCTTTTCCATGGTAGTCATCAGCGTAGATTAAGGATCTTCATTGATACATCATACAGGAACCAGCCTTCTCTCGAGGTTCTTCTCGCTATTGAGGCACCCACCCTCGTGAGAAGATCCCATTGTTTCAGCCGGATAGAGGACTGGCCGTTTTGCGCATGTCCTCGAATCAAGGCGTAACTCCAGGTTGACAACAGTCACTTTTATAATTTTTTCTATTTTTCTCATAAAGTAACTTTATAAAATAACTTTGTAAAAAGTCATTAAGTCACCTTGTCAAAAATAAAATAACTCCATGGTACAAATCATAATTGCCTAGCAAATCATTCCCTTAACTCCATTGTTAGCCTATGGAAATGTTGGAATAGGCTAACCCAAAACTCTGCAATATCTCTTAGGAAAGAGGGGACATTACAGTCCTCCCTTCCCGAGATTGCTTGCCCTCAAGCAATCGCATACCACCATCTGGATTCCAAATCCATCTCATGAAAACTCTACCATGCGAACGCTACACCATTTTGATTACAACTGTAGAACAAAACTGCACTCTGCCCTCTTGTGATCCAATGACCAAAGCATCATCACAATAGTAAGATGTCAAAACATAAGCATACTCATTGAGCCCTCCATGAATGGTAAAGTCCATATCTGAATCAAATCCAGCGGTCATGTAAAGATCAAAGTGTCCCAATGTACTAGCAACACCAAACAATTCTCCAACCTCTATAGATCTCTCATTGCTATGTAGAGTACTCCTCACAAGTGCAAAAAAATGCGCAGTCACTCCTAGTGGGTTGCTGGTATAGAACTGAACAGCAGCTTCCCAACTGAAAATGTGACCCAAATGAATTTCAATGTCATCACCAATGCCATATGGTGATAGAGCATCATCCATACATCATCCTCTAATAATGAAGAGATGATCAAAACCTCTACAAAGTACCTAAACTACTGCTGTCCTCCAAATGTCATGTAGGGTATCCATGAGCAATATAGTAGGACAGCCATCTCCTATCAAGGTATGAAGATAGTCCTCTTGAACTAGGGCTAGTACATCTATCCAAACCTGCTCACCTCCATATCTAATGCCATAATTCCACTTCACCTGCAAATTATGCCCAATATATGCACGTGTCTCCATGGCATACATCACAAATCTAGGGAATAGAGCAACTATATACTCTACCGTGGAGTCATCAACATGATGGAATTGTATCTCATTATAAGTAAACTCCTCAAGTTCTCCATGAATGACCAAAGGCTCAACCAAATCTGAATCACCAATGTCTCCATCTATACATGTAGGTATACTACTAGTGGTTGATCCGCTAGGTGTGTGCTCCATCATGCAATCCAAGTGTATGTTGTACCTTGAATAATCCTGACTATGCAAAAGTGAAGGACTGCTGTCCAAAATCAGAAAATCAGAATTGTTGTTATGCCTTTAAATAGTGCCTTCCTTCACCTCTCCTTCCATGAATGAATGCTCATTCATTATGTAGTATCCCTTGTCAAACTGACCTTAATTTTTCGTTTGAACACCTAGGAATTTTGTCAAACAGTTGGCAAACAATCTCTTTCCAGCTGGTAAATGTTTTCTTGTTTGGCTTCCCGCTTTTTGAGTGATGATAAGATGCATAAAATAACTTACTAGTTTGCCAAATGACTGCAAATGAATTAAAATGTAATGCAAGGTAATTTTCTAACTTTCTCAAACTATATGATGTCTGGAAATGATATGCAGCTATATGAATGAACATCTACAGCTAAGAGGTATTTTTACAACACTTAACATGCAAACTTCACAACTCCAAGTGACTAAAAATGAAATGCATGTACAGCTACAGCCATATGACAATATATCAAAAAATTGACATATGAACTCCCAACTCTATTAAGACTGAAACTTATGCAAATATGAAGCTATAGCTAAAAGGCATTTTGTCAAACATATGCTATGCAACCTTTCAACTTCATCTTGATATTCATAACTGGAATTCTGATTTGCATACAACTGATTACAATGCTCAATAATCTGATTACAATGATTTGGCATTCAAGAACATTTACATAGCAACGCAACATTAATGACAGCGATTATACTTCAGACTTTTGACTGTAATTTTGGCATAACATATGCTGACAGGACAGTGAGCTAATGACTGAAACAATGCAACCTCTACCAACAATATAATGACAGACTTTAAGTAGCAATGAGGAGAACCTGGTGGACCCAATGAGCCCACGGTTTGTACTTAAATTGCTGCTGTAGATACAGACCACAAAATGCATCGATACTCCTTCAAACTGATATTATTTGCCTTCAAACCTAACTGCCTATGTTGTTGGAATGAATCTGGAATGATGCTTAATTGCTGCCAACACTGTTCATGCACTGTAGCATACATTGTTCACATTACTATTCATGGCATTGTTCATGTTACTGTTCATGGCACTATTCATGTCACCTTCAATCTGCATCATAGCTTCTTATTCAAACCAAATATACAAGATGTCCTTAGAAAATTTGGCCTATGGCCACCAAATGAAGCCCAACACTATTCATGTCACCTTCAATCTGCATCATAGCTTCTTATTTGAACCAAATATACAAGATGTCCTCAGAAAATTTGGCCTATGGCCACCAAATGAAGCCCAATAGAAAGACTATAGTATCTTTCTCTCAGTTGCAACATTTCGGAGGAATCTTTTACCACCTCAGTTATGCCAATTGATGGGAGGTATCATTCCCAAAGATCACAATCAGAAATCTGCAGAAACCCTTGGCTTCACAAATGAACATATCAAAGGAAATGTCAACATTGGATGATTAGAAGCTTAGCCAAGCCTTCTATTTATTCTTTTTTTTTTCAATCCTTCAAGAAGCTTCTAGAATATTATTTTATTTTATTTAAATCACTTTATTAAATTAGTTAAATATAAGGTCACCTTAATTTTTATTTATTTGATAACCTTACAAATAATTAATTTAATTAATTCTCCTTATTTCTCCAACTCCACAGAATCCAGGAATGGAGACCAACGGGGTAACTGCCGCCAAAAGATCCTCTAACCATGCCTCACTAGCCTATGAGCACCACTGATAGGCTAATCGTGTTGAAGTATAAATGTCTTGCTAGAAGGGGACATTACACATTAGTGCAGGTCCAAGGGATGTCTTCAATGGAAAATCACGTGTTATGTGCCATAATTTATGTCCCATGGCTACAAGACAAATCCCTATGTGTATAGATCCCCTTTATCTTCATGACTTCACTTTTTGCCAAACTCAACTCCAAACAAAGTGACTCATGAACCTTATGATAACAATCATTTGTATTTACACAAACTGAAACACTTATGACTCCTTCGTGTCAACTTCCATCATTAGTGGCTGGTCCACTCTCAAACAAAGGCAATTCATGATGCAAATCAGGTACATGAACAATGTCATACCTCTCCAAATCTGCATATTCTTCTTGCTTGCATTCATCATGAGTCTCCTCCTTTGTTTGCTCCATCACTATGTATTCTTCCCTTGGAAGAAGTAGAGATCTAAAGTAAGATCTTTGTTGTTCCTTTGCTTGATCTAGCTGTTTGTGACGTTCCTTGATCTCTTGTAGGTGCTGACTTGCTTGGGCAGCAATCAACCTTGCTTCCTTAACTCTTTGCAACCAATCATCACACAATCTTTGAGTTCCTTCCATGCTATGATATGAAAAACCAGATTGTTTGCAACTTGAATCCACAATAGTTATCTCATGTTTAGTCATCACATCTTGAGTATCATCAAGATCATCCTCATATGATTCATCTATCACCTCATGGTTATGTGAGGGTAATGAAGTGCTTTCCATAATCAGAAAATCAGGACTGTCATCATCAAGTGCTGGTCCAAGAGTTGTACCCAGCTGAAAGTTATGTGTTCTTCTAGCTGCCATAGCTGTCACAAAATTGATCCATACCTTCACCTCCTTGGCTGATATGATTTTTGCTTCCATCCAACTCCATGGTGTGGTATCCATAACAAATCAAACATTATCAAATTGTAGGATCTTCTTGTTATGCAATCTCTTAGTCTCTAAAATCAACTCTCCAGGATAAAGTGTCTCATATAATCTTGGCAAATGTTCCTCCATTGTGAATGATATATGCTCAACCCAAATGGAATCACTTATGTCTCCCTCTACATGTGTGGGTATAACACTAGCGGCTGATCCACCAAGTGTGTGCCCAACATCATCTCTGATTTGAGCCTTCAATGGGTTCTCTAAAAGGGGAAACTTATGAACCTTATGGTGCAAACTAGATACCCAAACAAAATTTTCTGAATCATGCTTCTTCTCTTGTTCACACTCATCTAAATATTCTTCTTGTGTGCTTACCTCTAGAAATTCTTCCTTTGCATGCTCAACTTGTATACATTCTTCCTTGAAAGAAATAATGATCTAATGTATGATTCTCTTTGTTGCCTTGCATTATCTAGCTGATTGCAGCGTTCTTTGACTTGTTGAAGGTGTTGTTTTGCATGTGCAGCCACTAACTTAGCCTTCTTGGCTCTTTGTAGCGAACTATCATACAAGACTTGAGTCTTGTTCACATCTTTCAAGGTCTGATATACAAAATCAGAATGTTTGTGGCATAAATCCACAATACATAATTCATCTTTAACACCCAAACAAAGAATACCAATATTAGAAGACTCTACAATACCATCATCCACATGTGAAATGGATGTTACCTCATGATTATGACTGTTGTTGCAAAAATCAGAATAGGTGTCATACCTTGGTGTCATATTTTCAACATCTCTAATGGGCTGATCAATGATTGTAATCTTTTCCACTTCATGATCAACATAATGATTCAATGGTGTGCCATGTGTCGCCTCTTGATCCAACATTATTTCTTCTTTAGGACTCCCACATGATGACTGATTTCTGCATTGATTGTGATCACTTGTAGGCTGCAAATTGCAAACAAGTGATTCTTCTTCCTTTCTTGGTTCTTGGATATTTAACACTTCACTGTTCCCAATACTTTCTTTCTTTTCTTGCTGCTGATATGCACTTGAAAACATCAAGTCATCTTCATCCTCATCCGGTATACCCAAAAATTGTGTATGAAAGCATTTCTTGTATCTCTTGAGGAAGAGAGTGATACTTATCATAGCTGGCCATAATTGATCTATTAAATGGAGACGAATCACTAGTGTGCCTAATTTTCCTTGAAAGTGAATCTTCAACATGCTGCAATTTTTGAAGCACCCTTTGTTGTGAATAGTGAAAGTCCCTCAACATTTGTTCCATGCTAAGCAACTTCCCCATAATTCCTGTTGTCAACCTGGAGTTGCACTCTGAATAGAACACGTGCTGAAATGGCCAATCCTCTCTCCAGCTGAAACAATGGGATCTTTTCACAAGGGTGGGTGCCTCAATAATGAAAAAAACCTCCAAAGAAGGTTGGTTCCTATAAAATGTATCAATGGATCTCTACTTTCTACTGCGAATCTACCATGAAAAAGGGAGAAAGAAACTTGACAGGGAAATCCTACCTAATAACAATGATACACCAAAATGTTGATGCACTCTACGTGGAACCTTGAACACTAAATCACACAAGGGAAAAAGAAGACCTTTGATTTCAATTGATCACTATGCATAAATATTTCATGAGAAGGTTTGATCCAATCACTAAAACATGAGGGAAAATGATGGAGAGAGGTCTGATACAAGACACTTTGCAGCCACCTAACATCCACTTACAGCTTCAGCAAAAGACATATAGAACACTGAACATGCCCTGCATAATATGATGAGCTAGCAACTAGGTACAAATAAAAATTTGAGAAGGGAGAGAAATCTACCACGTATGCAAATTGTTGAATGAATGTACACTATGCCAGCACTTAAAATCTGAAAGTACAATCCTTCTATTGATTGAAGAGGTTACACAACTCACCAATAGCAGAGTCTAGTCTTACCAAGAGAGGGATGGATTTTACAAGGCTGAAAAGCCATTAATATAGAAATTTACAACAAGCCAAGAGATTGACGTTGGAAAATAAAGAGGAAGTAAACTCAAACCAACTCAGCGTTTACAAAAAGTCTATTTTGTCTTCTTCTCTTTGCATGAAAGCTCCTTGACGCTAGAATTAGACGGTGAATTCATACGTTTGACCTTGCTTGTGCGTGCTCAGCTAAGCCATGTCTAAAATTACAAACTTCACTAGCTCTTTGGCGTTTGAGAATGGTCGATGGGTCTGTTAAAACGTCCACCTCTCTTTGCATGGAAGATTACACCAAGTTTCCAAAATAGACTCCCTTTGAGTTGCTCGCGTTTGCATGAAGAACAAAGAAAACGTGTAACGAATGTGTCCAGTCAACTCTACTTGGACTGCCAGATCATTGAGAGCCTTGCAACGTGGAAGGAATGCCCAAAATTAGAAGTCAAGCTTGAACTGAGCTGGACCGTTTGGATGCATGTGGTTGACTAGTCAAACTAGTCAGATTTCCCTTAGACTTTCCACGGATATTCTATTTCAACTTAGTCCATCCCTTCCATTACTTGTCTTTGATTCGGATTATTTCGTTTGTCCCTTTGTTTCATTTCCTGCGGCTTTTTGTCGACTTTACTTATTCCTTCGGAAAAAAAGTCCGAAGGAATTCGTTTCCTTGTTAATTTACATGAATTTATTCCTTTTAGGCTCTTATGTCTTGTCTCTTTTCACCGGGTTTATTTATTCAACCGAATTTCTTTGGACTTTTTGTCCTAAGGAATTCCTTCAGAGAAAAAGTCCGAAGGAATTCGTCTCCTTTGGCTATCTTTTCATGCCCTTCGGGAACTTTTGAAGGGTCCACTGTTTATGTTTCTGCCCTCCACAAGGGCTTTTGTCTCTCCTCTGTGCCCTTTGAAACTTTTGAAGGGTCCTGCCACCGACCAAGTGCCCTCCACAAGGGCTTATGTCTCTCCTTTGTGCCTTTTAGAAAAATTGGAAAGGTCCACTTCACCGACCAAGTGCCCTCCACAAGCGCTTTTGTCTCTCCTCTATAGCTTTTCGAAAGAATTGTAGGTCACTCGGGCTTTTTGTAACTCACCCGGGCTTTTTGTCTTGACTTGAAAACCGATCTTCTCAACTGTGCTCTTCTCCTTTCTTTCAGACAAAAAACCCAAAGAAAAAATCCTTGAACGACTGCCACTTAGTCATTTTTTTCAGACCTTTTGTCAGTGTTTTGAGAACTCTTTCTCTCGGACAAAATGTCCGAAGAAATAGTCCACCTCTTATACCCAAAAAATTCCTTGGGAAGACAAAACAATTAAACAGACATCTTGAATATCTTGGCTGTATTTGCACGTTTGGCTGTAATCAAGCAAGCTCCTTGGAAACCTCTGCATGACTAAACATCACCTGGCTGTAGGTGGCCACTTGGGTGGCTGTAAATGCTCATTTAAGGACCCCAAAACTGATTCACAAGACCAACTTTGCACCATAGGAAAGTTCCGAAGTGTAGGGGTGACAATTTTGCCTTGTGGGGGCAAAAATGTCAACAGTTCCTATCTCAAACCAAACCGAAGTACAAGCAACCAATCTTTACCCAACAGGCTGGCAAGATCATGGCTCTGATACCACTGTAATAACCCCTAATCAGGTTCTTGTTCACAACCATGAACTCCTGCTAAGCTCTGATACCACTGAAAGAACCCTTCTCTAATCTGCCCTGATTTTTTCAACTTTAGTTGTTTGACATTTCATCAAACATATCACATGCAATGGGACTGAACTCTAATTTATGAATATAAATGGGTTTTATTGTTGCATTTATGATAAACCAATGAACAAATATGATGCCAAACAACACTATAAAGCATAAACCAATAATGAACACAATTTGAACCTTATTCTTTCTTGAACTGAAATTAAATCAGACTTAAACTAGTACTGATTTCTTACAACAGCGAAAGTATATTGACTGATTTTCAAAAGAGTATGCAATATAACCATCAACACTACATACCCGAATGCATAGGTGTTATTACAGCTTGGAAAACGTACATGTAATGATGATTACAACTGGAGTATGAAAGATATCAGATCTGCAACAACTAATATAAATTTCCAGCCTTCAAGATGTCACAATAACCTCCAATATGGATCGATTGGCTTGAAAATTGTAGGCACAAACCACTGTACTAAAAATGTAAAAAAATGGTGCCAAAATATTCCTCAAACCCTTGCCATAAATAAACTGAAAATGATCCTCAAGAACCTGATCCAATCTGCAACTTCTCTATCAAACCCTAGGCATCCAAGATGGCAAATTTTCCTATAATTAATGACACCTCTAAAAATTATAATACCACTTGATTTGGATGCCCAATATCCTCAAAGTAAGTTGCCCACCTTAAGAAAAATCAAACGCTGCTCCAAATCCTCAAATCTTAGAAAATGGGTATGAAACCCTAGGCTGCCATGAAAGAATAATTCAGATCTGCAAGTAAACTCTTCCTCCTTGACTGCAAGCTGCGATTAAGCACAAATAGAAACCCCGTATGGATCCTGTTATAGCTTGGAATTGCACCCTTGTGAGAGAGTTCTTCAGACTCCCTCACTTCCAGCTACAAGCATGGGGGTGACCTATGGTGAGGTTGAACCTGTAGGCTTTTTATGAGGCTAGTTCCTCAGATGCTTCACTTCAGTTATTGATCTCACACTAAAATCTACCATCAGCTAAGGAAAAGGGGTAGGAGGATGACTGAAAAGGAAATCTAAGCTAAGGGAGGTGACGCACCAAAAAGAAGTGATCCACTTGGTTTGGAAAAAGAGCCAACTACTGATGAACCCAAATAGGACATAGGCTATTCTGGTTCTATCTCAAGCCATAGGCATAGAGCTTTTGCGTGGAGGTTGAAAGGAAGCCTTGCGCTTTGAAGGATAACAAAAATAGGTCTATGGGAGACACTATGAACAGGTAACACTTCAAGGAGAGCTCCACACATAGACACTTCACGCAATCCTGCACAAAACCGAAAGGGTCAAAAGCAAGGACCTGAAAAAATCGCCAATGATGAATGACAATCATACATTCTGCAAATGAAACCAAATGTGCACACTTGTTTTAACCAAAAACAGAAAAGTCTTCCTTGTATTGCTTTAAAAGTGTCTTTTACAAAGCGATTTCTGCAAAGTAATTCTATCGCCAATCTAGAGATGATTTGCTTAGCTCTAAGGCCTCTATTTATATAGAAAAGAGGGGAGAGACAAGGGGAAGAAAGAAGAAGTCACTGATGGCTGGGACTCTGATGTCATCCTGCCTTGTTGTCCCTAAATGCACCGCTCAGGATCACTAAACAATCCTCTCGAGCCCCTCACGTCTTTAAGTTTTTCTTTGGCGCATCTGAGAAGCCATGTTGTGAGCCGTTGGAATGTCTCCTCTTGGCATGACAGATTTAATCTTTGCCCCCAAGATTGATGCAGGTCTCCATGTGTTTCAGCGATGCTACATTTAAGCATCGAACGGCGATTATGGGGAGCGAACTATGGCGGATGAAAGCCTTTATAATTTCTAGCTACCAGCAGCTTGGACTCTCCAGTGCTCATTGGTCATCTTTGTGCCACTTGTGCTTTATTGATTGGCCATTTCTACTCCAGCTTATGCCACGTGGCAACCTTTCATTCGTTGCATCATGATTCTCGCGTTGCTGGACCAAGCTTAAGTCAAACACTTGAAGAATCTTGATTTAATCTATGCAGAGTAATTCGGGTTCTTTGATCTCTCCAGCTTCGGACTTTTCCAGATCCTTTACTTATAAAGCCTTTTAAGTAAAGGACTTGGAGAAACCCGATTTACTCTATGCAAAGTAATTTGGGTTCTCTAAGCTTACTTACTTAGGGCTTGTCCATCTTGAAGTCTTCTCACTTTGTTGTTTCCAAGCCTTAAGACTTCCGGCTTTTCAAACCCGATTACTTCCAATGGCTAGTTGCTTATCCTGACTTTGACGTCCATTTGCCCATCATTTCCTTTGGATACTTGGTCTCGGGATTTTCTTTTGGAGGAATTCCTTCGCCGTTTTCTTTCAATCAAATCTCCCGAAGGAATTTCTTCGGACAATTTGTCTGAAGGAATTCCTTCGGACTTTTTGTCCAGCTTCCTTCTTGCTCTCTTCCTTCGGAAATTACCTTTCGGACTTTTCAAAATGGACCTTCTCGAAGGGTGAAAGACCCTTTGGGCTTCCTGCATGTCCCTTCGGACTTCCACAAATGATCCTTCCGAAGAGGAAGATACCCTTCAAAAATTTTGAAATGGTCCTTCCGAAGGGTAACATACCCTTTGGGAAACTTACAACTATCCACTTGGGGAAGAAAAAGCCCTTCGGATTTATGAAAGTGACCCTCGAAAAAGCTGATTGGTCTTTCAAAAAAGTTGAAAAGATCCCTTTTGCCTAAAAAAGGCCCTTCGGCATTTTGAAAATGCCCTTCGGATTTTTGAAGTGGACTTGTCCCTTGAAGAACCCAAGAAGCACTATTTTTCAAGACCAAATTGGATTTGTCAAGCCCTTTTACTTGTTTCGAGCTTCTGACTGGTCAGAACTTATGAAGTAATCAAGTAGTGCTCCTTGGAGATGAAGTAATCAAGTAGTGCTCCTTGGAGAACCCGAGATACACTATCCATGAGTAATTTGGGTTTGTAAACCCGAATTACTTCTACTTATAAAACATTTAGAAGTCAAGCACTGCTAGAAACCCGATTTGCACTGTGCCCCCAGATTCCCGAAGCTGTCACTGCTAGAAAACCCGAGGTCCTCCCAAAGAATTGCCATTTTCTTGCCTAAAAGTTCTCTTTTTCATACTTAGGCAAATTTTGATATGTAGGCCAAAAATGGCCAACAAATCCCCCGCAACCAAAGTGGTATTGGGTTTTTGTCCAATCCACGATTCCAAAGGTTTTCGTCCTCAGAATAAGCTAAGCAAGTATGACCCAACTCAACAATGGAGAAATATCAAGTATCATAAAATCACATAATGAACCCTTGATGTGGTAGAGTGACCTTTTATAAACCTCCATAACAATTTTGGACTTCAAAATCCAATTAATTCTAATTTTTAGAAAATTCCAGAACCTCCAAGGGTGGCGTCCCATTTTGGGGGAAATTAATTAATTTTTATTTCCTAATTTTTATTTTTTTCCCCAACATAAAATTATAACATAAAGTCACTGTTATAATTTTTTCTATTTTTCTCATAAAGTAACTTTATAAAAATGACTTTATAAAGTAATTTTGTAAAAAGTCATTAAGTCACCTTGTCGAAAATAAAACTCCTCCATGGTACAAATCATAATTGCATAGCAAATCATTCCCTTAACTCCATTGTTAGCCTATGAAAATGTTGGAATAGGCTACCCCAAAACTCTGCGATATCTCTTAGAAAAGAGGGGACATTACACAAACCTCTATCAATAAATTTGGGGGTGGCCCTACTATCAATGACAATAGTAACTTGCTTACCTTGTAAAACTACCTCCCCTCTAAAGGGATGGTACCTAGGAACTCCAGACAAGGTTGCAAAAGTACCACTCATGTCCTCTCCCCCTTCAACTGCCAAGTGCTCCTTTTCATAGGTGGTTGCTCTTATTTCTTCTTTCTTTTCCACAAGCTATACACATTCCTCTTTCAAATCTGAATCCTCACATTTTCCAATCCCTTCATTGGAATCCTCATGTGGATGTGTCTTTCCAACTTTTCTCTCTTCGTGCATGATCTGATCCTTTTCACAACTGGCTGCCCCAATTGGTTCTTCTTCATTTATATCTCCCATTTGCAACTCCTTGAAGTAAAGCTTTGGATCACCCCAATCAAACCTCCCAATGAGCCATATGCTAAATTCATCATATGTATCAATGAAATGGTGCTCTTGGGTTACCAATCCATGGTGCCACCAATTATAAGCAGCTCCCTCCAAATGCAATATGGCAAATTTTAAGGCCTCGTCTCCCTCCATCGAACGAAGAGTAAGGTGTCTGTCTACCTTATCAACCCATTGTGCTAGCTGAAACGTTTGTAGAACCATCAAATATGGGAAGAGCAATCTTTCCCAAGGCCTCATGTAATTCTCTTTGGCTATTCCATTCCATCCAATGACCACCTCTACCCTTTTTCCATAACATAAAATCAATGAGGTCCATCTCCATCCTGAAAGGGGGCAGGTAAGTCATATACTCCTCATAAATTTCTATCAAAACAATCCGCATAAAAGGTTGTTCTTCAACTCATGGAGCTTGTTCCCCTTCATGTCCTTTAACGTCTGAAGGAATTCGCTCATTGCTCCCATCAACTAATCTTGGGCTTGAGAGAACCTCTCAAACCTTGCATTGTCCATGGCCCCCATGTCACTGTTTGACATGAAACCCTTCAATCCCATAGCTAGCCAAGATATTGGCTTTGATACCACTGAAATGTTCCAAATTAAGACAATTTGCTGAATATTAAGATTATTTGAAAACCCTAATTCAAAATGGAAAAATCTGATTTTAATTGCAGCAAACCCTAGCTGCCAAAACACCTTTATATATAGCTCAAAAATAGCTTTAAAATATGTCAAACCCCAAGCAATCATTAGCTGCTCCAAACAAGAAGTTATGGCCTCTCAAAAATAGAATTATTCTTCAAAACCCTAGGTGCTCTGGACTGCAATATTAAACAGAAAATTATAGATGTTTTATCATGCAACAAATCTCTTGAAACCCTCAATAAATTGCATAAATATTATTGCAATGAAAGGCAGAATTTTTAGTGAATTTTCTAAATGTTTTTGTCGCTGAAAAAACCCAAAAAGCCAATCACCCAAGCTGAAAAATTATGAGAAACTTACAAAATTTAATTCAAGCCAATTTGACCTTTACATGAGATTCAAACCTCTCCCAAAGCAAGTCGCCACTATGCAAAAAAAATAGGATAAATTCCAGAATTGTCCTTAGGACACAAAAACCCAAAAACATGAGAATTCGCCCTCAAACCAAATCGCCACTCCTCCAAAGCATGTCACTCCACTTGAAAAAGACAAATGGTGTCTAAAACATCCTTGTAGGAATAAATGACTCCAATGGTAACCTCTGAATGAAGCTGCCTCAAAAGAAGAAAGAGGGTTTTCATCTCTTAACTCCGTTTTTCAAAGGGTTTCATCTTCGAAGAAAATGACTTAGCATTTTTGTGCTAATAGACCAATATTCAATATCACAATATAGCATTGCCTCTCTAAATGATTCCTCTTTTCACTTTATAGCACTCCAAGTGTGGCGCCTAAAAGACGAAGGGAGGGTAACTTTAATTTAAAATACCTTTTCTTAAGATCTTTTCTTAAAATCACTTAAGCCTTCATGATCCTTAAAGGTCCCCTCTTTAAGTGAAATAAGAAACATAAAGTAACTTTCAAAAAGGTACTCATTACAAATATTCAATCAAAACATTCAATACTCTTTTCCCTTCATGCTTGTCCCTTAGCCCCCAGGAATAAGTTAAGGCTAAGGGACTTCCATAATGTCCCTATCAAAAGAGGGACATGAGAGGAATGTTAAATAATGGTTTCAATTCTTTCTTACGCATCCAATTTTTGGATTTAGAATGTGTTGTATGCCCGAAAAAAGACTTTGTACATGAAAATTATGGTTGTCTATAAATTTCAGTTGTCATACACTTTAGACAAATTTTGGTGTGTTTAGATTGTTAGACTTCCTATCAACATGAAAATTTGGTTCTTGCATAAAGTTAAACAAACACCATTGCCAAATCAACAATTATGTAATAGCACTCCATGACCCATTACTCTACACATTTAAGTCCTCTCTTCATGGTGAATATCTCTCTTATTTATTCCTCTTCTTATGGCCACAAGCGACATCATTAGGATTTCAAAGGATGTGATAATTATCAAAAAGGCTCCTTCAAGTTGCCATGGTGTAACTTATTAGATGTAAAATGTCTTTAAGAAAGTGCACTTTCATATTAATATAGTTCTTATGCATCCTATGAGCGTTAAAGACTGGCCAATTTGGCAATTGATAACAGTTAACTTGTTATATTGGATGCCACCTGTAGTTAGGCTTGGTTGCAAGTCTTTAAAAGAATCGCGATGATGTGATAAGTTGATACAGATTAAGCAATGCCAGTTAATCATGAAGACAAGTAGCCCTTATCTTGAATGAAATCTGAAGGCTCGTTGTTCTAAGTGGTTGCTACGTCCCAGAGATATGTAAGCTTGGATTCGAAACAGGGGATTACTTCAAAGAGGTATGTTTGCTTGGGACTTGTTGGCCATTTTTTTTGGCCCACATATAAAGCTTGAGCAAATTCTTCAGGGGACCAGCAGAGATGTTTTAGAGCAAGCCAAAGGACTAAGCTTTGTGCAAAGTTCTTTTATTCGGCTTCCCTTTTTTGGGCTAAGTCATTGATCATCTTCCGGGCCTTGTAGGAGCAAGTATTTCTTTCCCTTGGGTTCTATTCTTTCGGCCAAGTCTTTTCCTTGTTCTTTCTTTTGGCCAAATCTTTTTCGGGTTTTTTTTGTCTCCAAGTGATAAATTTCTTTCGGACAATTTGTCTAAAAGAATTTCTTTCAGACGAATTGTCCAAAAGAAAGGTTCTGAATGGCACTTTCAAAAATCCGAGAGGGCCTTTTCAAGCTTCGAGTGGACCATTTCAAGTTTGCCGAAGGGTCTAATGCCCTTCGAGAAGGACCTTCTCAAAAATTCTTAAGGACCATTTTCAGGTGCCGAAGGGCACTTTTCTCGACAAGAAGACCAT
The DNA here is from genome assembly GCA_037957365.1 of Torreya grandis. NCBI lineage: Eukaryota > Viridiplantae > Streptophyta > Pinopsida > Cupressales > Taxaceae > Torreya > Torreya grandis. The sequence continues at coordinate 932,987 of JARHVA010002897.1, forward strand.
TTCAAAATTCCCGAAGGATATCTTTCCCTTCAGGAGGACCACTTGACAATTTGCCAAATGGCACTTTCGGAAAAGTTAAAGGGAATTTCCACGGACATTTTGCCTGCAGGATATGGTAACAGAAAAGGGCCGAAAAAATAAGGAAATAAGCAAAAGGAAATTCCTTCGAGAAAATAATCCCAAAGGACAAAGAATGAAAAAAAGAAACCCGAAAGAATTCCTCCGAAGGAATTCCTTCGGGAAAATTGTCAGAGGGAAGCCCGCAGAAAGGAGGCCCGACAAAGAAGTCTGAAGACTTAGAGTGAGAAGAATCCGAAGTAGCTGGCCTCCAAAAGTCCAAAGTAACTGGCTTTCAGAAGTCCGAAGACTTCTATATGGAGAAGCCCAAAGAAGAACAGTTGGACAAGTCCGATGAGTAATTAGGCTCAGAGAACCCGAATTACACTGCATAGTGTAAGTCGAGATTCTCCAAAGACTTGTAGATTTTTATAAGTCAAGTAGTTAAGAAAACCCGATTTGCACTGCGAAGTGCAAATCGGGCTTTCAGAGCTGCTTGACTTAATAGAATTCATAAGTAAAGTAGTCACGAAAGCCCGAAGTCGTCAAGTTGGAGGAACCTGAAGACATCAGGTCTGGTCAGACGAATAAAAGGGTGCCACATGGCGTAAGCTGGGGCAGAGATTGACTTTTCAAAGGAATAGATGGAGGATCATCTAGGATCATTTTCTGCTGGGAAAGAGAATCGACGGTTCGTGGAAGTCCAAGCTCAAATAGACCCGAGTTAAACTTATATGGGAAAACCAATGTCTTTAGATTGTTTTTCCGTCTATAAGAAGGGTATGGTCCAGGTTTCTAAGCAGAAGCTGGTAGGTGAAAGTAATGGCCATTGCTCCTGACAAGCAACCATTCGACACAGAAGCAGCATGGTTCGGCTTGAGCTTAAGAGCATGAAGATCTCTTCCTTTTCAGACAAGACACGTGAGGGAGAAAGTCGCCATGCCGTTTTAAATGCAAGAATCGATTCAGTCGTGCAAATGGAGACATCCAGCTGCTCACAACATGGCTCCTTCGAATGCGCCAAAGGGAGACTTCAATGCACAGGGAGGGCTCGAGAAGATCTTGAATGGCACATTTTCAAGGAAAGGAGGACGAAAGCAGCAATCAACGACTTCTTCTCTTTCCACGTAGACCTCTCTCTCTCTCTTCCCTTCTCTATATATATGGGATTTCAAGCCATTTAAAAAGGTTCCTAGTTTTAGAGTTTTTGTCATCTTGCTGGGAGACGGATGCCCATTGAGATGTTTGCAAAAGCGGGCTCCTTCGACTAGGTTAAACCCTGTCGAAGTATTGTAAGAACTACCTCTTGAATGTAATGAGACTCGATTTCCTTGCCTATTTCTTGTCTTCAATTAATGCTTGTTGCTTGGTGGGTTTGTGAATGCGTTTAATCCTAGTCCATTACCCTGTTGCTTGCCTCTTTCAAGTTTTGCAGGTCCGGATTAGTGTTCTGACTGAACCTCTTCCAATGTGTGTTAGCTTGACCCTGAGATCGTGCAAGCCCAAGTCGCCTCATGACTGATCCAATGTGGGTTCAAGCGTAGATCAGTGTCCATTTAGTTTTGGTGCATCCCCTGGTTAGCCCTCTTAGGAGCCCTTATCTCCCTTCTAACCCTTTTCCCCATGAAGTTTCATTTCAGCATTAGTTTTAGGTGATCCACCAAGAGTAACTAGCCTCTTTAAAAATCCTAGAGGCTCAACCTCACCATAGGACACCCACATCCTAACGTTGTTCCATGCTTATAGCTAGAAGTGGGAGATCCTGAAAAACTCTCCCACAGGGGTGCAATTCCGTGCTATAACAGGACTCTAATGCAATTAGAATAAAAAATGATAAGTGGGATTTAGGTTTTACAAATCGTGAATGATTTGAGAACTATGTGAACCCACAAGCTAAGAACAACCTTATAGGGTGAATAGCAATAGGCATCAAGTGATGTTGACCATATCGGCATAAGCTCTATGGGAGCCCTGACAATGGTGATACATCTTATTTGGGGGCCAGTAGCAACCCAATCATGGTTCCCCCTCAGTACATTAGCAAGAATGCTTGAAGGCATATTTCACAATGACAACTTGTTTTCTTCTGTGTATGCAGGTAGGGAAGGCAATCTATAAGTGCAATATCAGAGATAAGTCAAAACCTTCTTGTCCCTACAATGAAAACATTACCAGTTTGCATGTTGAGTAAGACACATACTACAAAATAGTGTATCTGAACAATTGGTCCATTATCATCGGCTGTTTAACCCCCCACCCAATCCCCAACACAAATGTTGTTGATATTTAACATTGTAGGAATTGGAAAATTATAGGCTTAAGGCCTACCATCTTGCTTGCAAAGTCCCAAGCTTAATCGCCAACAATTATATTCATATGACACAAACCCCAGATTGACTTCATTCGAACTTATTGCTTCAGCAGTTCAATTCGCAATCTAGGACTGGTGAAAACAAATTATCCTGGTAAACTCTAGGTAAGAATAATTATCCATTAATCTACTATAAGTTATCTTCACATCAGAAGAACCTCCATCCTTTAAGAAAGAGCTATAGCCCTTCTTCAAAAACACAAGTTATCTTCAAATGCAGCAATTTTCCCCAAAATATGCATAAGGTTAACCCATAGCGTGAAGACCTCCAAACCAAATGTACTAAGAAAAACACTCAAGCACTCTAGTGTGACCTTGAATGCTTGTATACATTTGCAGAACCCTATCATCAGTGCCTGAAATAATCTTGCAAATGAAAGGAGGACAATGGATGCCATTTGGCTAGGTATTGATTACTCTAGAAAATTCATTGCTTATCCTTATATGCTCTTAACAGAATCAACATTCAAAATATTTGAAACATTTATGCGATATTCATCAATTACATGTGAAAGAAGGAAATAAGACATTTGAACAAAAGAAATCAAAAATAAAATAAATATACCCCTCTAAAAGGACAATGAGAATATGAAAGGAAAAGTTGTTATAGCACAAGGAGAGATGCCTATATTATAATCATATGGAAGGGGAGGAAGTGGAGAGAGGAATTTCATCATGGGAACAGAATGAATTCAACCAACAAGTGAGACATCTTATTCTAGAGACAATCAGACTGAAAATGGGCCAAGATCTCTCCTTTGAAGCTGCACCTTCAAATCCACAAGACTTCTGAATTACAACAATGATATCTTTATTCATTGCATCTGCCTGACCCTTTGCTCTTAGGTAGTCCAAACTTGACAGCAAATGAAAGATCTTGAACTCCATCGCGAAGTAGCCGATGCAGAGTTTCTTGTTCACGTACTTTGCATCTAGGGTTTTTGAATTCTAAAAATTGTATTCATTGTGTGAGAATTCAATATTTTGGAATTTAAAAGGCTCATTCTCTCACTCCATCTCTCATTTTTTACAATTCAAAAAAAAAGAATAATATAGATAGGTTAGTGTACATTCTTGGAGTATTTTTTTACTTTTGTTGTTTTCTTTTCTGCATCTTACTTTATTTGTTACCTCTACCTGAACGTTTTCTCCAAGGTAGTACGAACTTGACAGTTAATGCAAGATCTTGAACTCCGTCATTAAATGTTTGATGCATAGTTTCTTGTTCATATAGTTTGCATCTAGGGTTTTTTAATTCTGAAAATTGCATTCATTGTGTAAGCATTCAAGATTTTGGAATTTAAAAGGCACATTCTCTCTCTGTCTCTTATTTTCTACAAGTCAACAGAAAAATATATATAGAGAGAGATATGTTAGAGTGCATTCTTGGACTAATGTTGCTTTTGTTGTTTTATTTTCTGTATTTTACTTTATTGTTGACAAACACAACTAAAGGCTCTAATTGGTCGGGACTTGTCGACTTCTTGAGGCCAAGTATCCTTCACACGCCTAAACCAAAAAACTATCCCTTCGAATCAAATCCTAGACTTTCCTTTTCTAATATCCTTTTCTTATTGAACAGGCCAGACCAAAATAAGAGAAAATACATGCAAGCAAAGGCTATTTTCGGTTGACTGGTCAAAACTTCAGTTGACTGGTTGTTGAAGTCAAGCTCATCTCCGAGTCAAACTCGTGCTTTCAAACGTTCCAACTCAGCTTCCAACGTTTCAATTCAAGTTCTAATTTTAGCATGGCGTAGATTTCATGCATGCTCTTGTTTATCTCGTGCTTTCAAACAACCAAACGGCTCAAGAGGAAGTCCAAATTTGGAGGTAGGCGTAGCATTTTGCATGATAAAAGTTTGACTTTCAACAAACCCACCGTCCATTTTCTCTAATGCCAAGAAGCTTCATGCAAGACAAATAGACTTTTTGTAAAGGCTAAGTTGGACGGATTTAGCCTCTCTCCTATTTTTCAAACGCCAACTCTTGGCTGTTGTAATTTTCTATATAAGTTGGTTTTTCAGCCTTGAATTGTATCCCTCTCTTGGTAAGACCAAACTCTACCATTGGTGAGTTATATAACCTCTTCAATCAATAGAAGGATTGTACTTTCAGATTTCAAGTGTTGGCATAGTGTACATTTATTCAGCAATTTCCATACATGGTAGATTTCTTTCCCTGCCCAAATTTTGATTCATACCTAGTCGCTAGCTCATCATATTATGCAGGTCATGTTCAATGTTCTATGTCTTTTGCTAAAGCTGTAAGTGGTTGTTAGGTGGCTGCAAAGTGTCTTGTATCAGACCTCTCTCCATCATTTTCCCTCACATTTTGGTCATTGTATTGAACCTTTTCATGAAATATTTATGCATAGTGATAAATTGAAATCAAAGGTCTTCTCTTTCCCTTGTTTGATTCAGTGTTCAAGGTTCCAAGTAGAGTGGATCAACATTTTGGTGTATCACCGTCATTAGGTAGGATTTCCCTTTCAAGTTTCTCTCCCTTTTCCATGGTAGATTCACAACACAAAGTAGATATCCATTGATACATCTTACAGGAACCAGCCTTCTCTGGAGGTTCTTCTCACCATTGAGGCACCCACCCTCGTGAGAAGATCCCATTGTTTCAACTGGAGAGAGGATTGGCCATTTCAGCACGTCTTCGATTCAGGGTGCAACTCCAGGATGACAACAGTTTTTGGCACGCTCAGTGGGACCTATTGGATCTGATCTTGATTAAATTGCAGTTGCAACAATGTTATTCAAGATGTATTTGGTGATTCCAAGCTCAAGCAATTGCTTCTAATAGTTTAGGGACAGTTTCCATGTAAGTCTATTTTTATTGCATTATCATGAATGAATTTTGATGGCTGTGTATGAAGAGAATTCATATGATATGTTTCCTTATCAGCCCAATGATGGATCATACCAGCCTTGTCATGATACCTATGAGCCTTTTTACGAGCCTAATCAGCCTTATCAAGAGCATGAATCTTACCTTGTGAACCATAACAGTCTCAGGACCAGATTTCATCTTTCCCATATGGCTATGATGTTGCATATGAGTAGTCTTGCCTTCAAAAAAGAATGAATGAAATAGAGCTCAGAATACTAGCATATGCAAGAAAGGTTTGTTCTAACTCTCAGTATGAGGGAGTGAATGGTCTATTTCAAAATGTGTCCAATGATCTAGAAGATATAAATGGACTATGTATTCTTGTATTGGAAAAGATGGAGGCGTGGGAGAGGCAGAAAATCGAGTTAAACCAATTGTCTACAAAGGGTTCGTGTGCTTCTTATTCTCATAAAGTTCTTAATCATGCCCAATGTGTGACAAGGGAGCTTCCTAATTGTATTCAAGAGCCTATTCATGAGACTAAACCTTCTTATAGTCCCCTTTTCTCACCAATCATCCCTCAAGCTAAAGTTGTCCAGGAAAACAAGCAGGTTTTAGACTTTGATGAGGTAATGGCCAATGGAAGGAACAAAATACAGAGGTCTTTAAGAGTTTCTCTCCCCTCCAAAACTCCCTAGATAATTCCACTGCCCAAAAGATTCCAAAATCTGATCATGATCGACCTCCCATGCTTCATTTTCCCTCTCAAACAAATGAATTTCATCACCCTCCCACCATCCCCCTTCCTCAGGACGAGTTTGTTGTTTGGAGTATTGAGAAAGAGGTTGCAGCTACAGGTCAAGTTCTTGCACAGTGTATGGAGGATGCTTCAGGGGTGTTTGAGGAAGAATTTTCTATTGATACTTCACTTGAAGTTGTAATTAAGCATCCAATTACAGCTGAGAGTGAGAATACTGTTCTTGATGTAGAGGAACTTCAAGAGGAGCTGACACAGATTGAAGTTATAAATGAGTTTCAGGTATCTCCTATTGAGAAGGATCCAGATAGCCTTACAGCTAATTCAGTTCAAATAGATCAAAATGCGGAACAAAAAGATGATTAGCAGTTGTACCTTGAATCCCTACAAGAGATTGAAGAGCTTTGTATGGATATGTTGGCTATTGAAGAGCATGTTTATGAGAAATTTGATCAAGAATCACCTATTCAAGATCATGATACAGATTGGGGGCCCTATTCAAAGCTCCTTGAAGAGCTGTATGGACATGCAGCAGTCAATAAAAAGGGTGTGGTCACTCAAGAACAATGCATAGATGAGATATCACTTGACAAGGTGGTAGATGACAAGTAGTGCAAAAAATATCAGGAAGTACTTGATGAATTTGTCTTTGTTGGTGACTGGTTTGTTGTTGATGACTCATTTGAGAAGATGATAATGCAGTTGCTGGACAAGGAAAATGCATCATCAAAGGTTATGATTAATTAACATCTATAATGACCCTCACTAGTAGGATCACTAAAACACTGATATTGCACTATGGAATTTTGTCAAACACTTGTCTTGCAAACTGCTCTTGACTGGAAATTGTTTTTTTGTTTTGTTTCTCCCTTTTTGAGTGATGATAAAATGCATGAAAAGACTTAACTAAATATCCCAGATGACTACAAATGAAATTAGGATGCAAGGCATGGTAATTTTCCGACTTTCCAAAACTGTATGAGGTCTGAAAATGAATTGTAATTGAACTAATGTGCATCTACAGCCAATAGAAATTTTAACAAACATTTGTCTTGCCAAGTCTAAACTCCATTATCACTGAAGATGAAAGTAATTAACATATACAGCTAGGAGACATTATGACAAACAATTGTCATGCAACCCCAAACTCCTATATATTGCAGCTATCAAACTGATTACTATCTTGCCAACATCACTCACAGCAGATCACTCTTCATGAGTATCGATTTACAATGCTGCTGTAGAAACAATGATACAATAAGATGCAAAACTGATTCTAAAATGCAATTGTTTGTAATATAGAAAAAACCTGGATCGATGGCTGGAAGTAGCTAACCCAACAATGCCAAAGACCAATCGATTGCTCCCAAAATCATCATATTTTGTCCTCAAAATGCAGCGCCTCTTCCCCTTATTGATCTGCGATTCTTCTTCAAGCCAAGCAAAATCGAACCTGGACTGTATGTTGCGCCCGGAATGCTGTCCATACACTGCTGTAAGTACAGACCGTACTGTACGGACTGGTGCGATTTTGGGTATTAATTCGGGTCTTCACCAGCAAGTGCTGATAATGCCCTGATCATGGACGCATAGGCTGGGGTAAACGCCTCCCACAATATAAAAATAAGTCTCCCAGCCAAATAGGAGTTATGAACAAAAATATAAGTTCAGATGTGAATCGCAGTATGCTGGAAATGCCACCAGACTTCCAAAATGATCTTCAAATAAAACTCAACATAAAATGGTTGAATACCATTTCCAACGTGCAACCCTTCAGAAGTTATTTCACTTCGTCAGTTATGCAATCTCTTGAGAGGTATCGTTCTCAAGGATTATGCTGAAAATTTGCAGACTATTACGCCCCACAAATGCTCAAGAAGACTCAATGAGAAAATAGACTCCGATGCCAAATGAGAGTCCCATGGGGTCTATTGATCCACTTTTTTGGAAATTTCTTCTAGAAGCTCCTTACTTTTCTAGAAGTATCCATAATACATCTTATTAAATCTCATTGCACTTTTTAGATAAAAAGTAATTTTATAAAATAAAAGTGCACCTTAATTTAAAAATATAACATTATAGCCCCATATAAAAAGTAATAAATAAATATAATGTCTCCAAGAGCATAATGAGCCATTCAATCACCAAATAAACGCAAAAATGACTCTCTCATCACCACCATCTGCCTACGAGAGTCTGGGATAGGCAAATCCACGTAAAGTGTGATGTCGTACTAGAGAGGGGACATGATAGTCCGCCCCTCCTGAAATTGCTTGGCCTCAAGCAATCTCAATGCCTGATGCTACAGAATGGCCTCACCCTCCCAAGTAGCATCCTCAACGGGTAGATCCTTCCACTTAATCAGGAACTCTCTGATCACCCGCCTGCAAAGCTGCTTCTCTCTGCTATCCAAGATGGATTCTGGAACCAAGATCAACTTCCCCTCATCATCCAAGGGAGGTAACACTGCAGAAGGCACCACACTCTGACCCAACACCTTCTTGAGGCGTGACACATGGAATACATTATGCACTCTGCTATCTGCGGGAAGCTCCAACTCAAAAGCCACCTCACCAACCTTCCTGATAATCCTGAATGGTCCATAGTATTGTGGCTTGAGTTTCTCTGCACCACTCTTCTTGAGAGTGGACTGCCTATATGGCTGCAACATGAGGTAGACCATATCATCCACCTCAAAACTACGCTCAGTCCTCTTCTGGTCTGCATACTGTTTCTTCTGCTACTAAGCTCTGGCAATATTGTCTCTGAGAGTAGCAACTATGTCCTTACTCTCCTGTAGTAACTCACCTGCACTAGGTACCCCACTGTCACCCAACACTAAATCCAGAATACTGGGTGCCTCATAACCATAAAGTGCCATGAAGGGCGTCATCCGTATAGTTATGTGGTATGTAGTGTTATAGCAATACTCGCAGATATAAATCCATCTGACCCAAGTCTGCTATTGAGCTACCACATAATTCCTCAAATACCCTTCTACCCACTGGTTTACTATCTCTGTCTGACCATCGGTCTGTGTGTGATAGCTGGTGCTGGGTGTAAGCTCAGTACCACACAACCGGAATACCTCCTGCCAAAAGTGACTCATGAAACGGCTGTCCCTGTCGCTCACAATGTTTCGAGGCAAACTGTGCAACCTGAAAACCTCCTAGAAGAAGACCTCTGCTACTTGAGCCGCTGAGTATGTAGTACTGATAGGGAAGAAGTGAGCATATTTTGTTAACCTGTCCACCACCACATAAATACAATCTCGTCCCTGTGCCTTGGGCAAGCCTATGATAAAGTCCATGGAGATACACTCCCACTTCTTGTCAGGAATAAGAAGTGGCTGTAGGAGCCCTACTGGATATGTGTGTTCTTGTTTGTTTTGCTGGCAAACAAGACACTCCCGAACATACTGCAAAACATCAGCCTTAAGCCCCTTCCAGGTGAACCTCTCTCGAACTGCCCTATAAGTCTTGAAGTACCCGAGATGACCTGCTGTGGGTGAGTCGTGAAGTGTTCTCAAGATCATTTAGTTAACCTTCGATCCTGGGACTAAATAAATCATGTTCTTGTAAATGATTAAATCATCTACAAGTGTGTATCTGGTATCAATCGCTGCCCCCTCCACTGTATTAGAGGCCCATGTATCCCTAGCATATTCTGCTATAATCAAATGTCGCCAATCCTCTGATATCTGGATTATGGAAGTAAGGTGTGGCCTGCGAGATAGAGCATCTGCACCAACATTCTGCGTACCCTTGACATACGTGATGTCAAAGTCATATGCCTGCAACTTACCCATTTCTGTTGGCAATCATTCAGGTCCCGCTGTCCCAAAAAGTGTCTCAGACTGTTATGATCAGTCTTTATACAGAATTTGCAGCCCACAAGATACTGTCTGAACTTGGCCAGAGCATGCATGATGGCCAACATCTCCTTATCATTAATGCTAAACGATCGCTCAAGCCCTTTAAGTTTCATGCTCTCATAAGCAATAGGGTGCTTGTCCTACATGAGTACAGCACCTACTCCTCTAGATGCATCACATTGAAGCTCAAATGGCTTCAAAAAATCAGGCAATGCTAAAATCGGGCATGCAGTCATTATCTCCTTGAATCTCATGAAACAATCCTGTGCCTACTGAGTCCACAAAAATGCCCCTTTCTTCAACAACCCTGTCATGGGTGCGGCAAGTCGTGAGTAGCCACTGACAAATCTGCGATAAAACCCACATAGACCAAGGAACCCGCTCAACTGCGTAGGGTTCTTTGGTGGTGGCCAATCAACAATAGCGCGAATCTTTTCAGGATCCATCCGCACTGATGATGTGTCCTAAATATAGAAGCTCAGTCATGCCCAAATTGCATTTGGATTCCTTGGCATACAAGGACTCCTTCTGCAATATGCCCAATACTATCTCCAAATGCTCAAGATGTTCTTGCCATGACTTGCTGTACACCAAAATATCATCAAAGAATACCAGTACAAATTTCCTCAACTGATGGTGAAAAACCCTGTTCATTGTAGACTGGAAAGTGGCAGGTGCATTAGTCAAACCAAAAGGCATGACTACAAACTCAAAATGCCCACAGTGACATCTGAAAGTAGTTTTCTCAATGTCCTATTCTCTCACTCTGATCTGATGATATCCTGATCTCAAGTCAATCTTTGAAAAATAACAAGCCCCATACAATTCATCTATCAATTCATCGATGCGTGGGATAGGATATCTATTCTTAATAGTTCTTTTGTTTAACACCCTGTAATCAATACACATCCGAAGAGTACCATCGTTCTTTTTAACCAAAACAACAGAAGATGCAAAAGGTGACTTACTTGGTCAGATGTGCCCCATGGCTAGCAACTCAATGGTCCTTTCGATCTCATCCTTTAGTCGCTTCGGGTGTCGGTATGGTGTGATCATGATAGGCTTAGCGCCTTCCTCCAGCTCAATAATATGCTCAATGCCTCTATCTGGCGGTCTGCCTGGTGGAATCTCGCTAAATACCTTCTCATATTTAATTCTCAACTTCCGACTATCAGGATGATATTCCACCTTGTGCTGGTCCTCCTGTGTGGGCATCAAGGTACAAATAGCTGCCCACTCTATATCATTATGCCTGGCTAGCCTCTCCATCCTCCTAAGTGAAATAGTCCTAACATCACTATTATGAATAGCCTTCAACACATGTGTTCTGCCATCTACCTCGAACCGTATCTCCATATCCTTAAGTCTCATGGTAACCTCCTCCAACGAATGTAGCCACTGCATCCCAAGCACAATGTCCATGTCACCCATGTTGACCACATGATAATCTGCCTTGAACTCATAGTTGTTCAGGCGTAGAGGTAGATCACATACTATCCTGTCACATCGAAGAATAAATCCATCAGCCACCTTAACTTTCAGTCCATCAAACTCCTCAGTGGTGAGCCCACGCCTCTCCACGAAGCGTGCATCAATAAAGTTGTGCGTGGCACCAGTATCCAAGAGTGTAATAACCTTTTGTCCTCCCAAGACACCTCTAAGTCTGAAAGAACCCTCTCTGAATACTAGATAGACGTGCCTCCTGTAAATGTAACTCTAGTTCCTCCTTTTGTTCAGCATTATCTACTTCTTGTTCCTGCTTTGCATCATCAGGATCATGGTACTCCGAGTTGTCTGAATTTGAGCCCTCGTAATAAGCCCACATCACCCTGTTGGCCTTTCCCTTAGGCCTCATAGGACAGTCATGTCCAAACTCATATGGACCCTTGCAATAGAAGTATAACTTCTTCTTACGTAGGTCATTAAGCGTCTCCTTATCCAAGGATGTAGCTGACTTGCCTTTCGTGTCATCAGCCTTATCTTTACTTTTGCTGAATCCCCCTTTATTATCTCTGTATGATGAAGAGCCCTTTGAACGGAACCTATTTGTTGGCGCTGCAAGTTCCATACTCCGGCTTTTCTTCATGGCTTCTTGAAATGTGAGAGGATTAAAGGCCTTAACCCACCCCTTGAGTGGTTCAGTCAACCCTTCTGTAAATAAAATGACTAGTCTTCGTTCTGAAATATCAGGTACCATTGCTACTAGCTTCTGGAAGTCATTAATATAAGCATCAAGGGAACCATGCTGTTTTAGTTGTGCCAATTCACGGAAACTCACCTCAAGATCTTTGACATCAAACCTTTCAATCAGCGTGTTGGTAAACTCCTCATATGTAGTGATAAGGTTGTGTCCAAGAGTGACTAACCCATGATACCACCACTCGTGAGCAGCTCCTTCAAGATGTAGTGTGGCAAATCTTATGGCATCCTCTTCAGGCATTGGTCTCAAAGAAAGATAATTATCAAGCTTTTGAACCCAAGACCTAGCTGTGCATTTGTTACTTCCATCATAGTAAGGCATGGAAATCTTACCAAGTGTTTGTTAATAGTCATTCCTTGGAGCATAGCGATCATTTCTTCCTCCTCTCTTATTTCTTTGATACATGAATTGATCAAATGTCCATATTTCTCTCATATCCGGAGGGAGAGTGGTATACTCCAAGTAGGCCTGTCTAGCTTCATCTCCAAATGGAGTAGCTAGAGCAGCATGTGGTTGTCCTTCTCTTGGTGTAAAGGTGGGAAAAAGAAGCCTAGACGCTGATCCTCCAGCGCGTTGTATTGACCTTTCCTCATTAACTCCACTATGTTCAGCTGTGTGTTGATGATTTTGATCTGGAATGGCTTGCTGATCCATTCTTGCTAATAAGCGTGACATCATATCAAGCATATTGTCAAATTTCCTTTCAGTACTTGCATCTCTATCTTCCTCTGCCATATTTTGAATTGATTTGCCGGTGTCTCTTAATGCTTCTGACAATGTATCCCCTTCAATCTGAGGATTCTGATTTTGTTGTCTCCGTTGTTCCCTGCTATAATATCTGATTTCTCTCTCACTCATCTGCTGTTTAACTGATCACAGGATGGTAGGATGATGGCTCTGATACCAATGTAATGACCCTCACTAGTAGGATCACTAAAACATTGATATTGCACTATGGAATTTTGTCAAACACTTGTCTTGCAAACTGCTCTTGACTGGAAATTGTTTTTCTGTTTTGTTTCTCCCTTTTTGAGTGATGATAAAATGCATGAAAAGACTTAACTAAATATCCCAGATGACTACAAATGAAATTAGGATGCAAGGCATGGTAATTTTCCGACTTTCCAAAACTGTATGAGGTCTGAAAATGAATTGTAATTGAACTAATGTGCATCTACAGCCAATAGAAATTTTAACAAACATTTGTCTTGCCAAGTCTAAACTCCATTATCACTGAAGATGAAAGTAATTAACAGTTACAGCTAGGAGACATTATGACAAACAATTGTCATGCAACCCCAAACTCCTATATATTGCAGCTATCAAACTGATTACTATCTTGCCAACATCACTCACAGCAGATCACTCTTCATGAGTATTGATTTACAATGCTGCTGTAGAAACAGTGATACAATAAGATGCAAAACTGATTTTAAAATGCAATTGTTTGTAATATAGAAAAAACCTGGATCGATGGCTGGAAGTAGCTAACCCAACAATGCCAAAGACCAATCGATTGCTCCCAAAATCATCATATTTTGTCCTCAAAATGCAGTGCCTCTTCCCCTTATTGATCTGCGATTCTTCTTCAAGCCAAGCAAAATCGAACCTGGACTGTATGTTGCGCCCAGAATGCTGTCCGTACACTGCTGTAAGTACAGGCCGTACTGTACGGACTGGTGCGATTTTGGGCATTAATTCGGGTCTTCACCAGCAAGTGCCGATAATGCCCTGATCATGGACGCATAGGCTGGGGTAAACGCCTCCACAATATAAAAATAAGTCTCCCAGCCAAATAGAAGTTATGAACAAAAATATAAGTTCAGATGTGAATCGCAGTATGCTGGAAATGCCACCAGACTTCCAAAATGATCTTCAAATAAAACTCAACATGAAATGGTTGAATACCATTTCCAATGTGCAACCCTTCAGAAGTTATTTCACTTCCTCAGTTATGCAATCTCTTGAGAGGTATCGTTCTCAAGGATTATGCTGAAGATTTGCAGACTATTACGCCCCACAAATGCTCAAGAAGACTCAATGAGAAAATAAACTCCGATGCCAAATGAGAGTCCCCTGGGGTCTATTGATCCACTTTTTTGGAAATTTCTTCTAGAAGCTCCTTACTTTTCTAGAAGTATCCATAACACATCTTATAAAATCTCATTGCACTTTTTAGATAAAAAATAATTTTATAAAATAAAAGTGCACCTTAATTTAAAAATATTACATTTTAGCCCCATATAAAAAGTAATAACTGAATATAATGTCTCCAAGAGCATAATGAGCCATCCAATCACCAAATAAACACAAAAATGACTCTCTCATCACCACCATCTGCCTACGAGAGTCTGGGATAGGCAAATCCACATAAAGTGTCATGTCGTACTAGAGAAGGGACATGACAACATCCTGCTTTGCAACTCATACCATCTCTTGGAAGGAGTATGTTCAGGAATTTCCTATTTGATCCAGGTGGATCATGCTTTGTCATCGTTAGCTAGGTTCCTTATTTGTTTGCTTTCCTCCAAGTGTTGTTCAATTATAGTAGTTTGCTTCAGTTTTGTGCAATAAGTGCTTGTTTGCACATTTGCTTCTTACTTAGTTTTCCTGGTTTCCTGTGTTTCCCTTCTTATTTTGAAGGTGGAAGGTTACTTCAGCCCTGGTCAAGAGGAGATTTTCAGTCAGAAATCAGGGTTATCATTGTTTCGGGAGTTCGAATAGCATGTACATGGTCTGAGGTCTCAAGCATAGCAGGCATGTTGGGCCAGCAGAATCGCCAAAAATGTTGACATGTTTGCCTCCACAGGCCAAAATTGTCAACCTTACTATTCGGAAGATGGTCTTATGGTACCAGTTTGTCTTGTAAATCAGTTTTTTGGGGTCCTTAAATAGACACCTACAGCCATGTAAATTGGTAAAGACACCTACAACCATGCAAATCCCAAGGAGCCATCTACAGCCATCATATAAAGCATGAACTCTGTTTGAGGGAAAGACACCTACAGCACGTTCAAAGGCCATATCCCTTATTCAAAATGTCACATACAGTCTTAAAGCTCCAGCCCTGTAGAAGGAACGAATTTGTGAGGTGTATAGGAGCCAATGAAGAATTAATAGCTACAGCCATCCTTCAAGTTAACCTACAGGCCTGTAGGTTCACTTTCAATGAAAGCATGGGATCAAAGGGCAAAATCATGCAGGGTTAGTTTCTCTGATTTTTTCCCAGGTGGTTCAACAAAAGGACGTGGGTGGATTTATGGTACAAGCTTTGTTATTGGAGTGGTTCCAATACTTAGCCCCAAGCCTCATAAATTGGCTCGATACATGTTGAAAGTTTTAGATAAAAATACTATTTACCGTGCTCTTGATTCTCTACAACCTTCACATAAAACATGGGATGATCTACTTGAGGATGTTAGAGGTGCCCTGGGTTGCGACTAAAAATACATATGTTCTACTTGTTGAGACATACTGCATATCTGGACTGTTTGAAAAGGCAGAGGTTGTTTTGCATGCGATGCGCAAACATTGTTATTCTTATAGGGTTACTGCATACAATACATTAATTAATGCCTTGGGCAAGGTTAAAAATATGCACAAAGCAAAGGAAATTAAATTGAAGGAAGATATCCTTCAGATAAAAAGTCAGAAGGAATTCCTACGGACTTTTTGTCCGAAGGAATACTTCGGAGAATTCGCAAACAAAAACCCATAGCCAACAAAGAAATAGGAACAAAAAGGGATGCAAGACAAAAGTCCGAAGGAATAAGGATGTTTACAAAAAGCCTGGGTGCCCTACAAAACGCCCAGGTGCCCTTCAATTCTTCCGAAAAGCCAGTTTTGAAGGACACCAGCCCTTGCGGAGGGCACTTGGTTGGTAAAGTGGACCTTTCCAATTTTCTCGAAGGGCACTTGGTCGGTGGCAGGACCCTTCAAAAGTTCCGAAAGAATTCAAGGACACCAGCCCTTGCGGAGGGCACAAAGGAGAGACAGAAGCCCTTGCGGAGGGCAGAGACATAAACAGTGGACCCTTCAAAAAGTCCCGAAGGGCATGAAGAGATAGCCAAAGGAAAAAAATTACTTCGGACTTTTTTTCCGAAGGAATTGTTGACAATTCTTCCACAAGTCGGATTGTCTTTTGCCATTTAGAAAGTTCACGTCTCTAGCCAAGGGAAGAAGAATACATTGTTTTTGGTAAGGGCCTTTGCTACAAAAAAGATGAATTCCTTCGGACTTTTTGTCTGAAAGAATGGTTCATGAAACAAGGGCAAAGCCAAAGAAATAACAAATAACAAAAGGGAAGCCTATAAGCAAAAGGAAGTAATTCCTTCAGACTCTAAAGTCCGAAGGAATACTTCGGAGAAACCAAAAGTCCATTCAAACAAGCAAGGCAAAGAAGTCCGAAGGAATACTTCGGAGAAACCAAAAGTCCATTCAAACAAGCAAGGCAAAGGAAGTACCCTTCGGAAGGGTTGTTTTCAACATTCCCGAAGGGCACCTACCCTTCAGGAAGGCACAGGAGCAAATTCAGAACCTTAGTAAAAAGCCCGGGTGCCCTACAATTTTTTTGCAGGGAACAAAGGGAGAGCTAAATGCCTTTGCGGAGGGCACTTGGTCGGCAGAAGGGACCATTGCAAATTTCCTGAAGGGCACTATTCAAAGGCCGAAGGGCACATTCAGAAGGAAAAGGCAAGGGAAGATATCCTTCAGACTTTTTGTCTGAAGGAATTCCTTCGGACAAAAAGTCCGAAGGAATTCGGAAGACACAAGGAGGGACCAAAAGAAGAAAAAGAACAAAGACAATGAATTCTTTTGCACTTTTGTCCGAAGGAATTCCTTCGGACAAAAAGTCCGAAGAAATTCAAATTAAGGCCCGTAGAAAAGCCGATGGAAGAAATCCCGAAGAAATTTTAAAATATTGCAAAAAACAAAGGGCAAAGGCAGGAAGAAGAGACCTTTGGACTTTTTGTCCGAAGGAATTCCTTCGGACAAATAGTCCAAAGAAATTCGGAGAAAGGGCCGCAGGAAAAACCCGAAGAATTGCAAAGCCAAGAAAGCCAAGAGAAAGAGAAGGCCGAAGGAAATTGCCAAGCAAAGAATTCTGAAGGGAATAAGAAGCCTAAGGGTGATGTCCCGCAAGACGTCAAATTTTGACTGTGGGAAGTAACCATTGGAACAGGGGTAAAGCCAGAATTCCGAAAGAAAAGGCCAAACGGATAAAAATATAGACAAATACATCTGAATATAGAACCCCACCAGAAATAGACACGAACAAGCACACCAAAATAAGACAAAATACATGCAAGCAGGAGCTATTTTCGAACATCGGTCAAAGCTTCAATTGACTGATTATTAAAGACATGCTCATCCCCGATTCAACTCGCGCATCCAAGAATCAACTGAAGTTCTAAATTCGAATGTCGAGTTGACCGTTCTAGAGTTAGAGTTGACTAATTGTTAAACACCGCATCCACTAGGAGCTTTCCATGCGAAGGAGTATGATCTCTTCGTCCAACTCAGCATGATCTCTTCGTTTAAACTCAGCTTTCAAACGCTACAACTCGGCATCAAGCAGCTCACGAAAAAGTTCTAAAATCGACATTTGTGTGGATTTCCATGCAAAGAGAGGTGGGCGGTTCATAACAAAAACAAGTTCACTTCATCAAATGAAGAAGCTTCATGCAAGCACAAAAAGGAAAATATATTTTATTGAAAGGCCAAGTAAAGCCTTGAGTTAACCAAAGTGAATCCTTCTCTTCAAATTTTCAAAGCCAATCTTTGGCCTCTTGTAATTTTCTATATAAT
Organism: Torreya grandis; assembly: GCA_037957365.1. Lineage (NCBI taxonomy): Eukaryota > Viridiplantae > Streptophyta > Pinopsida > Cupressales > Taxaceae > Torreya > Torreya grandis. The sequence continues at coordinate 950,891 of JARHVA010002897.1, forward strand.
GGCTTTCAGCCTTGTTTAAAATCATCCAATCTCTTTCTTGGTTAGACCAGACTCTGCCATTGGTGAGTTGTGTAACCTCTTCAATCAATAGAAGGACTGTATTTTCAGATTTCAAGTGTTGGCATAGTGTATATTTCTTTAGCAATTTGCACAAGCGGTAGATTTCTCTCCCTTCCCAAATTCCGATTCATACCTAGTTGCTAGATTATCCTTATGCAGGTCATGTTAAAGTGTTTTTTATTGTCTTTTGTTGAAGCTGTAAGTAGATGTTAGGTGGCCGCAAAGTGCCTTTTATCAGACCTCTTTCCATCGTTTTTCCTCAGGTCTCAGTCATTGGATCGAACCTCTCCATGAAATATTTATGCATAAGTGATCGATTGAAGTCAAAGGTCTTCATTTTCCCTTGATTGTTCAATGTTCAAGGTTCCAAGTTGAGTGGATCGAACTTCTCGTGTATCACCCCCTTTTAGGTAGGATTTCCCCTTTAAGTTTCTTTTTCCCTTTTCCATGGTAGTCCGCAGTGTAGAGTAGGGATCCTCATTGATACATCATACAGGAACCAGCCTTCTCTTGAGGTTCTTCTCACCGTTGAGGCACCCACCCTCGTGAGAAGATCCCATTGTTTTAGCCGGATAGAGGACTGGCCGTTTCACGCACATCTTCGATTCAGGACGCAATTCCAGGTTGACAACAGGAATTCCTTCAGACAAAAAGTCCGAAGAAATTCAGGAGAAAGAAAAAACCCGCAGAATGGAAGAATTCAAGAAGGGCAAGAAACAAAGAATTCCGAAAGAATTCTAGGGAGATAAAATGAAGTCCAAAGGAAATGAGAGTAAACATAAAGCCCACGGGAATTTGAAAACCAAAAAGCCCAAGGCATATAGAAGGAATAAATTGGGAAAATTGGCAGGTAAAAATCCGAGGGAATTTACAAATTGCAAAAAACCCGAAGAAATGAGAAACAAGGCAAAGAAAGAAAAGGAGGGAAGATATCCTTCGGACAAAAAAGTTCGAAGGAAAACCTGTTGTCAACCTGGAGCTGCGCCCTGATTCGAAGATGTGCATGAAATGGCCAGTCTTCTATCCGGCTGAAACAATGGGATCTTCTCACGAGGGTGGGTGCCTCAACGGTGAGAAGAACCTCCAAAGAAGGCTGGTTCCTGTATGATGTATCAATTAGGATCTCTACTCTATGCTGCGGACTACCGTGGAAAAGGGAGAAGGAAAACTTAAAGGGGAAATCCTACCTAAAGGGGGGTGATACACCAGAATTTTCATCCACTCAACTTGGAACCTTGAACACTGAACGAACAAGGGAAAAGGAAGACCTATGATTTCAATCAATCACTTATGCATAAATATTTCATGCAGAGGTTTGATCCAATGACCAAAAATTGAGGGAAAACGATGGAGAGAGGTCTAATAAAAGACACTTTGCAGCCACCTAACTTCCACTTACAGCTTCAGCAAAAGACATAAAGAACACTTTAACATGCCCTGCATAAGAATAATCTAGCAACTAGGTATGAACCAAAATTTGGGAGGGGAGAGAAATCTACCACTTATGCAAATTGCTGAATGAAATATACACTATGCCAATGCTTGAAATCTGAAAGTACAGTCCTTTTATTGATCGAAGAGGTTACACAACTCACCAATGACAGAATCTGGTCTAACCAAGAGAGATATTGGATTCCTTTTAATCAAGGCTGAAAGCCATTATATAGAGAATTACAAGAGGCCAAAGATTGGCGTTGAAAATTTGAAGAGAAGGATTCACTTCGGTTAACTCAAGGCTTACTTGGCCTTTCAATAAAATATGTTTTCTTTTGTCTTTGCATGAAGCTTCTTGCGCTTGAGGAAGTGAACTTGTCTTTGTAATGAAGCGTCCACCTCTCTTTGCATGGAAATCCACACCAATGTTAATTTTAGAACTCTACGTGAGCTGCTTGATGCTGAATTGGAACGTTGGAAAGGCTGAGTTGGCCGTTTGATAAGCTGAGTTGGACGAAGAGATTATTCTCCTTCGCATGGAAAGCTCCTAGTGGATGCGGCGTTTAACAGTTACTCAACTCTAAATCTGGAATAGTCAACTTGTCATTCGAATTCAGAACTCCAGTTGAAGCTGAGTTGGACCCTCGAATGCATGAGATAATCTGGAGACGAGCGGGACTTTAATAGCCAGTCAACTGAAGCTTTGAACGGCGTTCGAAGCTAGCCCCTGCTTGCACTTGCATGTATTTTATCATGCTCTGGTCTGCCTGTTCCTGTCTATTTATCGGCAAGATTCTATATTCGGATGTATTAATCTATATTCCGTCTATATTTTCTCCATTGCGCTTTGCTTTCGAAATTCTGGCTTTACCCTTGTTTCAACGGTTACTTCCCATGGTCAGAATTTGACAGCTAGCGGGACGTCACCCTTTGGCATTTATTCCTTCGGACTTCTCTTATTTCCTTGAATTTCCTGCGGCATTTCTTTCTCTCGGCTTTATTCTACGAAGTATTCCTTCGAACAAAAAGTCCGAAGGAATTTCTTCGGACCTTTTCCCGGGCTCCTTTTCATAGTCGAGTTTTATTTCTCTCAACTTTATTGGCTTCGCATTTCTTCAGGTTTTTTCCGTGGCCCTTTCTCCGAATTTCTTTGGACTTTTTGTCCGAAGGAATTCCTTCAGACAAAAGTCCGATGGTCTCTTTTTGCTTTGCCTTCACTTTTTTTTCTACGGACTTTCAAGTCTTCCGAATTTCTTCGGACTTTTTGTCCGAATGAATTCCTTCGGACAAAAGTCCGAAAAAATTCATTTCCTGCCTTGGCCTTTTAACTTTTCCGAAGCATTCGTATTTTTTGCTGTCGGCTTTTCAACGGGCCTCTTCCTCTGTCTCCTGAATTCCTTTAGATGAAAAGTCCGAAGGATATCTTTGCTTTTGCTCTTTGAAATGTGCCCTTCGAAAAAGTCACCACGGTCCTCTCGCCGACCAAGTGCCCTCCGCAAGGGCTAGTTGCTCGTGTCTGTGCCCTTTTCGGAAGAATTGTAGGGCACCCGGGCTTCTCGCAAAGGTCCCGAATTCGTTCATGTTCCTTCCCGAAGGGTAGGTGCCCTTCGAGATTGTTGCAAATGACCCTTCTGAAGGGTACCTTGGCTTTTCTTTGCTTATTTGGGTGGACTTTTGGATTCTCCCTGTTTGGCCTGCGGGTGTTCTCTTATAATTTCTCCGAAGTATTCCTTCGGACAAATGTCCGAAGGAATTACTTCCTTTGTCTTCTACCTTGAGGACTTTTGCCTTGGCACTTTTCCGAAGGTTCTTTTCCGAAGTAAAAACCTTTTGATGAACCATCCCTTTGGAATCTTCCTGTTGTAGCAAAGGCCCCTTACCAAAGAAAAACAACGTATTCTTCTCAATGATTTCTTTCTTGGATGGAGATGCGAATTTTTCGAGCGGCAAGAGACAATCTGCCCTGTGGAAGAATTGTCAACAATTCCTTCGGACTATTTTGTCCGAAGGAATACTTTGGGAAAATTGCAAGCAAGAAATACAACCAAAAAAAAGTGCACAAAAAGAATAAAGTCCGCAGAAATTAAAAGGAGATAACAGAAAATTCGAGACCAAAGGAAATCCGCAAATAACAAAAGAATATCCGAAAGAATTAGGCTAAGGGGTTGAAACAAGATAATAGACCAAATATAGATAAGATTTTCAGAAAATAGAATCCCATCAAAAACAGGCAAGCCATGAACAGACAAGACCAAAATAAGAGAAAATACATGCAAGCAAAGGCTATTTTCGGTTGACCGGTCAAAGCTTCAGTTGACTGGTTCTTGAAGTCAAGCTCATCTCCGGGTCAAACTCGTGCTTTCAAACGTTCCAACTCAGCTTGCAACGTTTCAATTCAAGTTCTAATTTTAGCATGTCGTGGATTTCATGCATGCTCTTGTTTATCTCGTGCTTTCAAACAATCAAGCAGCTCAAGAGGAAGTCCATATTTGGAGGTGGGCGTAGCATTTTGCATGATAAGAGTTTGACTTTCAACAAACCCACCGTCCATTTTCTCTAATGCCAAGGAGCTTCATGCAAGACAAATAGACTTTTTGTAAAGGTTGAGTTGGACGGATTTAGCCTCTCTCCTATTTTTCAAACGCCAACTCTTCGCTGTTGTAATTTTCTATATAAGTTGGCTTTTCAGCCTTGAATTGTATCCCTCTCTTTGTAAGACCAGACTCTGCCACTGGTGAGTTGTGTAACCTCTTCAACCAATAGAAGGATTGTACTTTCAGATTTCAAGTGCTAGCATAGTGTACATTCATTCAGCAATTTCCATACGTGGTAGATTTCTCTCCCTTCCCAAATTCTGATTCGCACCTAGTTGCTAGCTCATCATATTATGCAGGTCATGTTCAGTGTTCTATATGTTTTTTGTTGAAGCTGTAAGTGGATGTTAGGTGGTTGCAAAGTGTCTTGTATCAGACCTCTCTCCATCGTTTTCCCTCACGTTTTGGTTATTGGATCAAACCTTTTCATGAATATTTATGCATAGTGATAAATTGAAATCAAAGGTCTTCTTTTTCCCTTGTTTGATTCAATGTTCAAGGTTCCAAGTAGAGTGGATCAACATTTTGGTGTATCACCATCATTAGGTAGGATTTCCCTTTCAAGTTTCTTTCTCCCTTTTCCATGGTAGATTCGCAGCATAGAGTAGAGATCCATTGATACATCTTACAGGAACCAACCTTCTTTGGAGGTTCTTCTCATCATTGAGGCACCCACCCTCGTGAAAAGATCCCATTGTTTCAACCGGAGAGAGGATTGGCCATTTCAGCACGTCTTCGATTCAAGGTGCAACTCCACGTTGACAATAGTACCAGTTGATGGCCATTCCCCAAAAGATATCCGGGAAGCATCTTAACCACATCCAAGTATTTGCCTATCCATTGGCAGCCCAAATCATGATACACGTATGGCATTTCCATATCGGATTGTCAGATTTGTCACCAGTAAATTTTGGCAACTTCTGCTTTTTTGGAGATGGAGTTGATGGGGTAACCATGGCTCTGCATTGGTTTTTCGAAAATAGATATCCCTCTTAAGAAGGTTAGTGTCGAATGTTCCTCTACTTTTTTAGCACTATCAAACACGTCTCTACACTCAACCCTTGATTTGGCAAGGATCCATAGACTATCTTACCAGCCATTACGGCCCTTTTCATGTGCACCAACTTGTCATTCAAACTATCATGAACTTTCACATGATTCCCTTGCAACACCTTCTAACCCAAACTGGTCAAGAAGGTCCACACTTCCTCCCTCCCAAAGGGACTATGGCAAGGTCCACCAATACCGACTGAACCCTTGCTTGGTTTCGGCTGCAGCTATGGCTATGAATTCTTACACTTTGGCCTTGGCTTTTGCTTTGGCATTGTCTTTGTTCTTTGTACTTGATTGATAGATTTTTAGAACAGCCTTTTTTTCTTCGGTGTTGCTCCACCAATCAAGTAGATCGTTTAACTTCTTGATCCACTCCCTTACTATGTGTCTCTCTCCCGCCTTTGATCAGAGTCAACATGAATCAATGCTCATACATGTCAGTCTTCATTTTTTGTAAACTCTTTGAACCATTGTAATATTTTTTTTTGATATGTTTCATGGTTATGTTTGGCACATAGGTTTGTGAATTTAATTTAACTTGACCCAACGTTCTCTAAGGCAACAGCACCAAGTGCAGTATGGTTAATGTCTACTAAGATACTACACCATGAATAGCAGTGTACACAGAATAGTACTCTGAACAATAACAGCGTGTATTCATTAAAGATAAGTCTCAATACAATTTGCATAGTATAGGGAAGATCTCATACAAGCACCCCTATCCCGTCATACAATATGCTATTTGAAGGACAAGACCCAATACTTGTCAGTTAAGCCAACCATCACAACCAACTAACTAAATGCTGACAAAAGACTAACAAACAATGTCCTATAACAATAAATGTTGTCATAATTAACGGTCTACAATGATAAACGATGCAGTACATTAGAGACAAACAATGACAACCATTCATCCATCTGGCTTCTATCCTTCAGTAAAACAGTCCATCAATTGGCCTTAATCCGGGCACTTGTGCTGTCAGCTATCACATTTAATATATTCTTGAAAGCAACGGCATTCCAAACTTTGTGCAGGACATCAATAAATCAAATCTTGCAGAGTACCACGAAATACATATTTACTTCAACGCAGATATCCTCCTTTGAAATCTAATAAATCTTCTAAAGCATTTTTTTGCTAACAGAATCAGAAAGATAACAAAAATTACTTTCTAAACCCATTGCAGAAATTATGACATAAATGAATGATTTTGGAAACATTGAAAAGTTACAGTAGGAAAGGACAACTATAACTCACCTGTGTGTGGTTCTCCGCATAAACTAGCATTTTGTCAGTCTTCTGAGCATTTTTTATCAAGGTGTCCACAATCTGCATCAAATGACAAATGTGACATGACTTCAACTACGTGTAATGAAACTAAAACACCTCACACATCTATCAAAAAATATGACTGTTTACACAAGTCATAATTGAAGACTAAAACCAAAAATCATACCCACTCTCAACAAAAGCATGCCATATTTACGTTTTTTAAGGAGTAGATGTGTGAACCATCATCTAGATTTATTCTGCACTGCATCTAAAACAATATTCCCAATCCACATTCCAAAATGACAAGCTGTGCCATACAACAAATTTTAAGGACCCATACATTTTTAGAGGTTTAGAAATCTTAATAAATCTTTTCCAATATCAAACACTCAATTTTTTATGTTTGGAAAAAATCCAAAATCCTTTTCCAATTTCCTTAAATATTTTATAGAAAATTTTGGAACATTCAAAAACTTAAATTTGGAAAATTCAAAAACTTATTTCCATGAATACTTATGGGGGAAACTGCCAGTTAGCTAACATTAGTTAAATTTTCCACAGCAAGCTCATTATTCATGCAAGCAGAACACATTAGATATGCCGTTATATGTTTCAGCTGAAATTAACAGGAGGCTTGATACCATACACACAAAAATGACCATTGACAGCTAGTGTTTTTCCTGCAATGGCCAACATAGAGACGGATTTCACATGCTTCGGATTATCTTTAGCTGCAATTAACTAGAGGCTTGATACCATACATAAAAAAACGACCATTGACAGCTAATGTTTTTCCTGCAATGACCAACATAGAGAAGGATTTCACATGGTTTGGATTATCCGAAACATTGAGAAAGCAAGAGACAAATTATGTAATGTCCCCAAATTGGGGCATAGCCTGAAAACTAATATTTATCCACAAACCCTCTCAAAAGATGAAATTTTCTGATTTTTCCAGCAAAACCCTAAATATCAAACCCCTAACCAACAAGCTGTAACTAATCCTTAAAACCCTAGCATTACTCATGCAAATTATGGAATTAAACCTTCAAACACTAGCCCATGAATTAAGGAAGCTGCAAATGAATAATTAGGGCATCATTCTCAAGATATTCTGTCATTCCTTCACCATAAACACTCAGAAAATTACAGCGAAAAAAATACCTGGAAATTCTGATGTTTAGGATCAATTGAGGCTGTAAAAATATCATTAAAATTATATTAAAAATATGAGACTAATTTCTGAATGTCAAAGTAGACTGTTTGGATTCAAATAGCCATCCCAAATAGCAAAATCAGACTCCCAAGGGAGTTGCCACCCTATAACAAAATACTGCTTTTCTTTAGGGCTTAATCACAGCCCTACTTGGTACTCCAAGGCCCTTCAAACAGGTCGCCCAGCCAAGATAAAATATCATAAATAAATTCAATTCTTCCACAAGCAAGTTTGGCTTCAATAAGGCCTCCAATTCGTTGTCATGAGCCCCAAAGGAGGGGTGCCACTTCCACCAATAGTGTTCTGCCCTTCTAGGGCATCAAGCACTGCCTGCCACCTGCAATTTATGCCCTTATGTGAAATCGCTTCCCTCAAAATGCTCTATGCTGCCCTAGGTCAATTCACCCCACTTGGTGTACAACTTTCCACCTTGTTGAATGCCACCTTACTGCGTTTTGTCCACAAATTGGTGAATATACTGAAAATTCAGACCGATAAAGCTCCTTACAACCCCTGAATGAGGATGCCGTCACTGAAAGTAAGGGTTTTTGTCCTTACTTCAGACTTCCATTGAAGTGTTTCGTCCTCAATGGATAAGCTAAGTATTTTCATGCTCTAAGCTTACAAATTCAATTATCAAATTAACATGCCCCCTCAAATGAATTACAATCCCTTTATAAATATTCATCTTGTTAGTTGGGCGCCCAACATGAAGGGAGAGTAAAAGTGAACCATAAGGTCGGCTATCTTTTTAGAATCACTTAAAGGCTTTTTGAGTCCTTTAAGTCAAAAAAGGTCCTCCTCAATGCAAAATTAGATTTACTTAAGTGAAAACTCACTTTTTACCTTTGAAGAGGGGGAAATAGTGCTTCCCATTTTGCCCTTCTTCCCTTAGCCTAGGAGAAACATCAAAAGAACTAAGCTATGGGTCATGTCGATGCTTTGGCCAAAAAAAGGGACATGACAATCCTCCCCGCCAAAAATTGTTTGTCCTGGTAAGGTCCCCTTTTCTAGGGGGTTGACTTTTGATCAACCTTTTGAAGACCTTTAGCCTATTTTAGTCCCTATGGGCTAAGCGATGAATCAAGGGGAATATTTGTAAAAATTTAGGATATTGCTAGAGAGTGATTTTAATCATTTGGAACTAAAAAGCAATGTTCCTAATTATTAATTGTAATTTATTATTTAATTGCTCCTCAAGTAATTTTAATTACTATATTATGAGGTGTAAATTAGATAATAAAATAGGACACATTCATGAGGACTTGACCCTCAATTAAAAGTCCTTAATGACTTTGGACATAAAGGAAGGGACACAAAAGTGGACGCCACACTTGGGGAAGACCCAAGTGGCTAAAAGAGGTCTATCTTTGTTAATAAACCCTTATGAGTGGTTTGTCCACCTTGGAGGAATTATAAAATCAGGGCTTGAGACATTTGAAGATCATCTTTTTGTCAATCAATCTTATTTTCAGGTTATTGGAGTTCCAATCTTGAATCAAGGCGCTTGGAGTTCCAAGGAGATTTTGAAGAGGCAATTTCACCTCAGAAATTGCAAGGGTGTTGAGTTGATTTGTTGTTTGCTAATTTGAAGAGGATCTTTGAAGAAGATCCAAGGGCAAAATTTTTTGTTCATTTGCAGATTTCTATTTTCCTAGAGTTTGACTAAACGGTTTTAGATTTGGGTTTCAGATTTGGGTGACTTCCACCCAAGGGAAAATTCTAATTATTATTTCATTTGAAAGAGCGCATATTTATCTTCAGTTCAAGTTATCATTTGTTCAAAAATTTTGAGTATTTTGCAAGTTGTGAAATTTACAAGTTTCAACTGTTATTTTTGTCATATAAAATCAAAAAATAAGATTTTTGCAAATCTAATTGTGGAATCGTGTTTGGAATATTTTTATCCATCTACATATTTAATTTTGTAATTTTTGGAGCAGTTTTGAGGCATAAATCAGCTCAAAACCTTAATTGCCTAGGTCTTTCGGCGATTTGCAGTTTATGGAAAAATATTGCAATATATTTCAGTTTAATGAAATTATGATTTTTTCTAATAATTTGGGGGTCTAAGTTGGGATTTATGGCATACAATTTTTGTTTGGTTTCAACCCAAAAAGGGACCTTACAATCCTCAAGCAACAGCAACATCCATGATGTTGTCCCAACAATTATCCCCATGCAAAGTCCTCCTGTAGCCTCTTCCCATGGAAAGGAAGCCCTATTATGAAGCTTCTTGCGATTGTGCCTGTGAGAAGATGGCTGTCCCCATGTGCTGGAAGCATTATGACAGCCCAGTATTGTTACTTCTCTCATACCAAAGGCTGCCCCAGCTGTATTGTTCATTGCTAAGCATGGAATAGCTGCTAGCATTCCCAAAAAAAGACTCCAAGCTCCAAATTCTACACATCACTTGGGCTGGAAGCTCCCTTATCATGGCTGCAACCCATTCCTTTCCCCTTGTACTCATATGTTCCTTTGCTTGGGAGAGAAAAGCCCCAAACGTAATTTTGTAAATGATGTTTTGGGGGACGTATTTACAATTTGCGGCCTTGCAATTGTCCACTAAATCCAAGCAATTTACCCCCAACTCACCTTTTGGGAATCCCTTCATGTATCTAACCTCAAGAGGATTCATCATGAATCTACAATCCACTTTAGGTGAGCTCGAACTGCCACACTTAGCATGATAGGAAAATATATTATGGTTGGCTCTTATGGCCTTCCTTGCATGTGTACCCTGGAGTGTGTGCTCCTTTGGAAGGTATCCTAATGTGATCTTGCACATAGAACAAACATGTTAGTGGAAACAAGAGTGTTTAGAAACACTTTTCCGATCACTTCATCATGACTTATAAACATGATATTAAATCCTCTCCTATGCCTTGCATTTTCCTTTTAATTTCTCCTCACACATGTTCCCAAGGGTTTGTTTATGTTATCCCAAACATGGCTACTGCTGTACCTGTAGAAAGAGTGCTACTCACATGTGTTGGAATGGTTATGGCAGCAGTGTATTGCCATCGCTCGTCCCAAAAAAGGGCTGTCCTTTCTATACTCAATAACACCAAGCATGCGATCACTGACAATATATTCCCAACTTGCTTCCAAGCTCAGAATTTTGAACATTCAATGGACTGGAAGCTCACCCAACATCTCTGAAATCCACTCCTTTCTCATTAACAAATAACCATTCAATTTTGTCGGAGAAATGACATGTACAGTCATGTATCCTATAATTAGTGGGCTGTAATCATGCATAACAGCCTTGTCATCAACCTTTATTGTGAGAATTTTTGACAATAACTTACCTTTTTGAAGTTTCCTTTTACAACCAACCTTCAAAATAAATTTGGTGACCTTCAAGCTCCTACCCAAGGAGCTGGAACTGCTATGCACAGCATGGTAGAAAGTTGTACAATTGCTACCCCTTACGGTTCCCTTGGTCATTCTCAACCAAACATGTACCTTGGAGAGGTGACATCCTCCTTCCTTGATGGGATCCAAACACCAATTATGGCTTTCAATGAGCCTTAAGGCTTTCTCTTCCAGCCCATGATATGGTTCATTAATTTTTCTGAAACCAACAATCTTGAACCAAAGTAAAACCTTACCCTTTTTGCGAACCACTGGAGTACCTACTTCTTGAATGCCCATGTGAACACCTTCCAAAAGAACGCAGCCTTGTTGTGAAGCCCGATGAAGTGCCACTCTAGCCCATAGTTCACATCCAAGCCCTTTCTCCTCATACCTCCAAAGCGGCATATGAGTGCAAAACAATTGTAGAATTTCTCCCTCCAAGGTATACTTATTCAAAAAGGAGTAAACATTCATACCTAAATACTGCTGCCCTAACACAAACTTTACAAAGCCTAGGACACTTACCATGCTTCGAGAGAGACAAGTCTTTGTTATTGAATGTTGCTGCCTCATCACAACATTTCCGAAATTTCTTGCATTAGAAACAGGCTGAACTTCCACACTTTGAAGGGGCTGTTCCCATTTGAAAAATTCAAACTTGTTGTCATAGGAAATGCATTGTTTTTGCAATTTGAAAGGGTTGTCTTGAACAGTAATTTCTCGAATTTATTATGCTTACCGAATAGTGTGTGGGATGGATTCCCACATGCTGAGGTGGCGATCCCAACTCGGAGTTTACAGCCTCTTCCCAAGATCTGAAAGTTTCACCTGGATCCCACATAAAATCTAAACTTAGAACTATCTCCACATCCATCTCCAAAAGTGGATTGTAAAAACATTGAAAGTTATTTATATCCCTTTGCTCAAACCAACCTTCTTGTTGCTCAAAAGCAACTTTGGAATTTTCCGGAAAATACCCCAAATCAAAATCTTCTTGAAGTCTAACAAGCTCATCAATTACTTGCTCCATTTTTCTTGCCCTTGTTTCCTTCTCTTACTCCCTAACTTTTTATACAACATCAATCTAATTTTCTGCCTTAAGAAGTGCCCATTGATTATTTTCTAAGGAGCCCTTGGTTGATTCAAGCTCAAGGGTGAGATCATCAACCTTAAGTTTCATTGCCTTAGATGCGTTTAAGGCCTCATCTACAAATTTGAATGCCACATCCTTGTCTTTAACCACATGAAGATATTCTTATTTTATTGTTTCTATTGCATCCTTAATTGTGTGTAAATCTGCAATGGTGACAATTCCCTTCAAGTGTTTCCCTCTTCACATTTTGCATTAATCCTTCAAGGAACCCTTTTGTATTGTCCAACCTTGTTAGGACTTTTACCTCCCTCTCACCTGTTACTAACAATTCTTTTTTCCAATCTCCCTCATCCAATCTAGAGTTATGCAATGAAAGTGAACTATTGTTAGACTCAATGCAAAAATCAGCATTCTCTTCTAAAACATACCTTTTCAAAGAGTTGTTCTGAAAGATTTCTGATTCATAAGAATGTTCCGAGTGTTTTTCTTTCTCAATTTCATGTTCTTTAACAAATTCAAAAAAAATTGATGTTGACCTCTCTTCTTCTTCATGCTTTGTTGTCAAATAAGGCCTCAATTTTTATTCACATTTCTTAACAACATTTTCAATCGACATGTGTGCAGATGGGGAAATATTTCATTCTTGCCTCAACCTCTCTAATAAGATAGATAATAATTGCTGGAAAATATCATCACTTTCATTTAGAATCAAAGCCATAATTGTCTGCATAGAAGTTACAATATTTTTTGTATGATTTTCATTGGTAGCTATAAGGAAATGTTGAAACATTTCAATAATAAGTTCATCACATTCCAAATCCAACATCAAAACACATGACCTGATTTTTGACAAAGTTTTTAGAATTGTAACTCTCCTATCAAAAGAAGGTCCTTTGTTGTCCTCTAAACCTTGAAAACTCTCCACAATCAGCTGAACTATCTCCCTCATGGTTTCGTTCTTGTAAGGAACCTTGGTAGTTGTTATCCTTGTAATCTCACTAATACAATTGGTAACCAACAGCATTACATTTTTGTCTAGGTGTCTCAAGAGTTGGGGCTGGAACAAGGAAATCATTGAGGGTTTCACTGCCCACTCCATTGTCACATAATGTGATTGTTTTACCTTGGACAATCAATTTTCTACTTCTTCCAAGATGCTGATTACGTCACTCTATTTCCCAATCTCTTCCATCTTGCCGGATTAAAATTTTGATCTAACCCCACAAGCAGCAAGATTTAAGCTCTGATACCACTGTAATGTCCCCAACTTGGGGCATACCTTGAAAACTAATATTTATCCATAAACCCTAGCAAAAAATGAAATTTTCTAATTTTTCCAGCGAAACCCTAGATAGCAAACCCTAACCAACAAGCTATAATTAATCCTTCAAACACTAGCATTACTCATGCAAATTTTGGAATTAAACCTTCAAACCCTAGCCATGAATTAAGGAAGCTGGAAATGAATAATTAGGGCATCATTCTCAAGATATTATTTGTCATTCCTTCACCATAAACACTCAGAAAATTAAATACTTGAAAATTCTGATTTTTGGGATCAATTGGGGCTGTAAAAATATCATGAAATTATATTAAAAATATGAGAATAATTTATGAATGTCAAGGCAGACTTTTTGGCTTCAAAAAGCCATCCAATTTAGCAAAATCAAACTCCCAAGGGGGTCGCAACCCTACTGGAAAATACTGCTGTTCTTTAGGGCTTAATCGCAGCTCTACTTGGTACTCCAAAGCCCTTCAGAGCCAGGACAAAATATCACAAAAAGATTCAATTCTTCCAGAAGCAAGTTCGGCTTCAATAAGCCCTCCAATTCGTTGTCATAAGCCCCAAAGGAGGGGTGCCACTTCCACCAATAGTGTTCTGCCCTTCTAGGGCATCAAGTGCTGCTTCCCACCTGCAATTTATGCCCTTATGTTAAATTGCTGCCCCTCAAAATGTTATTTGCTGCCCTAGGTGAAGCCCTAGGTCAATTCACCCCACTTGGTGTACAACTCTACACCTTGTCGAATGCCACCTTGCTGCATTTTGTCCACGACTTGGTAAATATACTGAAAAATCAGACCAATGAAGCTCCTTGCAACACTTGAATGAGGATGCCCTAGCTAAAAGTAAAGGTTTTCGTCCTTACTTCAGACTTCCATTGAAGGGTTTCGTCCTTAACGGATAAGCTAAGCATTTCCGTGCTCTAAGCTTACAAATTCAATTATCAAATTAGCATGCCCCCTCAAACGAATTACAATCCCTTATAAATATTCATCTTGTTACATGGGCGCCCAACATGAAGGGAGAGTAAAAGTGAACCATAAGGTCAGCTATCTTTTTAGAATCACTTAAAGGCTTTTTTAGTCCTTTAAGTCAAAAAGGGCCCTCTGCAATGTAAAATTAGATTTACTTAAGTGAAAAATCACTTTTTACCTTTGAAGAGGGGGAAATAGTGCTTCCCATTTTGCCCTTCTTCCCTTAGCCTAGGGGAAACACCTAAAGAACTAGGCAAATTATAATTATTTTCATAGATGATCAAAATTGGTCAATGCGACACAAAATTAAAAGTTGTAGCAATAACATGAGGGAGTGAAAAGATGCTCCAAAAAGAGGTTGCAAGCCAAAACTAAATAAAGAACACAACAATGAAAAAGTTTAGCTAATGTAGAAATTTTAATTATAATTTCCTTTTCTAGGAGCTCTCACCTATGACCGTCCCATGCCCTGCTCTCATAACTGCACCAAAAATTTCCCTCCGAAACCATATTTTTTTGGATCCAATCCAGCCAAAGGCTTATAGGCCCTAAAATTTTGCTCCTATCTAAGAGGGCCATAGCCTCCTCAGCGCCCTTTTCTTTCCCGCAGAAATTCAGCCCAAACTTTAAGCCAGTAGTCTCACAAGAAACAGCCTCCCAAAGTAAAGAGGAGCTGAAATTTTTTCTTCAATACCATGCACACTAATCTATCCCAAGACCCAACTTCCCCCCTGAAAAAGGAAAATGGGAGTTACTTGAACAAAGAAGCCCCCTCAAAGTTTGCTTCACCATTGAGGAGATGGAAAAAATACTATGGGTCTTGAATGCTAAGGCCCTAATTTATCGATTCAAGGGTGCATATCCAAGACCCAAAACTCTAAGTATATGGGTGCAAAAAAATTGGAACCCTTCCAGTTCAGTGGACATTCCAATAATGCCAAGACGATATTCCATGGTTGTTTCCAACACCAAGATGGAAAGAGAACGCTTTCCAAGGAGGTTAGTAATCATTGAAGAATTTTGGTTTATATAGGAACCATTGGCCTCCTACTTTCAGCTCCACAGAGGATCTACCTAGTACAGTCCCTATATGAGTCTGACTACCATGCTTAAGAAAGATAGGATCAGCAATTGGAGAAAGTGTCTTTGAGTTTACAAAAAAACTGGGAGTCTTAAACTATACTAGGATTAACATCGACATTAAGCAAAAAAAGCCACCACTGAATAGAATAATCCTTGAAACAGGGGGGGCATTTAATGGGAGCAACCGTTGGATAATGGAAAAAATTCCCTTCAAATATAGACTTTGCCATGAACATGGCCATCTCACAAGGGTTTGTCCCACTCAAAAGCAACAAATCACAGGAAGAAGAATAAACAATTTCAACAATAATTGAATCCATTTGCACATACAGAATAAAATCAACAAGACAATCACGGACCAAATCACCCCTTAATGGTAGAAACAAAATATCAAAGAGCATATCCTAGGAAAGGAAAAGAAAATAATAGTCAACCAACTCAGTTCCCACTTGAGAACATATTTGCTACTACACTTGATAACAATACTCCAGATATGGAAGTCACCCAAGGACATTAATCAATTTCAGTGAATGTTCAACAATAAAAGACCCCCCTAAAAGGAAAACTACAAACGAAACATCTAAAAGCAGTCCAAGGGCCAAAGTAATTTTATTCTAAATCACCTCTACAAGCATCTGTATCCAAAGGCACAATGGATAAATATAAAGATAAACAAAAACAAACCTTATGAAATGTCCCTTCTTGGTAATTATAAGAATTATGAAGTTTTCGTGAATTCCTTTCAATACTGGAGCATCAATTAAATTCTAAATAATAATACGCAATATTCAAGCATAAAACCCACCTAAAATCTTTATTGCAATAATCAAAATACACATATAACCAAAATCCTTACTTGAAAAATGAAATCCAATTGTTGGTGTACAGCGGCAAACCCTTACACAAATTAATCCACAATGTGATCAAAATGTACAACAGTCAATAATGAATGAATATACTGAATTTAATATGTTGTTGTCCTCAAACCTCTGCAATTCGAAGCTGGATTGATACGGTGGCTCTTAGGAGCGAAATGGCAGCCTCCACTTTACCTACAGTTGCACAACTGCCACTTCACATGCAACAATTTGCTTATAGTCTATCACAATACCCCCCCCAAATGGTATACAATTGGCCAAATAAAGGTTACAGGGGGTATAAGAAAAGAAACGATGGTTGGGACAATACTACGGCAAGCTGTGAATGATGGTACAGCAGATCCAAGATGATACAGCACTCCAAACCTTCACACAACCTTGGAAATTGATAGCAATCTTCAACTGTCTGAAAATTGAATACTATAGCAGTCATACTGTAGCGATGGTACTATAGCAACGATATGTAATGTCCCCAAATGGGACAATTAGGCAAAGTTGGGGTTTTCCAATAAACCCTTATGTAAATTTGAACGCAAACTGAAATTTGTCTTAAAAAACAGCAAACCCTAGTAGAAATAGATGGCCAATCTCCAAGCAACAACACTTCGATATAACCTCAAAAAATTACTGAATGTGAAACTAAAATAAAGTACCTTTTTTATGGCAAGGTGGAATGACGATGTGGCTAGCATTTCCTTGCAATAATTCTGAATTTTATGATGAAAGTACAGCTGTGTTTTCTCCCTTCAAACTAACTTGAAACGCTTGTACAACTCTCCAATAATTATGCCAAAAATCCCTACAATTTATTAGGACTTCCCATGAACACAATAAGGCTGCAAATAGTCCAATTCGTCCATCCAAACAAGTCGCCACACTCAAAAAATTATGTAGAATCAAATCTAAAATTCAAACCCTTGACCTAACCCTTCAACAAGCCTCCAAGTTTTCCCAAATCAAGTCGCCACATTGAAAATTTTTATAATAATTTCCAAAATATTTAAACAAATAATATATGATTATTTCCTCCGAATTAGAGCCTAAAACCACTCTAAAAATCCTCCTAAGTGAATCAATCCACTAGGAAAATTAATAAAAATAATTTTTGAATTATTTACCTTTTTTCCAACCCTTCAATTCACTCAATTTCAGCTTGCAAATGATCAGAAAATTATAATAATAATATTAAAAAAATTATTATTGCTTTGCCTTGATTTTTAGTCCCGAAAGCAAGTCCATGTATGCCCTAAGGCATTCGCCCCACCCTCCCAAGGTAATCCCATAGTTTGGGGAATCTTCTTATTGCCTTAGAGTGATTCGCTCTTCTTTGACCTATAATTTGTAAGTTTTCAGCTCTCTAGTGAGTTTGATCAATTCTCAGATGAAGGTGTTCCAAAACCCCTTTGTAGGTCCAATTGCATGAACCATACAAATCTAAAGCACAATTTTAGAGTTTCTCTAAATGAAGGAATGGAGGTTTTAGTCCCCAAACCCTTGGCACACTTGAAGGTTTTCCTCCTCAAGTTGTGGTGAAAAAGCTTGACATACTTGAACAACAATTCATATTCCAAAATAGCATAACCTTTCAAATGAACCCTCAATTGCTCTTTATAATCATCCCCAAGGGTGGTGCCCAAATTAAAAGGATGTGACTTTTCAATCATACGCAATTTTACCTTTTTAAATTTTCGTTTTGAGGGGTTAGGCTCCCATGACCCTTAAAGGTCCCCTACTTAAGTGAAAATTAAACCAAAAGTACTTTTTGCATAACTCAATTGAAAATTAAAATACTTAAGTAACTTTTCACCTTTTTGCTCTTTGAATGGCCCCATTATCGTTCCATTATTTCTTTCCCTTAGCCTTGTAGGAACAAAATCAAGCTAAGGGTCTATAAGCAAGCTATGTTAAAACTGGGGGCATTGAAGTCCTCTCTAACCAAAATTGCTTGTCCTCAAGCAATTGCAAAAGCCATGGGGCTGTCCCCACATTCTTCATGATGCACTCACCAACTAAAATTGCTTCCCATTCAAAAGATGCTCCAACTTGTATTCCCAACTTGCTAAACATGTACTTTGGAGGCTGCCTGCATGAGATAAGGGTGTCATGACCACCATTCAAAGACTCCTCATATCCCCAAAGAAATAACACATACCATACTGGTTTGTCTTTGATGAAGCCTCTCATAGTTATCAAAGTGCCCACAAAAGGTGTTTCCACAATTTGGAAAGAAGTAACAATAAGCTCACCTTGAAACATACTTTGAATGAAAGTAGCACATAGATGCAATCTCCCTTGAGCGTGTCTCAAAACATGTGGCCTGCAATCTCTCTTTGACTTCCCTTTATCAAATCCTTCATGCACAGGAAGAACATCAAAGAGACCAAATAAAAGCCTCAACCTACTTACAAAATAGGATTGTACTTCCATCATGCCTTCCCATTCTTTATCTAGCCAAAATTGTGCCTCATCATGAACATTTTCAGAACATACCGTAGGCTGGAATTTATCAAAAAATCAGGTTTTTTACCTTCCTCTCGCTGTTGTACCTGCCCCTTAAAATCAGAATTTTCTGAGTGGTTAATTTCAGAATTTACTTTGGCATATGTCCTCCCAAACATGGGCTGTAGCATGCCCCTAAAGTGCAAATTTTTTATCCTTTTAGATGGCTGGAATTGTTTTATTGCCTCAGAAATTTTTGAGCAACAAAAATCAGACTTCAAACTCATTTTTACAGCTCTTCCTCTTGGCTGCTATATGTGAAATGAGTTGCCCTTGATGCCCAAAACAGTGCATAGGTAAGCCCAGCTAATTCTAATATTCTCCAGCAAGTAAGAGGACCACCTTTTCTTGCAATTTGAACTTTGTGAACAGCTACTTGCAATTTTAGTCCTCTTTAAAATTAATAAAGGTCTCATGCTCCTTATAACACCCTTATTTTTAATCTTGCAAGATGGAATAGGGTGCTGCCAAGGCAATTTTGGGGCTGCTCTTGGCAATCAAGTTTCCTTTCAACCCTCCCAAAACATGTATGACAAAATTTAGAATTTATTATGCTTACCAATTGCCTTGTAGAGTGTTCTAACTTAAATTAAGGGGCTGCATTTGATATCTTATGGCAGCCTTACTTTCAATATTCCTCATGCTCATGAAACATCCTTATATCATGTTATTTGAAGAAGAAAGGGCCTCTTTATCACTCAAACCATGCAAAATGATCTCATTGCCTGCCCTTTGAATTTCAACTCCATGGTTTGGTAGTTTTGACTGTACTCACCAAGTGAGTGCAACCACTGAATACCAAGGACCATATTGGTCTCCCCAATGCTAGCCACATAAAAATCATCCTCTACCACATGCCTTTCCAAAGTGAGACTAAGCTTTGGAACCTCGGTAGTACAAGGGATGGTGAATCTATTGGCTACCGTCACTCTAAACACTTTGAACTCTACGAGTTGTAGGCCATATGATGCCACAAGCCCTCTATCAATGAAGTTGTGGGTTGCCCCACTATCAATAAGTATGGTGACCAATATACTCTTCAATGATCCCTTCGCTCTAAAGGGATAGTACCTAGGAGCTCCTAAAAGTGATGACAAAGTGCCACTCAACTCCTCTTCAACCTCTATCTCCAAAGTACCCTCTTCATAGGTGGTTGTCTCCTTTCATCCTCCTCATTCTCCTCTTCGGAAAGTACCTCAATGTAGTGTACTTGCCCTTTACCATGGCAATTGTCGCCCCTCTCCCAAGGATCCTTACACGTGAAACAAAGACCTTTCCTTCTCAACTCATTTCTTACATCAAAGTTACTACATGGTAGCTCCTGCTGCCCCAAACCTAGTTGATTTGGTCTAATCAAGGGACCCTCATGATTGGCCTTTGGAGACCTTGTACAGCTGCTCCTTGGTTGCCCCAAATTGCCACTTCTCTATTGCCCTGTTGGTGGGACAAAAGTATTTTTTGGCTGCCCCAAAGGTGTGAATCTACCCCCTGCAGTAGAATACTCCAAATCATAGGCCTTCTAGATGGCCTTCTCTCAATGAAGGTGGATCAAATGGCTTGATCAATCCCCGCAAGGAATCAACCAAGCCCTCAACGAACAACACGACCAATCTCCTATCGGATATATCAATCACCATGACTGAAAGTCTCTGAAACTCTATAACATGATCGTCCACTGAGGCTCTTTGCCTCAATTGAGCTAAATCACTAAAATGAACTTCTGAATCTGCCCTATAGAATCTCTCTATTAACCTCCTGCTGAACTCCTCATAGGAGTGTATGTCTTGGTGTCTCTGTGTGATCAAACATGGTACCACCAATCGTGGGTTGTTCCCTCTAAATGTAATGTGGCTAACTAAATAGCCTCCCATTCTACCATAGGTTGAAGTGAAAAGGTGTCCACCTTCTGAATCCAAGCCCTCGTCGAGCTCCTCTATGACCCATCGAAAGTGGAAAGGGATAACTTCCCCAACACATGTTGGAGATCTCCCCAGTTGCCCCAATGCCTCTGATTGATCCTAGGCCCATTTTGACTTTGTTTCCAAGCTGAAAACTCCGAAAAAGTCATAGCCCCTCTCGCTGTCGCAAATAAAGTAGCATATCTATCCATCTCCCTCTCCAACTCCTTATGTGGGCTAGGTAACCCCTCTCTCGCTGGTGCGGGCTCCTCCCTCAAAACAAATGTAGGTTGGGTGGGCCTACATATGGATGCTCCATTCCCCGAAGGAGGTGTATGCAAATCTGACCTATTCCCTGAAGCACCACTATCTCCATTGAGTGGTTTTAAGACACTCATCTCACTGAGGGAACGAAGAAACCCCTCCATCACGGTTGTCATCTGCTCTTGAGTCTAGGAATACCTCTCAAACCTCTCTTCGGCTATCCTATCTCTCCTCTCCCTCTCTATCTCCTGGTAATCCATGTCACCCATCACCTGTTCCTTCTCTAGTGGCCCAACTATTTGGGAATACCTCTCAAACCTCTCTTCGGCTATCCTATCTCTCCTCTCCCTCTCTATCTCCTGGTAATCTATGTCACCCATCAGCTTGTTCCTTCTCTAGTGGCCCAACTAGTGGAAGCCCTCCTTCCCTCCTACTACTCCTCAAGTAATACTTAACTTCTTTATTGCCACTCATGTATCAACAACCCTACACACCACAGTATAGCCAAGATATGGCTCTAATACCATTGTAATGTCCCCAAATGGGACAATTAGGCAATGTTGAGGTTTCCCAGCAAACTCTTATCTAAATCTAAACACAATCTAAAATCTACCATAAAAACCAGCAAACCCTAGCAAAAATAGATAACCAATCTCCAAGCAACAACACTCTGATATAACCTCAAAAATTATTGAATATGAAACTAAAATAAACCACCTTTTTATGGTAAGGTGGAATGACGATGTGGCTGGAATTTCCTTGCAATAATTCTGATTTTTATGATGAAGGTGCAACTGTGTTTTATCCCTTCAAACTACTTTGAAACCCTTGTACAACTCTCCAATAATTGTGTCAAAAATCCCTATAATTTATTAGGATTTCCTATGAACACAATAAGGCTACAAATAGTCTAATTAGCCAATCCAAACAAGTCGCCACATTTAGAAAATTATGTAGAATCAAATCTGAAATTCAAACCTTTGACCTAACCCTTTAAGGCTTCAACAAGCCTCCAAGTTTCCCAAAATCAAGTCCCCACATTGGAAAATTATTATAATAATTTTTAGAATATTTAAACAAATAATTTATGATTATTTCCTCCAAATTAGAGCCCAAAAAATACTATAAAAATCCTCCTAAGTGAATCGCTCCACTAAGAAAATTAATAAAAAAAATTATGAATTATTTTTGCCAGCCCTTCAATTCAGTCAATTTCATCTTGCAAAAGATCAAAAAAATTATAATAATAATATTAAAAATATTATTATTGCCTTGACCTGATTTTTAGTTCCGAAAGCAAGTCCACGTATGCCCTAAGACATTTGCCCCAACCTCCAAGGTAGTCAGCTAGCTTGGGAAGTCTTCTTTCTGCACTAGAGTGATTCATTCTTCTTCATTTACCTGCAATTTGTAAGTTTCCAGCTCTCTTGTGAGTTTGATCAATCCTCAAATGAAGGTGGTGTTCCAAAACACTTTTGTAAGTCCAATTGCATGCAACCATGCAAATCTGAAGCACAATTACAACCTTTAAATAGAGTTGCCCTGAATGAAGGAATGGAGGTTTTCGTCCCCGAACCCTTGGCACACTTGAAGGTTTTCATCATCAAATTGTGGAGAACAAGCTTGATATAGTTGATCAACAATTCAATATTCCAAAATAGCATAACCTTTCAAATGAACCCTCAATTGCTCTTTATAATCATCCCCAAGGGTGGCACCCAAATTGGAAGTATGTGACTTTTGAATCATAAGCAATTTTACCTTTTTAAATTTCTTTTTTGAGGGGTTAGGCTCCCATGACTCTTAAAGGTCCCCTACTTAAGTGAAAATTAGGTTAAAAGTATTTTTTGCATAGCTCAACTAAAAATTAGAATACTTAAGTAACTTTTCACATTTTTGCTCTATGAATGGCCCCCTCATTGTTCCTTTCTTTCTTTCCCTTAGCCTTGTCGGACAAAACCAAGCTAAGAGTCTATAAGCAAGCTACGCCAAAAAGGGGGACATTACACGGTACTATAGCACTTTCCCAAACTGAAAACTAAAATTAATCTTGATCTATTAGCACAAATATGATCCCTGGATGGAATCACCATGAAGGATAAGAGGGTTTTCATCCTCAGATTTTGAACACCAGAGAGTTTTCGTCCTCATATGGATAAGTTGAACACAGAAGCTCCAACTCTAAAATATAATTTTGATTTCAATAATAATGAGTAATAATCTTTTTGAACCCAGGCTCTTTTATAATTTATTTTTTCTAGTTGCCTAAACCTAAAAGCATTTAAAACACTTTTAGATAAATATTACCTTTTGGCCCGCTTAATGAATATTAGTTTTTGACCCCCTTTATAATAATACATAACTGTCATTTTTATGTTATAAAATAAAATAACTTTATGACAATTTAAAAATACTATTATTAAATTATTTCACTAAATTTATCCCTTAGCCTACGGAAAACAAGGAATACCCTGCAAGTCTTCTGGTTGGTTTAATTCTAAAAAGGGGACATGACAGTCTGTCCTTCCCAAAACTGTTTGCCCTCAAGCAATTGCAAATTCAACTACTTTGTCTCTCCCCAAATGACCATCTCTGTAATACTTGGATCTCAATTCATCCTTGAGAATTTGCAATTCCAAATGGCTACTTCTAAGATTGCACCCTCATTACCTACATCAGATTTTTGTTTACAATTTATGGTTGCCTCATAGAATTTAAAACCGGATTGTAAAACAGAATTCATGAAGTTAGACCAATTGTCAAATTCATGTTGCAAATGATATAATTTATTTTCAACTCCAACTTTCTATGTATGATTGCATGCAGTAGGACTCACTGATGTTTGTTGTGTATGACTCCTTTCATCTGATTGCACTAAGAATTTACTTCTAGTATTTGGTCTTTGCAGTTCTGGAGATCTTGAGGTCTTTATTTTTTTATTATGAACACAAATCTCTGTTGTAAACTTACAACAATACCAATTATCCATGTTTCTAGACTTGCATTCCATTTTCCTTGAGAATCATGTGACCTCCTTTGTTTATCATCAATAACTTGTTTCACTAGTTCCTTTGTATTGAAAGTGTTTCTTAATGAAGCTCCAAATTCATCTGCAAATTGTTTGTTGCTAGTACCTAATTCCAGGAACAATGATTCATTTACTGCTAATCCCATGAGCTTAGCAAGTTCATCCGCTGAAATGAACTTCTCCTTTTGATGATTGATAGCAATAACCTTGGCTTGTACTTGACTGCAAACTTATTATTGTTGCTGAAAATTGACTCTTGCAATTTCTCCTTTGTGCACCCTGAGGTGGCTATCATGTTTGGAGCTTGAGTCCAAATTTATAGTGTGTTGGGTCCCTTCATTTGGCTACAATCCTAGGGACAAATAAATAAACACCACACTATATTTATTCAGAAAATTTTGAATATTAAAATGGTGTTTATCTAGCTTACTATACAATGGGAAGGTATGAATGCCTTCTAAAAGCAAGCATCTTGTTGCCCCGACTACTTGTCCTCTACGAAATGATCTCTCCATCCTCTTAGCTGAGACAATTCCAAGGGCTCCATTTGCAATACCTTGAAGCACTACCTCTTTTCCTTCTAATTTGAATTTCAACTCCATGGTCTGATAATTCTATGTGAATTCCCTGAAGGAATGTAACCATTGCACACCTAATACCATATTTGTCTCTCCTATGCCCACAACGTAGAAGTCATCACGCACCCTATGTATGCCAAGTGTAATATCCAACTACTCAATTCTCTTTGTGCAAGTAGTAAAACCATCAGCTATAATAAAATTGAACCCATCAAAGTCTTATGTTTTCAAACGTCTTTTGGATACCAGTGCCTCATCTATAAAATTGTGGATTACCCCACTATCAATCAGCACTATGATTTTATGTCCATGAAAACTCCACAAACTTTGAAAGGGTGATATCTGGGAGCATTAAAAAGTGTGGCAAGGGTGCCTTCCGAAATATCTTCTTCTCTCCTTTCAGGTTCTAATTCTCACTTCAATTAATGGTTCAGGTTCCTCTGCTTCTGACTCATCATCTAATTTCACCTCCATGTAATGCACTTGACCTCGTCCAAGACATATGTGACCAAGCTCCCATGGACCCTTGCAAGTGAAGCACAATTTCTTTCTCTCGAGCTCATTTCTAGTCTCTATATCTTTACATGATCTCTATGGCAACTCTTTATGCTAAGAAACTACTCGCTGAATTGGTTTTTTTTGCTGCCCAAAAGCTTGTCTCTTACTACCCAATAGGTGGTGTCTTTGGAAAGAACTTGTTCTTAGGTGCTAAAGATTCCAAGTTTAAAGCCCTCTTAATAGCTTCTTACAAAGACGGAAGGTCAAAGGGTTTTAACAAACCCTTGAGTGGTTCAGTTAGTCCTTCTATAAATAGAACAATAAGGGTCAATTTTGTCATATCAGGAACCATAACTGATAATCCTTAAAATTCAACAATATAGTTGTTCTATGTCCCATATTGTTTAAGTTGAGCTAACTCTTTGAAGTGGAATTTTCATGTCCCCATTTTCGAATTGAATAAGTTAGAAGACCCTTTGCCTATTTTCTATTTCTCGAAGGCTAAAGGGTTGATACAAGAGAAATAAATTAATAATTTAAGTTGGCCAAAAGTGATTTTATGTTATAAAAAGGCAACTTAAGTTTTTTTATTAAAAAGTCTATATATTTTTAATAAAGCAAGTCAACAACAAAATAGAAGTGGAAAGCTGCTTTATGGGTGTTGCCTCGATAAAAGGTGAACGTAAAATTATAAAAGGAGCGTTGGGTTCCTTTGGAGAGTATCTTTTAATAATCGACATTTCTAACTTATTTGTGAGTTTGAGCATTCCATTTCAGCTATCAGCCTCAAAGGACAAAAGCCCTCATGTAGAGCAACAAAGGACGAAAACCTTCCGACGGAAAACACTTGGTGACGAAAACCCTCAGGTTTTGTGTGGTGGTTCCATCCAGGGACTACAATTGTCCTTTAGATCTAGTTTATATCATAAATCAGCTAAATCAAATAATCAGAGCATGGTGGAAGTTCTAGATGTATGCTAAGACATCAATATTAGGGTTGGCATCACACATTTGGAAGCATTTCTAGGGATGGCATCATATGTGTAGCTCTGACATCATCATTGTGGGGGTTGAGCTATTTCTGAGTTAAATTCTCCACTTTTATGTTCCATTGTGTCATAAATAATTTATGCATTTTGTTGTAACTAAACTATGTTATTATTCCAATAAAATCTCTATTTTCAACTATTTATCAGAAAAATCAGCGCTCTTATATTTTCAAATATAAGGGTTTGTTGCAAAAATCATAATTTATTGTAAACATGAAAAATTTTCATAAATTTGTAATTTTATTACAAGGATTTTAATATAAAAATCAGAATTTAATATTTTCAATATAAGGGTTTGCTAAAAAAATCTAGATTGTTCTAATTTGTCCAACAAAGGGACATTACAGTGGTATTAGAGCATTGATCTTGTCATCCTATGGATTAGCCTATGGGTCAGACGAAAAATCATGGGGAACAAAGAAAAGAGGGTTCCTACAAATGAGATAAGTTTTCTATCAAAGTCAGAGAAATCTAGAGGACAGTGAAAGAATCCAAGCCAAAGTTAGTCCAAACCTCGTAGGGTATTAATTAGAATAAGGCGAATCAAGAGGACGGAAGCTCTTTAGCTAATGAGAGAATCTCAGACATGTTGACAATTTTGACCCCACAGGTGAAATTGCCACCCTTGATGAAAAATCCTTGAAAATCCATGGTTAACAGGGCTTGAGGTTGTCTAGGTGATTTAGGAGGTTTTCTTTCACTTGTCTTGTTCTTTGCAGGAAAGAACAGATGTTGACTAGAGCAGTTGAAAGGAGCAAATTCTAAAGGGAACTTCGGGCTTTATAAGAATAAGGGTTCTTCTCAAAAAGGCCATTTCAACTTTCGGAGAAGTTCATTTTACAAAATCCCGAGCTCCTTTTCAAAAGTTCCAAAGGTACTCTACAATTTTTTCGAGGCCATTTCAAAAAGTTCTAGAGGACCTTTTCAACAATCCCAAAAGTCACTTTACAGATTTCCGAAGGGTCGATCCTCGAGGAAACGGTCCACTTCAAGTTTGCCGAAAGGTCACTTCGTAGGAAAAGGGGCACTTTACAAATTTCCGATGGCCTGTTTCAAAATTCTCGAAGGAATTAGTGGTCCACTTGCTTTTTTTCGAAGGGTGGTTCGACAAAGGGAAAAGGTGCAGTTCAAAAAAACCCGAAGGGTAGGTTCCTTTCGAGGAGGGTAATTTCACAAACTCCGAGGGACACTTTCAATTTCTCCGAAGGCTTTGTACCCTTCGAAAAAGGACTTAATAGAAAGAAAACGATCCACGTGGAAAATCCCAAAGGGTATGTGCCCTTCGGGAAAGTTCATTTACAGGAATCCCGAAGGGTAGATTCCCTTCGGGAAGGTCCATTACAAAAAACCTGAAGGCCATCTGTCCTTCAAGAAAGTCCAAAACAAAAAAAGCCGAAGGGTTATTAGCCCTTCGAAAGAGTCCATTTCCAAAGAGACGAAAGGACTTTTCAAAAAGTCCGAAGGAATTCCTTCGGACAAATTGTCCAAAAGAATTCCTTTGGAAGGTTTACCATGACAAAAGTCCAAAAGGCACATTTCGGAAGGCAGGAGAACCTTTTTCAAAAGCCAAAGGGCAAAAGACAAAAACCCGAAAGGCACTTTCCCTTTGGGAAAGTCCATTTTCAAAGACGAGGACCATTGTAAAAATCCCGAAGGGTATGTGCCCTTCGAGAAAGTTCAAAACAAGGAATCCCGAAGGGTATTTGCCCTTCGGGAAAGTTCAAAACAAAATTTTTCGAAGGGTTATGGCCCTTCGGAAAAGAACATTTCAAAAAAAGCCCAAGAGACAATTCCCGCGGACAATTTGTCCGCGGGAAAATGACAAAGGAAAAGCTAAAGACCTAATTCCTGTGGACTTTTTGTCCGAAGGAATAAACAAGGAAATAAATGACAAAGGAAAAGGCTGCGGAAATGAACGAAGGGAAAGAAAGGGAACAAATGCCCAGAACGAATTAGCCCGAAGGGAAAGAACAGAAGCAGGACATGCACAAAAACGAAGAACAAGAAAATGCAAGAGATGTCAACAGCCAATAAACAGATGAACACATTCTACAGCATTCAAAGTGGCCCAAAACAGGATTAGACATGTCCAAGATGTGTGATCGTTTCAAACACGACACCTTCAGTTCTAAAATGAAGGC
The DNA here is from genome assembly GCA_037957365.1 of Torreya grandis. NCBI lineage: Eukaryota > Viridiplantae > Streptophyta > Pinopsida > Cupressales > Taxaceae > Torreya > Torreya grandis. The sequence goes on from JARHVA010002897.1 coordinate 979,146, forward strand.
TCGTTTGCATGAAGAAAGGAGTTTAACATTGGAGAGCTTAACATTGATTTCATGCATGCACACTCTTGTTTGTTCCGAGCCTTTCAAACGTTCCAGCAGTGCAAGTGAAGACCATTGGAGGTTGAATAGTTTTAAGCTCTAGTTGACTAATTGACAAGTGTCACATCCACTCATGCTCTCCATGCAATAGAAGACATTCTCACATTCCAATTCAGTTTCAAGTCGGTTCAACCTTGAGTTTAGACATCCAAATTAACGTGTTGTTCATGCATGAAGGAGATTAGCTCATCGTCCATTTTTCAACGCCAAGGAGTTTTCATGCAAGCATAAGACAAAGGGATTTATTTTTAAATCTTTGGACAGCACAAGTTGAATTAGAGTTGACTTTTCTTCTATTTTCAGTGTCACTCTTTTGGTTTGTTGTATCTTTTCTATATAAGTTGGCTTTTCAACCTTGAATTGTATCCCTCTTTTGACAAAATCAAATTCTGTCAAAGACTGAGTTTGTAACCTTTTTTCAGATTAATAGGACTATTTTTATTTTTCAGTTGCTGGGATAGTGTATTTATGTCATTGATTTGCATAAGTGATAGAGTTTTTTTTTTTGTCAAATCTTAATTCTTACCTAGTTACTAGATGGTCAGATTATGCAGGTCATGTTCCGTGTTTAATGCCTTTTGGTTGAGTTTACAGTGGCTGGTTAGTGGCTGGTTAGTGCTGGTTATTCCATTATTTTCTTCAAGCTTTGATCACAAGATAAAACATTTTCATGAAATACTTATGCATATTGGTCAATTGGAGTTGAAAGTTCACCGCTTATCTTGTTTAGATCAGTGTTTTTTAGGAGCTCAAATTGAGTGGATCAAATCAAAATTCAAGTGTATCACCATCATTAGATAGGATTTTCATTCAAGTTTCTCTCTTTCTCTCTTTTTTCCCGGCAGTTTGTAGCGTAGAGCAAAGATCCTAAATGATACACCAAAGGGAGCTGGCCCTTAGAATCTAGAGATTCAATCCACCTAGTAGGTCACCCACAACCTAGGATCGTTTCCATGTTTCAGCAGACTGTGAAAACCTGAAACTACCTTCACAAGAGTGTGAATCTGATTGACAAGTCAACCCCCTTCCAAAACTTTTTGAGCAATATTTCTACAACGAGAAGCACGCATGAAGAATCCAAGTTTTAAGAATCAACTATTAGAACAGTTTTCTATTAGCTTCAAAGCTTTAGCTTCATTTAGACGAGCACGAAAGAAAGATCCTATTCAGGAGGTGTGGTTAAAAGAGCAGGGTGACAAAGATGAATACAAACTTCTTGCCTTTGGCACATATGATAAAAAGTCTAACATTTACAAAAATTATATCTTTGAAGAATTCTTGGAGATATACGAATAAAATAGAAATAGAAGGTTGAAGAAGGAAAGTCCAAACCTCAAAAGATTGCTTAGGAAGAAATAAAGAAGTGAGAAGAACAATCAAATTTAGAGCCACAAGACATCATTGAGCAAGAACATGAGGGATCCAATATGCAAGGTGAAGGTAAAAATCCTTTGATAGTAGATGTTTTATTGACTTCTAATGATTGCATTTATGTCAATGAAATCATGGAGGAAAAAGCATCACTAACTGAATGCAAAGAGCAAAAAATGGAAATAGATGTGCCAATCCATGAACTACCCAACAATCTTCCAAAGAGTGAGCCACTACCATGTAAGACTGAATTTCAGAATAATCTCTCAAAAGCTCCTACTTCAGCCAAAGAGGGTAAGCACTATTATAATTTCAATTCAAGACATGGGAATGATAGCACAAATCTATTTCACTTTTGCCATTGTTCTAAGAAAGGTAAAAGAATGAATATAGATCCTTCGGCTCAAAATGCATTTTTCATAATGGTATGGAATTTAGGTGATATTTTGAGATCTATAAAGGAAAGAACTTATGATTTCAATACAATTGTTGTTGATAATTTCATTATCCCATACAAATGGATCAGAATAAAATTAGAATTGACCTCAAATAAACTTAAGAAAAATACAATGAATGACAATAGGATTCAATGGTTGAAGCACAAGGGTCAAATATCTCAGCGACAAGCCACAAATAAGTAGCCGCAACATCAAAACATTCAGTATCAACAAGATATGGTTAATACATGGGAGCCATAAAAAGGTATGCCCAAATAATCATTGTTGTTTTGCAAGTTTGGTTGATTGATCCTCTACTCCATCTTTATCCCAAGGACCAGATAAAATTGTGTTAGTAAGACTAATTGGAAATCAGGTTTATAATTGGTCCACAAATACATGAGTATGCCTTTTGGAGGAACCATTCAAGTTATCTACTTATAAAGAGAAAGTATCATGGATTACAGTATATGCTCAGAATAATTATAATGAAGAGACTCTAAGAGTCACAAGTCAAATGCGAGGTTCACAGGCATGTCACCCGACATCCGATAGTGCTCTCAATGTAAGTGACAATTGAGCAAATCAATTACAAGGTAAGCAGATTCATGCATATACCATCTTGGTTGGATTTAGATTTGATGTTTGGATAGAGGGTACAATTGCCCAAATAATAGTCATATTTGTAAATGAATGTGTCATAATATTTGACATGGTGATTGTTATAAGTTGGCAAACGGTTGTCTTCTATACAAAGTCCATGGTATGATAGATAGGGCAGCAGCAGTTTTCTCTTCTTATACTTGTTTTAATTCAGCTGTTAATATACCATTCAACACTGGGATGATATTCTCCATATATAATGTGTCATATTTGTGTAACTGGTTGTGTTTGCATCATCATGATCCGACAGTTGTAGTCAAAGGTCTAGAAGATAATTTACAAAGCTGCCTACGCATCGTAATATGGGATCCGGGTGACTTTTTGAGGTACAAAAAGGATAAAGACTTTAATGTGACTGTAGTTGATGGCTTCACCATCCCATACACCAAGAGGATTCAACAACTTAACCTTACCTTGGGGAGAGTTTTTCATAGAATGTGGGCAGCCCATTGTTTGGATGGTGTTGCCGATATTTCAAAAAAAATTAATGCAACAAAAGAAGGTAAACACTTTGATTACAGCCCAAGCTAAGTACAAGATGGCCACCTTTGGTTGTGTAAAGGAGAATGTGCATCACGATTCAGAATTCAGCATTCAGCATTTAGAATTTAGAATTCCGCACTTGGAGTCGACACAAAGTATGCAATGATTCCTACATCATAGGTTTAGTTGAGAAGCTAAGATCCATGAATGAGAGACATTGTTTTGAGGCTTCAAATGATGTCAATTCAGATAATGAAAGGAATGTTCCAATCCAAAAAATATATCAGATTGACTTTCAAAATGATTCCATTGATAAGCATGCACTCGAAAAGAGTATTTTCGTAGAGGTAGGTGTTGAATTCACAAATTCAGCGATTGGTCACATTCTACAACATGGTTCTTGGGATGGTGTACTGAGACATGTCAAAGCTTCAATATGCCAAAAAGCTGAGTTGAAACATGATCAAAAACAGTGTGGCAATGCATATGAGAAAGATGCCAATGAATGTGAAAATTCAGAAAAGTTCTTTGACATTGGAAATAAACTAACTTCTCATCCTTCTGTATATCTCATGGAAGTTTATGCTAAGGCTGGGCAGCCCATGAATTCTTTGAAAATTTTTCAAGAAATGCAAAATAAAAGAGTTCCTATGAGTGTGATTGCTTATGAGAAAATTACACAGATATTGTCAAATTCTTGATGAAAATGGAACTCAAGCCTAGAATAAGAGATAGTTGATATGGTTGTAAGTTTGCAACAGGAATTTGTGCCCATAACAAAAAAATAAAACCCTCAAGCTCTATAGAACTGCTAAGACCCAATACTAGAGGTAAATTCCAAGTGCAATTAGATGAACTTGGCAGTCATTCTAACTTCATGAGTGTTGATTTACAGTTCAGCGTCCGATTCTCTAAGGCAACCAGAAATTGTAAATAAAAGGCACCTAATGAGAGTAAAATATTAGAAGGGGCCATTATGGCTAACATGCAACAAAAATTAAATGTTTTAAAAGTGCAAGAGGAACAATTTCATGTTAGTTTTCAGTCAAACAATCTGATGAAGCAAAGTTTATTCGGAACATGGGATTGTAAATTCCCAATGCTGAATTAGGATCCAAATATTACAGAAATAACCATTTGGGGAGAGCTCGAGCAGTTGAGATTGCAATTTTTGAGGGCAAACAATTTTGGGAAAGGCGGATTGTCATATCCCCTTTTCTGAATTGAATAAATTAGAAGACCCTTGGTCTATTCTTCATTTCCTAAAGGCTAAAAGGGTGATGCAAGGGAAATAAATTAATAATTTAACTTAAGTTGGACAAAAGTAATTTTATGTTATAAAAAGGTAACTTATGTTATTTTATTAAAAAAGTTATATATTTTTAATAAAGCAAGTCAACAACAAAATAGAAGTAGAACATTGCTTTATGGGTGTTGTATCATTAAAAAGTGAAAGTAAAATTATAAAAAGGGAGTTGGGTTCCTTTGCAAAGTATCTTTTATCAATCAACCTTTCCAACTTATTTGTGAGTTTGAGCATTATGCTTCTGCTTTCAGCCTTAGAGGACAAAAACCCTTGGGTGGAAAAGACTTGGGGATGAAAACCTTCATGTTTTGTGTGGTGGTTCCATCCAGGGACTACATTTGTGCTTTAGACCTGGTTTATATCAAAAATCAGCTAAATCAAATAATCAAGACAGTGTGGAAGTTCCAGATCTACACTAGGGCATCAATATTAGGGCTAGCATCACACTTCTAGAAACATTTCTAGGGCTGACATCATATGTCTAGGGCTAACATCATCATTGTGGGCACTGATGTCACCATTAGGAGTTGTTTCTAAGTTAAATTCTCCACTTTCATGTTCAGCTATGTCATAAATAATTTTTGCATTTTGTTGTAATTGAACTTTGTCATTATTCCAATAAAATATCTATTTTCAGTTGTTTATCATAAAAAACAGAGTTTTTTATATTTTCAGATTTAAGGGTTTGTTGCATGTTGTCCCCCAAAAATATCACTCATTTTTGGGACAACATTTGAACTATTTTGGTCCTACAAACCAAAATCCTCTCTTCCCCTTTCAAAAATTGTTCTGAGCATTCAGGTTCTTCATTTTTCAAAGCTTTCTCAGAAATCTACGAACTCTACAGGCTTGAATCTATGGACTCTGCAGGAAGAAATCTACGGACTCTGCAGGCTTAAAACTACGGACTCCGCAGGCTCATTTCTAGGGACTCTTTCAAGGCTCGAGAGAAAACTTAGAGAAAACTACGAACTCAGTTCTACGGAATTCACAGGTTGATTTCTACGGACTCTGCAAGAAAGAACAAGTTTCCAACACTTGGTCATTTTCAGGTTGTTTCAATGGCTTGGTTCAACCAAAAGAGTTCATCGGCAAGCTTCTAAGCAAGGATTGAACCATTGAACCCTTGAACCTTGAACTCTTTTGGTTCAAGGGTTCAATGGGTTCAAGGTTCAATGCCGTCAGCAATAGTTGGCGCTTCGGCAAAGGTTCAACAAGTTCAACCGCTTCTAGGTTCAACGGCTTCAAAACACTTATCAAAGAAAAGAAGGCTTGAACCATTGAACCGTTGAACCATTGAACCACTTTGGTTCAATGGTTCAACAGGTTCAACGACCAAATGGTTCAATGCGTTTGGTTCAAAAAGATCAAAAGGACTTAGCCAAATAAAAAGAATGAACCGATTGAACCGTTGAACCTTGAACCAAAAGGTTCAATGAGTTCACATGTTCAAAAGTTCAACCAATGCAATGAAGATCAAAGAGCTTAGAAAGAACAAAGAAGTGACGGGCAGAGGAAAAAACTAATGAACCGATTGAACCTTGAACCAAAAGAGTTCAAAGTTCAATGGTTCACAGGTTCAATCAATTCAAAGGCGGCCTCAAGCAAAGAGAGAAGCAACATGGATGATTCCAAAGGCAAGTTCAAATGAAAGTGATGGTTCAACCAAGAAGCAGGAAAGCGATTGAACCAATAAAGCGATTGAACCAATAAAGCGATTGAAGCAAGAAAGCGATTGAACCAAGGAGCCGAGAAAGCAGCTCGAACCGTTGAAACAGTCAACCAATGACATCCCCGCAGACGTCAAATTAAGGTAAGGGAATATCCGTTGAAATTCAAATAAAGCGCGGAACTTGAAGGAAGAACCAAGCGACTGGCTGAAAAGATAGCCCGATAGCTCAAATCGCAGCAAGAAGAGACAAAGCTGGAAAAGCCCGAAATATCTGCGCAGAAGTTATTCTAGTAGATGGAACAGTCCGCAAATTAGATTTTCGAGCTTGCAAACATCAAAGGCGCGACCTATTAGTCTCCTTTGGAGTAAAGACAAAATGGACAGCTGCGCAAACGTCAGAGGAGACAGATCAGATGATCTAGACCCAGGAAAAGACATTACATGAATAGACACGCCATAGTTAAGACGACGCACTGTTCCAGGCAGAACTGAAAGTGCATTGAAGGCATTGACTGCAACATGGGCCGTCCCATGGGAGAGAGTGCCAAGCCTTGCTTGGTAGCTATATATTGTAATCTCTTTTATTGTTTTAAGGAGATCTTCCCCTTACCAGAAGCGAAACTCTGCCCAAATTGAAAGGCATTACTAAGACTTTGAGCTCAGATTGTAGTTCATATTTCTTTGATTGAATGAGAAAGCAAGTTACTTGCAGACTTTGTGCTGTGATAACCTGTGCTACTTTAGGAGATTCTTTTTATGTCTGTCTTCTGAAAGCATTCTTGTTTATTTGATTTAACAAACAGAACTAGTGGAGGCGATAAAAGTGTCCTGAAGCCAACTACTTTCAGAGTTTGCGCTGTCATAGTTGTCTTCAGTGTGTGTTTTTCTTTTCCGTTTCTGTGTAAAGGACCTTGGGACGACTTTGTGCCCCCATTGTTCTTCGTATCTCACTCTTTGGGCAGTTGAGGTGGAAACTTTGCATTATGTTTCATCTTGTTGTTACTACGCCCTTTTGTTACTGGTTTCTTATCTTACCTGAAAGAACTCCTACTGTTTCCTACAAGAATACTTCTGAAAGAAGAGAAGTGCCTGCAGTGTTTCCACCAGGATTTTCTCCTCTGTTTGTTAGAATCATCTCTAAAAGAAGAGAGATGGATGGTTTATCCCACCCGTGTCTTACTTTCAGCTTATTTATATAGTATATAGCCTCCGCATATTTAATAGGGAACCTCCCCTTGATGAGAGGAGAGATTTGTCCCCTATTGATGTAGTAAACCTGCACACCAGGACAACCCATCTCCCTATGCTGTGGTGATAGGAACTATTTTGGTCACCAGTTAGCTGGCCGACAAAATATTCACCCAACATTGCAAAAATCAGAATTTGTTGTAAAAATGAGAATTTCCAAAATTCTATAATTTAATCTACAAAGGTTTTAATATAAAAATAAAAAATTAATATTTTCATAATAGGGTTTGATGTAAAATCCAGATTGTTCTAATTTGTTTAGAAAAGGGACATTATAGGGTCTAGATATTTTATATCAAATCTTTCTATCAACCTTTGGCTGAATTCTTCCAGTGTAGTAATAGAACTGTGCCCTTGGGTGACCATACCATGATGCCACCACTCATGTGCCACTCCTTCCAAGTGAAGGGTAACAAATTTGATTGCCTCTTCTTCATACATCGGATTCAATGATAAGTAGGTGTCCAGCTTTTGCAACTAAGACTTGGCAAAACATTTATTACATCCATCATATGTAAGAATCATAATCTTAGACAAATGTTGTTGGATATCTTTACGGGGTTGATTCTATTGAGTTCTCCTTCCCCTCCCTGTATTATTCTTCATTCCTAGATCACAGAACTCTCGAAAAGTCAATGTTTGTTGTATTACAAGGCTAAGTCCTTCATATTCTGCATGACATGCTGCAAAATCATTACCTATGTGATGTTGGGGCTTTACCTCTTCTGGATGTTCTTTTTGCAGAAATTTTGCTCAGAAACGCTTGGAAAGGGGATTGTTTGAAGCCCACTCATTAGCTAAAGGCCTTCTCCTTGTTTTGCCTTATTCTGATTAACATTTTGCAAAGCTTGTCTTAACCCTGCCATGGATTTTCTCAATGTCATTTGGATTGTTCTTTCCAAATCCCTCTGACTTGGACTGATAGTTTCTTGCAAAGAATTCATTTCACATCTCTTTTACTTGTCCTCCATGACTTCTATTTCAGGTGACTAAGCCCTTCTTCTTTCTCTTTGATAGTACCTGATTTCTCTCCCATTGGCTTGCATATAAAATCAAAAATATTAATTTTCCCTATAGGCTGGGAATATCAAGCTCTAATACCACTGAAATGTCCATTTTCGGTAATTATAAGAATTATAAAGTTTTCATGAATTCCTTTCAATACTAGAGCATCAATTAAGTTCTAAATAATAATATGCAATATTGAAATACAAAACCCAACTGGAATCTTTATTGCAATAATCGGAATACAGATGACCAAAATCTTTACTTGAAAGATGAAATCCAATTGCTGATGTACAGCAGCAAACCCTTACACAAATTAATCCATAATGTGATCACAACGTACAACAGTCAATAATGAATGAATATACTGAATTTAATATGTAGTTGTCCTCAAAACTCCACGATTTGAAGCTAGATTGATACAGTAGCTCTCAGGAGTGTAATGGCAGCCTCCATTTTACCTACAGCTGTACAGCTGCCACTTAGCATGCAATGGTTTGACTGTAGTCTATCAGAGCACTGCCCCAAATGATATACAGCTGGCCAAATAAAGGTTAGAGCAAGTATAAGAAAAAAAATGCTGGCTGGGATAATACTATGGCAGGCTGCAAATGATAGTACAGAAGTGTGCAAGATGATATAGCACTCCCAACTTTCACACAACCTTGGAAATTAATAGCAGTCTTCAACTGACTGGAAACTGAATATTGTAACAGCCGTACTCTAGTGATGATATTGTAGCAATTGTACTGTAGCACCTTCCTAAACTAAAAACTAGAAATAATCTTGACCTGTCAGCACAAATATGATCCTTGGATGGAATCACCACAAATGATAGGAGGGTTTTCATCCTCGGACCCTGTACATCAGGGGGTTTTTGTCCTCAAATGAATAAGTTGAACACATAAGCTCAAACTCTGGGATAGGGTTTTAATTTCAATAATAATAAATAATAATCCTTTAGAGCCCAATGCTTCTTTTATTTCTTTTTTTAGTTGCCCTAAACCTAAAAGCATTTAAAACACTTTTAGATAAAATTGTTGTTTGGCCATTTAATGAATATTAGTTTTTGACCCCCTTTATAATAATAATACATAAGTGTCATTTTTCCATGTTATAAAATAAAGTAACTTTAGAACGACTTAAAAATATTATTATTAAAATATTTCCCTGACTTTATCCCTTAGACTACGGGAATTAAGGAATAGGCTATGGTTCTTCTGATTGGTGTAATTCTGAAAAGGAGACATAACACCTTATTCCAATAAATCTATAGATTTGGGAGCCAAAGAATATACATGCTACAAAGAAAAAAGGAAAACATGGAAAGAACACATTGATTCAAATGAAGATACAAGCATAACAAAATCAGTGGACAAAATGATGAAAATATGGGCTCCCAAATCCACATCCACCTCAGATATCACATAGGAAAGCTCAATCCCCATAACTCCTCATAATGCAGATTGTTTCATGGAATATAAGACGATTAAAGGTACCTGAAAAAAGTCTTTTTCTCAAAGATATCATCAAAGTAGAGATCATAGACATGATCCTCCTACAAGAAGCTACAAGGACTGGAACCAAAGGTAGTCTCAATATATAGGAATTTGAGCAGCAAACAAACCATTTTATGCAACTAATCCAGAACTCTTACACATTGGAACCCAAGTAGGTATGTCCTCAAATCCGTTAATAGTCTTCCTTGGGGTCGACATGCTGTCTTTTTTTCCCCATGAATTTCAGTCTATTGTCAATAATATAAATACATACATACCTTCACACGGCAACAATAGAATCTCTATGATAGAGAATCTGATCCATTAGGTCCAAAACACTAACACCCAAGATCTCTTAATCATTGAACACTTCAACACCATAAGAACCCCTGTAGAAAGGAAAGGATGGGTTGGTTTCAACTTCAGAGCAATGGAAACTCTTAATAGTTTCAAGCTCAACACCCAGTTGATGGATATGAAATTCACTCAAGGAAGCATCACCTGAACAAATAGACGGAAAGGGCAAAGCTATATTGCCGAAAAGCTTGACAGAGTTCATCCGAAAAATTGGTTGACTCCAAACAGACAAATTGAGGCTAGACTGGGAGGCATGACACTGTATGATCATTGGCTCTTACTTATAGTAATATCCCCAATAAATACTCCAAAAAAAATCCACAAATCAGATTTGAAAATATGTTGCTAACACACCATGTTCTATCAGAAAATAAAAGAGTGGTGGAACGAAGCCCCAAATACTCAAGGTTTTGAGATTTTCAAATTAGTAGAAAATATGAAGCACATCAAAGCAAAAATGAAGAATTGACATGGAACTGAATTTGGAAACATCTTTGCACAAAATCAGCAGATTAAAGACCAATTAGCTGCAGTTTAAGGCGTAATCCGAGAACATGAACATAACAACCTTATCGAACAAAAAGAACAGGAACTAATTCAGCACGTCGATTCACTGGAACAAAAGGAGAAATATACTAGAGAAATCAAGAGAACAACAGACAAAACAATAGGATTCAAACACAAAATTCTTCCATTCTTCAGGAAAAACTAGACAGTGCACCAATACTGTTCAGCGTAATCAAAAAGTAGATGGGACCTATATAAAAGATGAATTACAAATCCTTTGCCACTGACTTATTTCGAAAAAATTTAAAAGAGCCTCCCTCTTCAGAACCAAAGCAGAAAACTCAATGAAAACTTCTTCATAACATCCCAAAAAATGATCAAACAAGATAATCATAAGGAGATTATAAAACCTGTCAAAGAAGAACTCAAAAACATTGTTCTCGAATTCTCATCCCTCTTCTATGAATATTTTTGGGATTTAATCAAAGTTGACTTGTTACCGCTCATAGAGGAATCCAGAAAAAACAAGTAAATGCTAAAACAGTTGAATAGTACAAAGCTGGTTTTGATTCCAAAAATGTCTCAAGCCCAGAAGATGTACCAGTACAAACCAATTGCTCTATGCAACAAGGACTATAAAATCAAATCAAAACTCATTTCTTTCAGACTCAAATCTTCTCTCTAAGTTGGTCTCTCCTTCTCAATCGGTTTTTAGGAAGACAAATAATGGACAACATCATAGCAGTGCAAGAAACCATCAACTCATTAAAGACCTGGCATAATGATCAAGCTTGACATCTCTAAGGCTTTTGCAAATTGCAGTTGGCATCTTACTGAAAAGACAATACGTGCATATGGTTTTAGCAAGCAGGTAGCCCAATGGATTAATTGTCATATCCACACTCCATCTTACATAGTCTCCCTTAAAAAATGGGAGAGCTTTTCAGTACCTCTAGAGGGCTTGGACAAGGAGACCTGCTCAGCCATTACCTTTTTGTTCTTATGGGAGAAAATATTTGTACAATGTTGCAAAAGGATAAAGAACAAGGTACGATTCATAGGATACCCACATAGTAGGAAGGGAGATTCTCAAATTTTCACTTTGTCGATGATACTCCTCTTTGCTACTATTCTGAAAAGTGAGTTAGCTCAAATTAACAATATTTTTTGGCATCCACCAAGATGCATCTGAAAAGCAAATAAATAAAATATCAAACATTTTATTTCTCAACATCCTTGCAAGAAGGAAAGGTCAAAACCTCCGAAGCACAACTTAGAGAGAAGGTAAATTCCCAGCAACCTATCTGGGGTTTCCTCTGTGCATTAAAAAGAATTCAAACTTATGAGACAACACCATAGCCAAAATTTACAGTAAAACATCCAGATGACTAGCATATGGCTCAATTTTGCTGGGAGAATCCAAATTGGCAAAGCAGTTCTACAAGTGGACCCTATTTATCTCCACTCTTTTCTCCCTCTCCTCCTACCTCTAAAAATTGAAAGCCAAATAAAACAAATGCAAAGAAACTTTCTATGGAGAGGATCAGAAGAGACTTTAAAGTACTCATTGGTTGCATGGTCAACTACCACCACTTCCAAAAACCAAGGGGGTCTCAATATTAAAAACCCTCATTTGATTACCAAGCTCTAGAAATTTAAATTGCATATGGAGACTGCATTGCACAAACAATAAGATATGGAATACCATTTTATTTATCAAATATCAGATAGATTCTTCTACTTGCACTATCCACTTCTCTATGAACCAACAAATGGCAAGCACATTCAATCACATCAAAAGGGGAGTCACAAATCTCAAAGAACTCATAAGTTTTCAACTAGGGAAGGGAGATAGAATCAATTTTTGGAGCCAAAGCTAGTATGGTCACCCCCCTCTTATTCAATACATGGACAAAGAACATCAAAAACAACTTCAATCAAAGGTTACACAACAGTTACAAATTATTGTTCACAAAATCAGCAAGGCATATATACTTGGAATGTCTATATGTTTGATGTTATGGAATAAAACTTCAATCAATGTGTTCAAAACTTCAGCATTGAAATGAGAAATGCCTATATATACACATGCACCCTAATACATTATCACCAAGTCTTATCAGGGCCATCTCATTGCATATTGATCATATTTTCTTGCACTTTGCCCTTAATTCCATTCTCTATCTATTGAAGGCTGCTTGTTCCTTGCTTGTACCAAAAGAAGAATATTTGTCATTTGCATTAGTGAAAGAACATATAGATCACACCCTATTTGCATCTTGCATCGCATATCATAGGGATAAGGGATGGGATTATCATATACACAGGACTGAATATTGACATTCATGAATGTTAATTACCAATTTTGAAAACAAAACCTCCCCTCATACAGGCAGGGGACTGAGTAAGGCATGCTCCTTGAATAAAAACCCAATTTTTTTTGTCTTAGTATGTGTGAATTGGAGCTCAAGCGAAGGAGAAAGAATTATGGCATCTACGTGCATTAGTTTACAAATATAAGAGAGGTTTCTAGGCATCATCTACTGACCAAGGGTTTCAAAAAGTTCAGAGCAATTGGACTTGCACAGCCACTATCAGAACAAGACTACCACTATCATGAGGACTGCCACTGTTGAAGGGGTCTGATATTGGCCTTGTCACTGTTGGAACAGTTCGATTATGGCCACTGTCTCAGATAATTATCTATTTTCTAGATGCTCTTCTACTCTATTCCAAGACTTTATGTTCAATAATTTCAACTTCTGTCAAAACTTAGGTGAGTCAAAAATTAGGTATACATCTCCAAAACCCCTTGTCAATTATCAATTATTCTAAGTACTTTCATTCACTTTACACTTAGGCACTAAGATACGTCTTTATTTACCATACTTTATTGTATTTACATCAAATCTACCTTACCCCCATTATAGTGTGGTTGAGGTAGTGTTTTGAACACTTGTGTGCCCTCTACAAAACAATTTGACGAACTGATCCTTTCGAATAATCTAACCTTAAGGTTTCATGCTAGTTTCCCCTCTAGGGCCTAATATTCATGTGTTTTCAGATGTGATCTCTCTAGGGTCGTGCTTTCTCATCGCGATATTATTAGCCCTAGCTTCTTGCATGTTCTCTATGTTTCTCTCTTATGCCAATTAATAAAGTTAGATCTAAGACACATACTAAGCGAAATGATAGACTAAGTGCCAAATATTGATTTGGTTGAAATTTCATTGCTTGGTACTTATGCTTGTTTGAAAAAGAAGATGCCAAACATTGATTTGGTTGAAATTTCTTTGCTTGGTACTTGTGCTAGTTGATGAAACTCATGCTCCTCCTATCAATGCACATGTAGATGATAATGCAAAATGTACAAATATGAATGATGAAAATACAAATGATGCCAATACCAATGTTTTTCATGATAATGCTATCTATGACAATGCTATGAATGACAATGGTGCTAGTAGATCTCAAAACATAGAAAATTATGATGTGGATAAAGAAAGAGTAATATGGCTTGCTAAATTTCGACAAAGTGGTAAGGTACACCCTAATCAATTGAATGACATATAAGCTATCTTAAGAGAAGTACAAAAGAAAAATCTAGCTAAGGAATTTATATTTGAGTAAGTACATGTTGCAATTAAAAATTAACCTTTGAATACTTCTATTTCACTTACTAAAGGGCCTCCTTTAACATAACATAATGAGGTTATTACTACTATTGCTTCTACTATAGTGCCTCTGCCTCTTGTCTCTACTCAAATTACCATGCCCATTCCTTCTCACCTTAGTGTTTCTCTTGTGCCTTCTAATGTTTCTTAACCTTCTAGACCAAATTTTCAATCTACATCTTTTGGTCATGTTTTTTCTCAAAACAATAAAAGCGTCTATCCATACACATGTTGATTCTCCTACTTGTCAAGCTGTACTCCTTCAACAAACCATTCAAAACATGCAAGCGCAAATTCAAAAAAAAATTCAAAGAATCTCAAAAATCATGTCATACGTTTACTTCTCATGATATATTGCTAAATCCATTGACTTCTAAGGTCCTTACTGTTGTCAACCTGGAGCTACGCCCTGAATCGAAGACGTGCGTGAAATGGCCAGTCCTCTATCCGGTTGAAACAATGGGATCTTCTCACGAAGGGTGGGTGCCTCAATGGTGAGAAGAACTTCCAGAGAAGGTTGGTCCCTGTATGATGTATCAATGAGGATCTCTACTCTACGCTGCGGACTACCATGGAAAAGGGAGAAGGAAACCTTAAGGGGAAATCCTACCTAAAAAGGGTGATACACTAGAAGATTGATCCACTCAACTTGGAACCTTGAACACTGAACAAACAAGGGAAAAGGAAAACCTTCGATTTCAATCAATCACTTATGCATAAATATTTCATGAAGAGGTTCGATCCAATGACCAAAACATGAGGAAAAACGATGGAGAGAGGTCTGATACAAGACACTTTGCAGCCACCTAACATCCACTTACAGCGTCAGCAAAAGACGTAAAGAACACTTAACATGACCTGCATAAGGATAATCTAGCAACTAGGTATGAATCAGAATTTGGGAAGGGAGAGAAATCTACCACTTATGCAAATTGTTGAATGAATATACACTATGCCAGCACTTGAAATCTGAAAGTACAATCCTTCTATTGATTGAAGAGGTTACACAACTCACCAATGGCAAAGTCTGGTCTAGCCAAGAGAGGGATTGGATTATTTTTTAATCAACGCTGAAAGCCATTTTATAGAAAATTACAAGAGCCAAAGATTGGCGTTGAAAAATTGAAGAGAAGGATTAACTTAGATTAACTCAAGGCTGACTTGGCCTTTCAATAAAATATGTTTTCTCTTTGTCTTTGCATGAAGCTTCTTGCGCTTGAGGAAGTGAACTTGTCTTTGTTCTGAACCGCCCACTTCTCTTTGCATGGAAATCCACACCAATGTCAATTTTAGAACTCTACATGAGCTGCTTGACGACCTTTCTAGCTACATAAAGAGTCTCTGTGTTAACGACCTGACTTCTAGCAAATTTTATTAATTGTAGCGAGGCTTCCTAGGTCTCATATACCGCTCCCTCGACCTCCACCTTAAAACTATTTGTTGTTGTCTGAAGGAGATCTTCAAAGATGGCCTTGAGGACCAATTCCCCATTGGGGTTAACCACACCATTTATTCTCATTTCCCCCAAAATAGTAATGGCCTAATCCTCGTAGCTAATAGGTTGTTAAACTAAATTTTGCATTTTTTGATGCCATCTAATCAAGCTATCTCTCCTAGAAGCTATGTAGTTCAAGGCCCATGCTACATCTGGAGCAGTTATTAAGTTTAGATGGTCATAGGATTTGTTTCGGGTTGCTTAGCTTAAGAAATTGAATTGGGCCTCCATTTTCTTCATCCTATCAGCGAGGGTGAATACATCTCCCAATTTGGGCTATGACTCCTTTACACTTCATATAAAATGGATAATATCATACAGCTTCCGAGATGCTCCTTGCACGTTATCCACGATGTCCCTCGGAGGTTGTATGGTGTCTTTTCCTTACAGTGCCTCCACGGCTTAATCAAAGCCTCTGAACATTTCTTTTAGTAATCCCCTCACGGAGTCTACAAAGGTGTAAGGGTCCTCTACGTAATTGACAATATCTGAAGGAAGCAATTTTCTTCTCTTTATCAAAGAGAAGACATCTTATCTTTTTGCTCCAATTCCACTTTTTGTCCTTCAACCATTATAGTTTTCCTTTTGACCTTCCTCATAGTCTTTGTTTCTCTATCAAAGTGAAACTTGACTATTGGTTGTTCAACAATAACCAAGTCACGCCTGCCTTCTTTTGCCTGCTGCATTTTCTGGATCCATTCAGGGATGTTCAAGGCAACTGGTTGTTGTGAAGGTTCAGCTTGCTCTGTAGAAGTGGCAGATGGGGATTGCCACAGAGGAAGCATAGACTTGGGAGAAGAGGTTGTTAGTTGCAGGAAAGGGGGAATAGCTTTTCTCCAACCAGTGACCTTTAGGGTCACCGTGTCAATTACTAGCTTTTCTTTCTCCACCTCCTTCTATGTTGTAATGGTTGCAGCTTCCATTTGAGCTGCATGACCAATTGGTTGGCCTAATTGAGTGGATGGTTGGGAGGTAGTAAATGGGGAAGCCAAAATGATGGTGGAGACCAAGTCTTCGAAGTACACTTGTTTATTGAGTCCAGAGGACTGAGGGCTTGGGGAAGCAAAGAATGAATAGGTAGGAGGGGTACTGAGCAAATTCTGCAAATAATCTATCACCGATGTGAAAGTAACTCCATTAGAATCCTTTGAAGGTTGGTTGGGGACGCCATAGCTTGGATTACTGATGCTAGGACTGGGGCTTTCAGAATGGGCTTTGCAACAGATGCACTGACTAGAAAAGCAATAGCAACAGTAGGTAAAGAATGACGAGTTTGTGTACCTGCGGCTTGAGAAGTAGCAAGCAGGGGAAGTGTCGTTGCAAGTGTCACTGTTGTGTTGGGAGGTACCGAGGCTAGGGATAGGTTCACGGATTGCCCATGCATGGAAACCAGGGGCTTAGACTCTACTTCATCTCCTTTGTCTCCATTCGAATCCTAAAGCAATTCAGTTTAGACCGAACTAGTCTTTAGGATCCCGGTGTCACCCGACTGAGCCTCCACTAATAGCCATTCATCATTGGAGTCACTTTTTGTGGTCTCACTTATGGTTTTAGACAAGTATTACCTACCGCTTGAGAAGTAGCAAGCAGGGGAAGTGTTGTTGCAAGTGTCACTGTTGTGTTGGGAGGTACCGAGGCTAGAGATAGGTTCACGGATTGCCCATGCATGGAAACCAGGGGCTTAGACTCTGCTTCATCTCCTTTGTCTCCATTCGAATCCTAAAGCAATTCAGTTTAGACTGAACTAGTCTTTAGGATCCCGGTGTCACTCGACTGAGCCTCCACTAATAGCCATTCATCATCGGAGTCACTTTTTGTGGTCTCACTTATGGTTTTAGACAAGTATGTCTCTATTTTATCCTCCCATTCCTCCTCGGTAAGCCACTCATTTTCATTGTTCGTTATTTCTATAGGTTTTGATGCTCTAGAAGCTTTTCTTTTATCCAATCCTCCCTCTGACCTTTCCTGTGAGGTCCCCTTTGCCAGGGTGCTCTAAGGAGAAACCGACGGATCTCCTTGCTTCCTCTTGTACAAAGGGGGGTCCGATTGGAGCAAAAGTTGATGCTGAAAGGGGTGAAATAGCAACAAGTGAATCTGATTGGGCAATAAGCGATGATGAGGTGAGGGCAGTAGTGAATGTTGGGGGTGAACCTGGGGAAGTGAATGTTTGTCCAAGGGAAGGAAATGTTGATGGAGGTGATGGTGCAATGGTTTGGGCTGGGGGGGATGACTAGAGCCAAACTAGAAACAGGCGGGAGGAAAGATGGGAGACTCACCTGTTGAATTACTATGAGTTGAGGAAAGGGAAACATAGAGAATGCTCCTCCGGACTGAGTTATAGTTGCGAGACCTTGAGTAGTGGCCATCGACTAAGGAAGGGTGGACACTAAGGTAGTTGTTGCAACTATGACCACTAGAACGAGACGTTAGGGAGGTCCTTGGTTGACTTGTTGTCCACTTCCCATAGGTGCTTGTCCTAGAGGGCCAGCCTGGTCTGATTCCCGAACTTGAACTTGTGGGAAGGGTCCTTGAGGGGGTATTGAAACCCAATACTCTATGTCAATTTTCCTGGCCTCTTCGTTGGTGGTTTCCAGATGATATTGCATATGCCTGGCCACCACCATAGACATATTTACCTCGTTCATTCTGGTGTGGACCTCTGTATCATTCAAAGCATTCAAGAACACTTCATCAAATGGACATGATACATGGTTGTAATCAATCTTCACCTTTCCCCTGACTCTATTCAAGTGCTTCCTGACCCTTTGCCTTGGATCCCATTGCCTGTAAGGTGCCCACTTGAAATCATAGTGGGTTCTGATTTTGCACACTGGATGGAAATGTTCCCCCCTGGTGTATTGGATCCTACCAATGCTGATGGGAGGTGGGTGGATGGCTCCTTGTTTGGCACTTCTTAGTCTAACATCCACAAAATCAGCTAGTTGGGCTACAATTTCCTGTTCTGCCACCTTGTCTGGGACTAACCGAGGTTTATACATAGGAGGAGCTCTAGTTCCCTCTATTCTAATGACCATATGGTCTGGATAGAGCCAATAGTCGCCAATCCTTTCAATGGATCTTCGGATTTGGTCAGACAATTTGGGCATATCCTTGCCATAAATGGCTTGGTATGCCATTGGATAGAAGGTCTTGGTCAGTCTGGTCATGTTCTTCTTGAATTTATGTATATGAAGAACATTGAATTCATCGCAAACCCGGTTCTTAGGATACTCAGTTGATGGCTCCCAAGGTTCCTTGAAAGTTGAATGAATAGTCCTTGTTATAGTGTCTACCAGATATGACATCACATAGAAGTTGCCATCTAGTTTGTCGTCTGAATAGAGGACTTGGCTAATCAAATTGGCACTAAGGATCTCGCCAATAGTTATGACCTTGGAAGAACTGAGGATGGTGTCCAACAGGGGAATCCAAACGTCATTAACGTAGGTTATGTTGGGGAGACCATAAATTCGGTTTAGCAAAGCCATAGCAGTTCGGATTCCAAGCTTGAAGATGGCAATGGGAATAGCAAAAATAGGGTCCCTGATTATGAAGGTACAAGGGTCGCTAGCCCATTCCCGCAACTTGTTGGTTGCATTGTTTGCATACATCCACGAATTAACTAGGGCTTGATTATAGGCCATTTCAAGTGGGGGGGCTATAGTATTTCTCAAAGGCAGGCCCACTAATATATGCCGTCAGGTGCTACATTAGCGAAAATGCAAGATTTTGTTAGAAATTTGGGCACTCGCAAATAAATCAAATAGTAGGTCAATGCAGGGCATTACCTCAGGTTTTACCGCAGCATTATGCAAGCCTACTAATTTTATTGGTGTCCTCGTATCTTCCTGTGAAAACCGAGAATTGATCTCCACAGGGTTCTGCTGCTTCAATTTCCTCCCATATAGCGAAATTATGTTTGAATTCGCAGTTGAGGGCAGCTTCATCAAACCTTGTGTCTGTGTACTGCTTAGGGCCTACAATGGAATATGCAGAGGGGGTAGCGAAAGTTGTGAAGTAGAAGCCATTGTTTCGCACTTAAGAGCTCTCATTTTCTGAAACTATGGAATTTCTTGGTCGCCAAAGAGCTCAAATTCGCACTAACAGCGATTCGTTAGATGACAATGTATCTGTAATTGACTTTGTTGATCGCATATACTACTTTTAAATTCTTCACCTCTGCTGAATTGAATGCACTTAATCATCCAATTCATGCAGATTAATGGCACCAAAGGCCTCGGCTTTCTTTGTTTTCTTCTATTTTTGTATTTCAAATTTGCCTAGTGAAGTGTCATTACCTTTTGTGGTCCTCGGTGCCAGGTGGCTTCTCTTACTTTTGCTCCGAGTGCTTCATCACCTCCATTTGACACTTGCCGACATTTCACTTCCCCGAAGGGCATCATATTGCTACTACCCGAGTTCATTCTTTGATGACTAGTTTCTTTATAGCCTCAACCTTGCGAGATCATGGCATGTGGAGGGTTGTTGCCGCTCTGCTAGCCCTGGGAGTGTCGTACTCCCTTTTATCATTGTGCAGGCTTTGGGTGAGCGAGATGATGACACGTGGCTATATCTCGACACTTTGCTCGCTCGAGGGACTTAGAAACTTCTCGGATTGCTTTGACAGTTGCGGGTCTGCAGGATCATGAAATGTGGATGGTTGTCACTGCTCCGCCTACCCCAGGGCTTTCGTATGTTGAACTTTAACTTGTCAGTCGCCGGGTGAGCAGGATCATGACATGTGGATGGTTGCCACTGCTCCACCCACCCCAGGACTTTCGTACATTGAACTTCAATCTGTCAATCGCTAGGTGAGCGGGATGATGACACTTGGCATGATCCCAACCTTTCACTTGCCCGAGAGTTCTTTTAGAGATTTCTAAGTGTCCGCAAAGCCGCAGACTAGCAAGATTGTGACACATGGCAACATAAAACATTTTTAGAACAATGAGGTATAAAGCATACTCTGCTTGCCTTCGGGGCTCCGAGAGAGCAAGTGAATGCCACGTGGCAAGCTTTGGTGACTCAACAGAGGTCCGGGGGAAAAGTGGAAAGAATTCTAAGTTAAGAACCATCTGCATAAGACAAAACACAAAGCAACAAAACCTTGACAAACACGTAAGTCAATTAGTCTTAAAAAACCCGTCATGCTTTGAAATTAAACAAGCGAACTTCATGCATCGTTAGACTCTAAAAAGACTTAGCCAGATATGCACAAAATAAACCAAAGGCTGGAGATGTAACTCGAGACAAGCCTAAGCATAGCTTTGGTTTGTAATAATAGAAGTGTCGTTATGTCAGTTTAATTTTCAAGAAACAAGCTTAGGTTACCTTGCAGATCCTGAAAGAAGGAAAGCTATTTGACAAAGTGGGTCCCTGTTTAAAAATTTTTAATGGGGGTATGTTGAGACACAACACGTGTAAGGTCTTATTTATTTGGAATGATGCTTTGTTGGGGTTTTTTATTTTTATGTTTGAGTGTTTAGATTCATGCTAACCACACAAGTCTTGTTTTGTAGGTATTTTTGGTCTCCCCATACTCAGGTTTTGCCTCATTCCATGTTGCTGGCTGATTGGCTTAGGATTTTCCTGTTGACATGCTTTTTTATAATGTATATATGATGTATTAAGAATAGATTCCCTTATGATCAAAAAATAAGGCATGGAAATTCTTCCTACCGAAAGAGAAAATAATAATTCTTTTACCTATGCCAAGAAGATATCTATGAGCTAGGAAGATGAATAGAGTTGGAAGGCTAACCGTAGACATATTCCACATATGGTCTGGAACATTCTGAAGGAACCATAACCACATTTCTGGTATGGAAGTATTCACGAATAAATCGAAACCCAATCCTCCCTGGGTAATCGGCTCACATAATCCAGGATAATATGTTGCCTAAAACAAGATAAACGAGTTAGTATGCCTACAATAGCAGTAAAAAATTATCCAAAATTCAATTTCAACTAGCTAGGCCTAAATTCTTGTGATTCAGCATATGAAAATAGAGATATAAAGAGAAACGAATGACATTTTAATTTGTTCAACCTAAGATTCCTATAGAAGATGGCACACATATACAACATAATGAAAGAGATGGATTTATATCACAGAGGAAGATATTTAATGGTGTTAAAGATTTAAGAACAGCTGTTGTAGTTGATCTACACAAAATATACCGTTTTTCAAACCATTATGAGGTACCAAAAACATTCTAAACACATCTAATTATAAAAAAGAGTCCACACCAAAGAGCACGGTAATGACTAGCTACAAACATGTAACTGAAATATCATAACTGATCAAAGCAATAAAAGCTATGCACCAGTAGATAGCTCAATAATTAATACTGTCATCTATATCAAGCTTGGTAAATATTAAATATACAACTCCCGAGGTGGTTCAGTTGTTCAAGGCAAGCACGTGGCATGTTGCAAATTTTAAATGCTATAATTTACTATTGGATCCTTGACGATGCAGAAGAAGCAGATGTGACAAAATTAACCAAAAATTGCTATTCACAGTCTGCTTTAAAAAAACATCTCTAACAGATTTTAATAGAGGGCTATAAATATGAGCCAAAGGTTTACAATTTTGCTCTCTTCTTTCCAAATATAAATCCATTTGTTGTTGTTTAAGGAGAAGAATCTGACTCACATCTTCAGCAATTGTTATTATGGATGGATTAATTTGATGCAACATCTCGTTTGCCAAAATCAAGTAAAGAAGAGCATCACTGTCCACATACTGGTTGCAATATCTGCACAAGACAAGCCAAGCACTAAAAATAGCATTACAGTTAACTCTTTATATGATTGTTTGATTCAAAGACATGTACTATTGTTATTGCGGTATGTTACTGGCAGCAAAAGATTAATATTTATACTTGGTTTATAACGGAAAAAATATATATGATTTTTTATGAAAAGTGCCCTAATAACAAATTGAAAACAGTTTACACCTCATGCAAGAAGACAAACCAGTACAATGGAGCCTCTTATCATCCCATAGCCCTATCATTACTTTGCATGGACAGGTGTATAATGCTTTTGCATACTATTAAATTTGTGTAGATCAGTTTTTAATATACAAATAAAAGTGGTAATCTGTTAAGAGTGGTAATCTATTAAGAGAGACTTAGCTTAACATACTCTGTCTAGATTTGAGGATTTTTGGAAAGATGTTGACTCTTTGTAAGTTTAGCTCAAACGAGAAGATGCAGGCTCTCCTCGTGTTTGTGGGGAGAGCACCCTCAAATGTGACACCCTCATGTAACTTGTTTTCCTTTTTAATGCAAGAAATGATATAGGCTTTCAAATTTAAAAGGAAAAAAAAAATTATCAAATTAAACAGAATAATCTGCACAGACTAAATTATTGTAAACCTTGCAAAACCAAGTCATGATTAAAAAGAGCTAACAAATGTTTCAGTCTCAAATTTTGTCTGCAACGTTTCAATTTTGTATAAATACAAGAAATTATCTGTGGAACTTATCTGCACAAATGTAACATACTTCTAAAATGGAGTTGATTCTTCAATCTTTGGTGACTACAAAGTTTGTATGGTAACATTTTAATTGGTATTTATCATTAATTGTAAAGAAATGCCAATCTATGTTTTGATAGCTTAGGGAGCCAAAATGGTGCATAACAGAAAAAAAAAACATCGATCACCATATTGTTTTAGAAATGGGTCAAGTAACTCACTCTTCTAAATCCCCTGTGAAATTAAAAAAGCCATTGTGAGTGTAAAGCATTGACGAAAGTGAATGAAACTGGAAGCCATCAACTCGATATTCCTCAACCCACCTGTTTCAAAAGCCCATGAAACAATCCAAATGAAGGACCGTATAATGATAAGATAACAGGATATGTTTTTATGGGGATTATTTTAAATTTTGAATAGACTCTAAAGAAAAGCATAAATGTAGCTCGAGACACAAATATTGACATCAAAATCTAAATGTATTGTGCAAGATATTCTTAAAGCATTGACTAGATGCACAAGGACACTACATTACTCAACAATCATATAACATTGTACAGACCCTCAATATGCAGCAGATGCCATTATAGCTGTCATAGGGGAAATGCTGCTCTATACAGGAGCGTCAAAATATGGGTGCACACGTTTGTCATTCAAAGGGGGGAAATGTCACCAACAACCATGCAGAACAGAAATTAACAGAACTTAAAGAAATCTTACCACTTTAAATTAGAAAGAAGGTATCTTATAACTTCATAATCCCCATATTTGAAAATCCGTGTACCCCAATACTTATGGTGCCCCCTCTTCCCTGGTCATTGACAGATCGGGACTTGAATTAGGTTTTAATGTCAATCACTTGGTTCAAGGGCAATGAACAGTTTTTGCAGTTTCTCTTCAAAAAGATTTTTAAAAATGTTACAATAGGAAAGAGATGGAGGTGCCTTCATATTTTCTTCTAACAAATTATAATGGAACAATATCACATCTGCGAATCATCCAATGAAAAAAATGGGTAAGAGTACTAGGCCACCTATGAATTACCACGATGAAAAAAGCAATCATTTGCACCATCAAATGATGCCAAACCAACCATCTCATCCTG
Source organism: Torreya grandis (assembly GCA_037957365.1). NCBI lineage: Eukaryota > Viridiplantae > Streptophyta > Pinopsida > Cupressales > Taxaceae > Torreya > Torreya grandis. The sequence continues at coordinate 1,003,553 of JARHVA010002897.1, forward strand.
TGCAGCATACGAATGTACAATATCCAGGAAAACTAGCAATCCTAATCCTGAAAATGACAACAGCTTATAATCATGTCTCCGTTGCAGTTTCATAACAATGATGCAATGGACCTATCTTTGCCACAAACTTTTAACAAGGCACAAACAGGAACCACATGAATGTCAAGATATGCTGCACTGCCAAAACATGTCAATTAATGATAAATAACGACGGGTGCGTTTTCCAAATTATAGATAGCATGTTCCTTTTGAATTTACAAAAAAACGGTATGCCTATTCGAATATGGATATCTCATCAAGTGTAACATCAAATAGAAGGGTTGTGAACTTGGTTTACAATATAAATTAACACAATCAAAGCAGCCAAAAATGAAAAATATATTCTTTGGGATTTAACCACTTTGGATTCTACTCCACCAGTCATGTTTGCATATAATGGTAGGTTTTTTTAATCACTCCCAAGCGACACACCAATTTGGTGTGAGACCCCTCTTATAGAAAGCCCAAAAGGGATTGTTTCCCATTGACCTTATACATTGTTAAATTTTGTACTCGTAGGTTTTTATCTCATGACCAAGCTCAATAGTAAACTTGAACATGCCAATCCACCTACACCTGAAGTATATATCTACATGCATGTTGTTTTATTCTTGTAGTGTTTAGTTGCTTTCCAAAACCTAGGGTTCTATCTACCCTAGCACTTTTCTTTCGTAACAATATTTACTTTCAACTCCCATTAATCTATTTTGGTCATCTGTATAATTTAAAATAATTTCATCTCATTTATTGCTGAACCCAAACTTTAAAAACTAATTACGGCCTTCAATTTTTATATTTCCTACCTGCTTACCAGGCTGTCGCAGAAACTGACAGTACTTCTTGTGTCATCTTCAATATTGTGTTTTTCCCCTTGTGCACTGTACTTGCATCCATCTTCTTCCCGCCAACAGCTGGATAACCTTGCCCAAAAAGGATCCTGGCATGCTTGTTTCTATGAAGAAGAACAAAGAATCATTTAGTGTGGCATATACCCCAAATGAGGACTCGCTCTGTAGTTTCACTTACTGGATGACCGACCAGCAATAACTTGGGAACATTACTGGCCCACTTATGTTTCTCTAGGGATATTCCATCCCAAAAAATAATTGAAGACTGTTATGATCTATTTGAACCTAAATTTTACTACTTTAAAGATATCAGAGTCATTTGACAAAGGTGATGATTTCAGTCTTCGTGCCTTCAGTTTTCACAAACAAGAGATCCTCCTTCCTGCAATGTTACATCTAATCCCTGTCCTGGATGCATCGTGCTCAAGAATATATATACTTTGGAAAGAAACAGAATATATATTCATGTATGGGACCTAAAGCAGTCAATTGGAATGAACACCACATTATGAGAGTGCAAAAGGGGTCTCCAGTCAAAAGATTAAACTCAAAATTAGCCATCAATTATAAATCAGAAAATATAGTATGTTATACACGAATTCATGTGTAATATCCCCTCTTGCGGCTCTTTTTAGACTTGATCATTGGGCATTTATTGCTGGTTATGCTGTTGTTGAAGCATGGAACTTTTGTTGTTAGCTCTGATTCCGAATATTGTTGGCATTGAGACCTTACTGTTATTGGTTCTTGATTTGGTGTTAGTGTGATATTTATTGTTATTGAAATTTGATAATAAGTTTCAGCACTTAGCATTGATTATTGGCACGATACATTCTGTTTGCAACATTTACAAGTGCTTTGGGAATAAAATGTTGTTATAGTTGAGATAAAATCTTTTTGATATCTTATGGATATTTATACTCTTATTTCGATTTATATTTAATATCGACACATGCATACGTACAACCCAAAAGATGCTACTGATGGATTGCTGGCTGTGAGTGTGTGCAGGTACAGGGTTGACTGCAAATCATGGTTGGGAATGGTGTTGCATGAGGTAGATCCTCCACTTCATGAACACACCCTATGGCAGTGCCCATTTACATGAATGGGTTCGCTCATGGTTTCCGGACCCTTGGGTTTTTTTGGTTTTACTGAGTAGTTGTCGAATTGTTTTTTCTGAGTGTCAAATTCGTTATATGATGTGGTTGCTGACTGTTTTTTCTATTGTTGCATGACTGTGGGGCCTGAGAATTTTGACCATTAGATATCGATTACTACGGCAGTCTTCGACTATTGCATTAAACGTATAATCCATTTTGGTCACATGGTTGTGATTGTTTGGCTTGTGAAGTTTTAAGGTTGTCACATTGAAGTTGCCATGCTTGTGTTTTCATTTAGATTGTTGCGTCATATTGTGGGTTGGTTTTCGTTTCATCAGATATTTGGCATTTGCGCCTTGGCTTTTTGTACTTTGGATTTCTAGACTTGTTGGTGGTATATTTAGTGTCGCAATCACTCAAGGGTTAAGATTGCTACTTAACAAAAGACCTTGGCTTAATGTTGTTTGACTTGTGAAATATTAAATGTTAAAGTTATAATTTATGTTATAATGTTTTAATGGTATGAAACATTATGATTGTGACCCCTTAAGGACATTAGCTTGGGAGGGAACTTATCTTAGATTCCACATAGTTTTATTGATATATTAAATTGTATCCCACCATGGGATTTTGAACTGACATGCTTTAATGCTTAAAGCATTTGACTGATAGCAACATTGGTGAAAGGTAAGATGATAAGGATGAGACGAGGGTTCTTAGTACATCATTATTTAATATTTAGCATGGGTTAGTCAACTTAACCTAAAGACGTGGGTTAAGGCTTGGAAGCGGTCAAGGAAAAGAGACTAGGCTTTTCATTTTGATTTTGTTTCAATGATGGGTAGTGGTAGCAAGGAAATCAGGGGCAAAGCCCTAGTCAACTAGAAATTGAACAACTTTTGAATGGTTTTTAACATAGATGCATGCCATGATGGAGCCATTGGTAAAAAATATCTCTTCTGGTCTCTTCAACATACATTCTTTGATTTATTTTGGAGTGGAGTTCAACTCCATGAGATGTAGACATGTTTTTGAAGGGATCAGAGTGTTCAAATTTCTCTGTAGTAGTCTGCAGTGCAGTTTGAGTTGAATGCCACCAGTCTGGGGCATAGGAAGTTATAAGACAAAGGCAAGAAGAAAGATAAGGGGTATGACGGGTGTTTGGAAGGTGGAACAAGTTGGGAAAAGAAGAGAGATGAGGAGAAAAAGATCTCTTTCATCTCACCTTTCCATAAGCATTTGCTGAATCTTGTCAGTCATGTAAGTACCTTTAAAAGCTCTCATCTAGCTGTAAATGCTACCAAATTTTCAGATTTGTGCTGAGATAAGCAAAAGGAAAATAATGCAAGTAATTTCATGTGTTTGGTCAATCTTCTCATGGAATATACTAAGATATGTGTATGATATAGATATATATGTGCGTATTTATTTTTGGATAGTTTTGAACTTGGTTAAAGAATGTCATTGCTTCTAGAGGTTGCTTGATCGCATGAGAGGCCATTTCTAGGATGGCGACTTGCATTGAGAGATTTAAAACCCCTCTCGGAGGGCTGTGCTACATAAGAAACCCTCTCCTAGGGTTTGATTAATTATTTTTGATTTATTCCAACTTGGGCGACTGGAATTGAGTGCTTTACTGAGACCTTTGAGTGGCCAATTGATGCCCTATTTGACAATAATAATTCTGAATATTATTATTGTAATTTTCTGATAATTATCACATTTATTGGAAGCCTTTTTGAAGACCACTTGGTAACCAAACCAAACATTATAATTATGATTTTATTTGCAATTAGATTCTGCACTTGGACAATTCACTTGGAGGGATTTTTGCAAGGTTTGTAAGGAGCTTTTAGGCCCTAAATGTTGGACAAATAATGTTATAATTATTTATGAATTTTTTATAATTATTTACAGCGATTTTAGCATTGCTTGGAGGGTGAAACGAGCTCTAAATTTCGATTTTAATAATTGTTGACAATTCTTCCACAAGTTAGATTGTCTCTCGCCATTTGGAAAATGCACGTCTCTAGCCAAGGAAGAAAGAATACATTGTTTTTCTTTGTTAAGGGCCTTTGCTGCAAAAGGATGAATTCCTTCGGACTTTTGTCCGAAGGAATGGTGTTCATCAAAGAAGGCTAAGCCAAGGAAATGACAAATCAACAAAGAGCATAAGACGAAGGAATTCCTTTGGAGAATCCAAAAGTTCGCACAAAAACCAATTAAAAGGCCTAAGGAAAGAGTTCATTACAAGAATTCTGAAGGGCAAGATGCCCTTCGGAAGGGTCACTTGCAACAATCCCGAAGGGCACCTACCCTTCGGGAAGGTACAGAGAACGAATTTGGGACCTTTGCGAAAAGTCCGGGTGCCCTACAATTTTTCCGAAAATGGCACAACAAAGAGCCACTAGCCCTTGCGGAGGGCACTTGGTCGGCAAGAGGATCGTGGTGACTTTTCCGAAGGGCACATTTCGAAGAGCAAAAGCAAAGGAAGACATCCTTTGGACTTTTTGTCCAAAGGAATTCGGGAGAAACAGAAAGAGGCCCATGGAAAAGCCGACGACAAAAAATCCGAAGGCTTCGGAAAAGTTAAAAGGCAAAGGCAGGGAATGTCTTCCTTCGGACAAAAAGTCCAAAGAAATTCGAAAGACTTGAAAGTCTGCAGAAAAACAAGTCAAGGCAAAGCAAAAAGAGACCTTCGGACCTTTGTCCGAAGGGAATGGGAATGTCTTCCTTCGGACAAAAAGTCCGAAGAAATTCGGAAGACTTGAAAGTCCGCAGAAAAACAAGTGAAGGCAAAGCAAAAAGAGACCTTCAGACTTCTGTCCGAATGAAGACATTCCCTGCCTTTACCTTTTAACTTCCTTCGGACAAAAAGTCCAAAGAAATTCGGAGAAAGAGCCGCGGGAAAAACCCGAAGAAATGCACGCGCATAAAGCCCGAGAAAATAAACCCGAAGAAGAATTCTAAAGGTCAAAGGAACTGATCGAGATAATTCTTGTGGACATTTTGTCCGCGGGAAAATGACTAAGAGAAAAACCCGACTAAAACAAAAGCCCGAGCAAAGGGAAAAAAGAAGGGAGATATCCTTCGAGAAAAAGTCTGAAGGAATTCCTTCGGACCTTCTGTTCGAAGGAATACTTCAGAGGATAAAGCCGAGGGAAAGAAAGCCGCAAGAAATATATGCAGAGAAGAGGTTCCGAAGGAAATAAGAAAACTTCCGGTGACGTCCCGCAAGCCGTCAAATTCTGACCACGGGAAGTAACCATTGAAACAGGGGTAAAGAAGAATTCCAAAAGCAAAGCCCAATGGAGAAAATATAGATTAATACATCTGAATATAGAACCTCGCCAGAAATAGATAGGAACAGGCAGACCAGAACAGGGTAAAATACATGCAAGCGGGAGCTATTTTCGAACAACGGTCAAAGCTTTAGTTGACTGGTTATTAAAGTCCCGCTCGTCTCCAAATCATCTCACACATCCGAGGGTCCAACTTAGCTTCAACCGAAGTTCTAAATTCGAATGATGAGTTGACTGTTCCAGATTTGGAGTTGACTAATTGTTAAAACGCCACATCCACTAGGAGCTTTCCATGCGAAGGAGAATGATCTCTACGACCAACTCAGTGTATCAAACGGCCAACTCAGCCTTTTCAACGTTCCAATTCGGCATCAAGCAAGCTCACGTAGAGTTCTAAAATTAACATTGGCGTGGATTTCCATGCAAAGAGAGGTGGGCAGTTCATAACAAAGACAAGTTCACTTCCTCAAGCGCAAGAAGCTTCATTCAAAGACAAAAAAAAACATATTTTATTGAAAGGCCAAGTAAGCCTTAAGTTAACCGAAGTGAATCCTTCTCTTCAAATTTTCAACGCCAATCTTTGGCTTCTTGTAATTCTCTATATAATGGCTTTCAGCCTTGATTAAAAGGAATCCAATCTCTCTCTTGGTCAAACCAGACTCTGCCATTGGTGAGTTGTGTAACCTCTTCGATCAATAGGACTGTACTTTCAAATATCAAGCGTTGGCAGTGTATATTTCATTTAGCAATTTACATAAGTGGTAGGCTTCTCTCCCTTCCCAAATTCTAGTTCATACCTAGTTGCTAGATTATCTTTGTGCAGGTCATGTTAAAGTGTTCTTTATGTCTTTTGTTGAAGCTGTAAGTGGATGTTAAGTGGTTGCAAAGTGTCTTGTATCGGACCTCTCTCCATCGTTTTTCCTCAAGTTTTGGTCATTGGATCGAACCTCTCCATGAAATATTTATGCATAAGTGATTGATTGAAATCATAGGTCTTCATTTTCCCTTGTTCGTTCAGTGTTCAAGGTTCCAAGTTGAGTGGATCAAAATTCTGGTGTATCACCCCCTTTAGGTAGGATTTCCCCTTTAAGTTTCCCTTCTCCCTTTTCCACGGTAGCCCGCAGAATAGATTAGAGATCCTAATTGATACATCATACAGGAACCAGCCATCTCTGGAGGTTCTTCTCACCATTGAGGCACCCACCCTTGTGAGAAGATCCCATTGTTTCAGCTGGATAGAGGACTGGCCATTTTGTGCACGTCTTCGAATCAGGGCGCAACTCCAAGTTGACAACAATAATACAATGATATTCTGAATATTGGCGACTTGGTTTGACTAGGGTTTGATCATTTTGTAACCCTAATCCACGATGGTTCATTGATAATATGATTGTTGTAATTTGGTATGATTTTTGTCTACAATCTTTGAGGGTTTGAGTAGGGTTTTGAGTGTGGAAAAGGACATCCCCATTTAGCTTGTGTGGCACTAGGGTTTGAAGGTTGAAACCCTATTTTTCAGCTTCTTCCTTCCTAGTGGCGAGAGTCATTAGTGGCTAAAATCATAAGGTATTTATTTGTTACATTTTACAATGATTTGAAGTCTTCATTTTCAGTTTTGTGGTGCATTTACAAAAGCTAGAGTTGTTGGTTTGTTTGCAATATGTTTCAAAATTTATTTCAGATTTGTGTAAGGGTTTGTTGCAAAGCCCAATTTTGTTGAATTGTCCTATTTGGGGACATTACAGTGGTATTAGAGCCATCTATTGGCTAACGTGGAGATTTTTAGAGGATTGTCATATGAGTGGTGACAAAGAGGTACTGCAGTACCAAAGGAACAGCAAGAAAGGTTCAGGGAATCTTCAAGCAAAGTAGGAATAGGTAATGGGTGACATGGATCCAGGGGAGCCAGAAAGAGAGGGAAGGGAAAGAGAAGCAAAGGAGAGAGCTTCAAAGTATTCCTAGTCACAAGAGAGGATGACAACAGTGATGGAGGGATTCGTACGTGTTATAGGTAGGATGAGTAACTTTGAGCCCCTCAATGGAGATACCGGTAACTCAAAGAACCGTCTTGACACACATACACCCCCCTTGGGGAATGGAGCATATACACATAGGCCCACCCAAGCTATATTCATTAAAATAGAGGAGCCCTTACCAAAGAGAGAGGGTTTGCCTAACCCACTTGATGATTTCGCGAGAGAGAGTATTATGTTGCATTTGTTGCAGTAAGGAGTGCTATGAGTTTTTCTGAGTTTTCCACTTGGAAAAGTGGGAGGAATGAGCCCAAGATCGGTCAGAGACACAAAGGCTAGGGGGATCTCCAACATGCATTGAGGAAAGTATCTCTTTCCATTTTTGATGGATCACCGAGAAGTTCGCCGAGGGCATGGATTCAGAAGGTGGACACCTTTACACTGTGGCCCATGATAGAGAAGGAGGCAATTCAGTTTGCCACTTTGGATTTGGATGGAGTAGCACAAGAATGGTGGTATCATGGATTGATTACACGGGCATCAACATATACGTACCTATGAGGAGTTCAATAGGAGACTCTTAGAGAGATTTGATAGGGCAGATCCGAAACTCCATTTTCATGATTTAGCTCAATTGAGGCAAAAGGCCTCAGTAGATGAGTATGTTTCTTAGTTTCAATGAATTTCAATCATGGTGACGGATGTTTTGGATAGGAGGTTGGTGGTTTTGTTCGTAGAGGGCTTGGTCGAACCTTTGCGAGGGTTGGTCAAGGCATTTGACCCATCAACATTGAGAGAGCCCATCCAAAAAGCCTAGGATTTGGAGTCTTCTATTTTTAGAGGTAGATTTCCACCTTTAGGGCAGCCAAAAGTTACTTCATTACCATCTAAAGGGCAACATAGAGGTGGTGGTTTGGGACAGCCAAGGGGCAACTATACAGGGCCTTCAAGATCCGCTCATGAGGGGCCATTGATTAGACCAAACTCACCAGGTTTGGGACAGCAAAAGGAGCTAACAAGTAGTAGCTATGAGGTGAGGAATGAATTGAGAAGGGTCTTTGTTTCACTTGTAAGAAACCTTGGGAGAGAGGACACAATTGCCATGGCAAGGGGTAGGTACATTATATTGAGGTGTTTTTCGATGAGGAGAATGAGGCGGAATAATTAGGGACAGCCACCCGTGAAGAGGGGACTTTGGAGATAGATGGAGAGGAGTTGACTAGCACATTGGCATCTCTTTCAAAAGCTCCTAGATATTATCCCTTTAGAGTGAAGGGATCATTGAAAGGTAAACCGGTCACTATACTCATTGATAGTGGGGCAACCCACAACTTCATTTATATAGGACTTGTGACATCATGTGGCCTACAACCCGTAGAGTTCAAAGGGTTTAGAGTCACTGTGGTAGATGGGTTCACCATCCCTTGCACTACCAAGGTTCCAAAGTTGAATCTAGCTTTGGAAAGGTATATGGGGAGAATGATTTCTATGTAGTTGGCATTGGAGAAACCAATGTGGTACTTGGCATACAATGGTTACACTCCTTTGATGAGTATACACAGAATTATCAAACTATGAAGTTAAAATTCAAGGTGGAAGGTAAGAAGATTGTTCTACATGGTCTAAGTGACCGAGAACCTGTAATGTCCCCAAAAGGACGATTAGTTGAAAATTAAGAATATTTGTAAACTCTACTTTAAAATAGAAATTTTCTGATTTAATTGCAACAAACCCTAGCTGCCAACCTTTCAAAAACACCTCAAAATTAGTTTAAAATCATGCCAACCCCTAAGCAATTAGTGGTTGTTCGAAATATGCAAAGATGACCCTTAAAATCATATTTCCTTCTTAAAACCCTAGTTGTCCTTGGCTGTAAAATAAATCTAAAAATTGTAGATGCTTCATGTGCCCAAAAAACCTTATCAAACCATCAATAAATTGCATAAACTATACTTGTAATAAAGGCAAAAAAAATTATGAATTTTCAAAATATTTAGATGGCTAAAAAGCCCAAAACCCAAAATTGTCAAGTTGGATAAATATGAGAAAATTGCAAAATTAAATTCAAGATAAATTGTCCATGGCAAGAGGTCCAAACCTCTCCCAAACAAAATCACCACTATGCAAAAATTTGTCAATTATTTCAGAATTGCCCCTAGCAAGGCGCAATAGCAAGGCGCCAACTTGAAATAACCAAATGGTGTCTAAAACACCATTGAATGACCAATTGATTCCAATCTACGTTACCGGATATGCCCCCCCAAGCCCTAAGAGTGCGGAGAAACACTCTCAAATATGGGAGCGTGGGGGGAAGCGCAAGAAAAAAAATCCTAGGTTCGAGCAGTGAAAATCACGTGACAGTAAGAACAGGTAGGGTTTTCATCAATGCACACGTCTATAGTCCACCATCCGCCGACTGTCGACCGCCGTTTGCAGAGAACATGTTAAAATTCCTCGCTTGATACATTCAGATTATTTGGATTGAAAAGTAGATTGTTGAGTTTGCAAAGAGCTAAGATTGACAAAACATTCCCCTAAAATAGGAACTAAGGCCCTATACTATCCCAACTTTTTTCCAAGGACTTTAAGTCTACCTTCTCGTATATTTATATATATATATATAGTAAGGACTTGTTTTTATATATATTTATTTTATTTTGATTAAAAAAAATTATTTTTTATTTTTTATTTTTTATTTTTCAATTTTGTTTTAATTTTATTTTATGTTTTATTTTTAATTTTGTATTAATTTAATTTTTATTTATTTTTTTATTTTTTATAATTTATAATTTTTTATTATGTAATTTAATTTTTTTATTTCCCTTTTAATATTTATTTATAATTTCAAAAACAAGATTATAATATATTTTAATTTTTTTATTTGGTTCAACAATTAAATATTATGATATTTGGCATTGAATTATTAGTATGTTTTGTGGTTATTTAACTTATTAGTTATACTTATTGCATTTCTTTTATGCATATTATGTAGTTAATTTTGCTTATATGTCTATATTTTTCTATTTTTTATAAATATTTTTGTACGGTCGTATCCAGCCGAATCCAAATCCCCAAAAATAAATTATCATATCCCCATATCCGATTCTCATACCCGTATCCATATCGACAACTTAGATTCCAATGATAACCCCCGAATGGAGTTACCCCAGAGAAGGAAGAGGGTTTTCGTCCCCTAACTTAAGTTGCTTGAAGGGTTCCGTCTTCAAAGCAATTGGCTTAGCGTTTGCATGCTAATTGACCAAATTTTCAATATTCAAAATATGATATACCCTCACCAAATGATTCCTCTTCACTTTTGTAGCCCTCCAAGTGTGGCGTCCAAAAAGAAGGGAGACTAATATAAAAATTGTTTTAAAAAACCTTATGATCTTTTCTTAAAATCACTCAAGTCTTTAAGACCCTTAAAAGGCCCCTTTTTAAGTGAAATAAGAAACATAAAGTACTTTTCATAAATGTATTTTTACACATATTCAATTGAAACATTTAATACTCACATTTATACTTGTCCCTTAGCCCTCGGGAAGGGTTTTAAAGCTAAGGGTCTTCCACAATATCCCTATCAAAAGAGGGACATGACAATCCTCCCTGTCCAAAATTGCTTGTAATCAAGCAATAGAAGTAACCAAAGTGCTATCTCCATGGTGGGTCTTGTGCCAAACTCGAACCTAGGCCCTTTCTAAAGTAAAGACCCCTCTTGGTGATGCCTTCTACAGCTGCATATGAAGTTTTTCCGTTGCTTAAGCAAGCTGAAAATGCAAAACCAGCAGCACCTCATGTTGTCAACTCTCACTCTCGAAACCACATGTTCAAAAGCTGCCCCTAAGATGTGGAAAGCAAGAAAATCCTCAATTTTGTCATCACAAAGGTGGATGGAAATTGGTATTCCAGCTAGGTAGTCTTCTAGTGTGAGGACCTTGATTGCCCCTATGTCCTTACCTACACATGAAGCAAACATGTTAGTCAAAATAATCATTTTCCCCTTCTCTTTGGTGTTGTTAACCAAGATTTGTTTGGGAAGTACGGCTGAAAATTTATGAATGTCTTGAAGGATGCAGCCCCTATCAACTTCCTTATTCCTCCATCCAATGATTTTTCCTTTTACCATCGTCCTACCCCAAAAGTAACGTGTTGTATGCACCTCATAACAGCTGCATAAACACTTTATTTTATTCTTCAAATTCCTCCAGTGATGTATCCAACAGGCTGGAAACTTATGTGTAGAAATGTCAATTCCAACCTTGACCCACCAATTCATTTGTATTTTTGTATTCGAGTGAACCAACTCCGTTACCCACCATTTATCCTGATTTTCCATAATCCTGCAATTGTTTGTTGAATTTAAACTATTCACCACCAAAGTGTTGTTCAACAATTCTTTAATTTCTTGGAAGAATAAAGCAATAATTGGTTCCTTACCCTTAGAAGATTTTTTCCTTTCTTTGCAAAATCAGACTTTGTAGAGGGCTGCCCATTGCCCCTTTTTAATTTGTTCCAAGCGCACATATTCAGCTAAAGTAGCCGATTTATTTCCTCATTAATATCATCACCAAATGTCCTTTTGGTTTCAAACCTTGGCGTGTTTTTAAACAACTAAATTGACACTCTATTGGGCATGTTTCCAAATTGTATGCTAGGCTGGAATGACATATAATACTCAAAATTTTCTGAATGTACTTGCAAATTTCTCCCTAAGTCATTTTCAGATTTCTTAATTCTCCCCAAACATGGAACTCTAATTCCACAAACATACCAATTTAAAGCACAAATTTTCCAACTTGGCAAAAAAAAGAGGAATTAAGTAATCCTTTCCATACCTTGGGAACCAACTAGTATTGACTCCTCTTAACAAACCTTTCACCTTAGCATGCCTTAGGATCCACATTTTAGCGTACTTTAGAAACCAACTTATGCAAAGAATAATTTGAAAGTCCTTTTCATACCTTAGAGGCTGCCTTAAGCTCCCAATGTGGAATTTTTTGGATGGTAAACTCTTTCCCACTTTTCCTCACTCCATGTGTTCATGTATGAGACTTTTTTCCTTCATGAGAGTTGGTTGTTCCAACTCAAAAAATTCCAATTGCCTAGCTGCACCTACATAAATTTCTTCATGCATCATGCTTTCCAATCTTTTGAACATTGCCCCCTTGGGTGTCCTATCTTGCAAACCATGTAATATCACTTCCCATTGGCGGCAAATTTGAGCTCCATTGTTTGGTAGTTTTGGGTGTACTCCCTAAGAGAGTGCAACCATTGTATACCAAGCACAAGGTTAGTTTCTCCAACACCAACCACATAAAAATCATCTTCAATGAGGTGTGTTCCCATCATTATGTTTAGCTTGGGAATTTTAGTGGTACAAGGGTTGGTAAAGCCATCCACCACAATCACACGAAAACCACTAAATTCAATAGATTGCAAACCACATAAAGCCACTAATTTTTTATCAGTAAAATTATGCATGGCTCCACTATCGATAAGAATAGTGACATCCATACCTTTTAAACTACCTTTTACACGAAAGGGGTTCCCGATATGGAAGCAAAGGTGCCCTCCAAGTCTTCTCCACCAAAAATCTCCAAGTGCTCCTCATCATAGGTGCCTACCCTTTCCTCTACATCCTCGTCTTCTCCATCTGAATGCACTTCAATGTAGTGCACTTGCCCTTTTCCACTGCAATGGTGACCCGGTGACCAAGGGTCTTTGCAATCAAAACACAACTTCTTCCTTCTCAATTCATTTCTTGTCTCGAAACTCCCTCTTGGCAGCTCTTTGCTGTCCCAAACCCTGTTGGTTTGGCCTTCCAAACCACCCTATACCATGTTGATTTGGCTTGTCCAATTGCCCCAAAGGAGCTGATCTAGGTGGCCTAAAAGTGCTGCCCCTTGGCTGCCCCCATTTTTTATCTTTTGGCTGTCCATAAGGCTTAAAAGAATTAGTTTTCTAAAAATTAAAGGGCAGAATTTTACCTTGTGGTGCTGAGGACTCAAGATCAAGAGCCTTTTGAATGGTTCCTTGGAGAGTGGAACGATCGAAAGCCTTGACCAAACCTCTAATCAAATCAATCAAACCTTCCATGAAAAGAACCACTAACCTTCTTTCCGAAACATTCATCACCATGACTGAAAGCCTCTGAAATTCAATCACATAACCTTCCACTGTCCTTTTTTGATTTAGATGAGTCAATTCTTTAAAATGCAATTCCGGATCAACTCTATCAAATCACTCAATAATCCTTACTGAATCCCTCATATGATGAAATGAGTTGGTGGCCTTGAGTAACTAAACCATGGTACCACCATTCATGGGCAGCCCCTTCCAAGTGCAAGGTAGCAAACTGAATGGCCTCGTTTTCCAACATAGGCCTTAGCGAAAAATATGTATCCACCTTTTGGATCCAAGCCTTAGCTGAACTTTTGGAGGAACCATCAAAATTTGAAAGTGCAAGCTTACTCAAAGCATGGTGGAGTCCTCCTTGGTTTCCCTTGTGTTTTTGACCAGCCCTATTGCCTCCCATTTGACCATGCTTTCAAAAAGTGAAAGCTGAAATATCCATTTGTTCCCTAAAAGGAGGTGGATATGTCATGTATTCATCATAATCTTTGAACAAAGTGTCCCTTAATGAGGGTTGTGCTTCTCCCTCGGGAATGGCTCCCTCATCCTGCAAAAAGGTAGGCTGGTTAGGCCTACGTGAAGCTCCTCCAATACCCTTAAAAGGCCGAACTATGACGTTGTGACTTCCCGAAGCACTACCATCTCCATTGCATGGTTTGTCACCTTTCAACTCCATAGTTCGCACAAATTCTAACATCATGGCCGTCATTTGTTCTTGGGCTTGTGTGTACCTGTCAAACATTTGTTCCTCAAACATGTCTTCAGTGTGCAAAATTTTCTCCACTTCTTGCTTCTCAAGTGATATCTTATTTCTCCTTCACCTTCTTGCATGTATCACTGCAAAACACACAGCTAACCAAGATTTGGCTTTGATACCACTGTAATGTCCCCAAAAAGGACGATTAGCTGAAAATTAGGAATATTTGTAAACCCTACTTCAAAAAAAAAAAATTAATTTAATTGCCGCAAATCCTAGTTGCCAACAACCTTTCAAAAACACTTCAAAATTAGATTAAAATTTTGCCAAACCCTAAGCAATTAGTGGTTGTTCGAAATATGTAAAGATGACCCTTAAAATCAAATTTCCTTCTTCAAACCCTAGGCGTTCTTGGCTGTAAAATAAATCTGAAAATTATAGATGCTTCTTGTGCCCAAAAAACCTGATCAACCCATCAATAAATTGCATAAAATATAATTGCAATAAAAGCAGAATTCTTTATGAATTTTTAGAATATTTAGATGGCTAAAAATCCCAAAACCCCAAATCGCCAAGCTGAAAAAATATTAGAAAATTGCATAATTAAATTCAAGATAAATTGTCCATAGCAAGAGGTTCAAACCTCTCCCAAACAAAATCGCCACAACGCAAAAATTTGTAAATAATTTCATAAATGCCCCTAGGGCACAAAATTCATCAAAGAGTGAGATTTCACTCCCCCAACCAAGTCGCCACTCTCCCAATAGCAAGGCGCCAACTTGAAATAGCCAAATGGTGTCTAAAACACCCTTGAATGACCAATTGATTCCAATGATAACCCCCGAATGGAGTTACCCCACAAAAGGAAGAAAGTTTCCGTCCACTAACTTTGTTTGCTTGAGGGGTTTCATCTTCAAAGCAATTGGCTTAGCGTTTGCATGCTAATAGACCAACTTTTCAATATTCAAAACATGACATGCCCTCACCAAATGATTCATCTTCACTTTTGTAACCCTCCAAGTGTGGCGCCTAAAAAGAGGAAGGAAGGGTAATATAAAAAAAAATTTAAAAGACCTTTCCTTATGATCTTTTCTTAAAATCACTTAAATTTTTAAGACCCTTAAAGGTCACCTCTTTAAGTGAAATAAGAAACATAAAGTACTTTTCAAAAACATACTTTTACACATTCAATTAAAACATTTAATACTCGCTTCCCTTTATACTTGTCCCTTGGCCCCCAGGAAGGGTTTTAAGGCTAAGGGTCTTCCACAATGTCCCTATCAAAAGAGGGACATGACAGAACCACCCCCATCTTCGTCCAATAGCATGGTATGTAATTTATATATGTGTTTGAGAGAAGGGAAAGGAAGTGAACAAGAGGCTACAAGTTTTGATCAAAAGCAGACAATAGCTTCAAGGAAAATTCAATGTTCTACCCCATTGGCAAGTGTGCATAATTCTGATTTTTGTAGTACATGTATAGAAGTGGGTAGAACATTTGGGTTGCCAGGACAGCCCCTAATTTGCTATGGGCAGCACCCTATGCCCAGGTGTATGGGTGGTTTTGGATGTATGGAGGAGGGCTTGAAACCCCTCTTGGATTGGGCAAGGGCTCAAGTTGTGGACAGCAGAAAGAAAACTGAGTTGCTAGCTGATTTTTGGTCCCAAGGTCACTTAGACAATTATGGTTTGGTTTTCTAATTGCACCCCCTTCGACTTTCATAAAATGAATTTGATTTTTTTGGCATGCTACAGCTAGGAGAAATTCTTAAAATGAACATACAAGAACTGGTTTTCTTCACCTAAAAATTCTGAGTTGGAAAGACGTTTCCAACCACCAAATGAGGGCAAAAAAATTGAAAATTTGGATCATGATACAGCCCAAAAGGGGAAGGATGAATGCACAATGGAATTCTGAATGTTGTCACTTAGAAAATTCAGAATTATGGAGCAAGGCAGAGCACTCTCTCATTGATGAAATGGAGCTTTGGTTATACTCACATTGTATTTCATACTTGCTTGATGAAGGGGAACAAATGGGAGAACAGGGGGTACATATAGAGAGGTTCATACAAGAAGGTTTGCATCTCTACAACACCTCCTTCCAAAGTATGTGTAATGTCTCCAAATGAGACAATTAGAACAAATTGGGGTTTTCCAACAAACCCTTATGCAAAACTAAAAATAATATGAATGTTGCCCTAAAAACTAGCAAACCCTAGCAGCAATAGATGTCTCAATTTCCAAGCAATAACACTCCACAATAACTCCAATAATTACTGAATATGCAAATACAATAAAATATCTTTTTTTGTGGCAATATGGAATGGCGGTGTAGCTGATAATTCCTTGCAATAATTATAATTTTAAAGATCTTGTTACAACTGCGTTTTCCCTTCCAAACAACGTTGAAACCCTTGCACAGAGTCACGAAAAATATACCAAAAATCCCTACAATTTATTAGGGTTTTCAAGAAATGAATTAAAACTGTCAATAGTCAATTTAGCCCCTCCAAACAAGTCACCACACTCAGAAAAAATAGGAGAAACAAATCTGAGATTCAAACCCTTATTTTATCCCCTCAACAAGGTCTCCAAGTCCCCAATTCGCTTCGCCCCACTTGAAAAAATATTCAAATAATTTTTAGAATATAAACTAAATTATTTCCTTCAAAAATAGAGCCCAAAAACAATCCAAACCCTGCCCGAGTGAATCACTCCACTAGGAAAAATTATGCAAATAATTTTCTGAATTAATTCACTAATTTTCAGCCCTCAATAATTTATTATTTGCTTTAATCAGCTGAAACTTAAAAAATTTGTATCTTCTGGAATACTTGGAATTTCAATGCAAAAATTAGCTCAAAATGATCACAAAAAAAGTAGCTATCAAACAAAATTAGAATCTGAATTTTTCCTCCATAGAAAGTCCCCCAAAAGATGTCCCGAAGTTCCAAAAACCCTAGTTACAGCCCTAGGTTCCTTCAAACCTAAAAAAAGAGTTCAATTGCGCAACCAAACAATGAGAATCAATGCAAACAACTCTCCAAGGTATTCAATTTGTCTTTGAACAAGGTGGTATCATAAAACACCTTTGTAGATCAAATTGCATGCAACCATGCAAATCTGAAGCACAACTACAGTGTTTAAATAGAGCTGACCTAGATGTAGGAATGGAGATTTTCTTCCCCAAACCCTTGTCACACTTGAAGGTTTTCATTCTAAAGTTGTGATGAACAAGCTTGACATACTTGATCAATAATTCAATATTTTAAAATAGCATAACCTTTTCAAATGAGCCTCTCCTTCCCTTTTATATCCTTCCTCCAAGTGTAGCATCCAAAATAAAGAGGAAGAGTTTACCTTTTTGTTTTAAAAAGATGATATATAAAGCTTCCTTATAAAATTCACTTCTAAGCCTTAAGTGCCCATGACTTTCAAAAGGCCCCAACTTAAGTGAGAAGCAAATTAGACTATTATTACTTTATTTTAAGTATTTAGGAATACTTTTTATTTTAATAATAATATTATTTTACTTTCAAATGGGGACATTATAATATGTTACCAAAGAAGTTCATTATCATTCTCTTGTTGCAAGTTTGGATGGGTTTGTTATGGCATATGAAAGATCCCAAGGAGTTGGGGAAAGTTTGCCAAGCTAGTATGCACATGACAAGGGGAATTCAAATGGATCCTTGCCAATAGGGCAGCAAGAGGACACCATTCAGCTATATTTCTTTTGACAGCTCTTGGCCATCAAGCATTTCTCTTGAGAACATATTGGGGTCCATTGGAGATATATGGACGAAGGACTTTCCCAAATGTAACTTGGTATTGCATGAGTTGACATTATGGGGACATGAGAGGCATTTGGAAGGATGTGATAGCACTTTCAGCACTTGGGGGCAGCTACCAAAATACAAGTACAGCAAGGTAAGATTTCAGGTTGAAGCTTTTCGTCCATGGGAAGCAATGACATGTAGGGTTTGCATTGTGAAGAACATTGGGACAGCCCTGTGGTTCTTGCAATTGCTTGATGACAATCATTTTTGGGTAGGGAGGACTGTCATGTCCCCCTTTTTGACATGAACCACTTATAATGATGTTTTGTTATATTTGAAAAGGAGATTTTCCCTTCTTTATTAGGGCGCTCCTTTTGGGACATTGGCTATTAAAGGGAAGTGTGGACTCCATTTGAAAGTAACGCATTTTATGATTTTGAACCTATTGCTCAAGTATGTCAAACTTGGCCATAGTATCTTGAAGATGAAAACCTTCAAGTGCTTCAAGGTGTGGAGACAAAACCCTTCACATCCTCAATATGATTAGCTCTACATCAAGGGCTGCAAATTGTGCTTCAACAGGTGAATTTCAAATCAGAAGGTTGGCAACTTGCTTCTAGAAGTTGCTTGATCATGTGAGAGGCCATTTCTAGGGCAACGACTTGCATTGAAAGGTTCAAGACCCCTCTTGGAGGGTTGCGCTACATAGGAAACCCTCTCCTAGGGTTTGATTAATTATTTCTGATTTATTTCAGTTTCGGCAAGTAGAATGGAGAGCTTAATTGAGGTCTTTGAGTGGCCAATTGGTGCCCTATTTGACAATAATAATTATGAATAGTATTATTGTGATTTTTAAATAATTATCATATTTATTGGCAGCTTATTTGAAAGCCATTTGGTGACCAAACCGAACATCATAATTCTGATTTTATTTGCAATTAAATTATGCACTTGGAGGGATTTTTGCAAGGTTTGTAGGAAGCTTTTAAGCCCTAAATGTTGGACAAATAATGCTATAATTATTTACAACGATTTTGGCAGAGGGTGAAACGAGGTCTAAATTTTGATTTAATTAATACAATGATATTTTGAATATTGGTGACTTGGTTTGACTAGGGTTTGATCACTTTGGAGCCCTAATCCATGATGGTTCATTGATGATATGATTGTTGTAATTTGGTATGATTTTTGTTTACAATCTTTGAGGATTTGAGCAGGGTTTGGAGTGTGGAAACAAACATCACCATTCAGTTTGTGTGATGTTAGGGTTTGAAAGTTGAAACCCTCTTTTTCAGCGTCTTCCTATTTAGGGTTGTTGGTTTGTATTCAGTATTTTTCAAAATTTATTTCAGATTTGTGTATGGGTTTGTTGCAAACCCCAATTTTGTTAAATTGTCCGATTTGGGGACATTACAAGAACTCAAACTGTACTATACAACAACAAATATTTGCAAATAGTGTGCAACATCCACAACCAAAAGTTGGCATACGTGTTGATCACAAGTCTCTAATCAAACATCTTGTCATACTAACAACCATCAAATTGCAAGAAACAAGATACACAACAAGTGCTCTAATCTGCAACAAATATCATTCTTATACCTCCCATAAACAAATCCAATTATGTAACAAACAAGTTATAATTTTAAATTTATGTTTGGTAAAAACATTAACCTCCCTGTGTCTTGAGATTTGAACAAATAACTTTCATGACCATATGAATCCAAAAATAAAGTTGTAGATTTCAAACACTACCAACCAAGATATCTTTCCCATCAATTTATTTCTATCAATTTATACCATCCTCATTTTATATTTTCTAATGGGCCCACAATGACCATTCCCTGAACAACCTCTACTATTTGCAAAGATACAAAATTTTATTAATGTGACAATGGATATATATGAGACGAGAAATTTGCTTGAAGGTATTGAGCAAAGTTGCTAATATATTACACTTCCCAAGAAGTAATTTTCCTCAATCACTTGAGTCCATGTGCTATCACACAAGTATTTTAAATTTAAAACTCGTGTTTTGTTCGTTTCCTCCTATCTTATTCCCATTTTAATGCAAGACTATGCTGTGCTCATTCTTTCTAAATTTTATATTCACCTAAAAAACAATAACTCCATGCACATTATATGGTTTTTGTTTTTCATAGCTACGCTGGATAATACTCTTTCAATAAGAATAACCCCTATAGCACCTACTCCAACTCACATGGCAGCCTTTTCGGAAATTTATCAAAGATCTGAAATGCCTTTACAGTGTAAATGTCACGCCTTTGTCAAAAAGAAACAGCAGCACCTCTATCAAAATTAAACAGTAGGCAAAAATCACGCCTTGGTCAAAATAACACAGCAGACTTTTCAGGTAACTTTGAACACAATATTCATGGGAATAACACCATGCCTCCAGCAGTCCGCACACACTTCAGTCCAGCCAATGATCAGAGCACCTCAGACAAAGCATTTAATGACATTTCAGTGCATTTTGATGCAGCAAATGATAGTTTGAACACCCTTTCATGCCTTTCAACAAAGTGTCACGCTTCAGATAGTGTGTTTCATTCCATAGACAAATGTTTCAGTCCATAAGCCAATGATTATGATCATGCTTCAGACAAAAAGATTAACTTAGACAAAAACAAAGGATCGCGTGTGAGGAAAAAATGATCAATGTTTCAGCATACAGCTTAAAATGCCCTTTCAGGGAAATTTTCCATGCCTTAGCAACAATTAAAGTGGCTTTCCACGCCATTTCACACATTTTAATAATCATGCCCAACGTTCATCAATGATAAAATTGAATTTACAAAAACAATACCAACATTCACTGCCTTTTCTACTGCTGCAATTCATAGCTATCAATCCATGGCTTTTGCAAAATTACCACATCCTTTCGAGTACCCCAATCTTTTGCAGGCCTCTTTGGCTTGAATTTATGGCTCTTCCAAAAACACTTGAATCAAACTGTTGTCAACCTAGAGTTGCACCCTGATTGAAGACGTGTTGAAATGACTGATCCTTGCTCCAGTTGAAACAATGGGATCTTCTCATGAGGGTGGGTGCCTCAATGATGAGAAGAACCTCTAGAGACGGCTGGTTCCTGTAAGATGTATCTATGAGGATCTCAACTTCTACGCTACAAACTGCTTGGAGAAAGGGAAAAAAGAACTTGAAAGGAAATTCTAGACAAAATGGTGATACACCTAATTTGCTTGATCCACTCAAATCGAGCTTCTGAGAACATTGATTCAGACAAGGAAGACGCAGAACTTCAACTTCAATTGATCAATACACAAGTATTTCATGAAAAGGTTTAATCTAATGATCTAAGCTTGAGGAAAATGGAAAAATAGCCCTGATGAAAGGCACTAAACAGCCACTAATATCCACTATAAACTCAGCAAAAGACGTTTAAACACAGAACGTGACCTGCATAAATGACCAGCGAGTAACTAGGTACAAATCCAAATTTGACAAGGAAGAAAGAAAATCTATCACTTAGGCAAATCAATAACAAAAGTACACTATACCAGTTGTTGGAAATTGAAGAAACACAGTCCTCTTCTTATTGATTCTGAAAAAGCTTACAGCACAATCTTTGGCAGAAGATTTCTTGCCAAAAGAGAGATCATTTAATCTAAGGCTGAAAGCCAACTTATAGAAAAATACAATATCCAAGAGATAGCGTGGAAAATAGGAGAAGAAGTTAACTCTTCATTAGCCCAAGTCCAAATTGCATTGCATGAGTCTTCCAAATTTGTCTTTTGTCTTGCATGAAGAATCCTTGGCGTTGAAGTGGACAGTGGCTAATTTTGGGCTACTAAACCCCTCTATCATGCAATAATGCTACGCCCACTTCCAAATTTGGCGTTCTTCATGAGCTGCTGGAACGTTTGAAAGTATGAGATGACAATAGCATGCATGAAATCTAATGCCAATGCCAATTTTAGAACTCCGACTTGATCCATTGGAAGCCGAGTTGGAACGTTTGAAAGGCTGAGTTGACCTTGAAGATAAACTTGACTTCAACAACCAGTCAACTGAAACCTTGACCAATCAACTGTAACTAGCATTTGCTTGCATGGAATTCCACGTTGACTCCGTCTTTTGTTTGTGCATGGGTTTCTCTCAGCCCAACTCTTCATGATTTCTGTTGGCTAAATTTAGAGTTCTGCTTCTTGACCTCTGTCTATATTTGTCTTTCCACGGACTTTCCCTTATTCTTTCAGCCTAATGTTCATTCTCTTTGGGTCTTTATTATCTCGGACCTCTCCCTTTTGTTTTATTTCTTCGGATAATACATTGGGCTATTTGCTAAGTCATTTTCGCATGGATTATGTTCATTCTCTTCGGACTTCGCTTTTGTCTCTCTCTACCCTCGGACTTTCCTTCGGACAAAAAGTCTGAAGGAATTGTCCATTCTTTCATATTTTTGTCTTCCCCTTGGCATTCTTTTCTGTGGACTTTATTCTTCTCTATTTTTTGTGGACTTCCTTTCTGCGGACTTTTTTCCTTTGAATTTTCTCAAAGGGTACCTACCCTTCGGGATCTCTGCCTTGGTCCTTTCCAAAGGGCAATTGCCTTTTGACTTTTCTGAATGTTCCTTCAAATGGTCCTTTGAACTTTTTTCGGAGTTTAGCAATGTTTCGGACTTTCTGTAATGGTCTTTTCCCGAAGGACACGTGCCCTTCAGGGTTTTTATAAAACCCTTAAAATCGTGAGATGAACCTTCCCAAAGGGCAGGTGCCCTTCGGGTTTTTTACAAACGTCCATGCCGATCCTGAAATGAGCCTTCCCGAAGGGTACCTACCCTTTGGGTTTTTTGCCAACAACCCTTCCGAAGCGAATAACCCTTAAGAAAAAGGCACTCGGTTTTTTTGAAGGGCACCCGGATTTTTTGAAAACGTCCCTTCCGAAGGGTACATTGCCCTTCGGATTTTTTTATTTGTCCTTTTCTACCTTTCAGATTTTATGGAAGTGTCCTTCGAATATTTTGACTTGTCTTTTGAACTTTTCCGAAGGAATTCCTTCGAGCTTTTTGTCCGAGTCTATTTGCTTGTTCCTCAATATCTGTAACTTCGGATTCTTCACTGGCACCTACTTCGGATTCTTCATTGCTTGTTACTTATAAAAAGAGATAAGTCATTCACCCTGAGAAATCCAAAATGTATTGTTTAGAGTAATTTGGATTTGTGAAACCTTCTTACTTCTACTGATAAAACTTTCATAAGCAAAGCACTTCCCAAAACCCGATTTGCACTATTTAGAGTAATTCGGGTTTTCCAACCCGGATTACTTCTACTGAGGGGTTTCACCTGTTGACTACTCATAAAGTGAAATAAATTGTGCCTCTTGTAAAACCCGAAGTCTTGCTTGAATGTTCACCCTCTCAAACTTGGGCAAAATTTTGGTATGTAGGCGAAAAAAATGGCCAACACAAACTTAACAGATTCACACACTCAGCACAATCTTCCAATATTTTCAAATTCTTCAACCTCCATGAACAGGAATCACTCCTACTACAACTGCGTCTTCTTCCTAGGCCTCTCAAGTGGCTTTGATGCCATTGTACATAAATTAGACAGTTATAATAAACAAATATGTGCAACAATGTGCAATAACAATTATTCTCTCAATGAATAAATAGGTACAATATGTACAACTCCGGTAACGGGAGTAACCACTAACCACCTAACTATCAACTAACAATGTTTAGTGTAGCGGTTAATTAGGGCTTAGGATTATATTATTATTTATATTCCTAACACTTGAAAGAAGAGGAAAAGCACCAAGCATTACAGACTTGGCAAATATTTTAAGAGGAATACAACCCAGACTGAATGCCATGGAGACTGCACGACATAGAGTAGTTGCAGATATGAGTGAAAATGAACGAGAAGCCCCATAAATTCATATAGACGAGTTGGATGAAGAACCAGAGAATAGATTCTTTAAGGCCTTTGCCAAGAAGGGAGGCAAGCCAAAGTTGGATGCCCCTAGCTACTCAGGGAGTTTGTGCCCTGAAGATCTGATTTATTGGATCACAGAGCTAGAAAAATACCTTGATTACAAAAAAATAGACCCAAAAAGAGTGAAGTTTACCTGCACAAAGCTGAAAAGACATGCATCCTTATGGTTGGATCATGTGTAGCTGGAAAGTGTCAAAAGAAATAAGGATAAAATCAAGACTTGGGATAGAGTGGCTGTAAAGTTGAAGGCTAAGTTTCTATCTTCTGATTATCAGCTTTGTTTGTTCAAGAAGTTGCAAAATTTGAGGCAAAAGATGCATGTAATGGATTACACCGAGGAGTTTTACAAGCACACAATTTGGGTTGGTCATGTTGAGGATGATGAAAAGAGATCCCAAGATATGTGAATGGTCTTCGTATTTCCATACAAGTTTAGTTTGGAATGATCAAGTTGAGTTCAGTAGCTTGTCAATTTGCTTTGAAGGCTAAAGACAAGTTGTCAAGGAATCAACAAATTACTGGTAGAGGTAGAGGCAAACTTTCAAGGTGAAGAGGTCAAGCAAATATTGGAAAAGGACAGCATACACATGAGGAAGAAGCTATCACTTCTCACGATCACAATCATGCACCAAGAGGAAGAGAATAACCTTCAAGAGGATGAAGATAATATGGTAGAGGAAGCAGTAGATGTTTCATGGGTACACATTTTGATGGGATTGATATCTCACCTATCTTCAATGTAGCAGCTTTGTATCTCCTCATGAAGGACAACAACTTGGAGATGATGATGGTTTTAGTTCTTCAATTCCAAATTGAAGACAGCAATTGCCTAAGAAAGAGAAAGAGGAGATAGAGGCCATTTTGGACTCTAGATTCATCAAAAAGACCAGAGGTAAGGAGCATGTGGAGTATTTGGTCAAGTGGAAGGATAAAGCAGTGGAAGATTTGACTTGGGTGAGATTGGTTAAGTGAAGTAGATCATTGGAATAACACACTCCAGGGTCATGAGCAAATGTTCAGGTATCTTTTCACTTACCTAGGGTGTCTGATGCAAGAGCATCCTGGTATGATGTGCAATATTGCATCAACCCAAAACAATTGTGTGTGCGTCTTCTGTTTTGGCATGTGTCAAGTCCTGGAAGAGTCGTGTTAGAGTTCATTGAAGAGTTTTCAGCTCCATCAAACCCTAGGATCAATGAAGAGCAGGTTTTAGTCATCAAATAGGGATCAAAATTTGACTAATGACGAAACCATTAGTTCCTGCATGCAGTCTGTGTTAAGTAGTGGTTTCATCCACAATAGTTGCAAAAAGAGGGTAACAACCCATAATGATGGTTTTTGCCATTTGGAGAATTTTTCATGAACAGGGGAATTCAAAGGGGCAACCTGTAAGGTTGAGAAAAACAAAAAAGAAATTATAATTGGAGTAGCTTTAATGAGAGGGTTGGAATAGCTTTAATGAGAGGGTTGGAATAGCTTCAATTAGAGCGTTGGAGTAGCTCCAATTGGGAAGAAGAGCAGACAATGCGACTACAATAGACAGATGAGAATAGCAATAACTGAACTAAGTGCATTGCAAGACTGTGACTGTAATGTCTTCTTCATGTTTGAAATTCAAATAAGACAAGTGTGTTGTGTGAGATATCTCTATAATTTTGTCATATGAATTCAATGAAGTATGATTTTGGTCTCTAGTTTCTAAGTGTACTTTGTTTAAGTGTGCCCATTGAATAGTGGGGGGTATAGGCTGCGGATAAAGGCAGCCATTCACTAACCCCCTCCCCTCATCTCGTCCTACATCATGATGTCGAAAAATTTAAATATAATAAAAATAAATGTAATAATCATATCATAAACGATTGTCATGTTTGGGGATGTCCTCTTCCTCTCGCTCAAAGGTCAATATTTGTTTTGATCCAACATCCAATGATAGAAATATACATAACTATAACATAAATTACAAGCAAAAGATATTTTTGGTGGGCCAAAAAAGCCCTAATAGTCAAGGTTCTCACAATAACATAAATACCCTTGAGGTAGGGAAACACCATACAATATTCCTTAAGGAAGAAAACACTCCAAAAAATCTCAGCTATGAAAACCGAGGCAACGTCATTCAATATTCCTTAAGGAAGGAATCACTCCTATATCAATATATACTTGATCCATTATTGCTTGATCCAAATGAGTAATATGACTCCCTACTTATAATATTTCATCTAATAACGTGAGGGTACGAAAAATCTTCAACCCACCCCGTACACATTATCTGCTACAAATTACCCTTATGTGCCAATACAATGAACCATTATTTATACGAGCCACATGTCAGCATCATTATAACCTCCATATATATCACAATACCATTGGCCTAGGTAGATAACAATCCACCCCCCTTGTTACATAACATTCCAACCCCCGTTAAAATGCTTTACCCCCAAAGCTATTGAAAAATCCTAGTAGTAAGACTTACTTAAATCTATATGCACTTTTTGTCATGCTTGATCATCCCCATCCATCCATTTTAGACCCTAATACGTGACGACACTCTATGGTGCCAAGCTCCATGGGTGGGTCCATATTTTATTGCACTATTTTGATTCTACTTGTGTCCACGGCTATTGCTTATTTGATTCCATGTATGTCCATAGTTACAACTCCCTTTACGCTATGTGACATGCCTCCATGATTGTTGCATCTCATGGTGATGTGGATATACTGCAACTTTTGTAGACTTGACCTCCTTGTCCATTTCAACCTTTTCTTCCACTTATCCCTTTGGGTCTTGAGTGGGTGAAGAGTTTGAACTTCCTTCACAGGTACCCAAGTCCTTCTCAAGCTTTCCTTCCAACTCTTCCTTATGCTTTACTTGAGACCATTCTTTATGCTCTTCTTTGGATTCTTCCTTGTGTTTCTCTTGAATTTCTTTCTTATGCTCTTCTTCAACTGCTTTTTTGTTTTCCTCTTGACATTTGTTCTTATTTTATTCAATTTCTGCCTCATGCTCTTCCTTAGATTTTCCCTATGCCTTGATTTGATTATTCGGATGTGTAATATTCTGCAATGTAATCTTCTATCTCTTGCACCACAACTTCATAAACTTCTCTATCACGTCAATTTTTAACAGTTCCTAAAGTCTCTAGCCAAGGATACACAAGAACAATATCCAAACCATCCATAGCTAAAGTATGAAAATCAAAATACAATATATAATCATCCATAGTGAGATTCAAATCTTCATAAACATGTACATGTGTCTCCGTGAAATTACTTGCTGGAACCTACAATCTCGTAGCCAAGTCAATGTTGATGAAGTTAGACTTGCTACTAAGGTTTATGGAAACAAAATAACTTATTCTTTTGAATGTATTCATGAACCTGCAAGATTGAATATTCATTAGTTGAAACCAAGATCTTGGATTACTTTCTTTTCTTGCTCCTAGCATAGGGTTTCCTTCTCCTTTTCTTCTTCTTTCTTCTGCTCTTCTTTTAATTTTTTAAATTTCTGCAACAAGGCATTGAATGTTATATTGCATTGTGGACATCTCTTTGTCTTTGTTCTACAACTCCCTTTTGTAGACATCATTGCTTTCCTTCAATTTGGATATTTCTACATCTTTGTTCTGCAACGCTCTTTTGCAAACTTCTTCATCCTTGTTAATCTCACAAAGGTTCTCATGTTCCCATCTAGCCAAGAAAATCTATTTCATTTCTTCAAAGATTTATGCCATGGGTCTTGATGCAGGAACCACTCATTTGCTCCATCTTGAAGGGATTCACCTAAAGCCCCTCACCAAACAATATGCCGATAATAATGGATTATGAATACAAGCCAACATTTTCTAGCATCTCCTTTTCACGAAAAATACCACACATGGTGAAATTTTATTAAACTAGGGTTTTATCACAAGCAGGGTTTCAAGAAAACTTGCATTCAATTTATTTCTCCTCCTACCACCATTCTAAGTATAAAACACGTAGGAAAGTAGATCTAAAAATTTCCTTCGCATTTCAAAAACAGCACCTGATTTGCTTATCCAAATTATAAGATTTGAACATTTTTGCCTCTGATGCTAGGGTCGCACCTGTTAAAAACAACTGTACAGTAGTTATGGAAGCCCAATTTCTATGGGTCACCACTCCCTCAATATTTTTTAAGTTTTCTATTGTGACAACTTTTCGGAAAGCTCTCGAAAAGTACTTTCCAAGGTGGTGGATTCATTTGAATCTGATAATCTATAAAAATGAGGCACTTAAAATTGGTTGTTTTATCATGAATAAAAATCTATAATACTGCACAATCTGCCCAAAAAACAAATTCTCACTCTGCGCAAATCGATGCTCTGATACCACTTGTTATGATCCAACATCCAACGAGAAAATATATGAAAATATAACATAAATCACATGCACGAGATACTTGGTGGGCTGAAAATGCCCTAATATTCATACTTACTATAAGAAAAAAAAACCTTGAGGTAGAGAAACACCATACAATATTGATTAAGGAATAACTCCACAAGATCTTCACAATGAGAGCCTAACCTACAATGTTACTCTACTTCTATCTTAATACATACTTGATCCATTATTGCTTGAATCCAAATGAGTGATATGACTCCCCATGTAATGTCCCCTTTTTATATAGTTTTAATAATTAATAAAATTTCCTAAATAGTGATTCTAATCATTAAAAAATATAAGGCAATTTAATTAATTATTAAAATAGAACTATCTTGGATAATTATTCGAATTATTGGAAAAATGGTTTTAACCATATGGAAAATTAAGGTAATTTTAATGATTATTTTGAGGGGTATGGATAAAGGTTTGACACCTCTCTTGGCTTTGGAAAAGGCCCAAGTTATGAACAACTATTTACAAGGTAATTCTTTTAAGAAAAAGTGGAATCCTTTCTTTCCGGAACATTCTGAAATCATTTTGTTATATTCATTGACTCTAATCTACACTGGGGGCAATTTATCATGCACATGGCTGCCAAGGGTAAGGGATAAGGTGAGTTTGCACATGCTGATCCTAGTTTGTCTCAAAAATCAGATTTTTGTATGCAAACACAGCAAATTTTTGGAAGGCAACACAAGTTTTTTGAGCATTTTCCAACACTTGATAGGTAGGCGGAAGGTGCGTATAAGTTCTAAAATTCATTGATCAGAAAAATCAGACTTCAAGGAACAAACAAAGCCATGTATGGAAGAGGGAAATTCAGAATTTTATGACATATATCAACCATGGGAACAAGAAAGGTATGAGAACATCTATTTCTATGTTTGTCTACATGAAAAAACAGTGATCTATTTGCATAAACAGCCATGTCATCATGAAGGAAATGTTGATTTGATTAATACAGTACAGCTTATGAAAGATTCAAGAAACATGTTCTTATTGGCACTTTGGGAAGGTAACATAAGGAGCTTTCACACTGGTAGGGTACAGCCTCCTTGTGGATATTTTTGGGAGCTATTGATGAGTGTGGAGAGGATCCAATGCATGTCTAAGGTGAGTAATAAGGGGCTTAAGAGTGTGCTTCACACTTGGAAGTCCTTATATGGTGAGAGATACGTCTTGGGAGGCTCCCCACCTATAATGTACAATTCGGATTTCTCTTTGCATATTTTGTGGGACATGGACCAACACAAATAAATTTTGCATACAGGGCAGCGAGGTGGTTTGGTTCACTTGTGATTTGCATAACAACTTTGGGTCATATCTCACTCATTTGGGAGGTATAAGGAGGAGTTCGCTTACCTTCCACTCAGTATTGAGAGGGGTGGAAGATGGGGAGTCTTTTGAGCCTTGGGAAGGCCATGAGGATCCTATTGATGATTGGGAGCAGGCCCCAAAGTATAGGTACATCAAGTTCATGGCTCCGTTGAGGGCTACCACTTCTTGGGAAGCAAGAATAGATTTTGGTGGTACATATTGGCAAGGCGGAATGGCATTCATTATCCATTTGGGGAATGTCATGCTATGCTTCTTGGCAAAATTTATTCCACTTAACAGGTACAGGAGCAAGGCTTTTTGAGCACGACAATAGGTTTTACCACTTGGACATTGTAATTGGGCATATGAGCTCGCATTTGCTGGAGGGCAAGCGAATTTGGGAAGGGAGGACTGTAATGTCCCATTTTCATATAATGTTAATAATTAATAAAATTTTCCGAATAGTGATTCTAATCATTTAAAAATATGAGGCAATTTAGTTAATTATTAAAATAGAACTATCTTGAATAATTATTCGAATTACCAGAAAAGTGGTTTTAAACATTTGAAAAATTAAGGTAATTATAATGATTATTTTAAGGGGTTTTATAATTAATAAATTGCTTGAAAAGTGATTTTTATCACTTCAATTATTAGAGCCATTTAATTAATTATTGAAGCAAGGACTGAATATAAAATAATTATTTAATTTGTCAAAAAGTAATTTTAATTACTAATTTATTAAGGCAAGTTATTTAATTAATTCAAAAAGACCTAAAGTGAAATTAAAAAGAATGTCAGCTTAGGAGCTAAAGCAAAGATAAGGAAAAGATATCCTAAAAGTTGGCAAGAGAGAGTTATGAGGTATTTTACCTCCCCAAAGTGGTTTGCCCCCTTTTGGAAGGTACAAATACAAGGTGAAGATCACAATTGAAGATATGATGATAATTGATATTGTTTCTTCATGCTTGAAGAAGCTATTGGGATGATGTCCAATAAGTGTTCGCAGATTTGGAGCTGTTTATTCTACAAAACGTGTCTTTTGATGCACTTATTGTTAAGGTGGATTTGTTACTTGCCCGAGAGTGGGGCGATTTGCTTGTGTGTTTGTTGAGAGGGTTTGGTGGACAATTTGATGTCCAATTGGAGCATAATAATTCTGATTATTATTTATATTAATTTTCCAAGTATGGTGACTTGATTGGGATTGCGGGTTTGATGTTTGAATAGGTACATTCTGAAAACTAGGGTTTTTAGAATTTTATAGCAAGTTTTGTTGACCTTCCCATGAAAGAAAAATTCTGAAATTATTTTCATTTAATAGCCATTAATTTTGTGATCAGTTTGAGCTCTTATTTGCATCATAATTCCAAATATTGAGGGAGTTATAAATTTTTGAAGTTTTTAGTTGGTCGTAGGAAGTAATATTTGTTGAGGGCAGGTTTGCAAGGGTTTCGGTTTGGCATATTATTTTCAGGGTTTGACATCATTTTGAGGGTGAATTCAATGCACGAATT
The DNA here is from genome assembly GCA_037957365.1 of Torreya grandis. Lineage (NCBI taxonomy): Eukaryota > Viridiplantae > Streptophyta > Pinopsida > Cupressales > Taxaceae > Torreya > Torreya grandis. The sequence goes on from JARHVA010002897.1 coordinate 1,034,645, forward strand.
CTAATTTAATTATTGCAGTAATTTTTTGAATATTGGCGTTTGCATTGGAGTAGGGTTTGATCACTTTGGAACACTAACCGTTGATGATTCATGGATGATATGACTGCTATGATTTTTGTATGATTTTGTCTACAATTTGTGAAAACTTGAGCAAGGATTAGAGTGGGAAAGGACATCATTTCAGTTAGTATGGTGCTAGGGTTTGTAGGATTGAAACATTCATTTCAGGCTCTTTCTTCATTGCGGCAAGAGCTATTGGTGGCCAAATTCACAAGGTATTTATTTGTTATTTATTTCAAAGTGAATTGGAGTTAATTTTCATTTTGGAGGTGCAGTAACATCAACTAGGGTTTGCTGATTTTGTTAATTTCAGAATTCAAAAAATTGTGGATTTTAGAGGAAACCCCTTTTTGTTTAAATCGTCCCATTTGGGAACATTACACCCCATCTAAAATATCTCATCTAATAACACAATGGTAGGGAAAACCCTTAACCCAACCCTTACACATTACCCACCACAAGTTACCCTTATATCCTAATGCAATGAACCATTAGTTATGTCTGCCAGATGTCGGCTTCTCCATAATCCTCATGCATTTCACAATAGCATTGGCCTAGGTGGATAGCATCCCACCCCCCTTGTTATGTAACATCCTTCTTTATCCTGTATCTAAGACCTTCCTTCATTGTCTTAATAATGTAGTTGATGATTTTATCTTGAAGTGAAGGCCTACCATAGGCCGTAACATATGGAAATTCTTCTACAAGAACAAGAATACTTTTCAATGCCTAACTGAAGTAACTATGACTTTTCTACTACTCCTTGAATAATTATTACTTTGATGTTAGATCTCAATTATAAATGGGCAACTGTAAAATTAATATAACTACAATTTTTGTTTCAATAAACAAGCTATGTGCACTAACTCTAGGACAAACCAATAATTATAATATCAAAAAAGAATGCTAACTAATAAGCCTAAACGTTACAAATTGATATGAATACACATGTTTCATGCATAGATTAAATTACATTGTATTCATGCTATGCACATAAAGAAGCAAGAAATGGAAATCTGTACTTCAGCAATTTTCCCTTGATCAATACTAAAAAAAAATATTGCATAGAAAGAAAACTAATGTCATCAATAAGAAGGAAAATGCTCTCTTGATTACAAAGATATAATGCCTAGATATCAAGGAGATAAAATGACAAGGGAATGACCATGTGCAGTATCAACTAGTAGTTTAAAGTCCTCAGGAGTGCCATGTCGACTGCTAACTGCAAACATACTTGTAACCTGCAATAATAAGCCATGACAAGTAGAGAAAAATCTGATTAACTATCGGCAACAAATGTGATTTCATAGAATACAAGAAAATGAATTTATATTAATGTTTAGGCTCATATTCGGTTAAAGGGATAGATAGGTATATCAACGTATATGGTACAATCAGCTGATGATAAGGTGCCTAAACCATCTCCCTGAGCTAATGTAATAAGATAAATAAACTCACTGAACATGGTAACATAAGATAAAACAATCCAAAAGCATGTCAATGTGGAAAACAAGCTGCATGCTTCTACAGTTTACTCCCTAAAATGAACCATAGGGAGCCTAAAATTCGATATGTTCTCTTGGGAGCAAATCCTACATAAAGAAGGCTACGATACCCTAACATATGCATGTAAAAATGTCTCCTGAAATAATAGTATAAAGGATACTTGAAAGACAAAAGTTCCAAAAAAAAACATCAACTAAGAATATCAATAAAATCCAAAAACTATCAACTTGCATCAATCATTCAATAGCAGATATTCTACATTATAGGAATTACATTATTACAAACCAAATTATCCTAATTAGAATCTTCGTAAAGAGGACTAACAAGACTAGGTTGACAAGGAAGAAATCCCTTAAGAAACCTACAAACCCCATATCTCTCAGCAAAGATAGTTAAATGAAAGAGAACACCTTGATGGTCCAATGAGATACCAAAGTCTGGTTCGTATGCATTAACTGCAAATTACATTAAGGATTAACCTACAAAAACATTTTGAGTGCATAAATATATTTCAAGGCACTATTGTAAAGCCATCATTCTATAATTTCTTAGCATATATGACATTTGAGAAACCAATTTTTCAAATGATGAGGCAAAGCCACAAACTAAAGAAAATTTTCCAAGTTTTTTAGCAGAACACTGGTCCTCATATATTAGATGAAATAATGCATTGTACATTGAAAGGACGGGCATTGATGGACTGTCTACCCAAGCAAGAGGAGCAAGAATTGTCAATTAATCCCCATTTTCACATTCCAAAAATACATTTTCTAGGCAAAAGGAGCTTAGCAAAAACCTGACTAGCTAAGTCATCAAAAGATTTATTGAAGTTCATTTTACATATTTCTTTCCTAGAACCTTCATTGGTTCCATTACATCTAGCTTTCCAAAGGAATGAAAAACCAGTCAGCTTGAAAAAATAGCATAGGAACAAAACTGATTCTCTACAGGACGATAAATCAGAAACTAAGGTTTCCCTTTAATCAACAATCCTACAAAGTATATGAAAGAACCATTGAAAAAAATTAAGCCAAAGTTGTGGAATAAATTTATAATCCCAAAAGAATATGCTTTAAAACTTCTCGTCTACCACATTGAACACACAAGCCATCTCAGAGCTCAGTCCTACAATTTGGTGTTCCTCATTGTCATCTTGCTTGAAGATAGGTATTGTTTGATGCCCATCAATGTCATCTCATTGGGAATCAGCCTTAAGATTTATGGTTTTGGTCAAATCTATGATATACATCCTCCCCATAACATAATACTCTTAAATGACTAAGGAGGCCTACAATATAATTCTTGGCTGCAGAGTTCCACCCACTACTAGTTCTACCTACTCTCTACATAGAACCTAGCATCCACCCAGGCCAGAGGTAATAAATAGATACTTGAAAAGGGACTATCATCCAGCAAAACTTTGAATGAAAACACTCTCCAATAACCAGAAAAAAATCATAATAAGAGGGAATTACCAGAAAAGAGTTAATGCAATTCCTCAAGGCCATGTACTAAGGTTCGTGCATGTGATATAACATTTTAAAATCTGATTTCAGCATTATTAATAGCATTGAACACAAATTCTCAACAAGATAAAAGGACCAAGAAAAAGAGATGGACGACCTTTTATGGTTTAAAGGGCGACTTCAAAGACTGCAAGTACCTTAGTTGCGTGACAGCCAGGCAAAATGGGTACAGGCATTCATTTCCTGACTCTTTGTAAAGGCACAATGCAACTTTTGAGAGTAGAATCAATATTACTAACAGTCTTACATGCAGCCAGTGAGATATCGCATTTGTACAACTTTAATCTGGAGAAGATTCAACAAAGTTGAATTCTAGGAAGCAAGCCTCAAACAAGGAAGTAGATCCTTCCAAACATCAATGCCAATGAGATGTATTCACTGATAACTTTCTATGTTTGCACTGAAGACAACCCATACCCTGCTGCATTCTATTTATCTGATAGGATTCTTCTGTCCTCCACTAATAGATTTTTTCATGCATTTTGTGCTAAGAAATGCATAATAGGATGTAGATTGATGGAAATTGTAAACACAAACCAATTTTCTTTTTCTGTTTGTTCCAAAACATATGGCTGGAAGAAAGGAAAATGCACAGAAAAAAAACTGCAATAGTCATCAGCTCATCACTGTCGATGTGTTGTATACAAAGGTGACGATCATAATAAAGAATGATCTATAGATGATATGTGTAAGTATTCATGAAAATTCTAACCAATGCACAAAAATAAGTTACAAGAACATATACTTCAAATCGCTACCATTAATCCTTCAAAATTAATAAAGCTACACTGGAAAACTACTTAACATAAAAAAAAATGGAACTCTATAAGTTTATATGTACCTTGTAACCAACACTTGCATAGTCGGCATGTTCTTGCACTCCCATCAACTGTATTGCATTGTATCCACAACTTTTGATGTAGGGAAGAACCTACAATTAGATGTAACACTATTTTAACCAAACCATTGTCGCATTTGATTCAAAACAGCAGAGGAGAAACATTAAAAAACAGTCACAATGGAAATACATAGAAACAGGTGAAAAATGCATAAAATGAGGATTTTATAACAATGCCTTTTGTGAGAATTCAATGAAGGAACAGATTTTTGGCTCTGAACCACTTATTCCAACATGGCACTCATAAATGCGTAGAGCTGATGGCAATTTTGGCCGCTTATTTCTCCATTCATAAACATTTTCAGGAGGTGGCTCCCAGTAAATTGCACTAGCTTGTTTTCCACCTGGATCTGAGAAAGATAAAAACAGGTTTAAAAAGTCCTTCCATCATTAAAATATCATGTAGGAGACATTCGCAATCTATACACAAGAAAATAGTCTACACAGTTTTAAAATAAGTATATAGTAGCCTTGATACATATATCCAAGATTCAATATGATTACATATCCACAAATAAGTAGAATTCACACCATGCCAATTTAGTACCATCTACATGGACCAAAAAAAATACAAGTAACATGGACAAACTTGCAATATCACAGAATTTCCATCCCCTTTTCTTGAGCATGAGTTGCTAGAATTAGGTTTCTGTCCATGCAAACAGAGAACTGATCACATCATTGATAGTGATTTGTTGAAAAATATTCCTCTTTGATTTCTGCCATGCCCAAGATTGAACAACAACAAACATATAACAGTATGAACTAAAGGAAGCACCCTTATTAAAAATCTATAAATGTTGGGGCTGGGAGAATTGTTAATTTTCCAGGCAGCGGGACAAATTTTAATTATGAATGGGGCCTGGACAATCCAGCCAACAGCTTTGCCAAAGCACATACACTACTCAAGGATTACACATAACTAAAGAAGGAGGTATTGTAAGATTGACATGCATAAGAGATTTGGCATTAATAATAAATATTCTAAAGTGTAAGGTCAACCCTACCCATATCTTATTGAAAAAACATTATAATCAAAATAAACTACTCTCCAATTGCTTGGAGATTGAAGGGTGCTTGATAGAAAAGTGAATCACATTGATAATCAAGGTGTTAATCTGCAATGTCCCCTTTTTTCGAGTGATCATCCAGCAGGGCCAGCTAGCCTATTTTACTCCCATAGGCTATAACCAGGCATTAGATGGGAATAAAATTAAATTAATTATTTATAAAGTTTTCCAAATAAATTAAATAATAAGGATAGCTTTATTTTAATTAATTTAAATAAAGTGTAGCATGTTTGGAGGCAAAATTTGTGGAGTTAATGTTTAGTTTCAAGGGAAACTTGCCAAATGGAGCGTGGCTTTATTGGTGGAGTTAATGAGGAGTGTATAAGGAAACTTTCCAAATGGGATGTTAACTTTTAGGAGAAGATATGGATGGGAGTTCCAAGGGAAACTTTCTATTTCATAAGTGGGTCAAGTTTGGGAAAGTTGGAAGTAGAAACAAAGAAAGAAAAAGGGAGATCTAAGTGGATTATGGAAATCAGATAAAAGAGGAAAGTCGGTTGCTTTTTCTAACTCATGTCTTCCCAAATAAAGGAGTGGAGATTGGGCACCCCTCTTTGGGCATCTTGTGTATAAATATGTGATGATCTCATTATGGGATATCTTTTGCCAAATTATCTCTCTTTTGTGACATTGTTTGAACTTTTGTTCATTCAAGCATCTTCTATGGACGAAAAGTCAATAATTTCATGGATCAAAGATCGAAACCCATTTGGTTCAGTAGGACAATCTCACTCAGAGGTTGTGAATGTGCTTCAGAGTTGCAGATCGAGGGTTTTGTGTGTGTGTGTTGTTTGCAGGGCTTTAAGTGAAGTTGTGTGGAGACTTGTGGGTGTTTTATTATGTTAAGTCTGTTGTTGTTTTAGCTCAGTTTGATGATGTTATAAATTAGTATCATTGCTGCTCATTTTCCCTTCTAGATCAGTTTTGAAGTCATGGAGATTCATCCTTCAAATCAGGATAAACAATGTTGGCAGTGTTGTGTAGTTTGCAGTTTTGGTGTGGTGTATTGATGTAGTAGTTTTCAGATTTATTAGTTGTGTGTGTGGCTGTAGTTTCTACTGTACTACAACATATTTCTGTATTTTTCATAAATAAAAATTTTATCTTTCAATCGGGTAGTGTTTCCTTCCATGCATGTGAACTTTGAGTGATTTCAGGGCCGCTTTGTGCAAAATCTGCATTATGTACTTGACCAGTTTATTACAAAAAGGTGTGAATGTTATATATAAGTGGGTGCATGTACCATGCATGTGTATTATTTGGAAAAAAAAATAGTTCAGATTTCCTCTATTTTTAAATAAAAAATTTATTGGGGTTATTACATAATCTAAGTATTGCCAAATTAGTGACATTTGTCCACAATTATGTTTGACATAATGAGCACTTAGAGCATTAATCTCACCCTCCTCACTTTTAATGCATAGTTTTGTATTGGGAGTTTGTGAAACATGGAGCCATTTACAGTGAATCTGAAACAAAGCAATAGCAGGTTATAAGCATCCCCCCTAACCCTCCCCTCACACTTCAAGAAAGTCCTGCAGTCACTCTAGAATTCTGTCAATGCGACAAAAGCAAATGCTAGGAGAATGGAAATTTGGCTTAAAGATATGGTCTTGAATTGTAGAATTGAATGCAGCTAATCAATGACTCAATGTTAAGATATTTTCCAGAATGAGAAGCTATTCAAAATCAATGTTGACTTGGACCTCATGAGTGAGCACAACAAACCCCAAGTTACATTGTGCACACCAAAGTCCAACATTTAGGATGAATTTTTCATCAAATGGACAGGCTACAGGGGGAGCATGGATTTCCACTCTTTATGAATTTTGAATCCTATTGCAGCACTCATGAGTAAGAAGAAGAAGAGCATGCAAATAAAGATGTTAACTAAGGAACTGGAGAAGTGCAAGAGTTTGACCATAACCCAATGGGATTGGAGTCGCAGCAGAGGAAGGCAATGTTCTCTTATGGAATCCTAGAATAATGTCTTGCATTATCCTAGATTCCAACAGTAATTGGTTGAGACCTGTCAAATCAAAATACTAGTTGTGGATTGAATCTTGTTTTAACAAACTTTTATAGTCCTCATTCTTCAAGAAATATGACCAATTTTGAGTATTTTGTTGGTGCATTATTCTAGATGAACTAATATTAAGTTAACTTAAGAAGTTAGCTTTTCCACTAAGTATGATTAGTGGGTACACATGTCTAGAGAAGCGTGCATTTAATGCTTACCTCACATGTGCTACCACCCTTTGTGAAAGCCACCTTTGGTGGAAGCCATCTTTAGTGGAACCAATAGGGAAAGGGGAGCTTGCTCTTGCACAAGCTATTCATACCCCTCATCTCCCTTTGTACAAGTTAGTATGGATTCTATATTCTATATTCAAAGACTATTATTTTCCTTTTCTTGATGTGTCCAATGGCCTATGCTTTGCACTATGGTAATGGTTTACAGATTTGATCCTAGATGTTGAGTATCCTTTACTCCATTATATTTCAATACCTTCGGGCCTATCATGTTTGTGGACAAGTGGATAATAGGAAGTGATTTCAATACTATGTTCGATGCTTCAGAGAATCTGAGAGGAAGTGCTTTCAGCGTTCAAGAATCTCTATACTTCCAAGACCTGATGTCAAGGTTGGGACCATGGAACATAAAGCCAACCTATAATTTTTTCGCTTGGAAAAATAGAAGGGCAGACAAGGATTATATTGCATAGCCCTTGGATAGATTGATCTAGTCTTGAAATCAGAGGTTCTGCAAAACTGAATTGCACCACTAGCCGATTTGTCTTTGGATCGAGGAAGATAACAGTCCCAAAATCTCTCCCTTAAGCTTAATAGAATGTGGATCAAGCACAAAAAATTTGATCAGCTTATCCAAAATTGCTCCACGACGAGGTAATGTGGGGTCACGTTTCCAAGATGGAAAAACAGAATCCCAATTTTTTAGGATGGTCAGGAGACGACAACTAATAGATATAAGAAAATTACTAAATTACATATATTCTAGCTTTCCAATTGTTTAATGAAATTGGTAAACAGCATTAATCATTCTAAAAAGCTGAAATTCAAATAATATTAGCATCTATGACATTCAACATTGAACATTGAAAACTGAAATAGGAAATTGAGTGAAACACTCAAATACAAATATGAAATTGAAAATATGAATATTTGATTGCTGTATTATCCATGATCATGAAAATAACTGATTGAAAATGCAGACTTTTTATTTTTTAACAAATCTATTTTTTTCTTTTTTTCCAATTATTGATGCAAGGGATGTCCCCAACAAATTGGGGACATCCCTTGATATCTTTGGGTAGGTAGGGATGTCCCCAAGTGCCCTTCGTGAAGTAGAAAGCAACCTTGGGACACCAAAAATATTCTGAAATGTCTGAGATAGCATCAGAGGGCAGGTGACATGTCCCCATGGAACACTGAAAATTGGTGACCAGAGATTTGAAGTAAATCAGGACCAAAGATTTATACACTGTTGAGAAGCTAAAGCCACATAAAACTAACTTTAATTTCAAGAACATCTGGCTCATGAGGCACTTATTGAGAATCGAGTTCGAGCAATTCAGGATGTCATCCAATGACAAGGTCTATACAATATTATCAAAGTTGACGAGGAAGCAATGGGACAACTCAATGATATTTACTGCAAGGAAGAGATACTCTAGAAGTAAAAATACTGTGTCAAATGGATTTCGGAAGGAGTAAGACCTACTAAATTCTTCCACCAATCGACTATCATGCATAGGCAATGCAACAAGATTGTAAGACTTTAATCCTCTTCGAGAATGACCCATGACCACCAAGAGAAGATAGGGAAAGAAGTGATGTGATATTTTGAGGATTATTGACTAGAGATACAAAAAAAGGGAGGCAAAGCACAGTTATCTTCCAAAAAGTATCCCTCATCTCATCTCTGAGGACAAGAACAATGCAATGATGGCACTCATCATGAAGGAGGTTAGAAAGGCAATCTTTGCTTTGCAGAGGTATAAGACCCTGGCCCTAATGGCTTCCCCAAGCTCTTCTTTCAGCATTATTGGGGCACTACTGGAGAAGAGGTGACTGCATCAACACAGGAATCGCATGCTTCTCAAAAAGTCCTCGAGGCTATGAACACCATTTTTAACACTCTTAGCCCCAAAAGCAAGGATGGTGGATATCTAGATTCTAGACAACTTCAGGCCTAATTCTTGATGCAATATTGTGTATAAAACCATTTCTAAAGTGGTGGAAAATAGGATTAAACCTCTCCTTCCAGAGCTTATTTCCCAAGAATAGGGGTGAAGGGAAGACATTTTAGATGGAATTGTAGTGGACCAATTAAAACAATTACAATATTTCTAGAGAACCCCCTTTAAAATTCTTAAAATATCTAGTAACTCTTTGCAACCTTAAACGAACCCAAAGATACTCTACTTATTTCAATGCATATAATTGAGAATCATATGTTTATTAAAACTTTCAAAGAGATTAAAATATGATTCTTTATTTTTGTAGGGACTTCCAACTTACAATGATAGACAAAAAGACGAATGGCTTTCCTAGGATTTAGTTGTTCATGGATGGGTGAATTAGATGCCGTTGTTGTTTCTGCTTAAAACCATGCTATAAACTCTGTTGTACCCTACTGTACCCTATTCTACTGATTTTCTATTGTACAGAATGACTAAAGCTGTCTTGAAAATGGTTGCGATCTCCTTAAACCCAGCGCTGATTACTGATTTATGATTTTTGACAGAAAATACTGGCTGCCATCTATATATACTGCAGTGAATTTTGGTGTAAACCATAAGCTGATTTATTAGAATAAACCCTGCCTTCAAATTTGCTAATAAAACCCTAGCCATGAACTTGGTAAACCCTAGCCATGAATTTGCCAAAAAACCCTAGCTACAAATTTTTTGGAAAACCCTAGCACCAAATCTTCTAAAAATTCAATGGAGTGCATGCGTAATTTCTGAATGAAATTACCTTTAAGGTTTGCAGGGCTTTCATCCTCAAACCTAACCCAAAAGGTGAGGGTTTTTGTCCTCACAATCTGCTTCCAACAAAAGGGTTTTCGTCCTTGAGTTGAAAAGTTGATGAACTAGAGAGCTCAATCAATAGAGAGAATTTGATAATCACTTAATCCCTTCTCCTTTTGCCCAAACCCTTATTTTATAGATACTTTTGGGAAAATAAAATATTATTTTCTATTTTCTCCTTTTCCCTCAAAATAAAATTAAAGCAACTTAAGAACCTTTTAAAATAATACCACTTTGTACGCCATGCCTAACATCACTTTATGCCCTCTATTAGAAACACTTTGTTGGACCTAAACTTTTAATAATAAAATAACATTAAGCTGTCTTTTTAATAAAGTAAGTCACTAGAACAACTTAGAATATTATTTGTATTATCTCCTTATCTTATTCGAAAAAGAGGACATGACACGCCAAGGGGATTTCTTGCTTCCCTATCTATACATTATCTTTCCAGAAACTTCAGCATGCACTTTGAAGGAAGAGTGTTTGAGAGCTTTGTCCGTTGGAGACTCATTTACACATCTGCAATTACTAGATGATATCACAGTCATAGAGGTACCTTCTCTACCCATGACATGTGCACGTGTTGAACAGTAACAAAATCAATCAAATTAATTTGGCAATTTCCTTTTGCGGCTCATATAATCTGTAATACTTTATCTATGAATATATTTGTGTGTGTACACACTGCTGCAACCTGGCAGCTTTACAACAACAAAACAAATTCAAAGATAGTTCCCACATCCAAACTTGCACAAGTGAGAATCCCGACAACTACACATTACAAAAACAAAATATCTCCAGCATTGAAATGATTAGGTGTATATTAAAATGCACAAAAATCAAAAGAGGCCGTCAATTTCTTAAAGTCTTCAAACTGGTCCTCAAAATGAATAAAATCCCAAAAAACTTCAATGAAAATTTGATAGGTATTCTTAAAAAAATTTCTATTGAAATAAGAATTCAATACATATATATAAATGTTCTTACCAGGTAAAACATATGTAGCCCAAGCTGGAACACGTTCCAAAGGACCTTCTGGAGTATTGAAAAAAACCTTGACTCGACAACCATGAGGAATACTTGGAATATATTTTTTCATCCATGCTTTCCGTCCCTTGCGCAACTCCTCCCAGTATGCAAGAGGAGGTTTCTTTGCTCTCACTCGTTTACGCCAGATAGGATCATTTACAATATGCACACCATCATACATTGTCCCATCATCAATTACATCAACAGGAGGCAAGTTGCTCTCAGCTGCATGTTTTTGGCTTTCTTTCCAAGCTTTGTATCTTATCCCTGCATCAGGAATATTGTCTAGTTCTTCTTCTGTTTGGGGACCATTTGGACCAAAAATTTCCATGTACAATCTCTCTGCCATATCATTATTCAAGAACTCATCCTCTCCTGGCTCCCAATAATCATCATTCATTTTCTGAAAAAGTGCATCAATATCAACATCTTTGTCACCGCGGTCAAAGTCATCTGCATAATTATACTCCTGAAAATAATACTTTTCTTCCTCCTCCCCATCACAGAGTTTATCTTCTAGAAATATCCGCCAATATCCATAATCATCTCGGCCAAAGTATCCTTCCTTTGCACAGTTCTCTGTCGGAGACCAATCATTGAAGTCACCAATAAGGGAGCAAGAGCGTGCACCTGCAAATCATATTTTAAGTTTATCTGGTTTATGTAATACAAATAGAAGACTTGATTAAAGAATCAATTTTAAATCAAAAACATTGCACATCCTAATTTGGTCACCGGGTGGTAAAATGCTCAATTGGCATCAAACCAAACACAATGACATAGATACTATTTACTTAATCAGCTAATCATAAGGCCAACTGAGAACAAAGAATATCAAAACAACTATCCTGCTAGGCATACGGATCACTAATACGTTATACAAATGTTCATTTTGAAATCATATTTTAAGGAATAAAAAATATAGGTGATAATTAATAACATTTTCCATGAAAATCTCTCTGAAGTCTGGAACTGTTGTACATGCATTAATGATCCATTTTACAAACATAAATAGCAGGCCAGGAATACAGCCCTGACAGACTATTGGGTTTGATAATATTTTGTTTTTGTCAAGGAAAAGCTAGGAGGCCAAAGCAAAATCATTTTGAATTTGAGAAACAGTGTGTTGTAAGAATTGCAAAATTGAAAACGTCCCTTAGAATGAATCCACTTCAAATCCATATGCATTTAAAGTGCTTGAAAAGATGCCAATTGAATCCAACTTACAGAATCGGTATTTAACAACAGTGATAAGTGAGCTTTGAATTGTTACCTCTAATCAAAAGAAATATTTATATATTTAGCATAAAAAAAGAGGGAACCGCTCTGTCATAAAATTTGGAAATGAAAAATAAAACAAGATGCACTGTAGCAAAGAATTCAGGGATAGAAATGGATTGAAAACATGTATTAATGTAACATGCTCATGAAAAAGCTGTATGGGACCATGTATATCAGAATTAGCATTTAACACTTTGCCAACTTCATCAAAGTTTCTTATCCTGATCATATACTCAGGCATGCAAATTGAAAAATTACTTTTGCAGCAGTATAAATACAAAATCAATGAAAGAATGAGCCTCATAAACAAGGTGAAAAGACAACCTTTAATATGTTTACAAATGTGTGCTTCCTCCGAAAACAAAGGTAACGTACAATGACCAATAAAGTCTAACATTATCATTTAAGTGTTTATTTCTATCATTTCAAAGAATGCAGATACAAAATAACCTCCATAATCACATATAAATTAGAGGTATTGGGTAGACGATAGAAAGGTTAGAAGCAAACAACTGAATATTGGACGTTGCACAAAGATCCAAGTTCAAAAGCTGTCCAATCTACCCGTGTTTGCTTAATACAGAATAATAAGAAACTGTAATGTCCCCCTTTTCGAACTAGTCTTGGGAGGAGACCCTTAGCCTTTTCGTTCCAAAGGGCTAAGGAAATTAGAGGCAAAAAGGGGAACATTTGTGTGCTTCAGGAGCATTTTATGATAAAGCACTTTATTGTCTAATTTTGAGACCTTTTTGAGGGTCTTGATCACTTAAGGCCTAAAGTGCTTTTATAAGGAAGCTTTTTATAATATCTTTTTGAAAGAAAAAGGTAAACTCTCCCTCTTTAATTTGGGTGTTACACTTGGAGGAAATATATAAAAGGAAAGGAAAGGCTCATTTGAAAAGGTTATGCATTTTGGATATTGAAATTGTTGTGCAAGTATGTCAAGCTTATTCATTACAACTTGAAGACCAAAACCTTCAAGTGTGACAAGGGTTTGGGGACAAAAACCTCCATTTCCTATACTCAAGGCAGCTCTATTCAAACGCTGTGATTGTGCTTCAGATTTTCATGTTTGTATGCAATTGGACCTACAAAGGTGTTTTTGGACACCACCTTCATCAAGTATTGTTTCAAACCCTTCAGAGAGCTGGAAATTCATAATTTGCAGGTCAAAGAGGTAGGCGAACTTGGTTTGAGGAGTTTGGTTGATTTTGGAGGCCATCCCAAGGGTGGCGACTTGCTTTGGGAGAGTGGCAACCCCTCTCAAGAAGGCAAATTGGCTCCGAAAACCTCTTCTAGGGTCAAAGGTAATTTTAATATTTTATATTGCGAATCAATTTGCAGGTTTTGAGGGCCATTCCATGCCCTAGGAATATTCAAAAATTTACTATATTATTTTGCAACTATTCGACTTCCTTGGAGAGGCTTGAAAGGTTGATAGAAGGGTAAATTCCAAGAATTTTATATCAAAATTATTTCCCTAATTTTTTCAAAGTGTGACAACTCACTTGTGGAAGTTTTAAAGGTGTTTGGTGAGTGGAAACGCAGTTGTCCTTTCACACAAAAATTAGAATAGTTGCAGTGTTATTTTTCAGCCACTTCGTCAATATATCTTGATCAAAAAGGTACCTTGTTTTTAGATTATTATTCATCTATTTTTGGAGCTATTTTGATGTGTGTTCACTAAGAAATTCTTCAAATTTTTTAGTTAGGGTTTGTTAGTTTTGTGGATCAAATTTTTAGTTGATTAACAAATTTTCTAAGGGTTTGCTAGAAAATCCCATCTTGGTCTAATTGTTCCATTTGGAGACATTACAGTGGTATCAGAGCCATATCTTGGCTATATGTGGGATTTAAGGTTTTTATCAAACAGTAACATGGACAAGGGAAGGATTGAAAGTCTTACTCAGGCCCAAGATCGTGGGAATCAACCCCCCAAGGTGGAGGACCAGCCTTTGGTTCGTTGGGATTTAATGGAAGATTATGGTGAGTACGTGACACTTGCACCTCAATACAGAAAGGGAAGGAGCTTCAAGGATTGACTAAGTTTGAGATATGGCAAAGGGCACCATGGGCACATAGCTATGCATGATGACTTGGGGAAGATAGTTCTTCCAACTTTTGATGGCGATCCAAGTATTCTAGTGAGAGCTTGGGTGGACAAGGTGAGTGAGTACCTAAATTTGAGACCTAGGGGTAGAAGGGAAGCCCTAATCTTTGTCATCCAACATTTGGATGGCGCTGCCCATGAATGGTGGCATCATTGATGGGAAACACAAGGGCACAACATCATTGGGACACATGAGAAATTCTTTGAGAAAATCATTGATGAGTATGGTAAGAAGGTGGAGCCATCAAAACCAAGATCACTAAGGACACCAAGCAAGGGTTTTCAATTGGATGAAAGGCAGCCCAAAAACAATTAACCGAGCCTAATTCCAATTGTACCAGGGGCAGCCACTCCACAAGCTTGTTAAACACCAAAATTCAGTCAATCATAGGCCTCTTATGATGGGCGATCAGCTGAAATTAAAATCAAAAAAATCAGAGAAATTGAAGGCATGTAAAACTGAAGTTGAAAAGCAGCCACAAATAGTAGACATCAAGGAAGAAAAATCAAGCACCTTGGCGCAGCCAAGTGTTGAATCTTCTAAAATTCATAAATCCGAAAATTTAGAGCAGCCAAAGGAGAACAAGGATGGGACAGAAGGATTTCTAGAGGCAACCACTTGTGGAGAAGAAGACAACCAACAAGAAGTTGTTCAACAACTTCATGAGCAACCAAAAGAGCAAGAAGAAGAGGAAGGTAAGAAGAGGAAAAATAAGATTCGCATTAGGGTAAGCATTTGGGTTATCCTCTTGGTAAGTGTTGATTGTTTTCTCCCCATACTTGGTTCTTTCATTGTTTCAAGCCTTGTGCTAATGATGAGGTTGAGGAGAAGGGCACTAAATGGAGGGAGAAATTCTCCCAAGAGAATTCAAGGAATGGGCATGACAAATGTCTATCATGGATGTGGGATCCAGGTGAGCCTTACAAGCATAAATTTATTATTTTGTCATATGGCAAGACAAGGGATAAAACTTGGACCATCATGGAAAGGAGCATAAGCAAGAGATATCATGATCCAAGGATCAAAGAGAGGGCTGTAAGTAACGCATTAACTGATGTTTTTCACAATTTCAGTTTGTTTTCCATAGGACTTCTTATTGCCGGGGTGAGTATTGGCCCTAGGAAGGTGTGTTTCTCACACTTCAACACTTGGAAATGGTTCAAGTAGGTATAAGTGGATTTCCAACCACTAGATGGTGGAATTGGAAGAGGGAAAAGATTTGCCACAGCTATGATAAGTAAAGGTTAAGGCACCAAAAGGGAACCCATATTATGCTCATAAGGCATGATGGAGTGATTGTAAAAGTGTTCTTAAACACTAATGTTTTTGCTAATATGTTTGCTTCATGTGTAGGATCACCATGTGGACCGGTTGCCATAGCAACAAAGAGTACCAAGAAGGCTGTAAATTTTGTGCACAGGCAGCCACCTAGACTTTGTAGAAATCATTCAGTTTTGTGCTTGAAAAATGTTGGAGTTACTATGAAGAAGATGCAAACTCAAGGGGATAAGTACACCCTAGACTCCAACGTTTGTGGGGCAATGAATTTTGAAATTGATGACGGGTCGAATGTTCAAGGTAATATGCAAACCCAACAGGACATCTATACAGAAAATTCTGATTTCTTGAGCAATAAGGATCCACCAGAAACTACATTAAGTAGCATGATAGGTACTTTCTACATGAGCTTGAGGGGAGAAGAAGGATGTAGTAGGGAAGAGGCTGCAAATTTCGAGCATAAGCAGCCAATAAGTCCAAAGAAGGTATGCCCTACTAGGAAATTGGTAACTATGACCAAATTTGGAATTTGTCATGCTTTAGTGAGGAAAACAAATAGAGAATTCAGTTTGCACAATCAATTTCTAATTTACAAGGGGAAGCACCATATTCCAAGTTGTAAAGAAGGTTTTGTGGAGTTGGATGAGGGCATAAAAACTCTCTCGGTTTGGACAAAAGTTGGGATTGTGAACAGCAGCATAGTGGGGAAATCTTTGAGGAGTTTTTGGTCAAGAACACACAAAAATTTATGAGTTTGAATGGCCAAAGCCACTACTTCCTACCATCATGAAATTCACTTTATTTGACATGCTACAGCAAGTAGGAAATCAGGAAACATTAATGCAAGGTCTGAATTTTGTCACTCAGAATTTTCTAAGTTATGGATGCAATCACAACCATCTTTTATGAGAGAGATTGCTCATGTTTTTGACAAGGTAAGTGGGATAAAAAGGGGAAGATGTTGCCTAGTCAATGAGGTCAATGAAGTGGTCAAAAATCAGCCTTCAAGGTATGTGATAGAGCATCTAATGTACTTTTGCATGAGCTTGATCCAAAGATACGAAGACAGATCTGAAATTTGCCTTGAAGATCAATCTAAAAGATATGAACAAAATTCAGAATTAGTTGTGAAGTTTCAGAATTTCTCAAGCTTTGAAATTGATGAGTTAGAAGGGCCAAATCAGCTATTTATTGAGGTCAAAAATTCTGATTTGTTGGCCACACTGCAGCCCCTAACCAAATTTGGAAATGTATATGAAGAGTCTGATCTCTTGTTCCATTTACAGCTGTACATGAATTTTGAAAGTATCAATGTTTGGGGGCATGAATTGCATGAGAAAGGGGCGAAGTTTGAGGGCACGGAGCAGCTCTACGTCTTGATTCATCTTGAGGCACTTTTCCAGCCATTGCACATAAGCAAGATGACTGATTCTCTTGTCTATTTGCAGCTATCATTAAATTCTGGAAGTGTCTATGTTTTGGGGCACAAGTTGCATGAAAGAAGGGCAAAGATTGAAGGCATGGAACCGCACTACTTCTCAGTGCATGATGAGTATTCTCTTGACTCCTATTTTGTTTCCCACATGCATAAAACCGATGAGAAGGGGCAGCCAATGGTTGAGCACATGAGGACATCATTGCAAGGTTACTTGCATACCCATGACATCCCCTCACAAGGTATGCTTTCAAATTGGCTCAAGTTTGTTATTTCTTTGCAAATAGGGGGGCTACCATTTTGGTTCGGGGAGAGATCGGCATGGCATACAGAAGACCCTAACAAGTTTTGGAATGTATATCATGGGAACACATACTCCCTAGCACACTTTCAAAGGAAAATTTTCATAAGGGGCAGCCTTATCACACATTTCAGTTTGATTCATTTTGGCAGCCCTAGCTCTTTGTGCATAGCGTTTGAGCTCATAGTGGCATCCTTGAAGAATATAGATATGAAGGACTCATGGGAGGTTAACTTGATAAGGAATAAGTTGACGTTTGGGGGCATAATAACAGCTGTACATTGCATATACAGCCCACATGTCAGCAGGCATAGGTTGTTGGGAGGATCCTCTACTTGATAAGGGGTCAATTGAGCTTAGTGACCAGAGATAGTTTTCAGTCCTTATGGAACTTGAAATGACAAGCTTCGAAGGTGGTTTCGAGAGAGTTAATAGCTGTTGTTGGTTACACATTGAAGACTACAGTCGGGGCAGCCATTGGTGTTAAAGAAGAATGATATTGGTGACTGATTTTGAGATTTACTACAGCTGGTACATGCCTAACAACAATAGGTACAGCAGCAAGAATAAACTAGAGATAGTCTCTCTTCCTTGAAAAACAATTACAGGTGGACACTGCATAATAAAGGAGGTTGGGATACCCCTTTGGATACTGCAATTGCTTGAGGACAAGCAATTTTGGGCGGGGAGGACTGTAATGTCCCCCTTTTCGAACTAGTCTTGGAAGGAGACCCTTAGCCTTTTCGTTCCCAAGGGCTAAGGAAATTAGAGGCAAAAAGGGGAACATTTGTGAGCTTCAAGAACATTTTATGATAAAGCACTTTCACAAGTCTAGATAAAAACATATCACAACAGAATTTGACGCTCTAAGGGTCATACAAACCTCTTAGTCTTTACAATAGAGATAGAACATGGTAGTGACTTACATTACCTCATGATCTAATTCATATCAAACCTCCCAATTAAAAGGCTTTTGGTCTCCAAAAGTTTAATTTTATACAAGATGAGAAAGCAACTTCTTCATTTTCTCCTTGAAGTACCACTTGACTTGCTTGGAAACTGATCATTCTGTCCAATCTGCCAATATTCCTGCTCTCCTCTCCTTTTGCTCCTTACTTTCTACTACAACACCATATCTTCTTGCGACTCTTCTTGTTCACACGGTGCCAAGTCTTCAAGTGTAGGTAGCATGAGACCCATTTCTTCTTCATTCAACCTGGAAGGCTCAAATACATACAAGTTTTCCAAATTGACCAATAGTATACATTCAATCCATTCTTTCTTGCGTTCTCAAGTATCTCAAAATGACCATACCTTAAAGGCCTAAGCTTTTTGCTTTTCCTTGAAGTCCTATCTCTACTTAAGTACAACTATACCTTGTCTCTACTTGGAACTTGTGCTCAATCCTATGTTGATCATGCATAGCCTTGTACCTTGCTTGTGACACATAGAACTTAACTTGCACTTGTAGGTGGACTTGCCTCACTTTTTCAATGAACCTTGAGGCTCTTTGCCGAATCTATCCTTTCTTCTTGTCTTCTTAGCTACTTTATCATAGCATTCAAAAGATTGGGTCAAACTTCCCTAAAACCTGTTTCAAAAGGAGACTTCTTGATTGATGTACAAATAACCTTGTTGTAGGATTGCTTAATATGCCAAGTTGTCATCCCATGTCTTAGAATGCTTCCTATCATAACCTCTCAAGAGCTAAAAAATGTTAAATTTACCACTTCAATCTATCCATTAGTTTGTGGGTGAAACATTATAGACCTCCCCAACTTGATGTCCATCTTCTCCCACAAATTTGTCTAAAACCTGCCTAAAAACCTTGCATCTCTATCAAAAACAATGGAGTTAAGCAAACCAAAATGCACCCAAACATTGGTGAAAAGCAACTCAGCTGCTTCCTGCCCTTGATGGTTTTCTTACATGCAATAAGTATGCACATTTTGTTGAACCAGTGAACTATTACAAACAGACAATTATGCACTTCCTTTGACATACGAAAAACCCCCACAAAATCCATTAAGATACTCTCCCATGGCATAGAAGGAACAAATAGTGGCATCTACAACCTCAACTTTCTATTGTTTGGCTTACCGGTACTACATAACACACCACCCCTTATGAATTTTCAAATATCATCTTGCATCTTAGGCCACTAGACATGCCCTTAAAATTTTCATACTATTTTGATCATTCCAAAGTGACCAACAACTTTGGAGGTGTGAGCTTCTCTTATCAGCTTCACTCTTTTGTCTTTAGGCACACACAATTGTTCTAGCTTGTAGAGCAGTCTTTTCAAGTCGTAATCTTTCTTTGAGATCAAAATCAATCATGCTTGCATCTTACAATTGTTGATATACCACCTTAAAATATGCATTTTATGCATACTTCTCCTTGTAGGCCTCGTGTAAAAGGCTCTAGCTAAGATATAGTACCTAATTTTTTCATCAAAGGTGGTCTTGCCATCATATCATCCAACTTGTTCGTAACACCTCTCTAGTACATAATGACTAAAAGAAATTGCTTAAAGAAACCCATCCGTTTATAATGACATGTTCACTGTAATTCTGTTTGTGCTTGCAAATATTGGAGAGGCTGATGGTCAACATGAATGATGTTTTTATTACCTAGCAGGTAGTGCTCCACTGCTTGACTGTTGGGACAAGAGCATACAACTATTTGTCATATATAGGATAGCTTAGGACTACCTGATAGAAAGGTTCAGAACGGTAACATAACAGCTTCCCTCCTTGCATCAAAGCTACTCCAATGGCATAGTTTCTTGCATCTGTTTCTACCTCAAAGGGTTGATGCAAGTGTTAAGCATGGGATATACTGAGAGGGGGAGTGAATCAGTATATCATATATCTTTTAAATTTTTGACTTAATTTGATTTATTTTCTTTAACCACTTAATCATACATTCAAGATATGCAATAAAACTGAAATAATAACATGCACCACACAAGAGAAAGAGAGACACCAAATTTTTACGTGGAAACCCAATGTGGGAAAAACCATGGAGAACAATCTCAAGTATATGAATAAGCACCAACTCAAATTACAAAGTTCGCAAGCATCAACTTGCAAGAGCACCAACCCCTTTGCCAAGCACCAACACAGCAACTATTTGTGAGCACCAACCCACAAGAGCACCAACCCCTCTTATATAAAACACAACTATCTCTCAATGTTGCTTTCTCAACAAATGATAGAACTCTACTATATCTCTTTCTATTCTCTCATCTTTTCTTATACAAAAAAATTACAAACCATGCATACTCTTGCATATTTAAAATGGCCTCCCAAGCCTCCTTTTATAGCTTTCCAAATGACCTTTGGCATTCACCCTTTGTGACCCTTCAATCCACATGGAAAATGGCACCAAACTTGCATGACCCTTCGAATCCTTTCATTTGAAAAGTCACATGGTGACCCTTCATGAGCAAATGCATCATTTCCACTTTTTGTTTATCTTAGTGACTTCTCGAATTCCTCAAGGTGACCCTTCATGAGAAAATACGTCATTTCCCTCTTTTGTCTTTATCTCGTGACTCTTTGACTTCTTCATGGGTTCTCTTTTAACTTTATGCAACCAAAAATGTATTCGTTAATATTAAATAAATATCAACACACTTTAGCCAAACTATGAACATTAAAAACACCTTAAGACATTAAATGCTATGGGGTCTTTGTCACCAATAATGTTAGACCTTTGACATCAATGACAATATTTCCAACAATCTCCCCTTTGTCATTGATGGCAGCTTCAAACTGAAACTGCCACATCCTGAAACCTATACTGCACATGCCAACCTGCACATACTGCCAACAAAAAAACATATAGTAACTCCCCTTATAGTAGCAACCTATACCTGTTTTTGTACTTCTCCCTCTCTGACATCAATGGCAAAAGGTCTACCCTGGAGCTAACACTTAGCTCCCCCTCAACTGATGCTGAGCCTCAATGGCAGGAAGTAAAATAAATTACTCCCAACTTCACTCGCAGATACTCGAAAATGTCTTTTGGTAGTGCCTTTGTGAAGATATCTACAATCTGTTCTGTAGTACTGATATATTCCATTTTAACCTGCTGATCAGCAACCTATTCTCTCAAAAAGTGATATGTGATAGGAATATGTTTTGTTCTTGAATGCATCACTGGATTCTTAGAAATATTAATAGCACTTGTGTTGTCACAAAAAATAGAAATAGGTTCATCATATTTTACCTTGATGTCTTCGAAAGTTTGCTTCATCCAAAGCACTTTAGTACAACACAACACTGCTGCAATATATTCTGCTTCAGCTGTAGAAAGTGATATTGAGTTCTGCTTCTTGCTTAGCCAAGATACTAAGCAATCACCGAGGAAGAAAACTCCTCCACTTGTACTTTTGTTGTCATCCAAACAACCTACCCAATCTGAATTTGTATAAGCAACCAAAGTGAAATCTCTGCCTGTGAGATACCACAATCCGTAATCCAATGTCCCCTTGACATATCTGAATATTTTTTTCACCAACTGAACATGACTCTCCTTTGGAGCTGCCTAATATCTCGCAACCATGCCTACTGTATGCATGATGTCTGGCCTTGATGTTGTCAAATAAAAAAACTACCAATCATAAATCTATACAAAGATTGATCTGCAACAGGTGAATTTTCATCCTTACTCACCTTGTTCCTTGTACCCATTGGTGTGCCAACTGGTGCACAATCCTCAAAACCAAATTTTTTCAATATTTCCTTGGCATATTTATTTTGAGATATGAAAAAAAATTTATCTAATTGAAATATTTTTAATTCTAAGAAAAATGACAATTCTCCAAGCATAGACATCTCAAATTCTTTCTGCATATTATCAGAAAATTCTTTTGTCATTTTTTCAATGTTTCCTCCAAATATTATGTCATCAACATATACCACAACAATCAACTGATGCTCACCTTTTGTTTTGATGTAGAGATTATTGTCAGCAAAACCTCTTGAAACCTTGATCCTGCAAGTACTTATCAAGTCTTGCATACCAAGCTCTGGGAGCTTGTTTCAATCCATACAATGCTTTCTTCAATCTGCATACATGGCTACTATTATTTGTGAGAAAAAATCCCTCAGGCTGCTCAATGTAGACCTCCTCTTCTAGATTCCCGTTCAGAAAAGCAGACTTGACATCCATCTGAAACACTTTGAAATTTTTAAACACTGCATATGCAAGAAACATTTTAATAGCCTCTAGCCTTGCCACTGGTGCAAAGGTTTCTTCAAAATTTATACCCTCAATCTGAGAATATTTTTTACATACTAACCTTGCTTTATTCTTGATAACTTCACCATCTTCATTCAACTTAAATCTGTATACCCATTTTGTTCCTATCAAATTTTGATCTTTTGGTCTAGGCACTAATTCCCAAGTATTATTCTTTTCTATCTGATTTAATTTTTCATCCATTGCTTTAAACCCAATGCTCATCATGTCTAGCTTCTGAAAAAGTTATAGGCTGAATTTTGGATAACAAAGAAAAATTAACTTGCTCAGATTCATTTACCATCATCCTTCTGGTGCGAACTCCTTCATTTATGTCCCTGATGATGTCACTCTCATTATGATTTCTCTAGACATATTTGGATGGGGTCTTGGTGTCCTTTTGCTCTTTCTCGTCTTCATCTAATTCTTCAAAATCTTCTTCTTCAATGATTTCAGGAGTGTCTATCAGATCATTGGCTCTTTGTGCTACATCTTCATCTGTCCTGACACTTGCACTTTCAACTATCTTCTTGATTCTTTTGTTATAACATTTATAAGCTTTACTTTTGCACGAATATCCAAGGAATATACCTTTATCTATTCTAGATTCAAACTTACCCAATTTTTCATTGCTTTACTTTATGAAGAATTTGCTACCAAAAACTCTGAAATAATCAATAGTGGTTGGTTTGTCTTTCCATAGCTCATAGGAAGTCTTGTCACTGTTGACTCTCAACAACACTCTGTTCTGGATATGCACTGTTGTGCCTATTGCCTCTCTCCAATATTTATATCTTAGATTCATTTAGCATTGTCCTCTCCATCTCTTGAACTGTTTTGTTTTTCTGCTCAACTAATCCATTTTGCTGTGGAGTTCTAACTGTTGAATAATGTCTCTTTATCCCATGGTCTTCACAATACTCAATAAATTTATCTGACATGAATTCTCCTCCTCGATTTGATCTCAGGCATGTAATCTTCAAACCAGTTTCATTCTCAACTAAAGCCTTGAATGCTTTGAAGTCGCTGAAAGCTTCTAATTTTTCTTCAAAAATATCACCCAAGTCATACGTGTAAATCATCAATAAGCAACATGAAGTATTTCTCACCTTGAGTACTTTGAGTTCGGGTAAGTCCACACAGATCAGTGTGAACAAGCTCTAACATCTGAGTGGTCAAATATTCTTTTGTCTTGAACCATCTTCTGACCTGCTTCCCATGCTGACATGGTTCACAGAGCGTGTTGGAGGGCTTTGTAATCTTTGGAAGATTTCTAACTACTTGCTTCTTACTGATGTTGACAAGATTGTCAAAATTTGTGTCCCATTCTCCTGTGCCATAGCCAACTTTCCTCAACCTAGCTCAAACATCTGACCTTTGATATCTGATAACATATATAAATTGTTGCCTGTCCTTTGAGCATCTATAATCAACACATCTAAATCTTTTCTCCTAAATTCACACCCTTCTACATAAAACTTTAATGTGTATCTTTGATCGGACATTTGACTTACACTCAACAGATTATGCTTAAAACCTACATACAGAACATTTTCAGTCTTAGTTCTATCATTATCCAAACTTAATGTACTTTTTTTGGCTATTCTGGCAGTGGTATTGTCTCTGAATTTTAATGTGCAACCATTGATCTTCTTTAGAGTTATGAACTTGCTCTTGACCCTTGTCATGTGCCTCGAACATCCGCTGTCAATGAACCATGGCTTTTCTTCATTTCTTGCATGCAACGTTGTTTGGACTAACATAGACTTTTCAGATTGTTTCTTCTACCATGAACCTGTCTGAACTTTCTTCTTGATGAATGAAGCCTTGAAACTTTGGTCCCTTGACTAACTCGAACGCATTTCTGCAATGTTGGCCTGTGTCCCAAATTATTGCACTTGTAACATGCTATGGGCTCTTCATCAAAGCCTAATAGAGGAACAAAAGAGTTGCAGATTTTGCTTGACTCTGCATGAGTTTCCTTCTTGTTTCTGAAATTATTAACTCTTTTCCAACAATCTATTTTCTTATGACCAAAACCATTACAATAAAAACAATAACCATGAAAATAGAACCTGTTTTGATTTGTGTATCTTTGACCTGGTTGTTTTTTCTAGCTCTGTTCTTTCCAGCCTTCTTTGTTTGAGTTGTCCTCTACATTCTTAACTTCTTCCCCTTTTATTTCCTCTTTTGTAAGGGCTTCAACATAGCTCTTTTTCTTTTCAAATCCGATACATGTCTTATCTGATATTGCTTTTTTATTTTCTAATATCTTATTCAGCATGTTAGTGCTATTCTCAAATTTTGAATCATTGACAGCTTTATAATTGACTGTTTTATTTGTTTTCTCGATATCTTCTTTTAAAGAGGCAAGTTCAACAACATACTTTTCACATTCTTCTTTTTGTAATTGAGTTATTAGATCTTCAGTCTTTTTAGTTTCTTCAATGTGTGCTTGTAGATCTTCAATTATTTCTTTTGACTCCTTTTCATTTTTCTCGATCTGGAGCTTCAATCTTCAATTCTTCTTCCCAATAGATTTTAATTCTTCTAAAGCACAAATGAGTTCTCCTTCCAAATTCACCTCAACTTCATCATGTTCTTGAACATCTGTACTTTTGCTTGCAGAGACATCTTCATGTATGGTCATTAATAGAATCTCTTCTTCATCTGAGTCACTGACTCCACTGTCTTCAGCTGAGCTAGGATCTTTAGAATATAAACTCTTCTTCTCAAATCTCTTCTTGAATTTGCCTTTGAAGTTCTTGTATGTAGGCTTTCCTTCTTCATTGTCACCATTATTCTTATTTGGGCACTTAGCTGCAAAATGTCCAATCTTACCACATTTAAAACATTTAAATGATAACTTTCCTTGATAGTTGCCTATGCCCTTTTTAAACTTGCGGATGAATAGAGCTCCGTTGTCATCTTTCTCATCGCTAGAGCTGTCACTTGATTCTTGAATCTTATCCTTGTCTTTCTTCGATGTCTTGAAAGCAATTTTTTTCTTTTAGGGTTTTTCTTGTTCGGTCCGCATCTCATATGCCGTAAGAATACCATGTAGTTCATCCATCTTTAGCTTGGCTAGATCCTTCATCCCCTCAATTGCAGAACCCTTGCATCATATCTCAATGCTAGAGATCTCAAAACCTTTTGTACCACCGCTGACTCTTTTAACTTTTTTCCAAGACCTTGAATTTGATTAACTATTTGATCAACTCGCAAAAGATAACTTGCTATATTTTCTTCCTCTTCCATCTTCAAACTTTCAAACTGTCTTCTAAAAATCTAGAGCTTGGCTTGCTGAACCTTTCCATCACCTTTGTAAATATTTTCAAGCTTTACCCAAGTCTCATGAGCAAATTTGCATTGCATAGCTTTAACAAATTCTGATTCACATAAACTACATAAAATAGCATTTAAAGCTTTAGCATTATTTTCACTTGTTTTCTTTTTCGCAGGAGTAGTTACAAGTGTTTGTGGTTGTTCGTATTCCTCCATCACTGCTTGCCAAATGTCGAATCCAAGGGCTATCAAGTAAGTTCTTCATCTTTATGCTCCAAAAGGCATAATTTGTTCCATCAAGCAAATGTGCCTTATTTATAGAAAAACCTTCATGTCATCCAGCCATTGTGCTTTCCCCAATCTACCTTCAAGCCATTAAACTCTTTCCAAAAGAACCTGCTCTGATACTAATTGTTAAGCACGGGATATATTGAGGGGGTGAATCAGTATATCATATATCATTTAAATCTTTTACTTAATCTGATTTCTTTTCTTTAACCACTTAATCATACATTCAAAATATGCAATAAAACTGAAATAATAACATGCACCACACAAGAGAGAGAGAGAGACCAGATTTTTACGTGGAAACCCAATGTGAGAAAAACCATGGAGAACAATCTCACATATATGAATGAGCACCAACTCAAATTACAAAGTTTGCAAACACCAACTTGTAGGAGCACCAACCCCTTTTCCGAGAACCAACACAACAACTATTTGTGAGCACCAACCCACGGAGCACCAACTCCTCTTATGTAAAACACAACTATCTCTCAATGTTGATTTCTCAACAAATGATAGAACTATACTATATCTCTTTCTATTCTCTCATCTTTTCTTATATAAAACAATTACAAACCATGCACACTATTGCATATTTAAAATGGCTTCCCAAGCCTCCTTTTATAGCTTTCCAAATGACCTTTGGCATTTACCCTTTGTGACCCTTCAATCCACATTGAAAATGGCGCCAAATTTGCATGACCCTTAGAATCCTTTCATTTGAAAAGTCACATGGTGACTTCATGAGCAAATGCGTCTTTTTCACTTTTTGTTTATCTTGGTGACTTCTCGAATTCCTCAAGGTGACCATGAAAAAATACGTCATTTCCCTCTTTTGTCTTTATCTCGTGACTCTTTGACTTCTTCATGGGTTCTCTTTTGACTTTATGCAACCAAAAATATATTCGTTAATATTAAATAAATATCAACACACTTAGACAAACTATGAACATTAAAAACACCTTAAGACATTAAATGCTATGGGGCCTTTGTCACCAATAATGTTAGACCTTTGACATCAATGACAATATTTCCACCAGAAAGTTAGGTGTTGCTAGCACAAATGCATTGCCGATTTTATGTTTCGGCTGATCAAACTCAGCTTGTTGATTTCTGCCTCATGAAAAAGACTTACCTCCCTCAATTATGGCATGCAAAGGAGATACATGTCATGTCCCCACTCTAGTCCAGTATTGCAGGACATGAGAGTCAGCCTATTATGGGATCTTGTAGGTTGACAGGATGGTACAGAGACCCAGTTTGGTTTTTCAGAGTTGGACTTGGTCAGGCCCAGGATTGGGACTCCATGGGATTCTATTCAGAGGTGCAGTTTCAGGGTATTAGAGCTTGTTCCCTAAGCTTTAAGAGCATCCCTAGATTTTAGGGAGGAGACTGCCAGTGGTTCCTCGATTTCCGGCTCCAGTCACAGACAGGTGACAAGTTGTTCTGATAGTTCGTGTGATCGATTGGACATTTCTTGGTTACTTTGGTTATATTTTTAATATTTCCGAGTTTCCGTCTTTTTTATTAAAATAAGGCTAAGTTATAGTCAATTTGGGGGTTCTAAGGTGTTTCTGGCCTCTTCGGGATGCGTGTACTAGAGTGTAATAGCTCATTGGAAAGGTCTCGAACTTTTCTAAATATTTCATTCTTATGTCGGAGCCATTCGGGGCACGTATTTCGGTCGAATTAAAAAGAAAGCATTATTTCCTATATTTTCAGCCTCTTAAAAAGGAAATTATTATAATTTATATTTTTTCACTTAAGCGCCCTTGGTCCACTTTTTGGGGATCGGTTAAAGTGAAAAAGGTTAAAGAGGCGTGGAAGGGAGGGGAAGGCAGCTAATTTTTCATTTGACTTTCTCTTGAGAAGAGCGCTTGGTAGGCGTTGTACTTGGGACGCAAACCCCAAGAGCAGGCGTGTGGGACGTAGCCCCCACACAGCGATTTACCTTCATACGGTGGAGAGTCGCGCTTTCCCTTTTGTAAGGCGCTGGACATTGCTTGGTAGAGGCGCAGCAAATTAGAGAAGGCGATCCCTTCTTAAAAAGGATTCTTTGGTGTTTGGACGGATCGTGGCAGAACGCAGCCGACTGGAGGTGCGACTTCAGTTTATAAGAATTATTTTGGCGTTGTGTACCAGGCAGAGACAGTCCGTACGGCCGTACGGAACAGCAAGCATCATCATCATAGCACAATTATCCTAAGTCAACCAGCTGGCCGCCCTTCTATTCTATATTCCTAAATTTTCAGCGCATTCAGGTTGGCTGATAACTTTGTTTTTCATCTGGATTTTTAGAAAATTGTAATCAGCAGTTAGATTAAATATTAATAAATCCTGCTCCTTCAAATCTGGATATCGGCTGCCTTTAGATTTAATTTTCAGAAGTTGTTTATGCATGCGTATTTTCAATTATTTCTTTCCTTTGCAAAATTCGTCAAAAAACCAAAAACAAAGAAAAAACACAAATTTCAAAAGAAAATACAGCAGTTCGATAGAAGAGATCCATCAGGGATCTTTCAGTGGTATCAGAGCTTCTGTCCTGCCAGCCTGAGGGGATTCAGTGAAATTGTTTTCTATGCATCCGGGCAGAACTGATTTAAACAGATATTATACACGCAGAAGGGCTCAGTACGAGCGGGAGTTTGGAACAGAACAAGAGCCTATTATGGCAGAGGGACAGAGGGATGCACAGAGGAATCAGGATGATGTAGAGAGAGAGATGATGAGGACTCTCATCACCACTCAACCCAGGATAGCCCAGACCTTAGACCGATTACAGGATACATTGGAGCGGTTGGAGATGGATAGACACAGAGGCAGGCGGAGTAGATCTGTTTCAATGGCAGGAAGTCAGCGCAGCCATCAGTCTCACTCTTCGGCAGGGAGTTCCGTTCAGTCCAGTAGGAGGCATCGTCATCATTCGCCTACTCTGAATAGGCCATTGCTACCTCGATTCATACCAGGAGAACAGGCAGCGCAGGTGGAACCACCAGAGATTGGATTTCAGGACTCAGTTTTGGCAGTTACAGCGGAGTGGAGAGCTCTACCTCCTGAGGTTTGGGATGTCTTTCCTCTTCCCCAGTATTGTGCACAGCGGAGAGATGCAGCCAGATTCAGGGGAGATAGGGGAAATAGGCCACCCCAGCAGCAGCAGAATCATGACCTCAATAGAGCTACTGGGAAGATTACATTGGCTCCATATAATGGCTCTGGTGATACTAGTGCAAGAGCGTGGGTCCACAAGCTGGACATATATCTTTCCTTGAGGCCCATGCCTGAGCGTGAGGCTATTCAGTTTGCAGTATTGCACTTAGAGGGGGTTGCATATGATTGGTGGCACCATGGATTGATCACCCAGGATCACGCCTTAGTTCACTCTTACGCTGAGTTCACTGAGCGGCTCATTGCACGATTTGACCGTAAGGATCCAGAACTCTACTACAGTGAGTTGGCTCATCTAAGACAGATTGGTCACGCCGAGGCTTATATTAATGAGTTCAAGCGTATTGCTGTCATGGTACCTGACATGCCTCAGAGACGGAGCGTGATGTTATTTATTGAGGGGTTACAAGACAGACTTAAGGGCCTGGTTCGTGCTTTCCAACCAGCAACTCTTAAGGAGGCTATCGAGGTGACATTGAGGTTGGACACTGTTCCCACTTCTTATCAGGCAGATAAGAAACCAGTTAGAGACTCTCGGCCTTTTCAGAAGGCCAATTCGACACAAAACAAAGGAGGAACTTCATCTAAAGTCCCTTGGATGAATCAGGAGACGAGGAACGAACTAAGAAGGAAAAAGTTATGTTTTTCTTGCAAAGATCCATGGGAGCCCGGACACCGTTGTATGGGCAAAGGAAAGGTTCACTTGATCGAGGTGACTTCAGAGCTAGGAGATGAGGAGGTTCCGGATACTGATTCTGAGGATAATACAGAGGAGGTTGAGCAGGTTCAGACTCAGTTGGAGCTAGACACCCCTGAGCCTTTGGCCTCCACCAAAGTAGCCATGGCTACCCTTTCCAGTTATCCTAAGTTTCATGCCTTCAGACTAAAAGGGACACTTAAGGGTAAGCGGGTCACTAGCCTGGTAGACACAGGGGCTACACATAACTTTATTGACCAGAAGTTAGTTGAGAGGCGTGGTTTACAGTATGAGGCGTTTGGCGGTTTTGGAGTGAAGGTAGCAGATGGTGCAATTTTGAGTTGTACCAAATGAATTCCGCAGCTTAGTATTCAGATGGGGGACCATACTTTGACTGATGATTTTTATGTACTTCCTATAGAGGATTATGATGTGGTGTTGGGTATGCAGTGGTTACAAGGTATTGGACGTTACATTATTGATCACCGTCTTATGCAATTAGAGTTTCTTTTTGGAGGAAAGAAGGTGATTTTGAGGGCAGCTTCTGATGGTGGGCCTAGAGAGGTGACTTCTCGTAGGATGGAGGCTATCCTTAGACATAATGATGTACTCTGGGCTACGCATTGTTTGGTGAAGCCCAAAACACCCACATCTCAGGACGGCCGCGTGTTTCATGTGGACATTCAGTCAGTGATGGATCGCCATGGTAGAGTATTTGGGGATATACCTCCTGGAGTGCCTCCAGACAGAGGATTTGAGCATGGAATAGAGTTAGAAGAGGGAGCAAAGCCAGTGATTACTACTCCATACCGTCATCCTAGAGCTTACAAGGATGAAATTGAGAAGACTATTCATGAATTGTTAGATATGGGGTTCATTCAGCCTAGTTCCAGCCCCTTTGCCTCTTCTGTAGTGTTGGTTAAGAAGAAGGATGGGACTTTAAGGATGTGTGTTGATTACAGAGCTTTGAACAAAAAAACAATCAAAAATAGATATCCTATTCCCCGCATAGATGAGTTGTTGGATGAACTCCATGGGGCTCTATATTTCTCTAAGATTGATCTTCGCTCTGGTTACCATCAGATTCGTGTACGAGCCGAGGATGTACACAAGACTGCTTTCCGTTGTCACTATGGGCACTATGAGTTCATGGTAATGCCATTTGGCCTTACCAACGCACCTGCGACCTTCCAATCCTGTATGAACCATATCTTCAACAAGCAGTTGAGGAAGTCGGTTCTAGTATTCTTTGACGATATATTAATTTACAGTGGTACTTGGGAGGATCATCTCCGACATCTTGAGGAGGTACTGAGCATAATGGAAGACCAGTCGCTATTTGCTAAGCTCTCCAAATGTGAGTTTGGGTTGAGGGAGGTACTATACTTGGGACATGTAATCAGTGCTGATGGGGTTAAGGTGCATGAGGAGAAGATTCAAGCAATTCAGAATTGGCCGGTCCCTCGGAACATTACTGAGTTACATGGATTCCTTGGATTATGTGCTTATTATAGAAGATTTGTTAAGGGGTTTTCTCAGTTGGCAGCACCTTTGACAGATCTTACTAAGAAAGGAGCCTTCCGATGGACAGAACTTGCACAGGGGGTCTTTGATAGACTCAAAGAGGTTATGAGTACTTGCCCTGTTTTGGCACTACCTGATTTTTCACAGCCATTTGTTCTAAAATGTGATGCTTCGGGATTGGGTATAGGAGCCGTGTTGATGCAGAACAAACATCCGATTGCCTATGAGAGTAGAAAGTTGCAAAATAATGAAAGGTTGTATTCTACTTATGACAAGGAAATGTTGGCTATCATGCATGCGTTGGCCAAGTTCAGACAGTACCTTGTGGGTAGCAAATTTGTGGTAAGAACTGACCACAATAGTTTGAAATACTTCCTAAATCAGAAGGAGCTCAATGATAGACAGCAAAAATGGATCAGCAAAATTCCGGCTTATGATTTCGATATCGAATTCATAAAGGGAAAAAATAATATTGTGGCCGATGCACTCTCTCGAAAACCTTCATTGGCTGCCCTTTGCTCATTGAGCGAGATTTCAGCGGATTGGAAGACTCAACTTTTAGTCGAGTATTCCAAGAATCAGTATGCTGGTGAGATCATAGAGGGTGTGGTAATAGATGACAGATATAGTGTAGTAGATGACATTATCTACTACAAAGGTAGGGTTTATCTTGTCCCAGAGTCACAGTTGAAGGAACAAATCTTGCAGGCTCATCATGATACTCCTATGGCAGGACATCCAGGATATGTGAAGACTTATAGGGTGATTCGAGAGAGATTCTCATGGAAGGCTCTCAAAGATGATGTTTTGAGGCATGTTCGGGAGTGTGTGACTTGTCAGTAGAACAAGTCTGAACATACTTACCCAGCAGGATTATTGCAGCCCTTACCTATACCAGAACAGAAGTGGACAGGGATTTCCATGGATTTCATTACAGGTCTTCCTCGAGTTCAGGGGAAAGATTGTATTTATGTGGTTGTGGACAGGTTAACAAAGTACGCCCACTTCTTCTCCATTGCCCTAGATTTTACAGCATCACAGGTGGTTGAGTTATTTTTCAGAGAGGTGTTTAGACTCCATGGTCTCCCCAAGACCATTGTGAGTGACCGGGATAGCAGGTTCATGAGTTCCTTTTGGCAGGAACTTTTCAGGCTTATAGGCACCATGTTGACACCTAGTACTAGTTATCACCCTCAAACGGATGGGCAGACTGAAATAGTTAATAAGTGGGTTGAGGGGTATTTGCGTAACTATGTGTCAGGGCAACAAAAGGCATGGGTTCGTTGGTTGTATTTAGGCGAGTATTGTTATAATACTTCGCACCATATGTCCATTGGCATGACGCCTTTTAGAGCCCTCTATGGATATGAAGCATTATCTTTCACTGATTTGGCACTTGGAGACAGTAGAGTTCCCTTGGCTCAGGATTGGTTACAGGAGAACCAGGATATCATGAGATCCCTCAGAGAGAATTTACAGCAGGCCCAAAATCAGCAAAAGATGTATGCTGATAGACATCGGATTGAGAGAGCATTTGAGGTGGATGATATGGTCTTTCTGCGCTTACAGCCATATCGACAGAGCACCCTAAAAAAGGGGGGAGCTGAAAAGCTCAAACCACGTTTCTATGGTCCATTCAGAGTGCTCCGACGGGTAGGAGAGGTTGCATATGAGATTGAGTTACCGGCAGACAGCAAGATTCATAATGTATTTCACGTATCTCGCCTAAAAAGGGCCCTGGGACAGCATATAACAGTTTCACCCGAGTTACCTCCTATGGATGAGGAAGGTAATTTGATTATGGTTCCTGATGAGATTCTTGAGGTAAGGGAACGACAGTTGAGGAAACGGGTGATTCGAGAGTATTTGGTTCGATGGAGAGATCTTCCCATAGAGGATGCCACCTGGGAAGGGGAGAGCATTTTGCAGCATCCAGCCTTACAGTTGCTTGGTGGCAAGCATCTCCTAGAGGGGAGGACTGTCATGTCCCCACTCTAGTCCAGTATTGCAGGACATGAGAGTCAGCCTATTATGGGGTCTTGTAGGTTGACAGGATGGTACAGAGACCCAGTTTGGTTTTTCAGAGTTGGACTTGGTCAGGCCCAGGATTGGGACTCCATGGGATTCTATTCAGAGGTGCAGTTTCAGGGTATTAGAGCTTGTTCCCTAAGCTTTAAGAGCATCCCTAGATTTTAGGGAGGAGACTGCCAGTGGTTCCTCGATTTCCGGCTCCAGTCACAGACAGGTGACAAGTTGTTCTGATAGTTCGTGTGATCGGTTGGACATTTCTTGGTTACTTTGGTTATATTTTTAATATTTCCGAGTTTCCGTCTTTTTTATTAAAATAAGGCTAAGTTATAGCCAATTTGGGGGTTCTAAGGTGTTTCTGGCCTCTTCGGGATGCGTGTACTAGAGTGTAATAGCTCATTGGAAAGGTCTCGAACTTTCCTAAATATTTCATTCTTATGTCGGAGCCATTCGGGGCACGGATTTCGGTCGAATTAAAAAGAAAGCATTATTTCCTATATTTTCAGCCTCTTAAAAAGGAAATTATTATAATTTTATATTTTTTCACTTAAGCGCCCTTGGTCCACTTTTTGGGGATCGGTTAAAGTGAAAAAGGTTAAAGAGGCGTGGAAGGGAGGGGAAGGCAGCTAATTTTTCATTTGACTTTCTCTTGAGAAGAGCGCTTGGTAGGCGTTGTACTTGGGACGCAAACCCCAATAGCAGGCGTGTGGGACGTAGCCCCCACACAGCGATTTACCTTCATACGGTGGAGAGTCGCGCTTTCCCTTTTGTAAGGCGCTGGACATTGCTTGGTAGAGGCGCAGCAAATTAGAGAAGGCGATCCCTTCTTAAAAAGGATTCTTTGGTGTTTGGACGGATCGTGGCAAAACGCAGCCGACTGGAGGTGCGACTTCAGTTTATAAGAATTATTTTGGCGTTGTGTACCAGGCAGAGACAGTCCGTACGGCCGTACGGAACAGCAAGCATCATCATCATAGCACAATTATCCTAAGTCAACCAGCTGGCCGCCCTTCTATTCTATATTCCTAAATTTTCAGCGCATTCAGGTTGGCTGATAACTTTGTTTTTCATCTGGATTTTTAGAAAATTGTAATCAGCAGTTAGATTAAATATTAATAAATCCTGCTCCTTCAAATCTGGATATCGGCTGCCTTTAGATTTAATTTCCAGAAGTTGTTTATGCATGCGTATTTTCAATTATTTCTTTCCTTTGCAAAATTCGTCAAAAAACCAAAAACAAAGAAAAAACACAAATTTCAAAAGAAAATACAGCAGTTCGATAGAAGAGATCCATCAGGGATCTTTCAATACAATTGGGAGAATGATGTTATGAACTTTCTCAAATATTGGATGAAAAATATGAAACTCCTTGTTTCAGTCCCACTAGAAACTTGAAGGCTTGGGCCAATTTGATAATCTAAGGGTCATACATGGAATTTAATTAGCTAAGGGTTGTACAACTACAAACCTCCTAGAGTCTTAGAGATACTACATTATAATGAATTGGCCTCATGATCCAATTTGGATCAAGGTCAACAACCCCAAAAAAAAATTAAACTACGCTGCAACTTCAAAGCAAAGAATAAATGCAGGCAAGTTAAAAAAAAATGTACTCTAATGAAAATGACATAAAACAAAGAAGGCTAGCTATGTCTCTCAAATTTGAATTGAAAAAACTTCCCAGCAAGTATTTAGGGTTCCCTCTTTTCTCAAGGCAGTGCAACAAGTAACTGTGGCAAGAACTAATAGGAAAATTCCATTAGAAATTGACATGATGGAAGGGTGGGTTCTTGATGCAAGCGTCTAGTCATACAAGCAATCCACATCACCCAAAAAGACTTAAGAGTAGGATGCAACCCTTGGTGTGGACAATCCTAAACTGGTTGGTTGTCAATAAGTTTCAACACATCCTTTGCTCCATTTTTGAGAGCCTTCGGACTGTTTTTGGAGCTTATAGAATCTCAATACACAGCTAAAGTTTTGTAAACTTCTGGTCAAAAGCTAAGCTTTCCAAAAAGATATCATGATCCAAAATCGAAGCAAACCCGAAAAAGTTAGCCCCAACAATTGTTGCAGTTTTGTGTAGTTCTTCTTTGCAACCTACCCGTGTTGTGCTTTGTCCATGCACAACCATGTTGGTTGAGAGCATGAAGACTTATGTCATTGCACAACTTGGATAACAAGTTGCGAGTTTGCTTATGTGGATTGCCACTAAGATCGCGTGCAACCATCGAGTGTTTGTGCACATCTATTGAGCAGGTATGTAGAGCGTCACCCACGTGCTGGCTCAAATCGACATAAAATCAGATGATGCAATTATGTCAAAATCAGATCATAACGGCCAGAAGGTAAAGATTCATGGTCAAATCATTTCAACTTCCGTAATGACTTCATCTGCCTAAAATTTGGGTGTTCAAAGACATTGGAGGGGGTTGGTAGGTAGAGTATGAATTCAGAGAGTCGAGTCTGAGAAAATTGCTACGAGTTGCTGCGGCCTATGAGAGAAGAATGAACCATTTCTGGTTCAAAAAGAGACTTGCGAATCTGTGAGTCTAGTGTAGGAGCATTTTGTTTGATATCCCGTTTGGGATCATTGTAATCTCTAAGTTTGAAGACTCTAATAAAGAGATAGTGTTATGCACCCCTGTTTGTATTTCCCTATGTTGCAGTTACATTGATTAACATTTGTTTTGCGTTGTGTATAGCTTTTGCACACACCAATCTTGGGTGTTGGCGCATGGATACTATGGGTTGCATGGCGTAAGGCCGTCCTTCATTGGATTCCTTAACTATGACTACATCAGTTCTTTAACCTTGTTGGGCACTTATAACTACTAAAGGAAGTTCTTCAAGCTCTCCCCATTGACTTTTTTTACATTCCCAAAGCTCCCAAGGAATTAATCCACAAAATTAACAAAATGATGAAAAACTTCCTTTGGCAACGCACAATTGAAGAGAAAAAGAATCCACTAATGAAATGGGATCAAGTTTGCAAGACCAAAGAAGCTTGGTGGAGCATGTCGTAGAGATATGGAATCCTTCAACCTGGCTCTGGAAGCCAAATTGGGGTGGAGAATTTTCAAAGAGCATGATCATCCCTAGAGTGGGAGACTTTGAGAAAAATACTTAGACGAACATGTCCAAATAGGGTTTTACAACTTCAATTCTACCCTAAGGATCACATGTTTGAGATATTATGCACCAATGTAGGTCAAACATCCTCAAAAAGCTCAATCACATTGAATCTATTTCCCTTTGGGATGACTCTGAGGAAGGAGAAAGACCGTTGGTAAGTTGGGATGATTTACTCCAAGTCAGGAATGTAGCAGCTCCTCTCATGAGGAAGGTGTGTAAATATTGGTCGGAAATTCAAAACCCAAGTGGAGTGTCAAGAAGCTAGAGAAGACTTTTTTGAGTACATCCCAATGAATGAGTAGCAAAAGGATCTCTTTAAATCTCAACTTTGGGACAAAAGATCTCTTTCTTAGAAAGGGAAGATTGCCTTAAACGGACAGGAGACCCTCAGGTAACTACAAGGTGAAGGTTGGATACCAAACTTTGTGCGAGAACCTTCAACAGGATGACCAGCCTACTAACAATATTTGGTTCCAATATATCCTACTTAAAGTTGCAAGGGGAAAATCTGGCCATTAATAAGCTGCAACGTAGAGGATGGATAGGCCCCTACATTTGCATCCTTGCATGCAAGAAGCAAAATCAATTAACCGCACTCTTCTAATGCGCCCTTATGCTCAGGAGACATGGAGATTTTTTATCAGTAAAATTGGTTTTGTTTGGGCCTAGTCCCAATTGCTAGTTGAAGTCTATATTTATTGATCAAGGGGTAGTAGTCTTCCATCTCCTTTAGAGCTTGCAGCCCCATTCATTGTTCTTTGGCACTTATGGAAAGAATACAATCAAAGACTATTAAAAGGCAACATTGAGTGCCAAGGTAGAAGAGCCAATTTTGGAATTGATGAATGTCAAACTCAAAAGGAGATGGAGGAGACTATCAGCAGGAGATAGGAAGATGCTTGCAAATTGGCCTAGGACCAATACCCATCTAATAAAGGGACCAGCAATAGTAAGAATAAGAGAAAGGAGACAACCTAGAAACCACCTCCCTTGGTGTATTGTAAGCTCAACTTTGATGGTGCTTCTAAGGGAAACCAATGCAAAGGGTTAAAAGTGTAATTAGAAATAAACAAGGAGATTTTTTTGGATCTATCTCAATCGATTTGGGCCAAGGAACCAATAATATGATAGATGCAATAGGGGTGGTAGGTCTACAACTCACTAAGTCTCCTAACATCATGTATGCAATATGATTTTTCAAGATTCAACAACATAATTTCAAGTCAATCTCCATTGACCATATTTCATGGGTAGTGGTTCACAAGAACCCATCTCTAATAAGCATAAATTGTCCACTTGGCACTCGTTGCATCTAAGTGATGGTCACGAGGGTGAAACACTGGGACTTCTCAGGACGTCAGTCATATTAGTATTACTCCAACTCAAGCACACTTAACAATAGATTTTCTCCACTATCAATCCTAGGTAGCTTGCTACCCCATTCGCAAAACCTTCAGCAAGTATTGTGCCTTATGAACCATTCATTAAGGAGCTCCTTAGCTCATTCCTTATGGATCACAAACAATCCTTCCACATACTCTTGCACAATATTTTTCCAATTCAAAAACACACTTTTACTTGAGGCTTAAAGCCCTTTTATAACTCCTATAAAGGTCGTAAGTTTAATTCACTTTGAAGTCATTTTGCCACCTATAGGGTGAATTTATTGCAACTGACATATTCCTAATGATGACATCAATATCATTTTTCCACCTTCCTAATTTGTGGTAGAAAGAAAAAGAAAAGAGACTAGACGAAAAGCAATGGTGAATTATTTCAACAAACACATGACCAATTAGGCCATGACATATTAATCTAGCTAGTGCATTTGTCGCATGTTTTTTTCTGCTAATGGTCCCTTCTCTCGAGACTCAGGTCGATGGTAGAATAATGTCATTTGCAAGAGCTTCTTCAACAATCTGTCCATCTGGAAGAAGATTAGCCAAAGCAGTTATTCCCGCCTCTACATCACAAATGCTTTGGAGACTTTGTGAGATTAATTAATAGCATAACTCCATCCTTATCAACAACTTCAAAAGAATTTTGACGACAGAAATTCAGTAAGCTTTCAGCTACATCTTTATCTTCAAGGTAATGTTTGTAAGGACTGTCATTAATGCACATATTTGTCATTGACTCAACTATATCCATCCTTTCTTGGAGCCTCCACCATAAAACCTTCAAGTTCCAAAAGATGCCTCCATGTATCTTCATAGAGGTCAACATTTTTCAAAAAAGAAAGATATTCAAGAGGTTCATTATCATAACTTTCCCATAAAGCCAGATATCCATCAGTGAGCACTAACAGGCTCTTTACTTCAAAAAAAAGTAGCCATTGTTGAGGCTTCTTCCATGAGGCCAAGAAAGCATCTATGATACCACTGTTATAAATCAAAACATTCTGATACCACTGTTATGAACCAAAGATGAAAACTGATAATGAATGGAACTCTAGCATTAATTGAATGTATGAAACAGCGATCTTATTGTGTTTTTTTGTTTTTGTTTTTGTTTTTGATAACTGAAAAGTGACATATTTGGGAAACCTACACTATTTGAATCAACCTGAAGTATTTAAGAAAACAGCGGAACAAGGTTTTACTTGATTAAAATCAGCCAAACAGTAAACAAACAAACTTACTTTCATGTGAAAGTATGGGTGTGAACTCAAGCCCAATCCAATAGCAATATGGGTGTAAACTTGGCCACAAACAGTCTTTCCACATTCTCCTGCTTAATATTTTTCTAGCCCAAAAACAAATATTCAATTGAGGCTTAAAGGCCCTTTATAACTTCTATAGGATTAAAGACCTTTATTGCTTCTGGAGGCTTAAAGGCCGTTTATAACTTTTATAGGATTAAAGACCTTCTTAACTCCTGTAGGCTTAAAGGCCTTAGTGTAAGTGACTTCAAAATCCTTTTGCCACCTATAGGGTCAATTTATTGTAACTGGCATATTCCTGAATCCTGGTGATGACTGCATAGCTGATAAGTGACATTTGTGTCAGGACATAACTGATTTTTTCCTGCATAACTCACATATTCCTGTATAATTGATATATTTCTGCATAACTGATTTATTTCTGCAGAATTAGTTTACTCCTGCACAACTATATAGAAATACTAATGCTTAATAGCCTTCAAATGTCATTAAAAAAGCAAGATTCATGAGCTAGTGCGAGGAGTATTACAGTATAAACTTCAAAAGGGGGTTTCCAGTATTAAAAAATCAATTCAGGTTTATCCATTCAACATGTGGTATATGTGAAAAAAGTTCCAGTCCTAGGTAACTGCACAAAAAAATTAGATGGTATTCAAATAATTTTCAATTTCTTATATAAAGTCCTAGGTCCTAGACGATGTTGACAAATTTATCACATGATTTTATCACAGTTACAAGAAAATACAATTTAGAGTGTTCCATGAAGAGCTCTCCCTTGTTACACGTTGATAACATCAATATAGCTCGCAATGTCAATTTTTTCTATTATTCATTGCAATGTCAAGGAGACAAACGACACATAAAACATCGACCAAGCTCAGAAAAAACACATCTTTTACTGCTAATTATGTTGACAACAAGACAAATGAGGATTTTCATTTTCAACTGTAATCCTTTCTAACATTGGCAGATAAATAAATGATAATTATAGTCTACCTGAATCTTTATAAATATTAGAAACTTAAGGAAAACAGTACATGTGTCAAGCAGGAAACAAATGGTAAATAGTGCATGAAAAGTTGTCCAGTAAAAAGGGTATTGAGTTATAACTACCAGGGGCCCACTCCATAAAATCAACACCGCGATGAGGATTCCGATGTAATCCCATTTCCTCATATCTATACAACAATGAGTAGACAAAGGCCCTCGTTAAAGAAAATTGAATTAGCATTTTATTTATTAAATTAAAATTTATGCATGCGTTTTTTTTTAAGACAACATTCGTCAAGACAATTTTCTCCGTCATAGCATAAAAATATATAAGATACTGGAACCTTACGCCGAAGCCAACTCCAATAAATTTTCATCCCTTCGACAAATGGTATCTTTAAGATTCTTCAAAGCTTTGTGTCTGTCAGATAACAAAGTTGAAGCAAAATTATTTCCAGTGCCGAATTTCACTCACTTTCATAACATAGAAGACAGAAATACAATAAGAGGTTCACTATAATTTATAAGAGCCAGAAATGTGGCAAATGAATGCATGTATTGGTCTCCATATACCTGCCTGTGACTGTTCTAATAGATGCTTAATAACAAAACAAAGGAATTTGATATTATAGAATCAGTCAACTCTGCAGTCTTTCAACAAAGTTTATTATTCACATAAGTTAAATAATTATATCAGTGAGGCATATCTTCATTTCATCAGAAAATAAGCCTAGTCTAAGACTTGAATACAGTGTCCATCAGGCCTACCCGAAGAATGATGGCCCATGGTACATATGTGCACAGCATGAGCTTACATATAAATTCCCACCTTTACAAAAAATGAAAAAACACAGACATATTATATCTGTTAATACTATAGTATACGTCAGAAGATTATTGGAGCAATTGTGATATTAATTATTGTTGTCAATCAGACCCTGCACCTTTGTGAAGGTAGTTTTAAGCCTTCACAGTCTGCTGGAACATGGAAACAATCTGAGGTTGTGGGTGACCTACTAAGTGGATTGAGTCTTTAGATAATAAGGGCTAGCTCCCTTAGGTGTGTCAATGAGGATCTCTACTCAGTGTTGCGGACTACCATGGAAAAGGGCGAAAGAAACTTGAAGCGGAAATCCTACCTAATGACGGTGATACACCAAAGTGTTGATCCACTCTACTTGGAACCTTGAACACTAAACAAACAAGGAAAAAGGAAGACCTTTGATTTCAATTGATCAATATGCATAAGTATTTCATAAGAAAATTCAATCCAATGACAAAAACGTGAAGAAAAACGATGGAGAGAGGTCTGATACAAGACACTTTACAGCGACCTAACATCTACTTACAGCTTCAGCAAAAGACATACATAACACGATAAGCTAGCAACCAAGTACGAATCAGAATTTGGGAAGAGAAATCTACGACGTATGCAAACTGTTGAATGAATGTACACTATGCCAACGCTTGAAATCTGAAAGTACAGTCCTATTGATTAAAGAGGTTACACAACTCACCAAATGGCAGAGTAAACTCAAACCAATGGCAGAGTCTGGTCTTACCAAGAGGGATGGATTTTTACAACGCTGAAAAGCCATTAATATAGAAAATTACAAAAAGCCAAGAGATTGGCGTTGGAAAATAGAGAGGGAGTAAACTCAAACCAACTCAGTCTTTACAAAAGTCTATTTTGTCTTGCATGAAAATTCCTTGCGTTAAAAAAGAAGAAAAAAAGCTTTGGATGCATGAAATCTACAAATAGATGTCTTGATATGAAAACCAGTCAACTCCAAAACAAGAGTAGTCAAATCCACTCGAACTACTGGAACGTTTGAAAGTCTCCCCTTTGCATGAAATCAATGTAAATGCCAAATTAAGAGTTACGTTTGAACTGCCGAAACGTTTCAAACTTTAAGACAAATGAGAGTGTGTGCATGGAATTTCTTTTGTTTAAGCTTTTCACTATTCCACTACTTGAGTCCTCATGCAAAGTGAGCCTCTGTTTAAGAACTGAAGGTGACATGTTAGAACGGTCAAATCTAGACGTGTCTAAGAGACGTGTCTATTCCTGTTAATGGCTGTTGCAAGCTCTTGTATTCTTGGACTATTTAGGCATGCTCACCGTCTGTATTTGTCTTTTCCACGAATCTTCTCTTATGCCATTGTTCATGCGCATGTTCATCTTGTATTTCCGTCAGGTTTCTGCATCTAACATATGTGTTTTGATTCTCTGAGTCATCTTTTCCCGCGGATTTTGTTTATGGCTTTCCAGTCAGGTTTTTTTGTATATGTCCTTCGAACAAATTGTCCAAAGGACTCTGTTCTTTCTTCTGTGGCTTGTTCTTTGTCTTGGCTTTGTTCACACTTTACCCTTCGGGCTTTTTGTCCCTCCCAATTTTTGTCCGAAGGAAATTCTCGTTTGTGCCTTTGGCTTTTATTTCTATCGGGCTTTTCCTCGGGTATATCCTCCGTCGGGTCTTTTTCCAAATTCCTTTGGACAAAAAATTCGCCTCCTTTGGCTATCTTTCCCCAAAGGGCATGTGCCCTTCAGGGATTTTCGAAATGTCTCTGACACTATGAAGGTGCCCAATGCAAAGGCTTCGCTTCCCAAAAATGCCCTTCGGGCTTCTTGATTTGGTCCTTTTAGTCGCCTGGGTGCCTCTCACAAGGGTAAGTTTCTTCCAAGTGCCCTTCGCAAGGGCTATTCGTCCTCAAAAGTGCCTTTCAGAACTTTTGAAAGGGTCCTGCCACCGACTAAGTGCCCTCCGCAAGGGCTAGTGTCCTTCGAAAAAATTGATTTCATCCTTCAGAATTTTTGCCAAGGTCTTCTTCGTGCTTGAAGTGGAAGGGCACATACCCTTCAGGTTTTTGAAAATGACCCTTCGGGGTTTTTGAAAATGACCCTTCAGAAAAAGTGAAAGAGTCCTCTCCGTTGAGTGGCAAGGGCAGTTGCCCTTCGGGCTTTTTGAAAGGCAACCAATTTTTGAAGAGCACCCAGGCTTTTTGAACATTGTCCTTCGGATGAATTGTCTGCGTCTTTAGAAACATAAAGTGAACCAACCCGAAGGGTACATACCCTTTGAGACTTTTGAATTGGACCTTCCCGAAGGGCAGGTGCCCTTCGGGTCTTTTCAACTGTGCTTTTCCTTTTCCTTCAACAAAAGTCCAAAAAAATTAAACTTTGAACAACTGCCACTTAGTCATTTTTTCGGACTTTTACATAGTCCTTTGAGAGCTCTTTCTCTCGGACAAAATGTTTGAAGAAATAGTCCACCTCTTATAGCCCAAAAAATCCTTGGGAAGACAATAAATGAACTTATAGCTTGTATGTCTTGGCTTTTGGCTGTACGTGATGCTTAGAAGAGAAGGAAAACCCTTTCAAACTTGTAGATGACGTTTTTAGGAGAAAACTTGCTCTTAAAACTGTTGCATGTGTCCTTTTGAATGAACTGTATGCTCTATATGATAGCTGTAGGAGTCTATCAGAATTTACATGGCCGTCAAAGACCTTTTCGTCATCATTTGCATGGCTGTATTTGCACATTTGCAGATCTGAAATCAAGTACGGACCTTGGCAACCTATGAATTTACTCATATGCTCACCTGACTCTAGATGGCCACTTTGGCTTATACCTAGCTGTAGATGGCCATCTCAAATGGCTGTAAATGCACATTTAAGAACCCTCAAAACTGATTGGCAAGCCTAACTTAGTACCATAGCAAAGTTTCGAATAGTAGGGGTGACAATTTGCCCTGTGGAGGCAATATGGTTATTACATTATTGGCGACTCAACTAGGAAGCATGCCTGCAATGCTAGAGAACTCTAGACCATAGTACATGTTATTCGAACTCCCAAATGATAAACCGGATTTGCATTACTGAAAATCTCCCCCTGACCTTGGCTGAAGTAACCTTTCGTCCTTCAAAATCTGCAAATATTCATGAAGGGGCAGCCCTTACCAATAAGATGCAAATGTGCAAACAAACACTTATTAACCCTAAACAAATCTAATGTGTTGGAACAGCATTTGGAGGAAAACAAACTAACAAAGAACCTAGCTAACCATGATAAATCATGATCTGCCTAGCTAAAATGGTAAGATTCTGGAACTCACTCCTTCCTAGATATGGTACAAGTTGCAAATCAGGATGTTTATTAATCATAACTTTTGATGAGGCATTTTCAATGTCCACCAACTGTATTAGCATCTGCACAAATGAGTCAT
Source organism: Torreya grandis (assembly GCA_037957365.1). Lineage (NCBI taxonomy): Eukaryota > Viridiplantae > Streptophyta > Pinopsida > Cupressales > Taxaceae > Torreya > Torreya grandis. Next base: position 1,079,445 of record JARHVA010002897.1, read on the forward strand.
CAACAGCAAACCAGTCACCAACAAAGACTAAACTCATCAAGTACCACCTGATCTTTTTCATATTGCTTGTCTCTACCACCTTGTCAAGTGATACCTCATCTATGCATGGTTCTTGAGTGACCACATCCTTCGAATCGATGCTGCAAGTTCATCTAGGCTTCAAGGAGCTTTGAGTAGGCAACCCAAATGTATTGTGACCTTGAATAGGTGATTCTTGATCAAATTTTTCATAAACGTGTCCTTCAATAGACAACATATCTATACAAAGTTCTTCAATCTCCTGAAGGGATTCAAGGTACAGCTGCCAATCATCTTTTTGTTCCTCATTTTGATCTATAGAATCAGCTTGAAAGCTATCTGGAACCTTCTCATTAGGAGATACCTGTTCACGTATGACTTCAATTTGTATCAGGCACTCTTGAAGGTCCTCTAAATCAAATAATAATGTTCTCAATTTCAGACTTTAAAACGGATGTGTAACTACAACCTCAAGTGAATATCAATAGGAAATTCTTCCTTAAACACATCTGATAGCATCGTTGGACACAGGTCTTGACAAGAACTTGACCTATAGCTGCAACCTCACTCTCAAAATCTCCAAAGTACCGGTGCCAATCCCAACTTAAAGGAAATAGTAAATTCCTGAAATGCATCTGTTTGAAGAAAAATGAAGCATGGGATATCAACGCGAAGCTTTCAAAAAACCCAGAAGGAATCCGCAATGCAAGTTCAACATTTCCAAGTGCAAACTCCGCAAAAAGACTGAAAAACGTCCTCCAAGAAGTTTGGAAACCCTTATTTGAGCTTCTAGGCTTAACCTACGAAGTTCCCAAAAACAGGGTAAATCCAAGAAGAAGAGCGTAAGGCCAAATTAGGGACAATTACAGATTTTGATGCCTCTCTGAGTCATCTTTTCTAATACCGCGGATTTTGTTTATGGCTCTTCGTAGTCAGGTTCAGGCTTTTTGTATATGTCCTTCTCAACAAATTGTCCAAAGGACTCTGTTCTTTCTTCTGTGGCTTGTTCTTTCTTGGCTTTGTTCACACTTTACCCTTCGGGCTTTTTGTCCCTCCCGAATTCCTTCGGACTTTTTGTCCGAAGGAAATTCTTGTTCCGTTTGTGCCTTTGGCTTTTATTTCTACTCTTGATAAGGCTTTTCCTCGGGTATATCCTCCGTCGAGGTCTTTTTCCAAATTCCTTTGGACAAAAAATTCGCCTCCTTTGGCTATCTTTCCCCAAAGGGCATGTGCCCTTCGAGGAAACACCAAATTTTCATGAAATGTCCTTGACACTATGAAGGTGCCCTCCGCAAAGGCTTCACCTTCCCAAAAATGCCCTTCGGGCTTCTTGATTTGGTCCTTTTAGTCGCCTGGATTGCCTCTCACAAGGGTAAGGTTCTTCCAAAAGTGCCCTTCGCAAGGGCTATTCGTCCATGGAAAAGGAAGAAAGAAACTTGAAAGAGAAATCCTACCTAATGAAAGGGTCCTGCCACCGACTGGAAGTGCCCTCCGCAAGGGCTAGTGTCCTTCGAAAAAATTGATTTCATCCTTCAGAACTTTTGCCAAGGTCTTCTTCGTGCTTGAAGTGTCCCCACAAGGGCACATACCCTTCACGGTTTTTGAAAATGACCCATGAAAGCTCAGGGTTTTTGAAAATGACCCTTCAAAGTTTTAGAATGAATGTACACCTTCAGCGCTTGAAATCTAAAGGTACAACTCTTCTATTGATTAAAGAGTTACACAACTCTGCAAGGGCAGAGTCTGGTCTTACCAAGAGATGGCTTTTTGAAAGGCTAAAAAGCCATTGATATAGAAAATTACAATAAACCAAAAGATTGGCGTTGAAAAATAGAGAGGGAGTAAACTCAAACAACTCAGCGTTTACAAAAGTGATTTTGTCTTGCGAAAATTCTTTGCATTGAAACAAAAGTGAACCAACCCAAAATTGGGTACAAGAAATCTTCGAATAGACTGTCTTGAATTGAAAACCAGTCAACTCCAAAACGAAGAGTAGTCAGGTGCCACTTCGGGTCTTTTCAACGTGTGAAAGTTTCCTTTTCCTTCGAAATCAAAAATGCCAAATTAAGAATTACGTTTGAACTTTGACAAATCTTCCACAAGTCAGATTTTCTCTTGCCATTTGCAAAGTTCTCGAAGGAAGAATACATTGTTTTCCTTGGTAAGGGGCCTTTGCTACAATAGGAAAATTTCGAAGGGATGGTTCATCAAAAGGGGTTTTCTTCGGACAAAATGCTAAGGCAAAAGACAAAGGAAGTAAGTCCCACCTCTGTATGAAGGAATACTTCCGAGAAATTCTAAGAGAACACCCGAAGACCAAATCAAAAGAAGAGTCCACCCAAATAAAAGAGTCCATTACAAGAATCCCAAAGGGTAGGGTACCCTTCGGAAGGATCGTTTTCAACATTCCCGAAGGGCACCTACCCTTCGGGAAGGCACAAGACCAAATTTAGAACTTTAGCAAAAAGTCCAGGTGCCCTACAATTTTTTTGAAAGGCACAGAGGAGAGCTAAATGCCCTTGCGGAGGGCACTTGGTCGGCGGAAGGGACCATGGCAAATTTCCCGAAGGGCAATTTGAAATCCCGAAGGGCACATTTCGAAGGAAAAGACGGAAAGAAAACCTTCGGACTTTTGTCGAAGGAATTCGGAAGACTGCAAAGAAAGAAAGCCGACAGTCAATAAAATCCTAAGGGGCTTCGGAAAACAAGTGAAGGCAAAGCAAAAGAGATATCCTTCGGACATTTTGTCTGAAGGAATTCCTTCAGACAAAAGTCCGAAGAAATTCGGAGAAAGGGCCGCAGACAGAAACCCGAAGAAAATAAGAGAATTTCGAAGGACAGAGGAAGACCGAGATAATTCTTGTGGACTTTTTCCGCGGGAATATGACTTAGCACTCAATACAAAAGGCCAACAGAACGAAGGCAAAGGGACAAAAATCCGAAGGAATTCAGGGAAATGACCAAAAGGAGAAGTCCAAAGGAATTCTGCGAAAATAAACACGAAGACAATACTTGGCAAGCCGAGATACCCAAAAGTTTCGGGAAATAAGAGTAGTCCGAAGGTGCCAATATAGAATCCCGCCTGAAATAGACCAGAACAAGGCAAAATACATGCAAGCAGCTATTTTGAACGATCGGTCAAAGCTTCAGGACTGGTTATTAAAGTCCTGCTCATCTCCAGATCATCTCACGCATCCGAGGGTCCAACTCAAAACCGGAGTTCTGAATTAGAATGTCTAGTTGACCGTTCCAGAGTTAACATTGACTAAATGATAAACGCCACATTCACTAGGAGCTTTCCATGTGAAGGAGAATGATCACTCGCCCAACTCAGCGTACCAAACAGTTCAGCATGATCTCTTCGTTTAACTCAGCTTTCAAATCCTTCAACTCGACATCAAGCAGGAGAAGTTCTAAAATTGACATTTGCGTGGCATGCAAAGAGAGGTGGGCGGTTCTAACAAAGACAAGTTCACTGTCCTCAAACGCAAGACAGCTTCATGCAAAGACTAAAAGAAAACATAATGTATTTAAAGGCCAAGTAAAGCATTTGGAGGAAACCAAACTGAATCCTTCTCTTCAAAGCACCAATCTTTGGCCTCTTGTAACCATGATAATGGCATTTCCGCCTAGATCAAATGGGATCCAATCTCTCTCTTGTTAGACTCAGACTCCTTCCAAGTGAGATGGTAACAAGTTGCAATAGCAGGACTGTTTCAAATTTCAAGTGTTGGCATAGTGTATATTTCTTCAACAGTTTGCATAAGTGGTAGATTTCTCTCCCTTCCCAAATTCTGATTCATCCTCAATTGCTAGATCATCCTTATGCAGGTCATGTTCAGTATTGTCCTGAAGCTGTAAAGAGGTGGCTGCAAAGTGTCTTGTATCAAGTACCTCTCTCCATCGTTTTCCCTCATATTTTGTCATCTGGACGAACCTGTCCAGTGATACCTCATCTATGCATAAGTTCTTGAGTGAAATCCAGGTCATCCTTTTCTCTTGATTGTTCAGTGTTCAAGGTTCCAAGTTCCATGGATCAAACTTCAAGTGTATCACCCCTTTGAGGTAGGCAACCCTTTAAGTTTCTGTCTTTGACCATGGTAGTCCGCAGCGTAGAGTAGAGATCCTCATCAATACATTTTTCAGTAACCAGCCTTCTCTGGAGGTTCTTCTTCAATGAGGACAACATCCCATGTATCAGTCGAAAGAGGACTGGCTGTTTCATGCACGTCTTCGATTCATGAACCACCGGAAGATTCAAGCTTTGAGACAAACAGTGCGTGCATGGAATTTCTTTAGTTTCTTTCTACTGTTCCCTCGAGTCCTCATGCAAAGCGAGCCTCTGTATAAGAATGAAGCTTGTTAGAAGTCAAATCTGGATGTGTCCTATCCCTGTTCAATAGTTGTTGCATACTCTTGTAACTCGAACGTATTTAGGCATGTTCACCATTTGTATCATGTCTCTTGAAGTCTCCTCTTATGCCATTGTTCATGCGCATTTTCATTTGTATTTCCATCAGGTTTCTGCGTCTAACCATAATGTGTTTTGATGTGTAATCTACAACGGATTCAAGTGAAGCTATCGCAATCTAGGCTTTTTGTATCTGTCCTTCAGACACATTGTCCTGAAGGACTCTGTTCTTTACTTCAACGGCCTGTTCTTTGAACTTGACCTATAGTTCATGCTTTAGCCTTCTTGTCCCTCCCGAATTCCTTCAGATTTTTTGTCAACAGGAATTCCTCGGACAAGGAAAGTTCGAAGGAAATTCTTTTCCGTTTGTGCCTTTTGCTTTTATTTCTATCGGGCTTTTCCCCGGGTATATCCTCCGTCGGGTCTAATTTCGAATTTTTAGAGGAAAAATTTGTCTCCTTTGGCTATCTTTCCCCGGAGGGCATGTGCCCTTCATGAATTTTTGAAATGTCCCTGACACTATGAATGTGTCCTCCGCAAGGGCTTCTACTTCCCAAAAATGCCCTTCGAGCCTCTTGATTTGGTCCTTTTAGTCGTCTGGGTGCCTTCCGCAAGGGTAAGGTTCTTCCAGAAGTGCCCTTCGAAAGAACGGAAAAGGCCCATTCGCTGCATAAGTGCCCTTTGCAAGGGCTATTCGTCCTCAAAAGTGCCTTTTAGAACTTTTGAAAGGGTCCTGCCACCGACCAAGTGCCCTCCGCAAAGGCAGGTGTACTTCGGAAAAATTGATTTTGTCCTTCGGAACTTTTGCCAAGGTCTTCTTCGTGCTTGAAGTGTCCCCTGCAAGGGCACATACCCTTTGGGTTTCTGAAAATGACCCTTCAGGAAAAATGAACGGTCCTCTCGCCCCCTGAGTGCCCTCCGCAAGCGCAGTTGCCCTTCGGGCTTTTTGAAAGGCACCCAGGCTTTTTGAAATTGTCCTTTGGATGAATTGTCTACGTCTTTAGAAACATAAAGTGAACCAACCCGAAGGGTACATACCCTTCGAGACTTTTGAATTGGACCTTCCCAAAGGGCAGGTGCCTTTCAGGTCTTTTCAACTGTGCTTTTCCTTTTCCTTCGAACAAAAGTCCGAAGAAAATAAACTTTGAACGACTGCCACTTAGTCATTTTTTCGGACTTTTACATAGTCCTTTGAGAGCTCCTTCTCTCGGACAAAATGTCCGAAGAAATAGTCCACCTCTTATAGCCCGAAAAAATCCTTGGGAAGACGAAATAAATGAACTTACAGCTTGTATGTCTTGGCTTTTGGCTGTACGTGATGCTTAGAAGAGGAGGAAAACCCTTTCAAACTGCTGTAGATGACATTTTTAGAAGGAGAAAAACCCTCTTAAAACTGTTGCATGTGTCCTCCTTTTGAACGAACTGTAAGCTCTATATGATGGCTGTAGGAGTCCATCAGAATTTACATGGCTATAGGAGACCTTTTCGTCATCATTTGCATGGCTGTATTTTCACATTTGGCTGTAATCAAGAAAGCTCCTTCGAAACGTCTGAATGACTCAAATTCACCTGGCTGTAGATGGCCACTTTGGCTTATACCTAGCTGTAGATGGCCACTTGGGTGGCTGTAAATGCACATTTAAGAACCCCAAAACTGATTCACAAGACAAACTTGGCACCATAGCAAAGTTCCGAATAGTAGGGGTGACAATTTGCCCTATGGGGGCAAAATTGTCAACAATTATTACAACTCATAGAGAAGGCAAGAATATAACTGCAGGCACCCTACAACTTGCTAAAGTGTGATGCCAACTTGACATAAAGGAAGCTATTTCACTCCATAATCAAGGGACACCCTTTTATTTTGAAAGAACATACAAAGATTATTAATTCTATGGGATTTTATACCATGTGTTTAAGTTGTCTCAAGATGACCTCCATGAGTAGTCATTACTCTAATGACATTTTTCCCTACTCATGGAGGTCATCTTGAGATGACTTAAAACACACACAAGTATGATCCCACAAAACATTAATAATCTATATAAAAGAGGCTTTTGGATAAACTATGTGAAATGATTTTTTATCAACATTTTGGATCACATCCAATGATCCAATCATCAAGTAGAAAACATACCCAAAACATAGATCAAAAACTTCTTCACACAGTTTATCTGAAAGCCTTTATAAAATCTCTGATTAATAATCTAATTTTATTTCTCGTGGAAACCTTCAATTACTTGACATACAAAGAGTAAGCCTTCAATTACTTAACATACAAAGAGTAAAGGATGCTGTTTAAAACAAGCAAATATGTTGATGTAATAATCTCAAGCACTAGAAGTCTTAAATCATCCCAATCAACCATTGGCAATATTCCAATAACAAGTGGATGGCACCAAGCAATGATAAAAGAAATCTCAATTAATAAATCAAAATGTTTCTTTTCTGTCTATCAGTGTTTATTTGACATAGTGTTCAAGGCTAAAATTGTTTAATTCACATGGTACACTAATGTTGCTGTGGACTTCTGAAAAAACATTGATCTATGTGGAATGTGAAAATTGTAGACAAACAATATATTGAAATAAATTAGCACCAGGGCGATCAGTAGAAAAGATAGTCCTTGAAAGATGATTCACAAGACACTGGCAAAACAACAATGTGGACACCACATCTTGAATGCATTAATGCTACACAATGACTAATTCAAAAGACAACGATCACAAGATCAGAAAGATGTCTATCATTTATACGGTCTTTGTATTGCCTCTTCCTTGGGCAGTAAACATAAGACAGGATTTTGGACAAAACATTCACTAAAGAGATGTACTTTAAAAGAAATAGGTAAATAACATGATGAGATTTGTATTCCTGGGGTGTACTAGAGGAAAATGAAGTGTTATCCTTGAAGCATAGTTAAAAATTGTCTTCCTAAGTGGCCAATTACTAATGAGTTCGATTCTACTCTTGAAGAAAATGAACAGAGACAACACTTTGTAAAGATAATGTTGGGTTTTTTGCCAAGTTCCAAAGCTATTACTCTTCACCTTGTCGAGTTGTTCTTGAGTCTCAGTTGCTTGACTGCGCTTCATCGACATCACAATAAACAGAATGATGTCTATTAAATAGGCAAATACCCTTATATTGAAGATGTGCACCCTGTAACAATAATGTTTCCTATTTTAACATGTTTTTATGTTCACTGTGATGTTTACTGAAGGGATTTCTTATAGTGCGAGAGAGTTTTTGTTAAAAAAATAAATGACATTTTTTATATATGTTTGCCATTTTTTTTCTTAGTTTTGCCAAGTCTTTTTAGTTTTTTCAAGTACGAGTTTTCTTAGTTTTGCCAAGTCTTTTTAGTTTTTTCAAGTACGAGTTCTACTCATATCTTTTATCCTTATCGGGTCATTGTCGAAGAAGAGTCTTGTGGCTTGAGTTAGACTACCTTAAGAATCCAAGAGCCAACTAACAAGAAACTTTTCATTTTTGGATCGGTAAATAGGAATTTTATTAGAGCAAATAAGCAACTTACATATAATCAGAGATCACATAAACATCTCATTAACTATAGCATGGCTTAGAAGGCAATAATATTGTTCCTTCTATTATTGGAAAACAACAAAGACATAGGAACCAAAAGACTCGTGACCCGATAGCCAAACTGACGACCTAGAAGAGGCTTTTACATATTGGTCTCCTCAAGCTAACCATTTCTTTCTCCTTCTCCCGATGCATTGAAATCTACAATACAAACCCCATGAAAGATCATTAGGTGCATCAGATGTGTTAGACCATTTATTTCATTCTTGATGTAATGTCCCCAAATGGGACAAATAAGCAAAATAGGGGTTCTCCAACAAACCCTACCAAATCCAAAACCCCTTCCTTTAAAGACTCTGAAAATGCAAATTCAGCGAATAACACACTTCTAAAAAATGAAGCAATATTCAGCAATTTCCTCTACCAAACCCTTAGGCGATTAGGCAAAATTCAGATTTGATACTTCTAACCCTCCAAAAAATATGAAATTTTATATTGCAGCCATTAATTTTAGAAGTCAAAATATTCACTCAAAAGTCAAAACTCAAAATTTTGGAATTTGTTATTGTAAAATTACAGCGAAACTTCAAAAATTCACAACTTCCACAATACTTAGAATTTCAATGCAATTGATAGCTCGAAATAATACCTAAAACGGCAGCTATTAATCAAAACCAAATTCAAAAATTTCCTGTCACGAGAAGCCCACCAAAAGTTGTCCTAAAATTCTCAAAACCTTAGTCCACTGTCGAAATAATATAATAAATTCAAAATATTATCTACGGCACAAAATCACCCTAAATCAGATGCAAATCAACCCTCAAACAATTCGCCAAGCTGAAATAAATTGCTAAAAATACCTCTAAACCCTAAAAAAGGGTTTCAAAGACAAATAAGCCTCTAGAGAGGGGTCGTCAATCCTCCAACCAATTCGCCACCCTAGGGTTGACTTTCAAAATCAATCAGAAACTCTCCAAACAATTCGCTCGCTTCATTTATCTACAAAAATACAATCACCGCGCTTCCAAAAGTGCATACTAATCTTCCGTACAAGGTGGTGTTCCAAAACACCTTTGTAAGACCAATTGCATGCAACTATGCAAATTTGAAGCACAATTACAATCCTTGAATAAAGCTGACCTTAATGAAGAAACAGAAGTTTACATCCCCAAACCCTTGGCACACTTGAAGGTTTTTGTCCTCAAGTTGTGGTGAACAAACTTGACATACTTGATCAACAATTCAATATTCCAAACATGCATAACCTTTCCGAATGAACCTCTCCTTGTTTTTTATACCCAACCTCCAAGTGTAGCACACATGATAAGGAGGGAGAGTTTATCTTTTTCTTTTTTAAAAAAGAAATATATAAAAACTTTCTTAAACAATTCACTTTAGGCCTCAAGTGCCCATGACCCTCGAAAAGGTCCCAAAATTAGATCATAAAGTGCTTTTCCATAAAATGCTCTTAAGGCTTTTAAAATGTTCCCATTTTCTATTCTTTTTTTTCTTAAGCCTTGGGAACAACTTAAACCTAAGGATCTATGCACGCCTACATCAAAAAAGGGGACATTACAGTCTTCCACACCCAAAATTGCTTGTCCTCAAGCAATTGCAAAATCCATAGAAGGGTCACAACATACCTTATGATGCAATGTCCACCTATAATCTCTTCCCATGGAAGAAAAGCTCTGAACTAAAATCTGATCCTATGTCTTGGGGGCTGCCCCCAAATGTTTTGCAAAAGTGACACAAAAGCCATCCAATGACCTTCTATGTCCCCATGTCATCAACTCATTCAATACCAAGTTGTGGATGAGGAGCTTCTCTCCCTTATGCCCTCAAATAAGGTAATTTGTGGCCAAAAGTTGCCAAATAAAATATGATGCAATATTGTCACCCTGCTGCCCCATGGGCAAAGATCCTCTGAGTGCCTTACCCAAGCCACCCAATCATGCAAAAAGGAATCAACAATGCACTTCCTTGTAAACATACCTTGTTGAGAGCTGTCATAGAGATGAAAATCATTATATTCGAACCTCCTTATGTGTGTCCCCAATTCGGGACAAACAAGCAATAATGGGATTGGGCACATACCCCAATCAAAAAATCTGAAAATAATAGAATAAACCAGCCACTCTAGGTATATCAAACAAACCACAATACCCCTCCAAAGTGATCCAGATGCTAGATGCCACTAAGGCAGACATTAATCCACAATTAAAGCCCTTTATATCCACAATTTTTTTTTGATTTCCTTTTATCACCCCCTCCATGCATAGGAATGACATTGAAATGATCAAATAAAAGCTTCAACCAACCTACAATATAGGATTGTACCTTCCATTATTTATCAAGCCAAAAGCGTGCCTCATCATGAACATTTTCAGAATACACTATTGGCTGGAATTTATCAAAAAAAACAGATTTTTATCCTTCTACATACTGCTGTACCTGCCCCTTAAAATTAGATTTTTTGGTGTGGTAAATTTCAGAATGTACCTTGGCATGTGTCTTCACCATCATGCGCTGTAACATGCCTTTAAAGTGCCAATTTTCGACCCCTATAGGTGGTTGGAACTGTTTTGTTGACTCAGAAAATTTTGAGCAAAAAAACTCAAACTTCAAACACCTTTTCCCAACTCTTCCCCTTGGCTGCCATATGTGAAATAAATTGCTCTTGATGCCCAAAAAGGTCCATAGGTAAGCCCAGCTGAATTTTGCCTTTTCCGGTAAGCAAAAGGACCGTCTTTTTTTGCAATTTGAATCATGTGAACAGTTGCTTGTAATTTAGCCCTCTCCAAAATCAAGAAAGGTCTTACTTTACTTAAAACATCTTCATTTATATTTTTGCAAGATTGAATAGGGTGCTGCCCAAAGCAGATTTTGGGTTGCCCTTGGCAATCAAACCTCTTCTTAACCTTCCCAAAACAAACATGACAAAAATCAGAATTTGCTATGCTTACCGATTGCCTTGTAGAGGGTTCTAATTTGGAATGAAGGGGCTGCATTTGATGTCTAGTGACAGCCTTCTTTTCAATCTTTCTCATGCTCATGCAACATGCTATTTGCAAAAGAAGAAGGGTCCTCTCTATCACTCAAACCATGCAAAACCATCTCATTACCTGCTACTTTGAATTTTAGCTCCATGGTTTGGTAGTTTTCTGTGTACTTATTGTTGAGAATTCTTCCACAGGGCAGATTGTCTCTTGCCGCTCGGAAAATTCACATCTCAATCCAAGAAAGAAATCATTGAGAAGAATACGTTGTTTTTCTTTGGTAAGGGGCCTTTGTTACAACAGGAAGATTCCGAAGGGATGGTCCATCAAAAGGTTTTTACTTCGGAAAAGTGCCAAGGCAAAAGACAAAGGAAGTAATTCCTTTGGACTTTTGTCCAAAGGAATACTTCGGATAAATTATAAGAGAACACCCGAAGGCCAAACAGGGAGAATCCAAAAGTCCACCCAAATAAGCAAAGAAAAGCCAAGGTACCCTTCGGAAGGGTCATTTGCAACAATCCCGAAGGGCACCTACCCTTCAGGAAGGAACAAGAACGAATTCGGGACCTTTGCGAAAAGCCCGGGTGCCCTACAATTCTTCCGAATAGGGCACAGACACGAGCAACTAGCCCTTGCAGAGGGCACTTGGTCAGCAAGAGGACCGTGGTGACTTTTCCGAAGGGCACATTTCAAAGAGCAAAAGCAAAGGAAGATATCCTTCGGACTTTTTGTCCGAAGGAATTCGAGAGACACAGGAAGAGGCCCGTTGAAAAGCCGACGGCAAAAAATCCGAAGGCTTCGAAAAAGTTAAAAGGCAAAGGCAGGAAATGAATTTTTTCGGACTTTTGTCCGAAGAAATTCGGAAGACTTGAAAATCCGCAGAAAAACAAGTGAAGGCAAAGCAAAAAGAGACCTTCGCACTTTTGTCCGAAGAAATTCGGAGAAATGGCCACGCAAAAAGCCCGAGAAAATAAACCCGAAGAAGAATTTCGAAGGCCAAAAGAGGTGATCGAAAATGACTAAGAGAAAAACCCAACTAAGACAAAACCCCGAGCAAAGGGAAAAGCGAAGGAATTCCTTCAAACTTTTTGTCCGAAGGAATACTTCGTAGAATAAAGCCAAGAGAAAGAATGCTGCAGGAAATTCAAGGAAATAAGAGAAGTCCGAAGGAATAAATGCCAAAGGGTGACGTCTCGCTAGCCGTCAAATTCTGACCGCGGGAAGTAACCGTTGAAACAGGATAAAGCCAGAATTCCGAAAGCAAAGCCCAATGGAGAAAAAATAGACTGAATATAGATTAATACATCCGAATATAGAATCTCGCCAGAAATAGACAGGAACATGCAGACCAAAGCATGATAAAATACATGCAAGCAGGGGCTATCTTCAAACGCTGTTCAAAGCTTCAGTTGACTGGTTATTAAAGTCCCACTCGTCTCCAGATCATCTCACGAATCCGAGGGTCCAACTCAGTTTCAACCGGAGTTCTAAATTCGAATGTCGAGTTGACTGTTCCAGATTTAGAGTTGACTAATTGTTAAAACGCCGCATCCACTAGGAGCTTTCCATGCGAAGGAGAATGATCTCTACGACCAACTCAGCTTATCAAATGGCCAATTCAATCTTTCCAACGTTCCAATTCGGCATCAAGCAAGCTCACGTAGAGTTCTAAAATTAACATTGGCGTGGATTTCCATGCAAAGAGAGGTGGGCGGTTCATAACAAAGACAAGTTCACTTCCTCAAGCGCAAGAAGCTTCATGCAAAGACAAGAAAATGTATTTTATTGAAAGGCCAAGTAAGCCTTGAGTTAACCGAAGTGAATCCTTCTCTTCAAATTTTCAATGCCAATCTTTGGCCTCTTGTAATTCTCTATATAATGGCTTTCAGCGTTGATTAAAAAGAATCCAATCTCTCTCTTGGTTAGACCAGACTCTGCCATTGGTGAGTTGTGTAACCTCTTCGATCAATAGAAAGACTATACTTTCAGATTTCAAGCATTGGCAGTGTATATTTCATTCAACAATTTGCAAAAGTGGTAGATTTCTCTCCCTTCCCAAATTCTGGTTCATACCTAGTTGTTAGATTATTCTTATGCAGGTCATGTTAAAGTGTTCTTTATGTCTTTTGTTGAAGCTGTAAGTGGATGTTAGGTGGCTGCAAAGTGTCTTTTATCAGACCTCCATCGTTTTCCCTCAAGTTTTGGTCATTGGATCGAACCTCTCCATGAAATATTTATGCATAAGTAATTGATTGAAATCATAGGTCTTCTTTTTCCCTTGTTCGTTCAGTGTTCAAGGTTCCAAGGTGAGTGGATCAAAATTCTGGTGTATCACCCCCCTTTAGGTAGGATTTCTCCTTTAAGTTCTTCTCCCTTTTCCAGTACTCCGCAACATAGAGTAGAGATCCTAATTGATACATCATACAAGAACCAACCCTCTTTGGAGATTCTTCTCACCGTTGAGGCACCCACCCTCGTGAGAAGATCCCATTGTTTCAACCAGATAGAGGACTGGCCATTTCGTGCACGTCTTCGAATCAGGGTGCAGCTCCAGGTTGACAACACTTACCAAGTGAGTGCAACCACTGAATACCAAGGACCATATTGGTCTCCCCTATGCCAACCACATAAAAATCCTCAACCACACACCTTTCCAATGTGAGACTAAGCTTTGGAACCTTAGTAGTACAAGGGATGGTGAATCCATCAGCCACCATGACTTTGAATCCTTTGAACTTCATGGATTGTAACCCACATGATGCTACTAGCCCTCTATCAATGAAATTGTGAGTTACCCCACTATCAATAAGTATGATTATAGGCATACCTTTCAATGATCCCTTCACTCTAAAGGGATAATACCTAGGAGTCCCCGAAAGTGATGCCAAGGTGCCACTCAACTCTTCTTCTCCCTCTATCTCCAAGGTGTCCTCCTCATAGGTGGCTGTCCCAATCTCCTCATTTTCCTCTTCGGGAAGTACCTCAATGTAGTGTAATTGCCCCTTGCCACGACAATTGTGGCCCTTCTCCCAAGGATCCTTGCATGTGAAACAAAGACCTTTCCTTCTCAACTCATTTCTCCATCTAACTTACTACATGGTAGCCCCTTCTATTGCCCCAAACCTGGTTGGTTTGGTCTAATCAAGGAACCCACATGATTGGCCTTTGGAAGCCCTGCATAGCTACTCTTTGGCTGCCCCAAACTGCCACCTCTTTGCTGCCCTATAGGTGGGAAAAAAGTATTCTTTGGCTATCCCAAAGATGTGAATCTGGCCCTTGAAGTAGAAGACTCCAAATCATAGGCCTTTTGGATGGCCTCTCTCAACGAAGGTGGATCAAATGCCTAGACCAATCCCCTCAAGGAATCAACAAAGCCCTCCATGAACAACACCACCAGCCTCCTATCTGAAATATCAATCACCATGACTAAAAGTCTCTGAAACTATGTGAAATAATCATCCACTAAGGCCCTTTGCCTCAATTGAGCCAAATCACGAAAATGAAGGTCCAGATTCGCTCTATCAAACCTCTCTATCAATCTCCTACTGAACTCCTCATAGGAGTGTATGTGTTGATGTCCCTGCGTGATCAAACCATGATACCACTAATCGTGGGCTGCTCCTCTAAATGCAATGTGGCAAACTGGATAGCGTCTCCCTCTGCCATAGGTCGAAGTGAAAAGAAGCTATCCACCTTCTGAATCCATGTCCTCACTGAGCTCCTTTGTGACCCATCAAATGTAAAAAGAGATAACTACCTCAACGCATGTTGGAGATCTCCCCGGCTGCCCCTCTGCCTCTGACTGATCCTCGGCCCACTTTGTCCCCATTTCCAAACTGAAAACTCGAAAAAACTCATAGCTCCTCTCACTGTCGCGAATAAGGTAACATACTCATCCATCTCCCTCTCTAACTCCTCACATGGACTAGGTAACCCCTCCCTCACTGGTGCAGACTCCTCTCTCTGAACAAATGTAGATTGGGTGGGCCTACGTGTGGATGCTCCATTTCCCAAAGGGGGTGTATGCGACTCTAGCCTGCTTCTTGAAACACCACTATCTCCATTGAGTGGCTTTAAGTCACCCATCTCACTGAGAGAACGAAGAAACCCCTCCATCACTGTTGTCATCCTCTCCTAAGTCTGAGACTACTTCTCAAACCTGTCCTCAACTATCATGTCTCTCCTCTCACTCCCTATCTCCTAGTCTCCCATGTCACCCATGACTAGATTCTGCTCAAGTGAACAAACTGGTGGAAGCCTTGCTTCCCTCCTGCTACTCCTCAAGTAATACTTGACTTTTTCATTGCCACTCATATATCAAACACTTCACCCCATGGTATAGACGAGATATGCTCTAATACCACTGTAATGTCCCCAATTTGGGACAAGCAAGCAATAATGGGATTGGGCACAAACCCCAATCAAAAAATCTGAAAACAATAGAATAGATCAGCCACTCTAGGTATATCAAACAAACCACAATACCCCTCCAAAGTGATCCAGATGCTAGATGCCACTAGAGCAGAAATTAATCCACAATTACAGCCCTTTATGTCCACTTCAAAAATTGAAAATACACTATAAAAGTTGATGCAAACTGCTGTAATAAATACCTCGAATTGATATTCACACTAGCTGAAGATATATACCAAAATTCCAGCGAACACAAGCCTTATTTCCCACTCGCCAACCCTGATGTAAATCCCTTGAAAAAAGTTTGCAAATTTAGGTAAGACTAGCGATTAATTCCAGCCAAAGAAATCTGAAATAGGCCTCCAAAATGGCCACTGGACAAGAGAAAATCATATCGCCAATCTTTATAAGCAAGCTGAAAAATTACTAAATAAATTTACCGTATAATATCATGAACCTCAAGTGATTAATGAGATCAAAACCCTCAACTAATATGCTAGAAAAATGCCAGAAAAAATCACAAATATTAAAGATAATATTTGCTCAATGATTTAGGGCCTACAAGCACTCCAAACCCTTGCAACTTCCCCTCCAAGTGAATAGCCCAACTTTTGATTTTAATTGTAAAAAATTCCAGAATTAGTACTAGTACTTTAGCTCTCCAAAACGTTGTGAATTTATCCCCAAATAAATCAGAAATATTATTAGAATTTTACCTTTCGAATTAGAATCTAAATCCCTCCAAAAAGGTTCACTTCCTCAAATCAATTCGCCACACCTTAGAAATAACTATAAAATAAATCACACTATTGTCTCATCAATTGATCATCAAATGACCTCTTGTGATGCCCTAGACAAGTCACCCAAGTAGAATAAATTTGCCAATAAATCTTCAAACCCTCAAAGGGGTCTCCGTGTAGCACAGCCCTCTCAAGAGAGGTCTTCTTCTTGACCCAATTAATTTGCCACCCAAGGGAATGGCTCCAAACCAAGCAATCAACCTCCCAATGCAAGTCGCCAATCTTCAAGACCTGCAATTTGTCTAAAAACCAGCTCTCCATAGGGTTTGCAACAATCTTTGATGAAGGTGGTGTCCAAAAACACCCCTACAAATCTATTTGCATGCAACCATGTAAATTTGAAGCACAACTATAGCCCTTGAATAGAGCTGCCCTGAAAGTAGATATGGAGGTTTTCGTCCCCAAACCCTTAACAAACTTGAAGGTTTTCGTCCTCAATATGTGATGAACAAGCTTGACATATTTGATCAATGATTCAATATCCAAAATAAGCATAATCTCCATCCTCAATTGCTTTTTATAATCATCCTCCAAGGGTGGCACCCAAGTTGGAAGGATGTGTCTTTTGAATCATAAACAACTTTACCTTTTAAAAATTCTTTTTTGAGAGTTTAGGCTCTCATGACCCTTAAAGGTCCACTACTTAACTGAAAATTAGATAAAAAGCACTTTTTGCATAACTCAACTAAAAACTAGAATACTTAAGTACTCTTCACCTTTTTGCTTTTGAATGGCCCCCTCATAGTTCCCTTCTCTATCTTTCCCTTAGCCTTGTGGGAATAAAACCAAGCTAAGGGTCCATAAGCAAGTTATGCCAAAGGGGGGACATTACATTATGTGTGCCATGTGTCCTCCCAATGGCTTTCTTGTGTTTGCGCACCTCCTACCACACAAGAAATGTGCCCAAACATGAATGTTTCCAGAATTTTCCAAGAGCTGGAATGTACCAAAAAGATCAGATTCTTCCCCTTCATGATACTCTTGTATGTGCACCCTTAATTCTGATTTTCCTGGACGACAAAGTTCAGAATTAATACATGCATTCATCCATCCTCCCATGCACTAAAGCAAGCCCCGATTTTGCAATTTTGTGACCACACTTGGTGGCTGGAATTGCTCACTCGACTTAGAAATTTCTGAGTAACAAAATTCAAATTTGGCATGTATATATTCAGATTTATTCCCTCGTTGTAGCATGTCAATAAGATTGATTTTGAAGAGGGTGAAAGAGGGTGCATGTAGAAAATGACACTCAGAATTTTCTGAGTGTTTTTGTGGCCAAATTTCCTTCACTAACTTACCTCTTTCCCTGCGGTCCGCGACTTGCGCCCTTGCCCAATCCAAAAGGTGTGTTAAGCCTTCATCAATACGTCCAAAATCACACACATATCTTCACATAGAGGGCTGCCCAAAGCAAATTAGGGACTCTCCTTGCCAATCAAACCAACAACTGCATCCCGAAAGTGTCATACCACTGCCTTGTATGAAGTAGTTTTCTTGAACAATCCTCAAGGAGTGTATGCAAGTAAAGTTAAGGCACCAAAGCCCCTTACGAATTCCTTCATGCCATGTCAAAACTCTCGAAGCTTACAAATGATCAACCAAAACAATTGCTATGAACCACATACCTTGGAAGTACCTCCTTTCAACAAGTAATCCTTCTTAAGGAATCCTTATCATGTGCATTATGTGTTCCACCATTGGCTGCCCCTTCTCATAGATTATGTGCAAACAGAAGGTTGAATAATGGTCAAATGGATGCTCAACATGGATCAAAAGGAAATGCTGCTCCGTGCCCTCATACTTTACCCTTTTCTTATGTAAATCATGAATCCAATCGTTGACATTTCCAGAATTTATAAGCAGCTGAAAGTGCATAACAAAATCGGACATATTGTTCTGGTGAGAGGGCTGTAATGTGACTCTGATTGTTTTGCTTGCAAAAAATCAAATTTGATTGGAGCAATACTTCTTCCTTGCCAAGGCTGGACAATGCTCCAATACTCAATTTTTTTGCACATGATAGGCAGTTGTAGCATATTACTCGACTCAGAAATTTTTATGACAAAAATTTTCAGACCTCTTATCAAAATTGTCAGACCTCTTCCTTGGCTATAATGTGCACTCAAATTTCTCTTTTGTGTAAGATAATGGCATGTTGCAAAGGAATTTCAAAACCTTTCGGGAAGTGATAGGACCAAAAATCTTTCAAAATCATGCCTTGTAAGCGGCTGCTCACAGTTTGGGCCTTTGCCCCATCCAAGAGGGGTTTCATGCCCTCATCCATGGACTCCACAACACCCTTGCAACAAAGAATAAGGTGCTTCTCATGGCACCTTTGGGCTTGCCTTAGCAAACTGAGATTTTTGCTTCTTCCCATTGGTTGTCTATGTATGGATATCACCTCATTCTTGGTATTGCTCTTAGCCTTGGTAAGTGATCTCACTAATGAACTTCACATGAAGCAAACATGTTAGAAAAAACATTAGTGTTTAACAACAATTTTATAATTATGTCATCATGCTTTATGAGCATGCTATGGGCTTTCTTTTTATGTTCAAGCTTTATCTTAACCTAGCGGTAGTGTGCCCTTTCTCTCTCCCAATCTCTCCTTGTGGTGGGAAAACCACTACTATATGTTTGGACCATCCTCATTGTGTTTGAAAGTGACAAGCTCACCTTCTTAGTGCCCATGCTTACCAAGGTGACTAATAACTTCAAGGAATACAAACCGAAAATATCAAAAACAGCAACTACCTTGATCCATGCTTCATGATATTCCTTGTCTACTTCCTTCCTCATGTTGGCCCTATTCATGATGGCAACACTATGTTGATAGAGCTCACCTGGATCCCATAGCCATAAGGGGTATTGTCAGTTTTTTCCTTGAACTTACTTGGAAGACTTCTTCTCCTTAAGTGTCCCTTACCTCCACCTCCATGATAGCACAAGCTTTGCAACCAAGGTAATGAGAGAACCGATCACGAAGAGAAAACATTGAATGCTTATCAAGTTGACAACTCAATTGTTTTCCCATCAAGAATTCTGATTCTCCTTCCTTTATATGCAAGGTGCATCCTTCTTCTTTCCTTCTTGGCATCACCCCTTCAATGGACCTCTTTGCTATGTCCCTTCTTGTGAGGACATGTGCTTCCTTAGCAAGACATAACAACAAGTGTTTCCTCCAAGCTTCATCTTGCAATCTGAAATTAAATAAGGAAAATGATGCATGAAAAGGAACAATACAAAAACTTTCTTTCTTGGCATAGCTTTCTATTATGATGTCCTTGTTCATGCTTCCTTTTTGACCTTTTGTTGGCTCATGAAGTTGTTGAACAACTTCTCTTTGCTTCACCCTTAGAAGTTCTAATTTTTCTGTTACTTCCCCATTAGTGTCAACCATTTGCAACCCCATTGGTTGTTCCATAGTTTGTTGGAACTCCTTACTTGGCTGCCCTTGAATTTCTGGTTCTTGTGGTTCAGAAATTTAGATCATTGGTTGCCCTTAACATGTCTGAAAATTAGTTCTTGACTGCTCCAAAACTTCTGATTTTTGAGGTCCAACTTACTCATATGATCGCTGCCCCTTGTACAATTGAAAGTCCCTCTTAGGTATCCTCACGATTTCTGATTTTAGAGATTTCACCTCCCTCTTTTCAAATTGTTTGATGAGCCTTTCACCAAGTTCTTCATGAGTTTTAATGAGTTCATGCCCTTGTGACTTCCATCCTAGATGCCACCAATCATGGGCAGCTCCTTCCAAGTGTTGTATGACAAATTTTAGAGCTTGCTTCTCACCTCTAGGTCTCAATTCAAGGTAGTCATTAACCTTGCTTACCTGTGCTCTAACTGAAGTACCTAGATCTCCATCAAAGGTAGGAAAAACAATCTTCCCCAAGTCGTCATGCGTAGCTATGTGCCCATGATGCCCTTTGCCTTGTCTCAAAGCTAGCCATTCCTTAAAGCTCCTTTGCTTTCTACACCATGGTGCAAGTGTCAAATACTCATCATAATTTTCCATTAGATCCCAACGAACCAAAGACTGGTCCTCCATTTCAAGGGGTTGATTCCCTTTCGTGTCTTTCATCATTTGAAAGAGTGTAGCCATGGTTCCCATCAACCGATCCTGGGTCTGAGAGATCCTTTCCCACCTAGCCCTGTCCCTGTCACTGTTTGACAAATACCTTTCCATCCCACAGTTGGACAAGAAATTGGCTCTAATACCACTATAATGTCCCCAAATGAGACAAATAAGCAAAATAGGGGTTCTCCAACAAACCCTGCCAAATCCAAAACCCCTTCCTTCAAAGAATCTGAAAATGCAAATTCAGCGAATAACACACTTCTAAAAAATGAAGCAATGTTCAACAATTTCCTCTACCAAACCCTTCGGCAATTAGGGCAAAAATCAAATTTGATACTTCCAACCCTCCAAAAAATATGAAATGAGTTTTATATTGCACCCACTAATTTTAAAAGTCAAAATATTGACTCAAAAGTCGAAACTCAGAATTCTAGAATTTATTATTGCAAAATTACAACAAAAATTCATATCTTCCACAATATTTGGAATTTCAATGCAATTGATAGCTCGAAATGATACTAAAAATGGCAGCTTTCAATCAAAACTAAATTCAGAATTTTCCCATCACGGAAAGCCCACCAAAAGTTGTCCTAAAATTCTCAAAACCCTAGTCCACTACCAAAATAATATAATAAATTCAAAATATTATCTAGGGCACAAAATATCCAATCCTGAAAAAAATAGTCGTCTTCAAATAGGCAGATACCATCAATTGGGACAACCCACAAACTCTATAGAAAACTTTGAAATGCAAATATATCCCCAGTTATATGCCATGTGAAATATCCATAACACAATTCTGATCTTCACCAATATTGTACCCACTCAAGTGCTCAACACACAAGTCAATCAACATGCACAAATGCTCAAATGAAAGTCAATCCAACATGAATCATGACATGCTGGCTCCAAATCTAAAACATCATCACCATCACAAATATTGATCCTCTGGGACCTGTCAAGGTATCTCACAACAAAAACATCTAAAAACATCAAACTAACAATACACTTAAAAGTTTTCTCTCCAAACTAACAATCTAGGATACATCTAGGTGCACATCTTTGGGATATCACTATAAACTGTATCCAAAGATGAATATACAAATTGAAGCGTTCAAGTACACAATGTTGATGCAGCCAGTACACACTAGTCCAATCTATCAAATGCAAACATGTCCACAAATTATTTCAATATCAGATCCACAACTCAAAATTCACAAACACAAAATCTAAAATGTTTCAAATCGACATCTAAATCCATATGTACAAAAAGTGTACAAAACTCTAGTGAGAGATAAAAAAGAAGAGTTCACGAAAACCAAGAGGAAGGAGTTGATTACTATGGGGAAGAATAATCCGAGAGGTTTTTGGAGAGAACTCCAGCAGGCTAAAACAAATGTGGAGAATAATATCTCTGACAATCAATGGCTAGAATATGCAAAAATTTGGTATGAAAGAGATCAAAATCAAGAACTGCTCCCTCCCCCTCGGTAATTGTCAATAGGGACGAACTATTCTCCACAAAAGACATCAAGGAAGGAATCAAAAAGTTAGCGGTGGGCAAAACTCAAGACTTGGATGGTTTGCAAGCAGAATTTTTAAAATGGGGTTTGGAAGATCTTGCACCACCCATAAAAAAGATATTCAACAGGGTTATTCAGCATGGCTTTCCCGAAAATTGGACAACTAGCATGGTCATCCTCCTTCACAAAAGTGGCGATGCCAACAATCCATCAAATTATTGTACTATTATGATTAATCCTCTTTTTGGTAAATTTTTTAGTAGCATGGTGGAACGTAGAATTAGCCTTTGAGCTGAAAACGAAGGTAAGAGGGTGAAAGGGCAAGGAAGTTTTAGACCAAAACACTACCATTGATCATTGCATCACCTTTAGGCATTTGATTGAAAAGGTTTGGGACAAGCAGGGGGAAGAGGTCTATTGTTGCTTTGTTGATTTCAAAAAGGCATTTGACACGGTGCCTAGAAGCAAACTCTGGATCAGAATGAAATAACTGGATATACCCGAAAAATATAGGGCAACAATTCACAGGTTCTATGATCAAGTCTGGGCCAAAATCATAACAAAGGGTGGTCTATCTGAGTGCTTTGAGAGTGACATCGGGGTCAAGCAGGGGTGCCCACTATCCCCCACTTTGTTTGGGTTGTATATTAACAAGTTAGAGGAGTGGATTGAAAAGTTGGGTGGGGACGAGATACAACTGAACTCTTATGTGGTAAAATTGTTGCTCTATGCGGATGACCTTATCCTAATGGCTAAAATGGAGCATGGTTTGCAAGAACATTTGAGAACTCTAGAATTATTCTCTCAAGAGGTGGGAATGCAAGTGAACATTAGTAACACCAAAGTCATGATTTTTTCCTTAAGAAAAAAAAAGAGAGAATTAAATTTTGAGTTCGAAGGCAGCCCCTTGCAAGTGGTAAATGAATACAAGTACATGGGCCTTGACTTCCACAATAAACTCAGTTGGGAGGCTTGTAGAGCTAAAAGGATACAAGGGGGGTGGAAAGCCTTATACATGCTCCAAAACAGATGCAGATCAACTGAATTATGGGATTGGAAAACCAAGATGACTCTTTTTGGGCTGCTTGTTATCCCGGTAGTGTTATATGGTTGTGAAGTTTGGGGCAGCAACACATCAACGACGAAATGGAGACAAATAGAAAGGTTACAAAAGCATTTAATCACAAGTAGTTTCAAAATAAAAGCCACGGTACCATATGAGATCATGCTAGCTGAGGCTGGGACCTTTCTGATGGAAGCGATGGCCTTGATCCGACTATTAGGTTACCTGAAGAAAGTGGAAAACGTGGAAGGATGTCGTTGGCCCAAAATAGCAGCGGAGGAAAAACTGAATAGAAGGAAGAGCACATGGATGAAGCAAATGACAAATGGATGAACAAATGGGACATTAACATGCAGACTGTCCTAACACCAATGTAAAAATCAAAAGATATGTGCGAGAAAAAGTCAAAACAGCCATGTGGACAAAACAACTAGGACGTAAAAGAGAATACTATGTCAAGAACTTTAATCACACATGTGACCATGACCAAAAGCACTATATAAGAGCGGAGATAAAGTAGAAAGTTAAAATGTTAATTGCCCAGCTGAGAACTAGTTCACACCATCTTAGATGCGAAACAGGGAGATGGAAAGCACCCAAGGAGGAATGGTCGGAGAGGGTTTGTCAATTTTGCAATTCCAAATCGATGGAAACGGAATGGCATTTCATCATGGAATGTATAGCATATGAGGACATTCGAAGTAGTTACATTGATATCCTACAAGGTGAAGCACTTACAACTTTGTTTGCGGAGGAAAAGATAGAAAAAACAGCAGACTACTTGACTAGAATTCATAACAGAAGATCCAAGCTTAACAAAGAAATCGAGGAAAGGCAGAAATAGCAGTGTGGGGCAGTTAGTTGGAATCTTGTCGGCTGGTTTTGCTCTTGGGTCGCATAGGCTGATTGGCCTCGTGGATGTTATTAAAAACTTTCATTCATTCATTCATCCTCATGTTTCCCCTATCAAATGAGTGGAACAACCACCTGTATGGAACCCCCTGAAATCTACAGCGCCAGACTCTGCAACCACTAAAATTTGATGTATCAGCTGCTAGTCTAAATATCACTCACTCAACGCTACAATAATCAGTACCAATTTTTGTCCAATGCTACAATAAGTTGCAATCAAAGATGACCAATCCTCAATGGCCAATATGAGTAGTCTCCAAGAAACACATATGGGACAACTACTCACAAATTTGAAATAGCTCAAAAACAGTAGGAAATGTTCCAAATCCACAACCAAAAATTGTCACATATGTCAATCACAAGTATACAATCCCAACATCAAACATCCAATCACAATGGCAATCATCAAATCTCAAGCAACATGATAAACAAGTGCTTTAATCATCCACAAATAGGTACTTTGGCAATTGCAAGTCACTTGCAAAATGATCCATCATGTACACAAGTAGACGGATCAAATCTGGTGACTCAACCAAGTGTCAGCAGTTATAAGTCATATGCACAAACGTATCCACAATGAACAAATGTATCCACAAGCTGTTATATCCAAATGAATCTTTGGGGTATCAACACACTCCGTATCAACTCACAATATCACTAAAATGTCCACAAATTCAAGATAATGTCCACAAACTTGAGTTACTCAACAATTAACAATCTGAAACTCGAAATCTGACCTCTGATGTTCTCCCTGACAGATGAGAATGGAGAACTATTGTATATATCCCCTAAAAGGGAATAGTCTAAATCAACAACTCAAAAGTATATAAAAAAGCACAACTCAATGACGGCCTTTCGGGTTTTCATCATAAGTCTCCATTAAGCCGCTCACTCGATTTTTCAACTTAATGGGAAGTGTATATAACCCGCCTTTTAAGTGTATATAACCCGTTATGAGTTTTTAACTTACAAGTCAAGTCCATAAATGCGGGCCTAAACTGTCCTGCCAAATCAACAAGCGGAAAAACTCCAATTTCCATAGTCTCAAATACATAAAACCAGTCTACAAGATATATGTCATATAGTATTGCACATCCTGCTCAAATGAGAGACATCTCTCAGACCAAAACACATCATTGTGGCACGATAATCTCATGCATGTGCTACAAACCCATCAACTCTAATTTGGCACAATGAGGCCTCAAAAAACTGGAAAATGTAGATATACCATCAGCCATATGTACTACAAATTGGCATGTCATCGTCATGAGTGTATCTGGTTACACTCTGCAATCTGCTCCACAACAGATCGCTCATCATACATCCCCAAACACATCAAAAACATCAACATTGGCATTAGGTCTAGAAAAAGTAACAATATCTGGATCGATATGATCGTGATCCACGAGGTTGAGCTCATCATCATCATGGGAAGCAAGACTGACATTAACATCATCATCATCATCACCAGACAAATCATCGTCATCATCGACGGTATTGAACTCTCCTATAAGTTCTAAAAAACGTGTGTATCTCAGATCACCATCTAGAATGATCAATCCAACCAAAATACACATGCTTCGTGGACTTAATAAGCAGATCACACACATAACAATGCTCAACAAAGTGTTTTTTTCACATGATATACAAAGATGTAGATTAAAACAATCACTGTAGGTATGACTTCAACGTCCACAAGGAGAAAAGTGTAATTACCTCTAGCAGGAGATGATGAATCAGACACATGAGGATCAACAACTTGACTATCACATAGATTACCCCCAGAAACAAAGTGAATGGGTCTGGAATGGTCTGAAACATGAAAAACAATAGAACCGGTATACCCTGAACCAACACTATACTTATTGACAGGCAATGTCTCCCATACTCGCACAACAGGTGGGGACTCCACAATAGGATTTTGAACGGGTGTATGATCCACAATAGGCCTAGACTCTTGCAGTGGTTTGGAAACAAACTTATCTTGAATTGTTTTAGTAACATGGGTGACAATAGACTTACAAAAATATTTTGTTTGACAACAAGAAGCTTAGAAACAACAGACTTGAAAACAGGGGAATCTTTAATTTTCTTGTTCTGAAGATCTGCTTTTGTTTGTAGAGTGATCAATATAGGTTCTCAAAAGTGAGTCTTGTTGAAAAAATTGCATGAATGTGGGTCGAAATCGCCTCCAACATTCAGCTATCATATTTGCCTCATTACTAGTTTTCACTTGAATAAGCAATGACAAGATGCTTTCAACATAAATTGTAAAGCCCATGATGCAAGAAAACAAATCAGAAACAGGGTCAACTGATAATGCTCGGAAAACCAGATATTTGATTTGACAGGTTTTTGCACTTGGACCTCGTTCAAACATGTCAATTTATAAGTGTTACATCCTTATTTCTCCAGAACTATGTTGTTTGGGTACGGGTACGGGTACGAGGACGTCTCGGGTACGTAGGTACGCCATTTTTCAAAAACCTTGATTTGGATACGTCATGGGTACATTTGTATATATATATATATATATATATATATATATTGTATATTACTCATTTTTTTAGTAAAACACTTGAAACTACATAGTATGAAAATATTTGTCTATAAATGATAAAACACTTATAAATATATAATATTCATTCATTCATTACTTCAAAGACAAAATGTACATTCAAATCTAGAATAAATCATCTCGATTGCCCACAAAATCATGAATGCCACTCCATTATTTTTCAACTTTATCATTTACTGACACTTTCTCTCACAAGGGCTCATCGGTGCATTGAATCTCACAGAGTGCATGCCTTAAGGGGTGCACAAGGAATGGGGTGGGATCGGCTTGTGGCACTTTGAGAGAGATATTCTCATACTATTCTATCACGCATACATCCCTTCATGCAGCCTTCATACCTCCTATGATGTCTCCTTGAAATCTTGAAACCCTGAAATATGGCTAAGTCTGAAACCCTGGAATTTGACTAACTCTGAAATATGAGAGGATCCTCCAAAACCTAGAATTTGCATTATAGCTCCTAGAGGTCCGAAACCCCTCTCAAACATCTTGAAAGTATATAAATAAAATATAACTTAAAGTATAAGTATACTTAAATGTTTATTTTATTTATATACTGTTGGGTTCGGACTGGATTTACATTTTTTAAATTTTTTTGTTGACCTCCATTGTTTCTCCTTGTCGGTACCTTTTCGGACGTCTCCGACAAGTACCTGGGACGTACCGGTACCCGAGGCGTACCGAGACGTGAAACGTGGGGGAGGAGGGGCGATCCCTGCAACACAGCTCCAGAAGAATACAACACATTCTTATTTCTCTATTATTCAATCAACTTTTCAACACACATTCAATAGGCTGCGCAATAGACAACACGCTCTTGAGAAGCATCAAGCACAAGCATCGGTCACAAATGTATTCAAAATCTTTGTTCCATGAAAAATGAGTGGTCATAAGCCATCTTTAACAACCATATGAGAAATTTATGTTGTTTTGCAATTTGATACTTGTTTTAGGCAATATGTCCACTCCTTGCCAATGCAAAATCTGCAAACTGTCCTGATTTTCGATTATTAAAAAGATCTGGGTTAACAACCTGAACCCCTTGGTATTTGTATTCGTTGGAAAGCCAACTATATTTATTTTCAAGAAAGATCAATTTTACATAAACATACTACCGTAGGACAAAGTTATGCTCACAAACATAAACATAGATACTGGTTTTCTTGGTTTTTAGTAAAAACTTGATTTGACAAGTTTATAAAAAACCACAATTTTTATACTTTTGAGACTCGATCTCAAGACTTATACCCTTAGACTGGTGTCTTAGAAAAACAATGTATCTACAAGCCTTTATAAATATTTTTGCATGATAGCTATTTTTTAAACACAAAAAACATTGTAATTCTAAGTAGCAAATACGGGTACGAGTATGGGTACAAGTATCAGGTACATGGATATGGGTTTTTTTTTTTTTTTTGTGGGTACAGCCATAAAAATATATATATATATAATTAAAAATATAAGCAAAATTAACCACATAATATGCATAGAGGAAACAAAATAAGTTAAATAACCACAAAACATACTCATAATTTCAATGCCAAAGGAAAATATGATAATATCATAATATTAAACGGTTGAACTTTGAATAGTTTTATAAATTTATGGTAGGTACATAGTGCAAATGTTACAAATTACAATGTATGGAAAACAATAAAGACAACTCAGCATTCGCTATAGTCTATATTAATTTAAAAACATTCATCTTCAGCGTTCGCTATGAGCAAGAGTGAACAAATATGCAATGGGAGGTAAAAATGCAATGAAAGGTATATGTGTTGTTATCTTTTGATAAAATGAGTGTGATTCATGTTTTTAGGGTTGCAAATGCACTTTAAAATGTTTTTAAATGTTTTTTGAAGTTCATATTTGACTTTGACCAGCGAAATAAGGGAAAAAAAAATTAAAAAATGTTTTTTTGGTGGTATATCCAACAAACGGCCAAGGTATGCCCCAGCCCCTACGGGTATGGTCAGGTACATCTAAGGATGTACCCAGGGATACCCATAGTTGGGGTGTACCCTAGCCATTTGTTGGGTGTACCACCCCCCATACCCGTACCCGAACATCCTATACCCATACCCAGGGGGCATAGGGATGTATCCGGTAACGTAGTTGTAATTTGAACCCATTACCTTCAGTTTTGAAATGACTTAGCAAAAAGTAAATTGTCAATCCTCCTATGGAAAAACTTAATATATTATTTGAAAATCTTTAATATAAACGCCTATACATTTACCCAAACTTTTAAAAAAAATATAGAGCTTGAAGTTTTATGCATAACAATCAAATATATTTGGAAACAAAACAAACATTTTTCACGACCAGGCCACAAATGGGTTCCATAGTTCAGCAAGGTCTCAAATGAAATGGCAGCAAAATTTTAAATAGGGTACCTTATTTTTTTTTTAAAACTTTGACATAATCAACACCTCATTCAAAACATACTCTCTCTCCGTCAAATTGTTCTTTCAATTCAAACAATCTCTTTAAATCTTTTTTTGGATTTTGTTCTACTCTGTGTTAGCTTTCCAAGACATTTTAAGTCACTGAATTTATGTAGGTGTTGTTTTGCTTGAGTGGCTCTCAACTTAGCTTCATTAGCCCCCCTTAGCCATTCATCACACCTTTTCTAGGTTCTCATTACATCCTCAGCACTTGCCTACAATTTAGCTGGTTTCATTTCAACACTAGGACCCACTTTTGTTGTTGATGGTGGATCATTGAATTTTGTCTTGTATATGAGATTTATGCACTTCTTTTTTGCTAAACTCTTTGGGAAATCAGCGAACAACATTACCGGTTCGTGGTTTTTGGGCTGTGTTGGGCACCCAGGTTCGAACCCGGTTCGGGTGCGGGGTCCAGTTCGCTGCCCCAGTTCACCCAGGGTTCGCCCCTAGGCACCCGGGTGCATTGGGGGTTCTTCTCAGGAGCAAACCCTGGGCGTTGGGGCAGCGAACCCGCAATTGCTAGCAGGCAAACGCTGCCAAAAAACATTTTTTTATTTTTTTTCCTTTTTCGCCAAACCCAATGCAATTAAATAATTAAAAACACCTTCCTCAACCCTAAAAGCCAAAAGCAAAAGCATACTTCAACACAAATGAGAAGAACAAAGTGACAAAAGGAAAAACACTTGGCTCTTATTTTTCTAATTTTCTCATTGCATACTTCAACTTCATTGTTGTTGTAGGTTTGAATCTTCATCAAGCATCATTTTAGTCATTTACCTACGGTGATTGAGGAGCCACTTGTTGTTAAGGTAAGTTTTATATTGTTTTATTTTATTTTTTGTCATTTTTTAAATTTTTACTAGTTTCTAGCTGCTACCTTGGGGTTTGTTTTGATTTTTTTTTAATTTTGCGTTTTTTTAGCTTGTAGTTATATATACTATTACTACAATGTCTCGTAGCTCTTCCTCCACCGGCCAAAAGCAACACAAAATGGACTTGACACACTCACCATTGTGGAAATATACAACACTGATAGACCAAGTTTCAGGTGGTGGGGTCTATATTTGGAAATGCAATATTTGTGATTCTCAGTTCACAAGTTCATACTTTAGGGTGAAAGCACATTTATGTCACATTCTTGAACGCAGGATCAAATTTTGCACGGGGAAGAAACTTTCCATTGCCACATTCAAAAATCCCTGAATTCATCACGGAACAAGAAGATGCAGATGCCGCACATGCCATGAGACTCAATCACCCTCTAGCAAAGAAAGGCAAGGGATCAGGGAAGCTACCTATTTCCCCAAGTTCTACTGGCAGTTCTCCAATTGTGCCCATTGGAAGACATCCATTTTTGGGAGCACCCCCTATGCAAGAAGAGGCTTCTCTTCCAAACAAAAGATCAAGAGGACCATTGGATAGGTCTTTTCAAAATGAGAGCAGGGAGATTGCGGATCAGAAAATTGCACGATGCATATATGCAAATGGATTGTCTTTCAATGTGGTTCGATCACCATATTGGCAAGAAATGTGAGAGCAATCAATGAGGCCCCAAAAGATTACAAAGGCCCAGAGTTTGAAAAATTCCACACCACTCTATTGGCGAAGGAGAGAAAAACTGTTGAAGATTCTTTGAAGCCAATCAGAGATTCATGGGCTGAAAAAGGAATCTCCATCGTTTTTGATGGATGGAAAGATGCAAGAAACAGGCCTTTGATCAATTGGCTTGCAATGTGCCCTAAAGGGGCAATGTTTTTGAAGGCCATTGATTGTGAAAGGTGTGTTAAGGATGTGGAGTTCATTGCCAAAATCCTCATCGAATCCATTGAGGTGGTTGGACCTGAAAATGTTATCCAAGTTGTAACGGATAATGCCAAAAATTTCAAGGCCGCAGGTATGTTGGTGGAGGCAAGATATGGACACATTTTTTGGACACCTTGTGCTGTCCACTCAATCAACCTCATGTTGCAAAAGATGGGGAAGCAAATTGACTGGATCAAACAAGTGTACGATGAAGCTGAGCAAATTCAAATATTTGTCACCAACCATCAACACTCTCAAGCCATTTTCAGATCCTTCTCGACATTGGACTTGTTGAAGGTATTTTTATTTTTATTTTAAAATTATAACTTTTTTATTTTTTAATCTAGTACTTGTATAACTATATTTTGAGTTTTTTAATCTTGAGACGACTTGTGAGAGTGCGACAAGCACTTAGCAATATGGTCATCAGCAACTTGTGGGGTATATGGAGGGAGGCGAGCAAAGAGCGGGCCCAAAGAGTGAAAAACTTGATCCTCGATGATGATTGGTGGGCCCGTGTAGATTATTTATTGAGCTTCACTGAGCCCATCATGAGTATGATCTGTTTTGCTGACAAGGATCAGACATGTTTGGAAGAAATATATGACGGCATTGACTCAATGATTGAGAAAATAAAATTCATCATTAATGAAAAAGAGCAAGATCCTAAGGAGAAATTTTTTAAACAAGTGCATTCTATCCTTGTTGAGCGGTGGAACAAAATAACCACCCCGCTACATCTCCTTGCCTTTGCATTGACTCCTCGTTTCTATAGCACGGAGATCCTTTCTTTGCTGAGGAGGGTGCCACCATATAGGGATGTCGAAGTGGCTAAAGGGTACAAATTGGCAATGTCTAAGATATTCCCTGATCCCGAAATAGAAGACATGGTCACAAGTGAGTTTGGGGCTTTCATAACCTCCTGAGGTCATAGTCTTGGTGCTCTTCAGGACAAATACAAGAAGGATGATCCTATGTGGTGGTACCTTCATGGCCAAGGATCACCGAACTTCCAACCTCTTGCAATCAAGATCTTGTCACAGGTAAGTTTTTTTATTTTTTAAGTTTTTAAATTTATTATTTAAGTTTCTAAGTTTTTATTTTTCTCTTAAAAATTCTAAATTTATGTTTAAATTTGAATATAGGTTGCAAGTTCAGCTTCTTGTGAGTGTAATTGGAGCACATATAGCTTCATTCACTCACAAAAGCGCAACAAGCTCGTAGCTAAAAAGGCTAAGTTGGTCTACATACACTCTAATTTGCGTCTTCTATCACACAAGAACCCAGACTACAAGGAGGGGACATCAAAGCATTGGGATATAGATCCAGAGGTTGTTGACTCGGATGCTTGCATATCCCGCTTCTCATCAGATGACATTGGCAGTCCTTCGGCTTCGATGACACAAAACGTAGCTAGCAAGAGTGGCAATGCAAATAGTCCATGTGGTTCTACTTCTTATGAACCACAACATCATGATGATGTTGATGCTCTCGATGAAGAGTAATATGACTATGAAAATTGACTTTTATAGTTTGAACTTTGACGTATCTTGTAATTAATTACAGCCATAGGATATTTATTGATATTTGAATCTTGATATTTGATATTCATATTTTAATATATATTATTTATCATTTTATCATTTTTGTTCAATGGCTATACTTATCATTTATCATTATCAACTTATCATTTATGATTTCTCTATTTGTTTAGTGGTTAATGACAAGGGCACTAATTTCCTATGTATCAGGCTAGAATTTCTATATTTTATATTTTTTTTTATATTTTTTGTACGGACGAACCCAATAACGAACCCAAGGGAAAAAAAATCGCTGTATTGACGAACCGGGTTTTTCGAACCCGCACCAGAACCAAAAACGAACCGGTAACATTGTCAGCGAATGGTGCTTTCACCTTCACAATTTCTTCCTTGGCTTTGTCATTCCTTTGCTAATACATGCAGCAATTAGAAGTCAATAAAACAGTTTCTACTATCAAAGAATCTTTACCTTCAACTTGCATGCAGAATTCCTTTTGCTCCTCGGTAGGGTTTTGAGGTTCAGACCTTGACTCTCTCTTCCCTTTATCTAACCACACTTCCTCATAGTGCCCTTTTCCATTCCGTGACTCCAACTCCATAAAGTTTGTAAAAGAGAGTTATGTTCGAATGTCTGCTAGAAGAGATTAGTATAAATCAAAACTGGCCATAATATCCTTATGTAGTGACCCCTTGGTTCACAGACTGGCAAGAAAATGGCTTTGATACCATTATAATGTCACGCTCAACAAAATATTGAATTCTGGAAATCAAATATGAATTCTGAAAAAAAATTAATTTTTTACAAGTTAGGTTAATTCATAAACTTCACAAAAGATGACAACTAGACAATCAATTAACTCAATTCTTTATTCAACATTTGAAAGAACATTTAATCAAGCAAAGGAAAGACTGAATTTTGACAAAGTTACAAACCCCAGGGGTTCTGCAATTCAATTCGTTGGGCTGGTATAAAAAACCAGTTATATGGCATCCCACTGGTAAGACCTACAGTTTCTTCTAGGCTTTCTCGAATGTGTTAGAATGGTGACATAGTCGCCAAACCCCTTCAAATACCCTCGTCTTCAATGTAGGATGTCACAACAGTCATAAATAGGGTCTGAAAGAAGGCACTTGCACAGGAACTAGAATCGCCAGCCCTAAGAGACCACGTTATACACTCAACAGTGTTACAACAACAACGAACACAATTGAATCGCCCACTATGTCAAGTACGATACAGAACAGGATTGTTGTAGGGTGTCGCCACCTTGAGGGGAAGTCTGTGATCTAGTTGGGACTGTTGAAAGGGGTTTATGAAGATAAATACTATGTTGATAGTGATCCACAACCCTATCCAATACATTGTTGTAGGGTGGTACCACTATCAATCCTTACACCCAGTTGTACGGCGATCTCCCTTGTGTATTTTAGTGCTCCCAAAACTTGGTAAAATTGTCCAATACTAGTATAGCCTAAAGTATATAGTTGTACGACACTTATTGAAAGAGATACAACTGCAATAAATGGAACCCTAATTGTTGCAAAGTAAACCCTAGATGCTACAGGGAAATCCCTAGAAGCCCTAGTTTGTATGGCCACAAGTCATAGTCCGTATAGCCACAAACCCAAGTTTGTATGACAGCAAACCCTAGTCCGTACAACCGCAGTAATCAAACTAATTTATTAATTAAAACCCTTGATCTCTCCTCTTGGAGAAGATCAGTCAGTGAGTTGCAAATGTAACTCCCGGATGGAGCTACCTCGAAAAGCCTGAGGGGTCCTCTGGTTTGGCTGCAAAGAGACTTTTTGCCTTTTGCAAATGTAGAAGGAATCTTGGATTCATTTGTGAATTGACAGAAGTGAAGAATCAATGATCACTAAATAATTATTGCCCCTCTTGTCCTTTATAATATTTCACTTTTCAACTCACCTTAACCCTAAAATAATTATGATTACTTTTTAGTTTAATTTTCTCTTTTTTCCTTCTCAAAATAATTATTAATTACTTTTCTTTTTTTTCCCTTTTGGCCTTATAATTAATGCACTTTTAACTCCACACAATTAATAATAATGTCTAGGTGTCCCCTTTTTAAGTTATAACTATAAAGTGACGTTAGGGAACCACTTAAAACATTATTATTAAATTATTCTTTTCTTTATTTTGAAAAAGGGGACATGACACCCTCGTTGTTGTGCCAATCTTCTCAATCCCTCCAACGGTTGCGCCACACTCCAATGGTGCCCTAGATATTTGAAATATTGATTCATGCTCAACTGTGAACCTCATATGAAGTCACCAAGGAGATATTGAGGGTTTTCATCCTCAAATCTGAAAGCATATGAGTGTTTACATCCTCAATGGCTAAAAGTGCAAGCAAATGTACTTAACATCAAAGAAATCAATAGATAGATGATCATAGATCCAATGGGGCGCTCCAAAGTGGAAGGGAAAATCAAATATTCAAAAACTAATTCCCTTAGAATTTTTAATTAAGGGTTGACTTACATCAAATTAGAAAGTCCCCTTCTTTATTAAAAATCAAATTACCAAAAATTGCCAACAGTTATTTTTTAGCAACTTGAACAAAGAACCAAGTTTCCCTTTTTAAAACCTTTCCTTGGCCAAAGGGAAACCAAATAAATCAATTAAGGGCTCCAAACCAAACTAAGCTTGAGAAGGGGGCATTACAGCCCTCCCCTCTTGAATTTGCTTGTCCTCAAGCAATTGCAAGTTGGGATGTTGTAAAATAGCTGCTCCTTCCCAAGTGGCATCCTCAATAGGCAAGTTCTTCCAACGAATCGAATACTCCATGAAGCTCATGTTCTTTAGCTTCCTTTCCCGAACCTCCATGATAGATTCCAGAATCAAAATCAGCTTGCCCTTGTCATCTAATGGTGGTAATTCTAAAGATGGAATGATACGCTAAACTAGTGCCTTCTTGAGGCACAAAACATGAAACACATTATGGATCCGGTTGTGCTCAAGCAACTCTAGCCCATATGCAACCTCCCCAACCCTCCTCTGAATCTTGTAAGGGCCATAGAAGCGGGGTTTAAGCTTTTCTGCCCCACCATGCTTCAAGGAAGATTGCCTATAGGGCTGCAACCTCAAAAACAGCATATCTCCTACCTCCAAAGTCCTCTCCAACCGGTGTTGGTCTGCATATAATTTATGCTGGTTTTGGGCATGTTGGAGGTTCTCCTTAAGCACTTCAAATACTTCCTGACTTTGTTGTACCAAATCTTTGGTCCCAGGCACTCTACTATCTGTCTAAACCAAATCCACAAAGGAAAGTGCGGCATACCCATACAAAGCCTTAAAAGGTCACATACCAATGGACATGTGATAAGATGTATTGTAGCAATGTTCACCCATGTACAGACACTTGATTCAAGCCATTTGTTGCCCTGCAATATAGTTTCGTAGGTATCCTTTAATCCATTTATTCATTATTTTAGTCTGCCCATCGGTTTGCAGATGATAGCTAGTGCTAAAAGTCAATTCGGTGCCCGTCAAATGAAAGAGCTCTTGCCAAAACAAGTTCAAAAATCTATTGTCCCTGTCACTCACAATGTTTCTAGCCAGCCCGTGTAGTCTAAAAACTTCTTTGAAAATAAGATCAGTTCCTAAAGGTGCATTGTACTTGGCTGGAATTGCAAAAAAATGAGCATATTTATTGAGTCTATCAACCAACACAAAAATACAACTCTTACCCTTGGAACCATGGAGAACCCTGTAATGAAGTCCATAGATATGTTTTCTCATTTTTTAGTGGGAATGGGCAAGGGCTGCAGTAGACCAGCTAGAAAATCTTGCTCAACCTTGTTTTGTTGGAAATTGAGGCACTCCTGGATGTATTGAATGACCTCCCCTTTTAGTCCCTTCCAAACAAATCTTTCTCTCACTTGTTTGTAAGTTTTAAAATATTGGTAAAAATCAGAGTTTGTACAGCAGAGAGAAAGCCAAACACAGAAAATAAAATGCACACAATAATATTAATCTATTACTTCAATTCTTCAACTAAACACACCATATGAGATATTACAAAGCACTTATATAGGAAGTGCATGAGCTAAATATGGGGATCCCAAAATCCCTATAAACCTTCAACAAACAACCTCCAAACTATATAAAAGCACCCCGTATATTATTGTTATTATTCATAACAATAATATATCACTCAAACACCTATTAACGTAATACTATGTAACTAACAATATTTACGTTATTATAGATTAATAATATGAACACACCTTAACATTCACCCCCTTGTGAACATTATTCATCCCTGGTCTATACCCCCTTAATGTGAACATGGCAAGAATATAGATCTTCAAAAATTGTCCCGAACAGAATCGTATGCCAATGCATACTTTTAGGTCTGCATACTACTATCTGAATGATATCACGATTTTTTATCGTCTTCTCCAAGCAAGAAGAAAAACTGCCTTATAATGGTCAAATAGATGTGAAATTTAAAGTCTACCAATTTTTTACATACTCACTCCAAAACAAGGTTACAATCACTCCTCCCACTCCCCCTTGTCTATCAGTGTAAGAAATGCCTATGCCGTAATAATACAATATTTAAAAAAGGAAATTAGAATGCACATTATCCATATAAAATTGTCTTTATTTTGATTTGTCTATAATGAACATATCAAGTTGAAGAGTCAAAAAAACTACGTACTAACTCAAAAAAAAGTTCAAGTCTGCTAGGGGAAGGAGGCCAATTATTAGATAGGGTCCAATAGTTATGACCTTTGTTGTAGATGAAAGGATCAATCATAAGATAAAAAGAGACTAAGGTTAATGCAGAGGTGTCATATTGTCCAACAACTTGTACCCATAACATCCAATCACAATATGCCACATAAAATGTCCAATAATTGGTCACCCATTCGCAGTTATTGGTCACACCTTTAAAATGACTAAAAAAATGACATGTTGACATACAAATTGCTATACGACTTCAGAGAATGTAAAAATCCTTCCGAACGACTTATTTAAACTAAAAAACGTTACCTTGTCTAAATCCAAAATTTTAGGATATGAGGTTGCATAATATGAAAAATGTGGGACCCCAAAATTAGGGGTGTCAACTATTGGTTCCCTTCTCCTAATTTATCTAAAAAGTACGAGTCAAAAGTGCAACCACTCTCGTAACTCAGAGAGTATTGTGACTATGCTGCAGAGCGTGCTTTAGGAGTTTTCTGTAATTAAAATGAAAGTATGTTTCCGCTACGCTGCAATTTATCATGCAACCTCGCAAAAAGATTGGGCAGATCATACAAAAATAACAAACACAAATCACAAGCGCCTTTCAAAATAAAATAGAAATTTAGAGGCAAAAAAGAAAGGCTGAGTAGCAAAACGCAATACTAAATGCATTGGATCCATAGTGAGCACCTGACCTTTCTCTGAGGAACTGTGAAAACGTTTTATGTTGGATACCGTGCCTCTCTAAAAACCCCACCGGATCAATGCCTTTCTCTGAATGGCTTCGTCTCCTTCTCGGTCTCTCCTTTCTGTGCTCCTCCTTGGGTTGCTCTGAAGCTGTGCATCTACACGCGTGGGAATTCTGCTTCATATTCCTGCTCGCTCGGTTCCGTTTCCATTTCCATTCTAGAGTTGTACAAGGCTGGAGGTGACCTCCTCCTTGTACAAACACGGAGGATGAGCAAGACCGGGAAAAACTACATCGAGGGAGTTGGGATGACGTGATGCTACAAGGCTCCCTGGCAGGACACCAGAACGTAGCAGCAAAAGCCATTGGAGGCCAAGTCAACTTCGGGAGTGAGGTTTAAGGGAGGTTTCGGTTACATATCAGGCCGTCCTTTGTCTGTTTAGATATTGTTTCAATTAAATTCTTTATAACAAATTAATTGTGTGTAATATAGATTTATACTAAATTGCAGCTCAACTACCAATATACAATTAATTAAGTTAAACAACATCCACAAAAGACTAATTAAACTACTTAATTAGTTTTAAAATTAGAGAATGACTGAGATATTTAAAGTTTAAGTTTATTTGATTTTATTTTGAAATTTGGTGATAGTTATTATAAGGAAATAGTAGAAATTGAAAAGGTGATAGTGAGAATGCACGTTCAAAAGTGATAGAAATTTATTCGAAAAATAATGAAAATCAGATAAACTTATTTAAATCATGCATCTACGTTTCAAACAATCTAAGTTATACACTATTTTTCTATACAAATGTAATGTCTCCAAATGGGACAATTAGACCAAGTTGGGTTTTTCCAACAAACCCGTAGATAATATTGCTAAACAACTGAAATCTGATCTACAAACCCAGCGAATCTTATCTCAAAAATTTGAAGAATTACCAAGCAAAACACACTCCAAAATAGCTCCAAAAAATGCTAAATAATAAATTGAGAACAAAGTACCTTTTTTGCCAAATGATAGTGGCGAGAAGGCTAAAAATTAACACTACAAATACTCTAATTTTTTAGTGAAGGTACAGCGGTGTTTTCACTTCCACAATAGCCCTAAAACTTCCTCAAGTGAGTCATCCAAGTTGCAAAATATTTTAGTAATTTTCTAAATGTTTTTAGGGCATTGAATGTTCCTCAAAACCCTCCAATACTACTCAAACACATATCGTCCCAGCTGGAATAAATTAAATAAAATACTACCAAACCCTCGAATAGGGTTTCTCTTGCACACCACCCTTCAAGAGAGGTCTTCAAGCTCTCTAAACAATTCACCCCATTTGGGAAACTCATAAAAATAATTTTCTGAATGAATTTCCTTAATTTCAGTGCTCAATAATTTATTTTTCCCTCAATCAACTAAAACTTCAAAAAATCGTATCTTTTAGAATATTTAAAATTTCGATACAAAATTTAGTTCAAAATAATCACAAGAATAGCAGTTTCTAAACAAAATTAGAATCAGAGTTTTTCCTCCATGGGAAGTCCCCCAATAGTTGTTCTAAAGTTCTAAAAACCCTAGTTACAATCCTATATTCCTCCAAACTTAAAAATGGAGCTCAATTACGCAACCAAACAACGAGAAATCAATGCAAACAATTCTTCAAGGTATTCAATTTGCCTTTAAACAAGGTAGTGTTATAAAACACTTCTGTAGATTCAATTACATGCAATCATGTAAATCTGAAGCGCAATTACAGCGTTTGAATAGACTTGCCTTGAATGTAGGAATAGAGGTTTTTGTCTCCAAACCCTTGTCACACCTGAAGGTTTTCGTCCTCAAGTTGTGGTGAACAAAATTGATATACTCGATCATCAATTTCAATGTCCAAAATGCATAACCCCTTCAAATGAGCCTATCCTTTATTTTAATATATCTCCTCTAAGTGTGGCGCTCAAAATAAGGAGGGAGAGTTTACCTTCTTTTTTTTTAAAGATATTATAAAAAGCTTCATTATAAAATTCACTTTTAGGCCTTATGTTCCCATGACCCTTAAAAGTCTCAACTTAAGTGAAAAGTAAATTGGACTATTATTATTTTATTTTAAGTATTTAGAAATACTTTTTATTTTAGTAATAATATTATTTTAATTTCAAAAGGGGGACATTGCAGTCCTCCCTTCCTGAAATTGCTTGCCCTCAAACAATTGCAAGTTCTCATGCCCAAGTGCCCTCATGTCAAGGTGGAAGATCATGTTGAAATGCTTTTGTAATCTAACTGCCATACATATCAAATGAAGGAGTTTTTGCAAAGACCAATTCAAACATATATTGTTCCTACAGACTCTTAGCTATTTGTGCACTTTGGACATGGTACAACAACAGTCCCCATCCTTCTTATTGACTTTAGAACTCAAAAAATCCTCAATCCAAAGAGCTGGAAGTATCTGCAAACTCACCATTGCATGCTTCTTTGGGGCTAGAAACTTCCTCACCATGGTGGTCATCCAATCCTTGGCCCTCGTGCTCCTAGGCATTCCATTGTTAGGATGGAATGTTTTGCAAGGATAACCATACATGATGATTAGAGCATTGTATTTGCATTTCACAGCCATGCAATTACTCCCAAAGATCCCCTTTCCCACTTTTCTCTTGCAATTTGATGTGTCACTAATGTGTACAAATTTAAGAGGGACAAAAATGAAACCATGCATCACCTTAAAAGAGTTGGATTAGTCATAAGTATGACAAGAAAAGATGTGACAGTTCCCTCTCACATTTACTCCCTTATGCCATACACAACAACCTTTATTGTTTACCCTTTCATCATGCAAGTTGTACCTTCAAGCATAAGTATTTTTATTATTTGTTAGTAGTTATAAATGGAGCAAGAAATCAGACTCTTCATATACGTTTCCAAAATTGGTTAGGGGTTACACTGTGCCTAACAAATCATAATTTTTGACCTCAATAAATAGTTGATTTGGCCCTTCTAACTCATCAATTCAAAGCTTGAGAAATTTTGAAACTTCACAACTAATTCTGAATTTTGTTCATATATTTTTGATTGATCTTCAAGGCAAATTTCAGATATGCCTTCATATCTTTGGATTAGGCACATGCAAGAGTAAATTAGATGCTCTCTTACATACCTTGAAGGCTAATTTTTTACCACTTATTGACCTCCTTGACTAGGCAACATCTTCCCCTTTTTATCTCACATGCTTGTCAAAAACATGAGTGATCTCTCTCATAAAAGATGGTTGTGATTGCATCCATAAATCAAAAATTCTAGGTGACAAAATTTATACCTTGGATTAATGTTTTCTTGATTCCCTACCTACTCTAGCATTTCAAATAAAGTGAATTTCATGATGGTAGGAGGTAGTGGCTTTGGCCATTCAAACTCAAAAATTTATGGGTGTGCTCTTGACCAAAAACTCCTCAAAGATTTCCCCACTATGTTGTTGTTCGCAATCCCAACTTTTGCCCAAACCAATAGAGTTTTTATGCCCTCATCCAACTCCACAAAACCTTCTTTACAACTTGGAATATGGTTCTTTCCCTTGTAAGTTAGAAGTTGATCTTGAAAGCTAAATTTTCTATTTATTTTTCACACTAAAGCACAACAAATTCCAAATTTGGCCATACTTACCAATTTCATAGTAGGACATACCTTCTTTGGACTTATTGGTTGCTTATACTCAAAATTTGCAACCTCTTCCCTACTACATCCTTCTTTTCCCCTTAAGCTCATGTAGAAAGTACCTATCATGCTACTTGTTGTAGTTTTCGGTGGATCCTTATCGTTCAAGAAATTAGAATTTTATGTATAGATGTCCAATTGGGTTTGCATATTACCTTCAACATTCAACCCATCATCAATTTCATAATTCAATGCCTCACAAACTTTGGAGTCTAGGGTGCACTTATCCCCCTAAGTTTGCATCTTCTTCATAGTAACTCCAACGTTCTTCAAGCACCAAATTGAATGATTTCTACAAAGTCTAGGTGATTTCCCATGCACAAAATTTACAGCCTTCTTATTACTCTTTGGTGTTATGACAACTAGTCCACATGGTGATATTACACATGAAGCAAACACATTATCAAAAACAATAGTGTTTAGCAACACTTTTACAATCACTCCATCGTGCCTGATGAGCATAGTATGGGTTCCCTTTTGTTTCCCTAACATTTCCTTATCATAACTATAGCAAATTTGTCCCTCTTCCAATTCCACTATCTAGTGGCTGGAAATCCACTTATACCTACATGGACCACCACCATGGTGTTGAGGTGTGAGAAGCATGCCTTTGTAGTGCCCATAATCCCTATGATGACAACAAACTTTAAAGAGAACAAACTAAAAATTCTAAGAACAATAATCACCATGATCCTAGGGCCATGATAAGACTTGCCTACTCCCTTCTTAATGTTGGCCCAACATGACCCACTAGCGATGTTACCTTTGTAGTGCTCACCTGGATCCCATATCCATGATGGATACTTTTCATACTCATTTATTTGGAAGAATTTTCTTCCCCATTGCGTGCCTTTAAACTCAACCTTAGTGATAACATAAGTTTTGTAACCAAGACAATGATAGAACCAATCATGAGGAAAAATCAATGTGCACTTGCCACGATGATAGCTCAATTACTTACCCAAACACAAATCTAATTTTCCTTCTTCCATATGCAAAATGACATCTTCTTTATTCCTATTTGACATCACTCCTTCAAGAAATCCATTTGCCTTGTCCACACTTGTTAGGACTTGTGCTTCCTCTCCAAGTGTTAACAAGAATTGTCTCTTCCAATATTTTTCATGAAATCTAAAATTATGAAAATAAAGTGATCTATGATTAGAGATGATGAAGAAATTTTTCTTCATGACGTACCTTTCCCTTGTGATTTCCTTATCACTACCCAAGCTTTCTTTTTTATTCATTTGATTGCTCATGAAGTTGGTGAACAACTTATCCTTGCTTAATCTTTAGAAGATCTGACTTTTCTGTCACCTTCACCTTAGTACCTACCATTTGTAACCCCCTTGGCTTCCCCATAGCTTGTTGGAAACCCTCACTAGGTTACCCTTGAATTTATGGTTCTTATGGTTCAGAAAATCCAATTTTCACTTGCCCTTTATCTAATTGAAACATCTCTTTTTCTTACCCTAAATTTTTTAATTCTTTCAATTCATAAAATCCATGTGTTGGTCATTCCTTGTATATTTGAAATTTTGTTTTTGGCTCCCCACAAACTTCTAATTTTGGTTGCTTCAATTGTTACCCCTTATGTAAGTGAAAGTCCCTCTTATGTACCCTCACGATTTCTGATTCTAGAGGCTCCGTCTTCTTCTTACTAAATTGTTTAATGAGCTTCTCACCTAGTTCCTCATATGTTTTAATGAGGTCATGTCCTCGTGTCTTCCATCCAAGATGCCACCAATCATGGGCAACTCCTTCTAAGTGTTGTATGATAAACTTTAGGGCCTCTTTTTCACCTCTAGGCCTCAAATCAAGGTATTCATTAACCTTGTCCACCCATGCT
The DNA here is from genome assembly GCA_037957365.1 of Torreya grandis. NCBI lineage: Eukaryota > Viridiplantae > Streptophyta > Pinopsida > Cupressales > Taxaceae > Torreya > Torreya grandis. The sequence continues at coordinate 1,122,543 of JARHVA010002897.1, forward strand.
CTAACTAAAGTACCTGGGTCCCCATCAAAGGTAGGGAGAACAATCCTTCCCAAGTCATCTTGCACAACCACTTGCCCATGGTGCCTCTTTCCTTGTTTTCAAGTTACAAACTTATTAAAGCTCATTGTCCTCTTGACTCGGGGTTTGCATTCCAAGTATTCATCATAATATTCCATTAATTCCCAACTAATAAAGGTTTGTTCCTCTTCTATTTTAGGGGGTTGGTCCCCTTTCATGCCCTTCATTGATTCAAAAAATATGGCCATAATTTCCATCAATTGCTCTTGGGTTTGAGTAAGCCTCTCAAACCTATCATTGTCCATGTCCTTGGTTGATAATAACCTTCCCATCCCATAAATGGCCAAGAAATTGGATTTGATACCACTTTAATGTCCCCAAATGGGACAATTAGACCAAGCTAGGGTTTTATAACAAACCCTTAGATAATATTTTTAAACAACTAAAATCTAATCCACAAAACTAGCAAACCCTGTCTATAAAATTTGAAAATTTTTTGAGCAAAGCACACTCCAAAAAAGCTCCAAAAAATGTTGAATAATAAACTAAAAATAAAGTACCCTTTTTTCCAAGTGATATTGGTGAGGAGGTTAAAAATTAACCCTAAAAATATTTTAATTTTTGAGTGAAGGTACAATTGTGTTTCCACTTGCATAACAGCCCTAAAACTTCCCCAAGTGAGTCACCCAAGTTACAAAATATTTTAGTAATTTTTAAAATGTTTTTAGGACATTGAATGGCCCTCAAAACCCTACAATATTGCTCAAACACAAATCGCCCTAGCTGGAATAAACTAAATAAAATACTACCAAACCCTAAAAAGGGTTTCTCATGCATGCCACCCTTCAAGAGGGGTCTTCAAGCTCCCCAAATAATTCACCCCACTTGGGAAACTCATACAAATATTTTTTGAATTAATTTCCTTGATTTCAACCCTCAATGATTTATTATTTGTCTCAATTAGCTGAAACTTCAAAAATTCATTATATTCTAGAATATTTAGAATTTTGATGCAAAAGTTAACTCAAAATGATCAAAAAAATAATAGTTTTCAAACAAATTTAGAATCGTAATTTTTCCTTCATGGGAATTCCCCTAAAAGTTGTTCCAAAGTTCTAAAAACCCTAGTTACAGCTCTAAATTCCTCCAAACCTAAAAATAGAGCTCAATTGCGCAACCAAACAATGAGAAATCAATGCAAATAACTCTCCAAGGTATTTAATTTGCCTTTGAATAAGGTGGTGTTATAAAACACTTTCGTGAATTCAATTGCATGCAATCATGCAAATCTGAAGCGCAATTATAGCTCTTGAATAGAGTTGCCCTGAATGTAGGATTGAAGGTTTTAATTCCCAAACCCTCATCACACTTGAAGGTTTTCATATTCAAGTTGTGGTGAACAAGCTTGACATACTTGATCATCAATTTCAATATCCAAAATGCAAAACCCCTTAAAATGAGCCTTTCCTTTCCTTTTATATCCTAACTTAAGTGAAAAGCAAATTGGACTATTATTACTTTATTTTAAGTATTTAGAAATACTTTATATTTTAGTAATAATATTATTTTAATATCAAAAAGATGGACATTACAACAAAGTGTATATAGGCCCAAAATAATTTGATGATTGTGTTCTCTTGGTACTAGTCTCCTAAAACCTCACTCAGTTTTATGATTTGTTGCTCTAAGTCACTTGAAAACATATATATATATATATATATATATATATATATATATATATATATATATACATATATATATATATTCTTTTTTCTTTTGCCATAATTAAGTATAAATTGCTAAAAACTTAAAGAAAATAATATATGTTTGGGGGCCTATGTTAAACTTTGATATATTTAATGTTAACTTGAAGGCTTTCACGAGTAATTTTGATAAGGTAATAATGAGTAGTCATTTACCTAAATGACATTTTTATCTCACATATATTTGGTGATAATCACAAGGCAAGGGAACTCATTTTAGAACAATTGTAAGCATTTACTAGTAGGGGGAGGAATGATGAATGTAATTCCTCACTTCAAGTTTCTCACCCTCTAGCTTCTTTCCCCATTAGCAATGCTTTTGGTGAGTGTAGCCTGTAATAAATCAATCTTGTCTCGCAGTTATTTCCAATATGGGATTAACCCAATGATAACCTAATCATGTATTTTTAATGTTAAGTTAAAGGCTTTCACAAGTAATTTTAATTAGATATTAATTTTAGTTGGATTTTTACTCGTATGTATTTGAGTTATTCACCTAAATGACTATTCAGTGACCTCCATTAGTAGTCATTTACCCAAATGATATTTTTTACTCGTGTATTTTTTGTGATAATCACAAGTCAAGGGGATCCACTTTAACTATTGACGTTGTGGATTGCACCCTTGACAGAAAGGCTGAGCTTCTGTCTTCCACACGGCACAAATGGAGACTCCCCTCTTGCTGTGGGTCTGGCAAAACTGAGGGAAGAATCTCTAGATAAGGGCTAGCTCCTTTTGACGCATCTCTGTGGTCCTAGATTTTCTACTATTAACAATGGGGGGGGATGAAAAGAGAGAAGGATTACTGAAAATATAACCTAAACTAAAGAGTGATACACCAAAATGGTTGACTTACTTAGCTTTGACATACACTTTACACCAAGAACAAGCTGATATACACTTTATTTGATACGAGAAACTCTTCTACATCAATGAGCTAGGGGTCCTCTGGAGATACAGGGAGCAAGAACTACCAGAGGTGTTCTAAGACACACTATGGCAGCCTATTCACATGCGTCTATACTCTACTGTGGACACTTCTGGCTGACCTGCAAAAGAAGAACTCACAATATACTAGACATGTTGGAATCATTCTATGAAAGCATGAAAGAAAATGATGTAACACAAGATAAAACCATAGACATATGCAAAAGTGCAAACTCAAAATAGAGGTAAAAATGCTATGTCTTGATTCAAGGTAAAATCCTGCAGGGCTTCACCATACAAGCTGAGAGATATCTTTCTCACAATGAGAGTTTACAATATATAGAGGAGAGAAAGCAATGGCACCCTTTTTCACAAGTGGCCCATGTTGCATTGAATACATTGGGAAGGGGAAGTTGCTGGAAGAATATGTTGTGGCAATTGCCAGTCTTGACTTTAGCATTTAAGTTATATCAAATATTATTGTGAAAGCATGGGTCGTGCCCCTTTATCTGCAAACAATACTACTTCTTAAAGAGATTCATGTGGTTTTCTGCTTATTAATGCAAAATGATAAGAAATAGGTTGCGCTTTCACTATTCGCACTCCTTGATGACCACTTAGCAGAGACTGTTTCAACCGCTGGAATAACTCCTCTACCGACACATTCTTTTGCCACCTGGACTATTTTGTCTGCTTCTGCGCTTTGCTCTTTGGGCTCCTTCCTCGTTGGGTCACTGAGTTCACTCTTGGCTTTTGTCTTTTCCCAACTTTTGTCTTTTACTAGCTCTTTCAACCCTCGGGGCTATCTTCTTTCAATCCTTGGCTCTTCGGGCTCCTTTCTCGATGGGATCTTCCTTTTAGCCTTAAGGCCTTTGAATTGCTTCAGGTCTTCATCTCAAGAATTTAAATATCAATGGTTATTTCATTACCAAAAATTTTATGTTCACGCACCTATTGTCATTTGAAAGCCAACAACTATTCCATTGCCCTGAATTTGATGTTTGCAAGGATGTCATCGGATGTTTGAATTCCAACGGGTAGTTCATGATGCTAAATTTGACGTCTTCGGGCCCGTCACCCCTTTGGTAATTTCCTTACCCTTTTGTATTCCTTTGTCCTTTTGTATTCCTTCAGCCTTTTGTTGTTGAACCCTCTCAAAGGGAAGGTGTCCCTTTGGAGCTTGGAAAAGGTCCCCCTTTTGACAACTGAGAGTCCCCCGCAAGGGCACTTGCCCTTCGAGATCCTTCAGGCGGCCTTGGCTTCTCAATTCCTTCAGACAAAATGTTTGAAAGAAATGTTTCTTCAAAAGTCTAGCCCTTTCATTCTTTTGAGAAAATCCTCCGACAAAATGCCTTCAGACAAAATGTCCAAAGGAATTCCTTCGGGCATTTTATCTGAAGGAATTCATCCTTTGGATTTCCTTGTCTTTTCCTTCAGACAAAAAGTCTAAAGGACCTTTGCCTTGGATTCCTTTCCGAAGGGTAATTTCTGTTTGGCTCTTTGCCTTTGTGAATTCCTTCGGACAAAATGTATGAAGGAATTCCTTCAGGCACTTTGTCTGAAAGAATTCACATTGGAGTTATATTTTCTTTGGATTTATTCTTCAGACAAAAGTCTGAAGGAAATCTTTCCTTTTGCCTTCTCTTTGATCCCTCCACAAGTGCTCCTTATCCTTCGCAAGGGCACTTAGGCCCCAAGATGTCCTTCAGAACCTGCTTGAATAGCCCCATTCGGCACCTTCCTGCCCTCTGCAAGGGCACTTGACCTTTAGGGCTTTGTAAGATACTTTCATTCTTGCTGGCCCATTCCCTTGTCAAAAAGGCTTGTCTAAGGCATTTGTTCTAAGTGAAATAAGATCTATATTGAACTGAAACCTACGGTCTTAGATCTATCAAATCTTTATAAGAATAGGACTTATTTCAAAGGGAAATTGAGCATTTGTAGAAGGTGGATACATCCAAGAATAATGGTTCAAAATAGTCAGGAAAGAAGGAGACTGACTTTTGGCCTGCAGGACCAAAATGGTCAACATTAACCATAGCCACTATAAGCATTTGTTAGTCGGGGGAGGAATGGTGAATGCAATTTATCACTTCAGGCTTCTCACCCTCTAGCCTCTTTTCCTATTAGCAAAGTTTTGGGTGAGTATAGTGCCTAATAAATCATCTTTGTCTTGTAATTATTACCAATGTGAGATTAACCTAGTCACATCCTAATCATGTATTTTTAATTGTAAGTTGAAAGCTTTCACGATTAATTTTAATTAGATATTAATTGTAGTGGGATTTTTACTCATGTGTATTTTAGTCATTTACAAAAATGGCCTCCATGAGTAGTCATTTACCTAAATGACATTTTTTACTCATGTATTTTTGGTCATAATCATAAAGCAAGGGGACTCGCTTTAGCACACATATATTTGTCAAGTCCATATATAGTAACAATATTGAAAATAATAAATCTTAAAGATCAGTAACATGTAAACTAGTATATTACAATGTGTCTAACGTAATATTATGTGCTTTAATTAATGCTTTAATGATAGCTTGATTTCCTATACCAGCTGCGTATTGACAGATTTTGAAACTATGTTTCCTGAGTCGAACAACCATGAAACTATTTTAGAGCATATATCAGAAGAATGTGACAAAAGCAGAGAGCAAAACACAATGGTATATAAACTAAATGCCTTCCCCTTTGGTTAGTTATATATCATTAAGTGTAATTAGTTATTTGTTAGCATTCAAATTTATAGGGTTAATGATATATATTATGCAATCTAAATTTAAATAGTTTTATACTTATTTAGATCACTAAATCCAAAACAAGTTAAAACATTTTGGTGAACATAACATTTTTCTTGAGCATAACAAATATGAAGCTTCCTTTAGGGTTTCACTTTTTTATCTTAGTGTTTTGGATTTCTATGTTAGGGTTTCATAGCTGATTTATTATTCCCCTTATTCACATAAATAAGTCATGAAATGGATATTTGTAGTTTATGTCTTATAATTCAATCTGTGATTGGCATAATTAATGTTGTTCTCTTAGAATTATGTAATATGTTTCAAAATCATTTAATGAAAAGGATCAAATTTTTGTGCAATAAAACTAAGGCTACAATTAATAATGAGGAATCATTAGCTCTCCTTAGTAAGACATATTTTCCAGATATCCAATCTTAGATGATTTTATTTACTACTCGGTGTCAAAGGGAATGTATGACTCATTTTGTTATTCCCCCTACATGAACATATTAATGGCTTTTATCCCTCCCCCATTATCTGCCCTAGGCTTTATATTGGATGCTAAGGTCTGTGTTGTCACAACACATATATGTAGGGTACCACATCTTATAACACAAAGTGGAGGATGTCAAAATGTCCTTCCTAATCTTCTTGCCCCCCCAAAGGTGCCGCCTAATGCAACTAGAGAGTATGATATTATTAATTAACTTAACAATACTCCAACTAATATCTTTGAGTTAGAGTTACTTCACGAATTAATTGTTTATAACGATATATTTCATGTAACACTATGTGGTACAACCTTACCATATGATGCAAAACCAACTTATGTTACATCTATTATCAATAGATTGTGATGAAGTGAGGCTAGTATTTCTTTGAAGAAAGAATATTTACATCCTAAACACATTATTAACAACATCTTCCATTGTATATATAAATATGAATCTTAAATAAAATAGTTAAGTGTGTTTTGGTGGATAATTGATTAGGACTCAGTATTTGTAATATATATATCCTCCATCTACTTGGTATAGGAGCCAAAGATCTTACTTTGAATATGAATATTTGTGGCTTCTACAACATACCCTAGAAAATTCTAGGACAAATTACATTGATATCACTATGGGTCCAAAAATAATATGAATGGTATATCAGGCTATGCCTAATGATCTGAATTATAGTATTCTATTGGTAGACCTTAGATTCATGATATGAATACATTTACTTCTATCTTGCATGTGTGTATCAGTTGTAGTCATGAATGATATATATATATATATATATATTTTTTTTAATTTTTTTTATTTTTTATTTTTTTCCTATAGATCAAAAACATTTAAATCATTACACAATGACTCAACCTATGGAAAATTACATGCCTTGAATACAACCTTCTCCTTGAGAATTTGGACATCCCATTTTGAATAATGACATGAAAACATAGGTACCTAATACAATCACCCTTCTATCACAAGCAACAAAGTTAACACAATATAGTTTTAGATTCAAACATCTACAAAATTTGGGATACAATAACCAAGGATTTGGAAATCAAGCACAAGGCATTATTAACCATGTGTCCCCATTTGATCATAAAGGTAGATAGGGCTTTGGATATAATTATGATTCAAAGGTCAATAAGGACAACGAGACAAACAAAGTGAGTATTTATACACACTTTCTTAAATCAACACTTAATCACGTGCAAGATGTGTGTCATATATCAATTATAGAATTAGTATATCTCGACCTCATTGATGATAAAGTCTTACCATTTTGAACATTAGATGGTTTTTATAATGACAAGTCTCTCTTGGAATGTTTGGGGTGATGTGACGATCTCCCTTCCTGCTATCATAATAAAGTGTTTCCTTCAATGAGAAATTCCCACACATATTTCAAATATACTAAACACTAACACAATGATGTCCACTTAGATGGCCCATATACAATTCCTACTACACCATATGTGTAAGATCACTCAACATTGTTGAATGAAGAAACAAATGAATTCAATTATGGAAGAAAAAAAGATCAAAGACTCGTTCTTCTTACAATCATTATTAAGGACGATAAGGGCAAAGTGTTTATATGTGTACCACTTGATTTCCTTGAATTACTCCTTTGGGATTATTCGTATATGCTAGGAATCAATTATATGGTTGTATTACATAATATAATTCTCCACTTTTATGTAAAGCGAGTTAAAGAGAAAATCAGAAAGATGCATCTAGAAGTAGCCTTGCTCATTAAATATGAAATTTAAAGGCTATTTGTTGTTGGATTTATTAGATCAATAAATTACCATTATTGGGTTTCTAATATTGTGTTGGTCACTAAACCCTATGGACAAATTAGAGTGTGTATACACTTTCAAGATCTAAACAAGGCTTTCCCTAAGGATTATTTCCCATTATGAAATATTGAAACAATTGTAGACTATATAGCTAGCTATGAGTTGTAATCACTTATGGATGATTTTGTTGAATATAATCAAATAAATATTAATGCAAAAAATTATCCCAAATTCACATTTACAACACCGTGGGGAATGTTTTGTTATGTTGTCATGCCCTTCGGGTTGAAGACTGTGGGAGTTATTCATCAAAGGGCCATAAATCATAGTTTTCATGATTTCATACATAAAATTGTGGAATATTATGTTGATGGTTTACTTTTAAAATATAAACACCAACAAGATCACGCTATAATCTTGTGATAATTATTTGAATGGTTATGCAAATACAATGTGAGCTTAAACCCTAAGAAATGTGTATTTAGGGTATCTTTGGGAAAAAATTTAGGTCATAACATATCTCAAATAGGAATCAAATTTGATCCAAATAAAGTAAGGGCTATTATATACATGTCTCCACCCAAGGGTTTAAAGTAATTAAGGTGTTTATAATGAAAAATTTAGGCAATCGAATGTTTTATGGCTCAGGTAGCTGATAAGACAACCATTTATGCAGTTATTAAGAAAATATACAAAGCTCTAATGGGATGAGCATTGTCAAAATATTTTTGATGAAATCAAAGAATATCTACTTAATCAATCAATCTTGATTCCTCTAATTTTGGATAAGTCTTTTTATTATACATTTATTTTAAAAATCATGCATTAATAACTTTTTTGGCACAATACAATTACAATCATAAGGAATGCACAATATATTATATCAGCCATACACTTGTGGATTATGAAAAAAAAATACAATTGAAAATTTGTGCCTCACCACCATTTTCGTAGCACAAAATCTTTAACATTGCATGCTCAACAATGAAACACATGTTATCACAGAGGTTGATCCACTTAAGTATCTCATGTTAAAAATATATTTGTAATGACACATAGCTAAGTGGGTAATATTACTTATGGAATTTGACTTAAAGTTTACATCTCAAAAATTCTTCGAGGGACAGGTAATTGCATTTCAATTAGCCACATCACAACTACTCAACACAACACCAATGAATGATACTTTTGAATATGATTTTCTTCCATATCATATTGATGATGATACTTAGACTATGTACTTTGATGGATCTAAGTATGTTTCATGTGCTAGAGTAGGAATAATGTTAATCACTCCTTAGGGGCTGTTTATGCCATTGGCATGTTACTTAGGGTCTCGTGCATAAATAACATAGTGGAATATGAGACATTGATTTTAGGATTATATGTTGCACATACATTATAGATATAATCTATTTTAATGTATGGCGATTCTCAACTTATAGTCAGTTAAGTGTTAAATGTTTATTAGACAAAGGAGAAAAAGTTAATCCACATAAAGATTTGGTACAATGTTTAATGACATACTTTGATAAGATTATGATTGAGAGCATACTGTTGACCATTTTTTGCCCAACAGGCCAAAAATCGGTCACCTTCTGCCCCTGCTGTGCTAGGCCATTTTCATTTTTTGATTTTGCATGAATCTGGCAATTTCTACAGACTCTGTAGGTTCTGGCGATTTCTACGGACTCAGCAGGTTAGTCCTTTGGTGCATGAAGGATCAGTTCAGAGAGTTCTGGGTTTTACAAGGCTTCTTCGGGCTTTGGTCTGAAGAAAATCACAAAAAAATTGGCATCTTTGAACCATTAAACCAGTTCAAGGCCTTGGTTCAACGTTTAAGGTTCATCAGCACTTGGTTCAACCTTGGTTCAACATTTTGGTTCAGTTCAACAGTTCAACGGCCTTTGGTTCAATGCAGGAGTTCATTGCTCGGATCATTCGATTTTGGTTCAAGCAGCTCGATGCGCTTTGTTGAACCAGTTCAATGGATTGGTTCAACCATTTGGTTCAATGCTTTGGTTCAATGGATGATTCAACAAAAGGACCTGATGACTTTTGCTGAGGACGGTGACGTCTCGAAAGCCGTCAAATTTAAGCCAGCAAAAATGCCATTGTTTTTTAAACGCCCAAGCGCTAACTATGGAAAAGGCCCAAAGAACGCAGCAACCCGCCCAGAGATAGCCCCGAGGGCCGAAGGAGCTAAAAGAGACAAGATAGGGAAAAGACAAAAGTGCCAGGTGTAGGAGCAAGCAGATAGTCTAAGTGGTGAAGGGAGGCACTGATTCAAGAAATTACTCCAATAGATGACACAGTGCCTATGAATTGACCATTAGAAGGCACGAATGGCCAACCGTGTAACCCTTTTTCTTCATTTCATATTTATGAGCAGATAAACTACATAGGTGCCTTTAAGGAGCAATCTCGATTAATGAGGAAACAATGCAGCCATGTCAAAGAAACGCTTGAGGTCAAAGCCAGGGCCAACATAGCATTTATGTTTAAGCAGCCTGCTCTTCCCAATGCTCGTAAGGCACATGGGTCACTTGTAAAAGGGGCACCAAAAGGCCTCCTTTCTTCTTCTATATATTGGAGACTTGTCATTTGAGAATGATCTTCCACATTTATAAGGCGTAGCCCTGGCAAAATTTCACCTGAATCAATAAATGCATTTTTTACCTCTATCTTGGTTAGATATCTCTGTGTATGTCCTGAGTGTTAGTTTGTGTTTAGTCATTGTTTCTTGATGCTTTCACAGGTCCAACACCAACATACCTAGCGTCACAAGGTGCCATTTCTGCAGGTAACAAGGAGAGTTGTATTTGGAAGTGCAAAAATAGAAGAAATTACTATACTGTGTGCATTTCACAGCACCTTTTGTGAATCTTTGTTTTCTGTATTTTCCATTAAAGCCTCCTTGCCAAGTTTCAGGAAAACAAATCTACTCTAAGGAGGTGATGCACCAAAATAAATTGACCTTCTCACACTATATATATATATATATATATATATATATATATATATATATATATATATATATGTTATCTCTTATGGAAATAAATCAGATGCATCAAAGGGAGCTAGCCCTTACCTAGAGACTCTCCCCTCCAGCTTCGTCGGTCCCATAGGCAAGAGGGGAGTTTCCATTGTTGCGTGTGGAAGGCAGGAGCTCGGCCTCCTTGCCCCGGGTGCAATCCACTGCGTCAACACATACATCATATAAATAATCATCATGTGAATGTTATGGGTAATACAACTTCTCTTGTTCATATCGACATTGCTAAAAATAAGGCTATTTTGACTATATAACATTTATGATAAACATTCTACAATAGTCAAGTTGGACATCTTAGTGGTACTTACTATCACACGAAGTGCGAGTAATTCAACATGGTATAATGATATCTATAATTTCGTGTACAAGGCTATTACCCTAAAAAAATTATAATGGAATGTAAAAAGAAAATTTTAACAAGATGCAATTTGCTATGGTATAAATGGAGGATTTTTTTTTAAATGATCATTTGATGGACATTTACTTTGATCTCTTAGTGTGAGGAGGCCTAGATAAATCTACAAGATTTACACAATAGTGAATGTAGAGGACTCATCAATGGAAAAATAATGACTTATAAATTATTGAAGATGGATTATTATTAGCCTACGATGGAGAGAGAATGTCTATAACATTCAAAAGTATCCATACAATGCTAATTATAGAGTAAATTGAATCATGCACCTTCCTAAGAGTTACAACCTATTGTATCACAATGGCCATTTTCTATTTAGGATTTTGAATTGATAGGCATGATAAATCCAAAATTATTAAAAGTCATAAGTTCATTATTACAAATACAAAATATTTTACAAAATGGCTTGAAGTGGTACCGTTGCAATCGACTACAAGGGAAGACATATGTTAGTTTAGAATGATAAATATAATTTCATGATTTGGTCTCCCTTTAACTATTATAACAGATAATGGGTCCTCCTTCAAGATAAATATTGGTAAGAAATTTTGTGCCAAATACAAAATAGGTCTTATAATTTAATCTATGATTGGCATAACTACATGTTACTTTCTTAGAAATATGTAATATGTTTCAAAATCATGTAATGAAAAGGGTCAAATTTATGTGCAATAAAACTAAGGCTAAAATTAATAATGAGGAATCATTAGCTCTCCTTAGTAACACATATTGTCAAAATATCCATTCTGAGATGATTTTATTTACTATTTGGTGTCAAAGGGAATGTACGACTCATTTTGTTATTCACCCTAGACCTCAATATAGTAATGGATTTTATCTCTCCCCCATTATTCTTCCTAGGCTTTATATTGGATGCTAAGGTCTATGATATCATAACATACATAGGTAGGGTACAACATCCTATAACACAAAGTGGAGGTAATCAAAACTTTCCTCCTAATATTCTGGCCCTGCCTAAGATGCCACCTAATGCAACTAGAGAGTATGATATTATTAATCAACTTAATAGTACTCCAGCTAAGATCTTTATGTTATAGTTACTTCATGAATCAATCATTTATAAATATATATTTCATGCAACACTATGTGGTACAACATTACCATATGATGCAAAACCAACTTATGTTTCATCTATTCTCAATACATTGCAATAAAGTGAGGATATTATTTATTTTAAGAAAGAATATTTACCTCCTAAACACATTTTATTCAACATCTTCCATTGTATATTCAACTACGATTCTTAAATAAGAGAGTTAAGCATGTTTTGGTGGATAATGGATCAGATGTCAATATTTGTAATATATATTTCCTTCATTTGTTTGTTATAGGAACCAAAGATATTACTTACTTTGAATATGAATATTCGTGGCTTCTATAACATACCCCAAAAAATTCTAGGACAAATTACATTGATATTATTGTGGGTCCAAAAAAAATATGAATGGTATGTCAGGCTATGCCTAATGATCTTAATTATAGTATTTTCTTGCGTAGACCTTATATTCATGATATGAATATAGTTCATTCTATATTGCATGTGTGTATCAATTGTAGTCATGAAAGATATATATACAATTGTCCTATGGATCAAGAACATTTAAATCATTACATAATGACTCAACCTATGGAAAATTCCATGCCTAATATATAACCTTCTCCTTGAGAGTTTGGACATCCCATTTTGAATAACAACATGAAAACATTGGTACCTAATACAATCACCCTTCTATCACAAGCAATGAATTTCATGCAATATAGTTTTAGATTAAAACATCAACAAAAGTTGGGATACGATAGCCAACGATTTGGAAAGCAAACACAAGGCATTATTAACCATGTGTCCCCATTTGATCATAAAGGTAGACAAGGCTTTGGATATAATTATGATTCAAAGGTTAATAAGGACAAAAAGACAAAAAAAAAAGTGAGTATTTATATACACTTCCTTAAATCATCACCTAATCATGCGCAAGATGTGCATCATGTATCAATTCTATAATTAGTATATCTCAACTTGATTGATGATAAAGTTTTACAATAAATTTAAACATTAGAGGATTTTTAAAATGATAAGTCTCTCTTGGAATATTTGGGGTTGTGTGGCGATCTCCCTTCCTTTTATCATAAGAAAATGTTTCCTTCTATGAGAAATTACCACACATATTTCAAATATACTGAACACTCAAACAATGATGTCCAATTAGATGGCCCTTATACAATTCCTACTACACCATATGTGGAATATCACTCAATATAATTGAATGAAGAAACAAATTAATTCAATTATGGAATAAAAAAAGATCAAAGACTAGTCCTTCTTGCAACCATTATCAAGGATGATAACGGCAAAGCATTTACACATGTACTACGTGATTTCCTTGAATTATTCCCTTGGGATTATTCATATATGCTAAGAATCAAATCTACTCTTGTATTACATAATATAGTTCTCCACTCTTATGCAAATCAAGTTAAAGAGAAAATCAAAAAGATGCATCTAGAAGTAGCCTTGCTCATTAAAGATGAAGTTTAAAGGCCACTTGATGTTGGATTTATTAGATCAATCAATTACCATCCCTGGGTTTCTAATATTATGTGTATCACTAAACTTGATGGATAAATTAGAGTTTGTATACGTTTTCAAGATCTAAACAAGGATTTCTCTAAGGATGATTTCCCATAATGAAATATTGATACAATTGTGGACTCTATATCTAGTTATGAGTTGTTATCATTTATGGATGATTTTGTTGGATAAAATAAAGTAAATATTGATGCCAACAATTAGCCCAAATTCACATTTAAAACACCATGGGGAATGTTTTGTTATGTTGTCATGCCCTTCAGGTTGAATACTATTACAATTATTTATCAAAGGGACATGAATCACAATTTTCATGATTTTATACATAGAACTATGGAATATTATGTTAATGTTTTATTTTTAAAATATAAACACCAACAAGATCACGCTACAAACTTATGATAATTATTTGCATGCTTACGTAAATACAATGTGAGCTTAAACCCTAAGAAATGTGTAGTTAGGGTATTTTCGAGAAAATTATTAGGTCATTACATATCTCAAATAGGTATAGAAGTTGATCCAAATAAAGTAAAGGTTATTGTAGACATGTCTCCACCCAAGGGTTTAAAGCAATTGAGGTGTTTATAATGAACAATTTAGACAATCAAATGTTTTATGGCTCAATTAGTTGATAAGACACAACCATTTATGTGGTTATTAGGAAAATATACAAAGTTATAATGGGATGATCATTGTCAAAATATTTTTGATGAAATCAAAGAATATATATGTAATTCATCAATCTTGATTCCTCTAATTTTGGAGAATTATTTTTTATTATACATTTATTTTATAAATCATGCATTAAGAGCTTTTTTGGCACAATACAATGACAATCATAAGGAATGTGTAATATATTACATCAACCATACACTTTTGGATTATGAAAAAAAAATTAATACAATTGAAAATTTGTGCCTCGCCACTATTTTCATAGCACAAAATCTTTGACACTACATGCTCAACAATGAAACACATGTTATCAAAAAGGTTGATCCACTAAAGTATCTCATAATGAAACCATATTTGTCATGACACATAGCTAAGTGGGTAATATTACTTGTGGAAATTGACTTAAAGTTTATATCTCAAAAATCTATAAAGGGACAAGTAATTACATATCAATTAGCCACATCACCACTACTCAACTCAACACCAATCAATGGTAATTTTAATGATGATTTTATTGCATATCATATTGATGATGATACTTAGACTATGTACTTTGATGGATCTAAATGTGCTTCACGTGCTGGTGAAGGAATAATTATAATCACTCCTTAGGGTCAGTCTATGTCATTGGAATGTTGCTTAGGGTCTCATACACAAATAACATAGTGGAATATGAGGCATTGGTTTTAGGATTATATATTGCACATACATTATATATATAATCTATTTGAATATATGATGATTCTCAACTTATAATCAGTCAAGTGTCAAATGTTTATTAGATAAAAGATAAACAGTTGCTCCACATAGAGATTTGCTACAATGTTTAATGACATACTTTTATAAGATTATGATTGAGAGCATACATCATAGAAATAATCATCATGTGAATGTTATTTTATATGTTATAATTGGAGTGTTTTTTTTTTAATTATCATTTGATGGATATTTGCTTTGATCTCTTAGTGTGAGGATGCCTAGCTAGATCTACAAGATGTACACAATAGTGAATGTAGAGAACTTGTCAATGGAAAAGCAATACCTTACAAATTATTGAAGATGGATTAATATTAGCCTCTGATGGAGAGAGAATGTTTATAACATGCAAAATTATTCATACAATGCCAATGACATAGTAAATAGAATCATTCACCTTCCTAAGAGTTATAACCTATTATATCACAATGGTCATTTTCTCTTTAGAAATTTGACTTGATATGCATGATAAATCCAAAATTATTAGAGGTCACAAGTTCATAATTACAACTACAAAATATTTTACAAAATGGGTTGAAGTGGTACCATACTACAAGGGAAGACATATGTCAATTTATAATCACAAATATAATTTCATGATTTGGTCTCCCTTTAACTATTATAATAGGTAATGGGTCCTCCTTCAAGAATAATATTGGTAAGAAGTTTTGTGTCAAACACAAAATACGTCATAGATTTTCCATTCCTTATTACCCATAAGGAAATGGGCAAGCTAAAGCAACAAATAAGATAATTGTTAAAATATTAAGTAAAATAGTTGCAAAGCATGATAGGGATTGGAATAATCAAATTAGTTATGACTTATGGGCGTATTGCATAAGTGTTCATATGGCCACTATGGATACTCCTTATTCTCTTGTTTATGGAATGTAAGTTGTATTGCCTTTAGAACTAGAGTACCATCCTTGTGTGTTTCTCATCAAGGATAATGAGTATCATGAAAAGTGATTGCAAGAGTTAGAAACATTGAATGTAATATGAATACAAGCTATTAAACATCTCAAATTACATTAGAATCATATTAAGAAAGCTTATAACAATAAGGTTTGAAATCAAGAATTTAAAATTGGTGGCTTAATGCTAGAAGAGAATCAAAGTAATACCAATGTAGATAAATAAAGCAAAGGTAATGTCAAACCAAATTGGAGGGGACCATATTTTAATACAAATAATTTTGGCATAGGGTTTTATCATTTGGCTTTAGTTTAAGGAAAGCATGTAACTAACCCTATGAACACCATGCACTTACATTGATTTTACATGTAAGCATCTCAAATTGAAAAAAAACAACAACAAAAAAATATAAACAATACAAAACAATTATTTAAAGTATCCAAAAGATTAAAAAAATAGGACCTATGCATGACATGCTTTGCTAGTTGCATGATTATTTGTGTTATTTATCATATGTATGATATATTACACATCCATTCTCTACACACATGATTTTCATAGTATACATGAGTGGGATACAGGATATACAGGTTACATATGATACATGGACATATGGATGTAGGACATTCCTTACACATAGGATCTACCTTTCTACATTGGAGGCATGCCTACACTGGGGTCATCATGGTACATTTTTACAAGTTGCATATTTCTATGACCATACCATTGATCATATCGAGTTACTTAAATTGTTTATACATGACTTGATCTTGCGTACACTCTTTAGGGTGTTATATTCCATAGATATCATAGTTTGTTATGAAACAATGTCATAAATTGATTGTGTAGACTAGATTTTTGTATTTTATGCATTTTGATGATATTTCAAGTTACATGGTGTGATCATTGATTGTGCATTACACTATGTGATGTTGATTATGAGTTACAGTGTGTGTTATATGTGTGACTATTGTGTGTTACATTGTGTGTTCTATGAGTGACTATTGATGGTTGTTACTTTTTATGGTTATTGATGATTGTTACATTGAGTTATACCTTTCATGTTTCTATGAGTGTATTGATTGTGTGTTATCACGTCATGCATCAATTATGTTAAGCATCCTCTAGTCTGTGTCATTACCATGTTATGTTTATGTTAGGTCAAAATCAAATCATGTATTGAGTAGTTGTGTGTATCATTATCATGATATTGTGTGCATATGTGTGTGTATTAATGATTGTTTGTTGACCTCATTGCCATGGTTACTATCACACATTTTTATACTTGTGTGTGATGTCATGATTATTATCATGCATCTTATGTGTGGATTACTATTGAGTGTTTATGTCTACGATGACTATTACTATGTGCCTATTTGTTATATCTACTTGACATGACAATGGTATGCCTTAGGTTACATGTTTCATATGTGTGTGAATGATCAAATCTTTATATTATAAAATAATCTCATCATGTTAGCACACATGTTTCACATGCTTACATATTTTATATATAACGTGATGCATATAACTCTTTTATTTTGAGACGAATGATTTATAGGCTTCATCCCTCACGTCAAAATGGGACCATACTAGTTGTCTTGTCATAGAGATTCTGGTCTTGATAGATAAATAAAATTATATTATGAGATAGATTATGATTCGGATTGGGACAAATTAACAAATTTGTTGGGTGAATATTTTGTCACCAACTAACTGATGAGCAAAATAGGTCTCTTCATCCACAACATAGGGAGATTGGTCAGCCAAATGTGTAGGTTTACCACATCAACGGTGGACAAATCTCTCCTCTCATCAAGGGGAGGTCCCCTATAAATATGATGAGCTATATACTATATATGTAGCAAAAAATAACACTCAAGGGTAGGACTACACCATCCATCTCTCTTTTTTTAGAGATGATGTTCACAGACAAAGGAGAAATTTTGGTGATAATACTGAAGGCACTTCTCTTCTTTCAGAAGTGGTCTTGCAGTAGGGTGCAGGAGTTCTTATGGTGGGTAATCAACAGGTAACAAGAGCGAAGTAACAAGTAGAATGAAGTGTAACAAAAAGTCTCCACCTCAACTACCAAAAGAGTGAAATACGAAGGATAATGGGGGCACAAAGTCGTCCCAAGATCCTTTACACAGAAAGAAATTAAAAACACACTGAAGACAATGGTGATAGCACAAAGTCTTTCCACAATTGGCTTCAGGACACCTTCCTGATTACTTCCACTAGTTTTGCTTGTTAAACTAAATAAATAAGAATGCTCTTAGGAAATGGACATAAGAATAATTTTCTAAAATAACACAAGCTATAACAACACAAAATTTGAAAGTAACTTGCTTTCTCATTCAGATAAAGAAATATGATCAACAATCTGAGCTCAAAGTCTCAGTAATTGCCTTTCAATTTGGGCAGAGTTTTTTGCTTCTATAATGGAGAGATTCCTATGCATATAACAAGAGTTTACAATATATAACAGCCAAAAAAGGCTTGGTGCTTTGTTCCATAGAATGTCCCACGCTGCATTCAATGCCTTGAATGCATTTTCAGTTCTGTCAAGGGGCCATGCTTGGAACAATGTAATGGCCTTAACTGTGGCATGACAATTCATCTCATATTTCTCCTCCAAAGTATAGGCCTCCTGGTTCTTTCCTTTGTATTTGTGCAACTGTCCACTTTGCCTTTACTTCATGGAAGAAAAATAGGCCGCATCCTTGATTTGGTGTGCCTAGATGACTACTTTGTGGACTGTTTCACCTACTGAAAATAACTCTCATAGATATTTCAATATCTTCTGTAGCCCTCTCTTCTTCCCTGTTGTACTTAGAGCTCTCAGGCTATCTTCTTCAGTTGGTCACTTGGTTCATCCTTCAAGTTCTATGCTTATATTTGAAAATTAACATATATTCCATTACCTTAAATTTGACGTCCTCAGGGACGTCAATGGTTGCTGGTTGTTTGAACCATATTAAACCATTAACATTTGAACTTGTGAAAGTTCATTGGTTTAATAGTTCAACGGTTCAGGTGGTCTTTATCGGTTCCTTGGTCCAATCACTTCCTTGCTCTTTGGTTGAACCATCCCTTTGAACTGGTCTCTGGAATCTTCCACTTCTTTCCTTTATTTAGAGCTTTTTTTAAACCTTTGAACCTGTGAACCATTGAACTTTGAACTCTTTTGGTTCAAGGTACAATCAGTTCATTGGTTCATCCTTTATTCCATTGCTTCCTTTAATTTTCTAAGTCCCTTTGAAGCCTTGGAATTCCTTCGGCTTTATGTCTTTAGAACACCTCGAAGGGAAGGTGTCCCTTCGGGTCTTTGAGAAAGGTCCATTTTCTTGGTGCCAAGAGCCCCCCACAAGGGTACCTGCTCTTCGGGGTCCTTCGGGCAATCTTCGGGCTCCAATTCCTTTGGGGAGTCTTTGAGCTCCAATTCCTTCAGGTAAAATGTCTGAAGGAAATCTTTCTTTGGCTTTGTTCACTTTCCTTTGGGCTTTTCTTTCAGGCAAATTCCTTTCGAGCAAAATTCTGAAGGAATTCCTTCAGACTTTTTGTTTGAAAGAATTCGCCTGGTCTTTTGCCAAATCTGAAGGAATTCCAATTTTTTTGCCTTGTTCACTTTTCCAAAGAAAATCTTACCTTTTCAGCCTTCTCTTTGATCTTTGAGCAAATGTTTCCTGCCCTCCGCAAGGGCATTTGCCCTTAGTTCACTGCCCTCTGCAAGGGTACTTTGGCCTTTGGGCTTTGGGGCACTCCTTTGAACCGACTGTTTGAATTGACTGATTAAACCATCTTTGGTTCAATGGTTCAACGGTTCAATCTTGTGTTCTGCTCATTCAATTGACCGCTTGAACCAATCTCTTTGAACCAACCGCTCATTGAACCTTTCAACCATTGAACCCGTTGAACCTTTGAACCATTTTGGTTCAAGGTTCAATGGTTCAAGCCTTCTTCTTTTTGTTAAGTGTTTTGAAGCCATTGAATTTGTCAAAGTGATTAACTCTTTAAGCTTCCCAACATTGTTGAACCTTTGAACTTGTTGTCCCCCAAAAATATCACTCATTTTTGGGACAACATTTGAACTATTTTGGTCTTATAGACCAAAATCCTCTCTTCCCATTTCAAAAATTGTTCTGAGCATTCAGATTCTTCATTTTTCAAAGCTTTCTTAGAAATCTACAAACTCTACAGGCTTGAATCTATGGACTCTACAGGCTTGAATCTACGGACTCTGCAGGCGAAGTTCTATGGGCTTCACAGGTTGATTTTTACAGACTCTGCAGGCTTGAATCTATGGACTCTACAGGCCAAGTTATACGGGCTTCGCAAGTTGATTTCTATAGACTCTGTAAGAAAGAAGCAAGCTCTCAAAATAACAAGTTTCCAGCACTTAGTCATTTTCATGATTGGTTCAATGCCAAAGTTCAACCAAAGTGTCCATTGGCAAGCTTCTAAGCAAGAATCGAACCATTGAACCTTGAACCATTTTGGTTCAACGGGTTCAATGGGTTTAAAGGTTCAATGTCATCAGCAAGAGTTAAGCGCATTTGTCAAAGGTTCAAAGTTCAACCGCCTCAAAGTTCCATGGCTTCAAAACACTTAGCTAAAAATGACACGTTGAACCATTGAACCGTTAAATCTTGAACCACATTGGTTCAACAATTCAATGGGTTTAATGACCTATTGGTTCAACACACTTATTTCAAAGAGATCAAAAGTTAGCCAAATAATGAAGAATGAACAGGTTGAACTGTTGAACCAAAGATGGTTCAATCGGTCGATTCAATCGGCAAGTTCAAGGGGTTGCCCCATGGCCAAAGGAAGAAATGCCCCTGCAGAGGGCCATGAATCAAGTCAAGTGCCCTTGGGAGGGCCGTGAGCCAAAATGAACAAAGTGAACTCTTTCAAAAAAATAAACAAGGTAAAAGGCAAAGTAGAGTCCTTCGTACAAATTGTCTGAAGGAATTCACTCGGGAAGAAAGCCCGATCGAAAGGAAGGAAAGGAACGTCTAAGAAAAGGATGAGCTGAAGCTGCCAAGTGGCAGCTGTGGAAGGTTTCAATGTCTTTTTCTTGACACAGCAAAATGTGCCATTTGTCATTTGCAGAGATCAATGGAGGCTGACAAGTGTTTGCATCCGCATTCCCCTTTTGAAGTTGCTTGGGCAAGACGTGTCATGGATCCCATTTTTCGTAAGTTTCTAATGAGTTTCATAATAGTGGAACTTGCCACTTGTCAAAGACATAGAAAAGACCCCCCAAAGACTTAGACAAGAAGGGCTAGAAAAGACAAAGAAACAACATGGATGATTCCAAAGGCAAGTTTAATTAAAGCAATGGTTCAACCAGAGGGCAAAGAAGTGCTTAAGCAGGGAAGTGATGGACCAAAAGAGACAGATTGAACTGATGAACCGATGAACCAATGAACTTTCAAATGGTTCATAGGTTCAAAGTTCAACACGGTTCAAGCAGCTAGCGGCCTTTGACGGTCCTACAGACGTCAAATTTAAAGTGAGGGAATATTCATGGAAATTCAAATAAAGCACATTAAATAAAGGGAGAACCAAGTGACTGGCTGAAAAGAGAGCCTGAAGACTCAAATTGCTACAGGGGAGAGAGTAGCGAGACCAAAGGACCATAAATGTATTCAAAAGAGTTATTTCTAGTAGGTGAAACAATCGATCAAGTAGACTTCTGAGTGCACCAAATCAAGGATGCAAGCATATTTTTCTTCCATGAAGTAATGGCAAATTAGATAGCTATGTAGAAATCAGGAAAAGGACCAGACAGTCCATACTAAGAAGATACATATTAGAGGAATGGACATGCCATAGTTATGGCAATGCAATGTTCCCAACATGGTCCCTCCAGACAGAACTGAAGGTGCATTGAAGGCGTTGACTGCAGCATGGGCCATCCCATGGAAAAGAACGCCAAGCCTTGCGTGGTTGTTATAAGATTGTAATTTCTCTCATTAGTAAAGGTGATCTTCCCAACACAAAAGTGAAACTCTGCCCAATTGAAAGGCGAATACTGAGACTTTGAGCTCAGATTGTATTTCATTTCATTTTATCTGAATGAGAAAGCAAGTTATTTGCAGACATTGTGTTATTTTGGCTTGTATCATTTTAGAAGATTATTCCCATATCTGTCTTCTAAATGTGTTCTTGTTTATTTAATCTGGCAAGTAGAATTAGTGAAAGTAACATGAAAGGTGTCCTGAAGCCAACTACTTTCAGACTTTGTGCTATCATAGTTGTCTTTAGTGTGTGTTTATTTTCTGTTTCTGTGTAAAGAACCTTGGGAAGACTTTGGGCCCCCATTGTTCTTTGTACCTCACTCTTGGGCAGTCGAGGTGGCGACTTTGTGCTACACCTTAGATTGCTAGTCAATTTGTATTCTATTATCAGTCACTTGTTACCAGAAAGATTCATGTTGTTTGCAAGAACAAGCACTTTTGAAAGAAGAGAAGTGCATTCTGTCGCTTCACCAAGATTTTTATTATTTAAGAAGGGATCTAGCTCTTGGCTAAATGTTAATTCTGAAAGAAGAGAAGTACCTTCAGCAATCACCCAGGATTTATCCTCTGTTTGTTAGCATCATCTCTAAAAAAAGAGAGATGGATGGTTTATCCCACCCCTGTGTCTTACTTTTTGCTTATATATATAGTATATAGCCTCTGCATATTTAATAGGGAACCTCCCCTTGATGAGAGGAGAGATGTTTCCCCTGTTGATGTATTAAAACTACACACCTGGATGACCAATCTCCCTATGATGTGGTGATAGGAACTATTTTGCTCACCAGTTAGCTGGTCGACAAAATATTCACCCAATAGTTTTTGGCGACTCCACTGGGGATGAACGTGCAGTCTGAAGCCTCAAGTTTTAGATTGAAGTAGTTACTTCTCTTATTTATTATATAGACTCTAGCGACTCTATTCTATGTCTTACCCATTATCATTATAGCCTTACCATTTTCCTCCATCTCCATTATTTTATCTGGTCTGAAAAACTAGCACTGCTGGAAAAGAGTGTGCAGTTTGAAGCCTCAAGCTGAAGCAGGGCCAGTTCTTTTTCATTTTTGTTCTGTAATTTGGCCACTCCACCCAGATTTGTTATCCCTTTTTTTCATAATTAATTCATGGCAGTTCGAGGCCCCTAGGGTAACTCTTTTGGCCCACTCAACTTGACTCCACCTCTGTATGAACTTCCATGCAGCTCAAGAAAGAACTTCCCCAAATTCTTTGGAGATGGGAGAGTTCACCTTGATGAACACATTACAGCCTTCAGCATAGCCTGTGGTGTGATAGGGGTGGAATTTGAAGACGTGGCAGTCACGCTTTTTGTGGAGACTCTACAAGGTGTTACTGTAGAGTGGTTCTACCATCTACAGGCTTGATCAGTGACAGACTGGAATACCCTAAAAGCCAAGTTCGAAGTAAGGTTCAAGCCTGCAAAGGATGCCCATGCCTTGCTGGCCTAGCTCACCCAGATGAAGAAAGAGCCTCATGAGCCTATGAGGGATTTCATTGCCAAGTTTGACAAGCTGAGAAATAAGATTCCTGTAATTGCTCAGCCAACACTTGAAAACCTCAAATGCTTCTTCATCAACTCACAGCTGTCTGAAGTGAGTTTTTTGTTGAGACGTGCTGGCCACATAAACTTTGAGGCTGCTCAAGACGTGGCTACTAAGGTAGAAGATGACCTTATCTTGGTAGGAAAGATAAGGAGAGATCGAAATAGAGGTAAACCCTCTTCATCTTCTGAATACTCACTCACATCCACCACTGATCAAATGGTCCAAAAACTGGCAAATGAATTGCTAGCCTTGAAAAGACAAATGGCCCAAAGTATGTCTGTTCCTCCTAATCAAGATATGCCAAGGAGGACATTCCTTAATCAACAATATCAAGGCAACACTGCTAGATGTCAAGGGCAACCAAATCATCTTCCTCCCCCACAGAGGAACCTTGCCCTTGAAGCACCTCCAACCAACTTAGTAGTTGGATATCTAGAAATAGAACATGCTTTCTCTTTTCAACCTGAGTTTGAGCAAGAAAGTGACGCTGATCTCTTCATAGAGGATCAAGAAGAATCAGTTGGTGACTCCCACATTAGTTTCCTGAATTACTAGGATGAACCCAGAAGTGAAGATGAAATAGTCAAACGATCATACACAATATTCACCCAGTCCAAGAATCAGTCAGCCCAACAAGCTGATAAAAAAAAGACAGAGGAGTGACCCCAACCAACAATTTTAATTGTTAAGCAGAGAACCCCTCTTCCTTTCTAGTCAAAGGACCCAGTGATTGCCAAAAAGGTAAGTACATCAAACATTTTTGCACCTTCTACTTCAAATTTGCAGACCAGTCCTCCCCCTCCCAAAAACCAAAAGGATGAACTCCCATCTCCTCTTCCAAGTCCATTTCAGTCATTTGACATAATTGATCATGTCAAGAAATCCAAAATTAAAATGACTGAATTTGAATTCCTGCAACCCAATTCTAAGTAGTTAAACATTGGTGGAGAACTAAGTGTGGACCTGTTTGAGGAAAAAATTGTGGTCACCCAAACGTTAGCCCCTACAACTCAAATTCTATTTGAGCCTTCAGGCAGGGGTAATTACTTCTTGACCATAGAGGATGCTCATGTCTCAGCTGATGAAAGTCCCGTAGTTGGCAATCTAGGATTTGATCCAAACAAGGCATCAGAAGAATTGGTAGGGAACAATACAAATCAAGAAGGATCTTCCATCTCCAATGAAGAGCAATCTGATAAAACATCAGCTTCTAATGATACTTGGATACTGGAATCTGATGGCAGTAATTCTTCCACTAATGCTTGAGCTGGGACTGTGTTGATATCTCCTCAAGGAGATTTTTTTCTTTCATGTAAGTTATAGTTCAGCAACACCAACAACACAGCTGGATGCGAATATCTATTACTCAGATTGAAGATTGCTCAGGATGAAGATATCAAATTGCTTCACACCAAAGGAGATGATGAACTGGTGGTTTATCAGGGGTCTGAGGGGGACAGTCAAATCATGTGTTGGACTGGACCCACAGAATAACAAGCTATGGTGGTGGACCATACTGTTGTACTCCAAAGTCAGTAAAAGGAACTCTTCACCAAGAGAGCAAGGAGTTATGGTTTTCAGTTTGAAGACCACATCTTACCATGGGGTAAGAAGAAGAAAGAGCCAAGAGGAAAACACAGAAAATTAGTTTCTTGGTGGAGAGTTCCATTCGCCCATCACTGTTTCTGGGGACAAAATGGTTTCCTGCTGGTTTATCAAGATGGCACACCATTTTCACTGTCTCACAATGGGTAGCATCTGAAGCACTTCAAATCTTTAGGCATCATATAAGATCATCTGTACATATGTATATTTATATAGTCTTTAGTTTTGTTTTGTGCTTTTTGTTTTCATTATTGGTGCCTTTCTATTTTGGGTAGCATGACTCCATAGCCTAATGGCATACTTCAAGGCACCAGAGATTCTGGTTTCTACTACCCTCAGTTATTCCAAGTTTTCAACTGAAAGAAGTTCCCCAATTGGAGCCAGCTATTGTCTCCCAAAAATATCACTCATTTTTGGGACAACATTTGAACTATTTTGGTCTTACAGACCAAAATCCTCTCTTCCCATTGTAAAAATTGTTCTGAGCATTTAGGTTCTTCATTTTTTAAATCTTTCTCATAAATCTACGGACTCTTTAGGCTTGAATCTACAGACTTTGTAGGCTTGAATCTACGGACTCTGCAAGCCAAGTTTTATGGGCTTCGCAGGTTGATTTCTACAGACTCTGTAGGCTTGAATCTATGGACTTTGTAGGCCAAGTTCTACAGGCTTCGCAGGTTGATTTCTATGGACTCTCTAGGAATGAAGCAAGCTCTCAAAAGAACAAGTTTCCAGCACTTAGTCATTTTTAGGATTGGTTCAATGCCAAGGTTCAACCAAATTGTCCATCGATAAGCTTCTAAGCAAGAATCAAACCATTAAACCTTGAACCATTTTGGTTCAACAGGTTTAATGGGTTCAAAGGTTCAACATCATCAACAGGAGTTAAGTGCATTTGTCAAAGGTTCAAAGTTCAATCGCCTCAAAGTTTCATGGCTTCAAAACACTTAGCAAAAAATGACATATTGAATCGTTGAACCTTGAACCACGTTAGTTCAACGGTTCAACGGGTTCAATGACCTATTGGTTCAACACGCTTGGTTCAAAGAGATCAAAAGATAGCCAAATAATGAAGAATGAATAGGTTGAACCGTTGAACCAAAGATGGTTCAATCAGTCGGTTCAGTTAGTAGGTTCAAGGGGCTGCCCCACGATCGAAGGAACAAATGCCCCTGCGGAGGGCCGTGAATCAAGTCAAGTGCCCTTACGAAGGGTTGTGAGCCAAAATGAACAAAGTGAACTCTTTCAGAAAAATGAACAAGGCAAAAGGCAAAGTAGAGTCCTTCAGACAAATTGTTTGAAGGAATTCACCTGAGAAGAAAGCTCGATCGAAAGGAAGGAAAGGAGCGGATAAGAAAAGGATGAGCGGAAGCTGCCAAGTGGTAGCTGCAGAAGGTTTCAATGTCTTTTTCTTGACACAGTGGAACGTGCCATGTGTCATCTATAGAGATCAGTGGAGGCCGACAAGTGTTTGCATCCGCATTCCCCTTTTGAAGTTGCTCGAGCAAGACGTGTCGTGGATCCCATTTTCCATAAGTTTCTAATGAGTTTCATAACAATGAAACTTGCCACTTGTCGAAGACGCATAAAGGAGCCCCTAAAGACTTAGACAAGAAGGGATAGAAAGGACAAAGAAACAACATGGATGATTCTAAAGGCAAGTTCAATTAAAGTGATGGTTTAACCAGCGAGCAAAGAAGTGCTTAAGCAGGTAAGCGATGGACCAAAAGAGACAGAATGAACCGACGAACCGATGAACCAATGAACTTTCAAATGGTTCATAGGTTCAAATTTCAACACAGTTCAAGCAGCTAGCGGCCATTGATGGTCCCATGGACGTCAAATTTAAAGTGAGGGAATATCCATGGAAACTCAAATAGAGCACAAAAATTAAAGGGAGAACCAAGTGAATGGTTGAAAAGAGAGCCCGAAGACTCAAATTGCTACAGGAGAGAGAGGAGCAAGACCAAAGGACCAGAAATATCTTCAAAAGAGTTATTTTTAGTAGGTGAAACAGTGGATCAAGTAGACTTATGAGCGTACCAAATCAAGGATGCAAGCCTATTTTTCTTCCATGAAGTAATGGAAAATTAGATAGTTACGCAGACATCAGGAAAAAGACCAGATTATCCATACTAAGAAGAGACATATTAGAGGAATGGACACAGCATAGTTATGGTAATGCATTATTCTCAGCATGGTCCCTCCATACAGAACTAAAGGTGTATTGAAGGCGTTGACTGCAGCATGGGTCGTCCCATGGGAAAGAACACCAAGCCTTGCGTGGTTTCTATAAGATTGTAATTTCTCTCATTAGTAAAGGAGATCTTCCTAACATAGAAGTGAAACTCTGGCCAATTGAAAGGTGAATACTGAGACTTTGAGCTCAGATTGTATTTCATTTCATTTTATCTGAATGAGAAAGCAAGTTGTTTGCAGACTTTGTGTTGTTCTGGCTTGTATCATTTTAAAAGATTATTCTTATGTCTGTCTTCTGAATGTGTTCTTGTTTATTTAATTTGGCAAGCAAAATTAGTGAAAGTAACAAGGAAGGTGTCTTGAAGCCAACTACTTTCAGATTTTGTGTTGTCATAGTTGTCTTTAGTGTGTGTTTATTTTTTGTTTCTATGTAAAGGACCTTGGGAAGACTTTGGGCCCCCATTGTTCTTTGTACCTCACTCTTGGGTAGTTGAGGTAGAGACTTTGTGCTACACCTTAGATTGCTGGTCACTTTGTATTCTATTATCAGTCACTTGTTACCAGAAATATTCTTGTTGTTTGGAAGAACAAGCACTTTTGAAAGAAGAGAAGTGCCTTCTGTCGCTTTACCATGATTTTTACTATCCAAGAAGGGATTTGGCTCTTGGATAAATGTTACTTTTGAAAGAAGAGAAGTACCTTCACCAATCACCTAGGATTTCTCCTCTATTTTTTAGCATCATCTCTGAAAAAAGAGAGATGGATGGTTTATCCCACCCCTATGTCTTACTTTATGCTTATATATATAATATATAGCCTCCGTATATTTAATAGGGAACCTCCCCTTGATGAGAGGAGAGATTTTTTCCCTATTGATGTAGTAAAACTGCACACCTAGATGACTAATCTCCCTATGTTGTGGTGATAGGAACTATTTTGTTCACCAGTCAGTTGGTCGACAAAATATTCACCCAATAGAACTCGTTAAACCTTTGAACCTTTGGGAAGCGGGGTTCAATGGTTCAATGATTCGATGGTTCAATCATTTGTTTGAAGCTTGTCGATGAACATTTTTGGTTAAACCAAGGAGTTGAACCAATCTTTAAATTGCCTAAGTGATGGGAACTTGTTCTTTTATGAGAACTCGCCTGTTGAAGCCATTAAACTTGTTGAACCTGCTAGTCCCTCAACTAAAAAATCTTGAATAATGAAGAATTTGAATGATCATAACAATTTTTTGAGAAGGGAAGAGACTATTTTGGCCTTCAAGACCAAAATAGTTCATATGTTGTCCCCAAAAATGAGTGGTACATTTTGGAAACAATAGATGGCTCCAGTTGGGGAACTTCCTGCAGTTGAAAACTTAAAATAGCTGAGGAGAGTAGAAACCAGAATCTCCAGTGCCCTTAAGTATGCCATTGGGCTACAGAGTCATGCTACCCAAAACAGAAAGGTGCCAAAAAAAATTTAAAAGCAAAAAATAGAACTATAGACTATACAAATATTCATATGTAAAAGTGATCTTATCTGATACTTCAAGAATTGAAGTGCTTAAGATGCTGCCCATTGTGAGGCAGATAAAAGGGCTTGCCATCTTGATATTTCAATAGAAAACTATTTTCACCATTGAGCTAATGGATAATAAATGGGCCTCTCCAAAGGGAATCGAATTTCCCATTCATTCCCTTTGGTTCTCTTCTCTTGTCCCACAATAGGACTTGATCTCCAATCTAAAAATCATGACTTTTCGCTTTCTGGTCAAAGAGCTTCTTCACCAGACTTTGATTTGCAACAATTTGATCCACCACCATAGTTCATTGCTCATCCAGCTCAGTCAAGCACATGATCCTCTTATCGATGGAGCTTTCATATGTCTGATCTTTGACTGCCTTAGCCAATTTCAATGTTGGCAATTCCAGGGTGATTAATATCTTAGCATTGAGACCATATAGAAGTTGGAAAGGTGACATACCAGTTGCCCTCTTGGGTGTAATTTTCTCTGCCCATAAAGCATCCACTAGCTTCCTGATGATAGTCACCAGGTTCTTGTTGCTTGATTTAGCTTGGCCATTCCCTTATGAAAAATAATCAGAAGAGTGGGAGAGGGTAATCTCATAGTAAAAATAGAATTGAGTAATCTCCTAGGAAGAGAAACAAGCTACATTGTCTATGATGATCTTGGTTGGGACTCCAAACCTGAAAATGATGTTCTCCGTGAAGAAATTGCACACTACTTCTGAAGTAGCATGCTTGGTTGGAAAAGCTTCCACCCATTTGGTGAAGTATTATGTGGCTGTGAGGACATAATCATATCTAGCACTTGAAGATGGGTTTATGGCACCAATGAAATCGATTCCCCATTGCTAAAATGGCTCTTTTATCACCACTAGCTTAAGAGGCAGAGCAGCCAATTTGGGTCTTCCAAGGAATTGTTGGCATAGTTCATATCTTCATACCCATTTGTATGCATCTTAAAACAGAGTAGGCCAGTAATATCTAGCTCGCATAATCTTATGGGTAGTTACAAGAGCAAAAAAATGTCCTCCATAGGTTAGATTATGGAAGGACTTTAAAAGTTGGTTCTGCTGCTCTTTATCCACGCAATGAAGGAACACTCCATCAAGGCTCCTCTTATACAGGTCATTGTCTCACAGGACAAAATTGACAGCTTTTAACTTGACAGTCCTCCTTTCTTTATGAGACAGGTGAGCAAGACACTCACCATAAGTAAGAAAATGAGCAATACTTGAATACCACTCATTCGTGGTGCGGACAAAGAGGACTGTTGGTGTGTCTTCAATTTCTTCTTCTCCATGCTCTATTTCTTTTGATCTGTTGTCAGCAATCAATTGGCATAGGCCCCTTCCCTGCACCAGCTTTGTTGGTTTGATGACTAGATCAAACTCCTATATTTTAGCAATCCAATTGCCTATTTTCATTCCAAACTCCTGCTGAGTTAATATGGATTTGACTATGGTGTCAGGAACTAGGGTAGTAGTGTGTGAATTTAGGATGTAAAAGTATAAATGTTTCACTACCTTTACCACTGCATAATCATGCTTCTCCATATTTGATTACTTCATCTCATGAGCTTTGAGAGACAAATCATGAAGGATATGGAAGATTCCACACCTTCTTAGTTCTATTGAACCAGAATTGCTGAAAGTGTGTGCTCAGAAGCATAACTATACATTGTGAAATCATTGGTATAATCTGGACAAACCAGAATTGGGGCATGGGCAATAACAGTCTTAATATCTTGAAATGCCAATTTGCCTTCTTCAGTCCTACTGAAAGTGGCCTTTCCCTTCATCATGTTTACAATGTGGTGAGTCTTCTCAGTGAATTTGAGGATGACCCTTCGTAAAAAAATTCACCTTTCTAAAGAAAGAGTGAACTGCAGTCTTACTTGTAGGTAGAGTATGCTCCTAAATGGACTTGACTCTATCTGAGTCAATCTTTATGCCTTCTTGGGATACAATGTGTCTGAGAAGTTTTCCTTTTGTTACCCCAAAAATAGACTTCTTGGGATTTAGAGAAATGCCATTCTAGCGGCATCATTCTAGCACTTGTTGCAAATGGTGCACATGATCAGGACGATGCTTAAAAAACATTATTAAATCATCTAGGTACACTATAATGAATTTACATAATTCATCTTTGAAAGCAAGGTCCATTGCTCTCTGAAAAGTGGTGCCAACATTTATCAGGCCAAATGGCATTCTTTGATACGCAAAGGTGCCCCAAGGTGTGGTGAAGGTAGACTTATGCTGGTCTACTTTACCAACTTCAACTTGATTGTACCCTGAGAAGCTGTCCAGCATTAATAACATCTCTTAACTAATCACTGTCTAAAGAACTTGATCCGTGATAGGCAAAAGATAGTTATCCTTTAAGGATGACTGATTCAAGTTTTTGAAATCCACATAGAGGCAAATTTTACTATTCTTCTTCCTCACAGGGACTATGTTTGCAATCCATGTGGAATGATGGATTGGGAAAATTATCTTAGCATTCAACATTTTCTGTATTTCAGACAAAATAATACCTGATATCTTTGGATTATACTACCTAGAATTTTGCTTGTAAGGCACAAAATCATCCTTGTGAGGAATTTCATGGCAAATTTATTCAGGCCTGAGTGACTTTAGATCATCATAGGAGTATGCTAGGACATCCATACAGTATCGAAGTAGAGCAGTGAACTTGAAATTCTCTTCCTGAGTGCAGCATTTCCCAATGTTCACCATCTTGGGATTTTCTTTGGTACCCAAATTTATTTGATCAAACTCTTGGGAGGAGCTTGAATCTGTTTGTTGTTATTTGATGAACCTGTCATGTTTGTCAAACAACTTCTCAAGGGAAACCAGGGCTTTTGGAATTTTATTTTCTTTAAGTTGCAGGAATTCTTCACCTACGTCTGAACTTGATTCAGTGACTAGTTCAAGCTTATGAGGTTCACTGCCTTCGAAGAATAGCTATGCAAAGCTATCTTTTTATTCTAAGAAGGCAATTATTTAGTTGTCACCATTGAACACTTGCCAATGATTGGCATTGTCAGGCACACTTGGTCAAAAGACCAGTTTGATAGTGTACTTATCTCACTTAAAATTAGGGTGAGGAACCAATAGAGTTGTTGAAACAACCAATGCATTAGCTCGGTCATTGAATTCTCTGGGTATGGCAGAGATGTTGAAAGCATCAAAGCTTTCAATTTGATCCTAGACTAGATTGCGGTAGTGGCACAATCTCTTGTTCTTGGTTTGATACAGGTTCCTTACTTGACAATCCACCGGTTCAACATCTCCTTTGGCATGAAGGAATTTGATGCCTTTATCTCGAGCAGCCTTCAATCCAAGCAATAGAGATTTGTACTCAGCTGTGTTGTTGGTGTTGCTAAAATACAATTTGTATGAAGAAGGAAAAGTATCTCCTTAAGGAGATATCAACACAATCCCAGCTCCTGAACTGGTAGAGGAGTAGTTGCCATCAAATTCTAGAATCCATACGTTGTCAAACACTAAATTTCCCTTAGATTCTTCTTCGTTTGGAGGAAACGATTCCTTTACACTTACGCTACGCTCCACCAATCTTTTTGTTGTTCCATATGAACCAATTTTTAGGTTGATACATTCAGGAATTTCATCAGACACCTCATGGACTTCTTTCGTGGATAAAAATTAATTACTCATGCCTAAAGACTCAAACAAAATTTGAGCTTCAGGTGCTGATGTTTGAGTAACCACATATTTTACTTCCTTCTCAGAGAATAATCTCTGTATAACACCTTTGACTAAGATCCTCACCTTGGATAGGTCCATGCTTAATTCGCCACCAACATCCTTGCAAAAATTTTGCCCAAGAAGGATGCTGTATGATGCTGGGACATCAGCCACCAGGACAGTCATCTTAATTCTCTTATTCAGGAATGTTACAAATGCAAATTGGGCATCCTTGATTTGTCTCAGTAGTGGCACTTGTTTGTTCTCCATGGAGAAACATCTTTCAAATGTCTTGGTCAGTGTGAGACCAAGAGATTCCACCACTTTGGCAGGGATGACATTGTCAGATGCACCAGAATCTATGATGTAATTGTTTAGTTGGTGTCCATTTATCAGTAGGGAGACATAAAATGGTTCAATCCTCTCAGGATTAGTAGGAGGACTAATGATAAGGTTATTCTTGGTGGGATCAAGAGTTACCTTCAGAATTGTTGGTCCTACAGGGATGGCTTGGTTCTTTACACATTGAACCAACTTATCTAACTACTCAGGGTTGGATTGCAGGAATTCAAATTCAGACATTTGAATTTTGGTTTCTTTATATGGTCAATTATGTCAAATGTCTGAAATGAACTAGGAACAGAGGATGGGAGTTCATCCTTTTGGTTTTTGGGAGGGGGAGGACTGGTCTGTGAATTTGAAGTAGAAGGTTTAGGGATGTTTGATGTACTTACCTTCCTTGCAATCACTGGGTCCTTTGGCTAGAAAGGCAGAGTGGTTCCTTGCAAAGTAATTGAAATTGTTGGTTGAGGTCATTCCTCTATTTTTTCTTTGTCAGCTTGCTGGGTTGATTGTTTCTTGGACTGGGTGAATACAGCATAAGTTCCCTCAACTGCTCCACCTTCACTTCTGGGTTCATCCTGGTAATTTAGGAAACCAATGTTGGAGTCACCAGCTAATTCTTCTTCCACTGTGAAGAGATTAGCGTCATCTTTTGGGTTCAACTTAGTCTGGAAAGAGAAATTTGATTCTACTTCAAGATATCTGACTATTGAATTGGTTAGAGGTGCTTCAATGGCCAATTTCTCTTGAGGGGGAGGAAGATGATTTGGCTTCCCTTGATTCCTGGTAGCATAGCCTTGGTATGACTAATTGGAGAATGTCCTCCTTGGTATATCTCTGTATGAAGGAGCAGATGACATCCCTTGCGTCATTTGCTTTTTAAGAGTTAGTAACTCATTTGCCAACTTTTGCACCATTGGATCAGTGGTGACTGTAGGTGAGTATTCAGAGGATGAAAAGGATTTACCTCTATTAGGATCTCTCCTTATCTTTCTTACCAAGATAAGGTCATCTTCTACTTCAGTAGCCAAATATTGAGCAACAGCAAGGTCTATGTGGCCAACCCGTCTCAGTAGAAAACTCACTTCAGGCAGTTGTGAGTTGATGAAGAAGCATTTAATGTTTTTAGGTGTTGGCTGAGCAATTATAGGAATCCAGTTCCTTAGCTTGTCAAACTTGGCAATGAAGTCCCTCATAGGTTCATGAGGTTCCTTCTTCATCTGTGTGAGTTGGGCCAGCAAGGCATGCACATCTTCTACATGCTTGAACTTGGTTTCAAATTTAGCTTTAAGAGTGTTCCAGTCGGTCACAATTTGGGCCTGTAAATGGTAGAACCAATTTGCAGCAGCACCTTGCAATGTTTCTACAAATAGCCTGACTGTTACGTACTCATACTCTATGCCTATCAAACTATAGGCTATGCTAAAGGTAGCAATATGTTGATCAGGATGAACTCTCCCATCACCATAGAATTTGAAAAAAATATTCCTTGAACTGCTTGGAAGATCATGTAGAGGTGGGGTTAAATTGAGTGGACTGAAAGAGTTACCCCAAGGGCCTTGAACCATCATGATTTGATTATGGAAAAGGGGGATAACAAATCTAGTTGAAGTATGTATAGGTAAAGCTCTACTCATAGTAGAAAAAGAAGCTCTACCTTGTGTTGGTGACCTGGGATGGGTAGGAGGAACACTCTTGGTTCATTGAACTTGAAGTTGGGGAGGGAACAAATTGAAATTGCCCTGTTACACCAACTCAAAAACAAGGTCAACAACACCTTAGGCTCTTTGGCTTTTAGTAAAGCATGGAGTTTCCAGATTGTAGAATAAAAATAGGAAAGAACTAGCCCTACTTTAGCTTGAAGCTTAAGGCTTCAAAATAAGCGCTCATCCTCAGCGGAGTCGCTAAAAAATTGTTGGCATGGAGCTGGAGGAAAGTGAAAAAAAGAAGTGAAATTTTTGATCCCCAACAGCTCTAGTTTTATAGACCAAATTATATAATGGAAATGGATAAGGATAGAAACTGCTTCAATTTGAAGCTTGAGGCTTCAGACTACACGTAATATCCCCATCGGAGTCGCCAAAAAATTATTGGGTGAATATTTTGTCACCAACTAACTGATGAGTAAAATAGGTCTCTTCAACCACAGCATAGGGAGATTGGTTAGCCAAATGTACAGGTTTACCACATCAGAGGTGGAAAAATCTATCCTCTCATCAAGGGGAGGTTCCATATAAATATGAGGAGCTATATATTATATATGTAGTAGAAAATAACACTCAGAGGTAGGACTACACCATCCATCTCTCTTTTTTCAGAGATGATGTTCACAGACAAAGAAGAAATCTTGGTGATAATACTGAAGGCACTTCTCTTCTTTCATAAGTGGTCTTGTAGCAGGGCACAAGAGTTCTTTTTGGTGGGTAACCAATAGGTAAGAAGGGTGCAGTAACAAGCAGAATGAAGTGTAACACAAAGTCTCCACCTCAACTGCCCAAAGAGAGAAATATGAAGGATAATGGGGGCACAAATTCATCCCAAGATTCTTTACACAAAAAGAAACTAAAAATACACTGAAAACAATGGTGACAACACAAAGTCTTTCCACAATTGGCTTTAGAACACCTTCATGATTAATTCCACTAGTTTTGCTTGTTAAATTAAATAAACAAGAATGCTCCCAGGAAATAGACATAAGAACAATTTCCTAATATAATACAAGCTATAACAACACAAAATCTGAAAGTAGCTTGCTTTCTCATTCAAATAAAGAAATATGATCAACAATCTGAGCTCAAAGTCTCAGTAATCGCCTTTCAATTTGGGCAGAGTTTTTTGCTTCTATAATGGAAAGATCTCCTATGCATAAAACAAGAGTTTACAATATATAGCAGCCAAGAAAGGCTTGGCACTTTGTTCCATGAAATGGCCCACGCTGCATTCAATGCCTTGAATGCATTTTTAGTTCTGTTAAGGGGCCATGCTTGGAACAGTGCATCGGCCTTAACTGTGGCATGCTAATTCATCTCATATGTCTCTTCCAAAGTATAGGCTGCTTGGTCCTTTCCTTCTTATTTTCACAACTGTCCACTTTGCCTTTACTTCATGAAAGAAAAATAAGTCGCGTCCTTGATTTGGTGTGCCCAAATGACTACTTGGTGGACTGTTTCACCTACCAAAAATAACTCTCTCGTAGATATTTCAATATCTTTTGTAGCCTTCTCTTCTTCCCTATTGTACTTAGAGCTCTCGGGCTATCTTCTTCAGCTAATCGCTTGGTTCATCCTTCAAGTTCCACGTTTATATTTGAAAATTAACAGATATTCCATTACCTTAACTTTGACGTCCTCAGGGACGTCAATGGTTGCTAGTTGTTTGAACCATATTGAACTATTAACCTTTGAACCTGTGAAAGTTCATTGGTTCAATAGTTTAACAGTTCAAGCGGTCTTTATCGGTTCCTTGGTCCAATCGCTTCCTTGCTCTTTGGTTGAACCATCCCTTTGAATTGGTCTCTAGAATATTTCGCTTCCTTCCTTTGTTTGGAGCTTTCTTTGAACCTTTGAACCTGTGAACCATTAAACTTTGAACTCTTTTGGTTCAAGGTTCAATCAGTTCATTGGTTCATCCTTTGTTCCATTGCTTCCTTTATTTTTCTAAGTCCCTTTGAAGCCTTGGAATTCCTTCAGCTTTATGTCTTTGGAATACCCCAAAGGGAAGGTGTCCCTTCAGGTCTATGAGAAAGGTCCATTTTCTTGGTGCTGAGAGCCCCCCGCAAGGGTACCTACCCTTCAGGGTCCTTCAGGCAGTCTACAGGCTCCAATTCCTTCGGGGAGTCTTTGAGCTCCAATTCCTTCAAACAAAATGTCTAAAGGAAATCTTTCTTTGGCTTTGTTCACTTTCCTTCAAGCTTTTCCTTTCGAGTGAATTCCTTTCAAGCAAAAGTTTGAAGGAATTCCTTCAGACTTTTTGTTTGAAAGAATTTGCCTTGTCTTTTGCCTTTGAACAAATCTGAAGGAATTCCAACTTTTCTACCTTATTCACTTTTCTGAAGAAAATCTTACCTTTTCGGACTTCTCTTTGATCTTTGAGCAAATGTTCCCTGCCCTCCATAAGGGCATTTGCCCTTGGTTCACTACCCTCCACAAGGGTACCTTGGCCTTTGGGCTTTGGGGCACTCCTTTGAACCAACCGATTGAACCAACTTTGGTTCAATGGTTCAATCTTGTGTTCCGTCATTGAATTGACCGCTTGAACCAATCTCTTTGAACCAACCACTTGTTGAACCTTTGAACCATTAAACCCGTTGAACCTTTGAACCATTTTGGTTTAAGGTTCAACGGTTCAAGCCTCCTTCTTTTCATTAAGTGTTTTGAAGCCGTTGAATTTGTCGAAGCGCTTAACTCTTTAAGCTTACCAACGTCGTTAAACCTTTGAACCCGTTGAACCTTTGAACCTTTGGGAAGTAGGGTTCAATGGTTCAATGGTTTGATGGTTCAATCCTTTGTTTGAAGCTTGCCGATGAACATTTTTGGTTGAACCAATCTTGAAATTGCCAAAGTGTTGGGAACTTGTTCCTTTGCGAGAACTCGCCTATTGAAGCCGTTGAACCTATTGAACCTACTAGTCCCTTAACTGAAAAATCTTGAATAATGAAGAATTTGAATGCTCAGAACAATTTTTTGAGAAGGGAAGAGACTATTTTGGCCTGAAGGACCAAAATAGTTCATATGTTGTCCCCAAAAATGAGTGATACATTTTTGGAACAAGATTTACACATATGTGATGCATATGTGGGGTATTTTAAAGAATCATGAGATATAGTTGATATATTTTATGACATAGTGAGATAGCTTATAAGGATTAGATCGGGCAAGATTACCAGGTTGATCAAATTAGATAGAGTGACATATAATCTATGACATTCTATATCACATTAAAGTACAAATGGATCATATTCTAGGGCATGGATGTTGTTAATGCATCCACTTTTATATTTTTATTAATGGGGAACAACGGTACTACGCAATAAATTTTAATCTAAAATCCATCTGTAGTGGTTTCTTCAAAGTTTTTAGATTTACGGGCTTCATCTTTTACATACGAGCTTGGTACAGGGCTCCAAATTTACATACGAACTTGGTAGAGATTCCACCAAAAGATTTTTGATGATATTGTGAGTTGTGCAATTGAGGTTTTTGTGTTACTCAATTGCTAGCATTTTTCATTTCCAATGAGGGTTCAGGCATTTATATTCTCAACCCATTTTTTAGTAGTGGCATCTCCTTGAGGCATAATCACCCCATTCTCTAAATGAGTCTGGTAGAGGGTAACTTGTTTTACATACCCAAAGGTGAATTCATTCCTTGACTTTTTCATTTTCAAATGTTTCAATGATCCATATTTATTTAGATTTTATATCATGAGTGGTCATTGATTTTTACATGTTTCCTTATAGGTTTTGCATGGAGCAAGCTGGATATTTGGGGCATACATGTTATAATCACGCGCAATTATATAGAGGTAGCAAATTTCTTTCTTTTATGCTTTAAATATGACATTTTAAAAACTAGACTAAAAGGAGGGAATTTTTAGACACATAAATTTGGTATTAGACACTTATCAACATTAGTTTTGACCTACATTTAACATACATGACTTGTGAATACACATTTGACTCCTCACATTCTCCTCTATTCTATTATCTATCTATCAACTTGGACTTACCAATTTGTTATCATTTATATATAATATAGTCCTAATAGATACTATAATGCTTTATTATTCTAATAAGATTTTTGTCATATGTTATACCATTATTTCATTCTTCGTAGATAGTGTTAGTAATAGTTAGATGTTGCTAGTCATCGATAGTGTTTGATTTTGTCGATAGTGTCCTTAGGTTCCTTAAACAACTTTTTAAAATTTAAATCTCTTCTTTGGGTTAGCCTATATGCTTTGCATGTCTGTTATGGAGTGAAAAATCCCAAATATTCATCTATAAATACACATCAAGCCTAAAGTCATTCCTATCTAATTCTTATATATCGAACATCAGGTATTCACTTTTAAACCCTTTAAAAGGCACTATTTAAAACCATACAAATCTAAAAACCCCTAAAAGTAACAATCCAAAATCCAAGCCTGAACACTTATTTTAAGGTGAAAGTTTCATTTTATCAAACATCAAAATCCAATGCTATGAATTCTTTCTAGAAGAACACTGTTAAACACACGTATACATATGTGGGAGAATTACATTCAGTTTGAGCCATCTTCAAAGTATTGGAACATAAGTATCTCTAAACCAGTCAAGAGGGTGTGGTTGGGGCCATTCAAAACATATTTCTAACCACTTTTCTAGATCAAGCAAGTGTTGAAAGTAGAGCTACGGTTTCAAGATAAAAGACAAAATCATAATTTTCAATAGGATTGAAGATCCAAAAATACATAGTAATCATCTTGACAAGCAAGTACAATAATTTGTGGCAGTGTAGACCTAAAAAACCTACAAAGATGGTTATTATAGACAGTGGACCAGATTGGTTGCCATAGGTTTCTAGCCTCTAATGGAAGTGTAACACTCTTTTCAAAACCACAAAGCCATTTTAGAGCATATCAAATGATTGTAACATAAGCAGTGAGCAAAATAGAATAATATATTAGCTAAACATCTTCCCCTTTGATCATTTATATATTTAGTAAGTGCAATAAAATCTTTGTTAGAATTTAGATTTTTAGGGTAAATGATATATCTCATGTAATTTGAATTTTAATAGTTTTATTCTTGTTTAGATCTCCAAATCCAAAATCAGCTAGAACATAAAAATTGGCAATTAAATCAAAGTCTATATAGATCAATAGTCAAGAAACGATTGAAATCATTGTGTAAAATAAAATAGTACGAAAAAATACATGTAGGGGTATGTGAATTATGTTTTCATCTTTGTATAATCTTTGAGTATGTGAATTGTGGCTAATAACTATTTGGGGTGCACTTTTGAATGTAGAAGCAAGTTATTTTAATTATCTCAATTTTGCCTACAAAAGTAGAATCAAGTGTCTTGTAACTTTCTAAAGTGCACCTCCAATGTA
Source organism: Torreya grandis (assembly GCA_037957365.1). Lineage (NCBI taxonomy): Eukaryota > Viridiplantae > Streptophyta > Pinopsida > Cupressales > Taxaceae > Torreya > Torreya grandis. Next base: position 1,162,775 of record JARHVA010002897.1, read on the forward strand.
GAAGGAAGCACCTTATAACTCTTTGGTGTTGTACATCATCATGTATTTAAATATAGAATAAGCAAATTATATGGCATGCTTTCAAGGTGCGGGATAACATGTATATCACTCATCTAAAAAGAAAGGATTACACATATCAAATGTAAAAATAATATAAAATCATAATATGGAATAATCATTTAAAGAAAATTTATCACACCTTTTTGTATAACAAATAAATATATGATCATTAAAGCACATATATAGCTCAATAGAGTGTAACCATTGGTGGTGTAAACTATGTAAGTAAAGGTTATAATAGGTTTCCTTTGCATTTGTAAGTGGTAAACAATGAGGGTGAAATTTTTATGCCTAATGTGGACAAGATATAGGAAATGAAGGAAAACAATAATATACCCCTAATGGGCAATATATAAGTAGTGAAGGCACAAACAATATTATGCCCTGATATAAGTAATGCACAAACAATTTAAGCATGTGCTTATGATGGTTGTAATAGAAAATATATAAACCACGAAGCATAACAATAGCATGCCACAGTAAATGCATGATAGAGACCATGACAACATAAGAACCAATCGTATATGCTATCAAGAGCTAAAGTGAATGATATATATCATGACACCAAGGTAAGCATACCAAACACATAGCAATCATATCATATTCAAATTAAATAGAGCACAAAGTATTACATGTAGAGTATACAACAACAATCATGGCACATACAAAAACTAGGTGACATGAAGTATACAATTAAAGCATCATCTATGGGGAAAACAAGAGACACACACTAAGCAAAAAGCAATGTATAAAACATAAAAAGTAGTCTATAATCGTCACATAACAATCATATAACAAAGCATAAAGCAATACTGAATCAAATAATTCAAGATATATGCTAGACCAATATATATATATATATATATATATATATATATATATATATATATATATATATATAAATATATAATCAAATATAAAGGTTAATATGATAAAGAAACCAAGAAAGATAAACCCTAGAGCACTATTGGGGATGCCCTGAGAATAGGCACAGGGATGACCCGGGTATGAGCATGAGGTTGCCTATGAGTAACTCTAAATTCATAATCATATGTAAAAACATGTATATCGTACACCAACTCAATAATACCATTAGTATCATATGCATAAACAATGTATATATAACCTTTGAAAATAGGCAAATATTCATGTTATGCTAAATTTTGTAACTATGTGACCGACAAAGATAAAGCAAATAATTTTTTGTTTTTGTTTTGGTATTTCTAGAAGAATTGAATAAAAAAATAGATGAAATCAATTCTGGAGTAGGAAAATCCAAGGGGAAAAAATGAGGAAAAAAAAAAGATATTTCTACTAACCTACAACGTCCCTCAAAATTATACATGCATTGGGGCATAAGGTTGTGAAATATATTGTGTTGTCATCACGAGGGAGCTCACACAGGGTTTTAGGATGGGAATAAAATATTCAAAAGCAAGGGCTCAAAGAAATGAAATAAATCAATAAAAAAAAGAAGAGGCTAAAAGAATGATGTAGAAATCATGGGGAGGAATCTAACAAATAAACAAAATACGAAAGCATAAAAAGAATAAGGTAACTTCAAAATCCAAACAAGAAATATGTTAAAATTATAATAAGCTAGAGAAAATGAAAGGTCTACAAGGGAACATGTAAGAAGGTTGGAGGATGAGTCAAAAAATTTAAGAAAGCCACATGCAAGACAAACAAGAAAACAAATAAGAAAATATAAATAAGCCAACAAATAAAAGAAACTATGAGAAAAATAAATCATGCAGTTAGGGCACATGGGTTTAGCAAACAAGGTTAACTAGTAAAATCATATATCTAACCATACTATGTATAAGTAGATGAGGTCATGTCCTCATGGTATATATTTGTATGTCTTGAGACCCATGACTCCAATAATTCTAATGCATCATCATAGTCACTATCATAACCAATATAATAATTAGCACTATAGTATGTATAATAAACTCTATTATAAATGGTTGTGTTATTGTTATATAAAATTTTGCTTTCCTTTATATGAATGACAGGTTGAACGATGATTATATCTTTGGTAATTATTTTATTCTGAATAGGTATAGAAGACTATGATAATATTATTTTGGTTTATGAATGAGTATATATGTGCACTTTGGGTATACTTATTTGAGGTCATATGATTTGCATTTTTTATAGCTCTTTAGGTAACATCTCACATTTCACTTGTGTTGGAAGATCATAAGCAGTGCCTTGGATAATAATCATTTTATTGACATGGACAAATTTATATCACTAGTGCAATGTTGATGGGATTACTTCTATTTGATTAAGTTGGGGTTGTATGAGTAATACATCATATGTCCCATTATTTGGCAATACATTAAACCAAAATTATAACATCTTAGGATCAATAGTGACAAGTAAGAGAATGTTTCCAAGGGTCATCCTAATTATGTTATCATGTCCTTCAATAAATGTGGTTGTACATGTTAAATCTATATTTTTATATCCAAGATTGGTAATAAATTGCATTGTAACACACATTATGATGGAACCATTTTCTACCATAATTCCATTTATTAACCTTAAATGTATATCTTTATAAACTCAAATAAATAATGGACCATTTTTATAATCATATTTTGGAATTTTGTGGTTGTAAAATGTAATCAAAAGAGGCTCCTTACATGTATCATTAACCACACTTATGAATCCATCAAGGATACAACCACTGTAAATTGGGGGAGCTTTTTTTAGTTATCATATGAATATCATCTTGATGTTTAAATTGAGCAACAGGATTTTACAAAGGGTTGGTAAATATATTTAGAGGCTTATTGGGTTGGGCAACTTATTCATTCAAAGTATTGTTGTGACCTTTTATTTCACTTTGGTTATTTTCAATCAAGTCTTTGATCTTATGCTTCAAAGTTATGCATCTACTTGTATGATGTGCAGAGACTGTGATAAACACAATATGCATTATCATCATGGTTTTTAGGCAAGGGCCTTGATGAGTCTAATTATCATTGGGGAGTGTTTTACCCTAATTTTATTATAGGTGAATTACCATTGACAACAAGATAAAATAAATGCACAGGGAAGATCTACCATTTAACAATGTAAAATAATAATTCTAGATTTGTCATAGTGTATAAAAAGAATAAACTTGGAAAAGGAAAATAATGAATTGACAATTAAACTTAAAATATGAGCAAATGCAAAGGAATAATCACACTGGATATGAAATTTTGATTTGTGAATGTGGGTCTAGACTATGTAGATTTGTCACTGATTGTGTGCCACATTTTAAAGTTTTAAATCCACAAGAATAAAAATGACACCTTCTCCATTTGTGTCTAGGGTGATTATGATGCTCATTATTTCTAACCACCATTTATGTTCTCTTGTGTTGTTTATGTATTGTGCTCACTTTCAGAATCTAGATTTCCCATTGTTGCTTTACAACTAGATGTCATGCATGTCTATACTAAAGTTTTACAAAATTGATGGGAACAAGTGTTTGATTTTGATTTGAAATGATCTTGACCTAACTTTCCACAACAAAACATAATTTAAAATGGGAAGGGAAGAAATAGTTGGGTCAGGAAACCATATAGGAGTTACATTGCATATCTTTCATGCTAGAATCATACCCCTCATAGTTCATGTGCAATGTGAATGGAGAAAACAAGTAAGGTATTAAACCTCCTCTTCCCTTAGTGTGAGATTAAAATACATGCATATTCACTTAGACCTTATTTTGGTATAATATCCAATATAGAATTGATGCAAGGGCTTAAGTAGTGATAAATCAATGAAAAGTCTGTCTAGACTTGAAAAATTAAATGACTAGAAACAAAATATTCTTGGAAATCTCAATGTCAGATTCTTATTTAAAATGGTCATAGAAAATTTGTATATATTTAAAATTCTCATTTTTTGAATTAAATTCCTATTAGCACACAAAAGCTGACAAATAAAAATGTAAACAACTGACAAACAAATCTAAATACCAAAAGGAATCTGCCATGGGTAGAAGGACCCACAATTAAATGATAAAAACAACAGACTTGTTTTTCTACCCAAGGCATAATCCATGGGACTAAAATTTCCATCTAAAAATAAAAAATAGACATATATAGAGAGGACAAATAAACCAAACCCATTGTCATAAAACAAACAAGACAAAATGACAAAGAAAAATAAAATAAGACCATGGGATCACATAAGGAAGGGGAGAGATGAAAACACAAAACAATCACCAATAAGATGTAATTTAAGGTGATGACTGGTATGCACAACACAATACTAAAAACATTATAATAAAAAGTTGTGTATGAAAAGTAGGAGTTAACATAATTTCATTACATTGATGTGCATATTTGTGTTTTTTGCTGGTATACATCAAATTAAAATGATACATAATTTAAGCATGCACCTTGAATTACCATAGGTATAGGATGAGGAAGCTTTTTTCATGTGTCCATATACACATTTGTCATTTCACAAAATTTAATATACATGCCAACAATGGCCATTTTCCAATAAGTAATCAATGTCATATCTACACATTGTGACTATTTAAAAATTGAATTGAAATTGAAATAAGCATATAAGTAGATACCCATGCTCTATATGCAAACCAAATGCTACTGTAACTTGGAAAACAATGCCCATTATTCTATTTAATCCTTTTAAAAACATTTTTGACAAGTGCTAGACATTTCCACCACTTTTATTGGAATTTTGTGAATGCAATCCACTTGATTAGGGAAGTAGATAATTTTGCTCCAAGTAAAGTGACCAAAATTTTCTTAATAGCCTTTGTTCAATAACATTTGAAAAATGCTATGATATATGCCCCCTTTTTGTGGTAAGGGATTGAATAAGTTGTGCATGCAATCACTCTTCTTAAAATAATATAATTATAATCACCTTGTGTAATAAGATTGTATATGGATAATATGACTTGAAAATTTACATAAAATTCATGTAAATATCATAAAATATTACATGTAAATCCCCATAATATTATCTACAAGCAACTAGTCATGCTCAAAGTGTTTTGTCACAATGGATAGATAACACATGTAAATATCAATGCCTAATATATTACTCTAATGAGTATCAATGTGTTATTCTCATGTAAGGCTCAATAGGTGTGTCCATCCACCAATGAGGATGAGGTGGTGAGGAGGGAGAGGGAAACAAGATGGCCCACTATAGTCTAGTAGAAGAGATGGACTAGTGTTCATGTGATATTTATGTGATATATATATAACTTTGTGGTAAGGTCCATAGGTGGATGCATTCTATTGTGACGATGACAGTCGATGGGAAAACAATATGCCTCAATGTAACCAAGTGGATGGGGACAAATCTATGCCTCCAATGTAGAAAAATACTCAAGGTATTTATATATAGGAATAAAAACATATCATGTGTGAATACCAAGCATGTGTCTATATATAAGTAATATAATGTTATATTTATATGAAAAATTAATGTAATCACACTACACACAAGTGGGTGATAGGATCCATTTATAGGATATATAGGTCTCATGGAGAATAAATGTGGGTATCATGCCCCCATAGGAAAATATAATTTTTGATGTGATCAATGAAGCTCATAAGAGAGGTGAATATAATAATGGTGAGGATATCCTTGTCAGTATATGATATAGTAAGTGAATAACTCATAAGGAACATACTGTGAACATAGGATTGCAATAAGGGGAGATTAATATCATGATAATAGAGGAAACCAAATCCAAAAACACACTAATGAAATAAAACCTTAAGCCTAGATCTTAGGGGTGAGCTTGGTGAATAAAAACCATTGACAAAGCACAACTAAAAGGAAATAAAACAAACTTTTGCACCTTCCTTGAATAATCCAAAGGATCTCTTCGTTGGCTTGCTCAGCTTGTGCTTCAAAGATATTCGTCAATGGAACTTTGGGTATCTCCACCTCCTATTAGCATCATTAGATTTGTGGTTTTGGTTGTGAGTCTTGAATCAACAATATGGTATAATAACACTATATCAAAATAGCTTTGAAATCATTTGTCCATGATAACTTTGGTTTGAGAGAGCTTAAAATTATGAGTGTGAGGCCTTCTATTTATAGATTTTTCCATTTGATCAAAATGAACCTGGATCATCCATATCAAGATGAATATGAGTGGCCAATAATCCATTCAATTTTTGAGGCTAAAATCAATAAATTCCCTCATAAATATTTGGGATACAGAGGCATTGAAGAGGCATGGGAGGGCTTAATCAACTATCTGTGGTACTTATGCCTTGTGGATGCCACCCCATAGATGATGTCACCAAGTGATGCTGATAGTTACAATCAATTTCAATTAATGAAATAGTTAATAACATTCATGGCAAATCTACTTAAGCTCTTGATTCAAATTAATTAGATTTAAACATGATTAGTCACTTTTATTATAATTTTTTGGAAATTGGTGCTCAAATTAATCAAATTGGTCAAAATTTCATATTATTGGATCAAAATTTGACTAGAGTGGAATTAGAATGTGATGTTAGATGCATTAGAACCATTGTACTATTTAGGATATTTCCAACATAAAACAATAATAACACGTGTCTCATGCAAGAAAATTGGTAGAAAAGAGCAATCCAGAGTACCCAGGTGAGAAATCATTATTTTAACTCAAAATGATCTGATCAAATTTAAGTATCACATAAAATGTATTGCCCCATTTAGGAATACATTAGACTAAATAAGATCTTTTCTATGACAAGCTCGAACCATTTAGTGTGTTTAAGTGATTTTGGCCTAAATTATACATTTTGGTAGAAATTAGTCTAAAGCTTGGTTTTTCACCAATTTGTGCCCAGTTTTAGGTGTCTATAGTTTACCCCTATTTTGGAAGGTGTTACAAAGTATAGGAAAAATATCATATTCTCAAAGAATGAAAAGGTCATGCATGCCTACAACTTCAATGATAATGGATGAACTATGTATGCCTCCTCAAGGGAGTGGTTGGCAAACGGTCCCTAGAAAGAAAGAAGCAAGATGAGAGAACCTAAACAAATGAAGATGATAGCGTGAAAACATAATGAGGTGACCAAAGGTGGGGAAAATCATTAATAATTTAAGTGGGATGATGTACAATGGTTTGCCTAAAGGTAGTTATAGGAATTGTACCCCAATAGTGGCAATGTGGTATGGTAACACAATGATTAACCTAATGGCAATTATAATCATTAAGAAGATGGAGATGCCCCAGTTAGGACAGACAAATAGGATAACAACATGCCCCTATTGGAAAAAATAAAGTAAATGATTGGTGCTAACATAATGATTTGCCCAAAGGTGATTATAATTCTTGAGAATGCATTTGAGATGGTGTACAATGATTTGCCCATAGGCAGTTATAATCATAAGACCCTTATTATGGAAAACATGATTGATTTGATAATGATGATAATAACTTGATACAGAGGATAAAGATGAATTGGGATAACCTACTAGCAGGGAGATGCTCATCTGAACTCACAAAGGTTGAAATTCTTTCATTTGTTTAATTACTTTGTTTGGGATATGACTGGGATTGGATCGAGATGTTAATGATGCCGAGGAGATGTCAATGCTACCATTACCATGTAGACTTTTCAAAGCTAATTTTTGTTGTATCATGTGATGGTAGGCATCATGATACAACACCATGAGGACTGAGCCAAAAGATGCATAAGGAATAACTCCTAAGATCCAATACTCAAAAGGAAAATAATGTACCAATGATATAAACCATGATGACAATGTAGACATATGAATATGGATAGATTCAAGTATAAATACACAAGGACATCACCTAATGAATGCACTTAGACTGAATCAAGGCAACAATACTAAAAAGAAGCAAATAGACACATAAACAAACAAAAAAACAAGCATATAAATAAACATAGAAATAAATAATAGTTAGTCACAATGTTAGTACAAACAACATGATCTAAACCAGATAAGCGTTGCCCCTAGAAAATAGGTGACAACTTAAAAAACAAACATGATTAGGAGAATAGAAGAAAAGGAAGGGGGTGTCTGAGTTATCTCCATATTCACTAGGCAAGTGGATGTTGCCTACATAGTTCTATGGATGTGATGATCCAATAAAAACTTCAAACCAAATGTAGTTCTCCTAGAAAATGGGAAGAAAATGATAACTGATGAAAAACAAACATAATGGATGTGATAGAAGAATAAGAATGGTCTTTCAAAATGACAAGTGGATGGGATAAAAGGCCAAAAAAGATGGGGAAACTAAATGATAAATGATTTACCTGTGACTTAGTGAGGGTTCCCAAAGTCTTTAAGGCAAAGAAGTGGTTCAATGTTTTTGGTTTTTCTACACGATTTTACAAATGTTTTTAGAATTATGGAGTATCTCAACTCAATCAAGAATGATGAGATACTAAATGGTTAAATCTCAAAAAATGGTGAAAGCATGGCTTAGGTTTCTCGCAAAATGGTGAAAGCTTGGCTTAGGTTGCTCGTAAAATGATGAGAGAGCGTGGCTTAGATTGATTGTAAAATGGCAAGAGCATGGAAAACTTGAATGGTTGCTCATAAAATGATAAGAGAATGGCTTAGGAGTAACTGAGTTATCCTCAATGTGTATCGAGCATGGCCTACATAATCACAAAATGGTCTTAGGTCATAGTAGTTCCACCTTATAGTGGAAGAATCTGACCAATGTAGCAGCGAATTCAAAAAAAATAGGTAAAGATGGTAAATGGCACAGTATATCATAGAAATGGTAAGGTGGTACTTCAAGGCATGATAAATAATTATTGCCCCTAATTTTCCCCTAGGTGGTTATAATTAGGAAATAATTGCATAGGTTAATAACACTAATTTTCCCACAGGCGGTTATAATTAGTAGCATGACAATGAGAGAGAACAAAACAAGAAATAAAGATGAAACTGCCTAACTTCTATCTTCTACAAAATATTACCTCTATTGGAAATACTAAATCCACTATCAAAACTAAACCCGAATCCTCCTGTTAAAAGTAGCTATGGAACCAATAGAATAGAACCAAGGTCAAATGGTTAGGTAGGGAGGGACAAAACAACTCAGTTAATGGAAAAGGTATGGTAGAATGATAGATGGTACAAGGATGAATGATAATATTACAACACAACTAAAATGAGCCTTATAGAGAATTCCACAAGTCACTCAAGTGAGGTAATGCTTGAGGTGTATATTTTTCATTGGCTCATCAAGTTCATCTCCATTTGGTGTAGCAAGCTTGTATGCTTCGGTGGAAAAAAATTCAACAATGATGAAAAGGCCTATCTAGTTTGGTTTCAACTGGCATTTATTCTTCTTTTCAACCATGGTATTCTTTAAGGACAAGGTCACCAAGTTCAAATTCTATATGCCTAACATGTTGATTGTATTATCCATGGAGGTGGTTTTGGTATGCTTGCAGCTTATTGAGTGAGACTGTGCATTTTTCATCAAGTAGTTCTAGCTCTTGTAGTCAAGCTACTCAGTAGTCTTCATCATCTAAGACATGCATAAAGATGTTAACTCAACCTCAATAAGAAGAATGGCCGTTGTGACATAAACAAGTGCGTATGGAGTAGCTCCTATGGGGATATGATGATTGGTACAATATGCCTAGAGGGTGCAGAATATTTGAAGGTGTAATCACAGCCAATATCATTGACAATATTTTTAAATATGTTGATAATGGTTTTATTATATGCTTCTACTTAGCTGTTACCTTGTGGGTAATATGTAGTGGAAAAATGTTGAGTAATCTTGTACTTGATACATAGTGATTTGACATCTTTATTTTTAAATGATTTTCCATTATTTGATATAATGTCAGATGGGATATCATAGTGGCATATAAGATGGTTCAAAATTAACTTGGAAATTTGCTTTCTAGTCACGTAAGGGGTATAGATTCAACCCACTTACTGAAATACTTGGTGTCAATAAGAATATGTTTATGGCCATCTGATGAGGTGGGGTTTATCTTCCCAATGAGGTTGAGGTCCCATGTAGCAAATAACCATGATGTAAGCATTGGTTTCAAGGTCTTGATCGAGGCATGAATTAGATTAGCATGTCATTGACATTTTTCACTTTTATTCACATATGCAGTTGCATCTACATCCATTATAGACTAATAATACCCAATACGTAAGTGATTTTTGGAGAGGACATCCCCACTGCTATGGGATCCACATACTCCTTCGTGAACTTATTGTAATGCTAGTGTAGATTTTGCCAAAGTTAAATAATAAAGCAAAGTTTCATTAAAACTATGGTGGTAAAGGGTTGATCTAAGGTATAATGAGTGGTTTGGTGGATGAAGGCTTTGAATTATTTAGGAGATAGGTTAGGTGGCATAATTTGGTCATGGAGGTAGTTGTAAAGGTTTGAATACTAGATCGAGCTAGGATCAACAATACCATAGATCATTACGATTGTTGAAGGTGCATAAGCTAACATTAACAAATTCTCAATGAGGAAATGATACTCTTTAGCCATGTCTATTTATCAAATCAGAGATCCAATAGTAGCCATAACATCTATAGTTTTGTTACTTGCCCTTGGTATATGTTCAAATTAAATGTCAATAATCTGCTACTTGAGAGTGTTGACCATGGCCTTGTATGGGACCAACTTGTCATATTTAGTCTAAAAGTGTTATGTAACCTGATTGATGATTAACTGAGAATCACCATTAACCTTAAGATGTTGTATGATTCATTGTGCTACCTATCGAAGCCTTATAATAAGTGCTTCATATTCAACCATCTTGGTATAAAGAAAGTTGATATTGAATGATTTAGGGATTATATCACCTTATGGTGTAATAAATAAAAGGCATGCCCATGATCCAAGTTTGTGAATGATCCATCAAAATACAACTTCCAAGGTTGCTCCTTAAGAGGTGTGTCAATGATGGTCATAATGGATTCATCTATAAATTAGAATGTGAGCAGTTCTATATTAGCAATGGGTGCTTCAACAAGCTAACCTACAAGAACTTGCCCATTAATGGATTTTTGGTTGACGTACTCAATGTCAAACTCACTGAGAAACATGATTCATTTGGCCATGTGACCTTGTAAAGATATTTTAGATAGTAGATACTTGAGTGGATCTACTTTTAAAATAACCATGGTCTTATTATTTAACATGTAATTGTGCAATTTCTGAGTTGGAAAGACCATAGCTAAAAAATCTTTTTCAATGGGTTTATAATTGTGTTCATATATGACCAGTGCATGACTTAAGTAGTACATGAGATTCTCCTTTTCATTATCATCATGCTGAGCCAAAGTGACCACAAGGCATTGTCTATAATTGATAGATATAATAATAATAGATTTCCTAGCATGGGAGGCAACAAAACAGGGGGGTTTACTAGATAGTCCTTTAACTGCTAAAAAGTTATATGAGATTGATCAACCCAGTGAAATATTACCCCCTTGTTTAGAAGATGCATAAAAGGATGGCATTTGTCAACCAATTATGATATAAAGTGTCAGACAGATTGGATCTTACCCTATAAATTGTAGAGCTGCTTCAAATTAATCGGTGGTGACATATGAGTTATGGCTTGTCCTTTGGCTGAATCAAGTTCAATGCCTCGATGAGACACAATGAAGCCAAACAATTCACCTAAAGTAACTCTAAAGACACATTTATTAGGATTTAGCCTGACTTTGTACTCATGTAGTATTTCAAATATCTTGCATAGAACTATTGGATGATCGACCTTGGTCTTTGATTTTCCAAGAATGTTTTCGACACATTATTCAACAATGTCATTCATCATATCATGCAATATTAGAATCATGGATCTGTGGTATGTGGCTCAAGCATTATTAAGATCAAACATTGTTCACCACTCCATTCTATGTTTTGTGTTGGTATTTTGGGGTAATTCTAATCTCGGTGTATCTTGAGAATCCATCCATCAGTGAAAGCATCTCATAACCTATTGTGGAGTCAACTATCATGTCAATGTTTGGCAAAGTAAATTCATCCTTGTTGGAGGTACAATCACTAAGAGGGGGGCGAATCAATGATGCAAGATAATCTAATTTAATTCCCAACTCTTGAACATTTAGCATACATCAATCTTGATCAAGCAACATAAACATGAAAACACATACATCCAAAGCATACATAAGAGCATACATCACATGAACACATCATATATGTGGGAAAATCTCTTATGGTATAAAACCCATTGAAACCTAAAAGATGGACTGTAATCATATAAAAATAAGATCCAACATTTAAACTAGCACCCATTGGTCAAGGAACACCCGTCCCTTAGTTTAGTGAGACACCAATCCCACAAGGAGCTATTGCCCCTATCTAGCTGAGCACCCACTCATCTACCTAAATAGATCACCATAAATACCTATTGCTACTCTTCAATTGATGATGATCACCTTTACTTGCACTCTTCACCTTCACTATTTCACCCAAACAGTCTCATGGTTTCACTTGCTCAATCTACCTCTTCTAGGCTCATTAGATCCAATGACCTATGTATCAACCTACAATATCTTAATCAAATCAACATGATTTATTAATTATGCTCTACGATGTTCCTCACTGACTTTTATCTTTTCTTTCAAAGGATCTCTACTTTGCTTGAATCCTTGCTCACACAACTAGCATAATTAGTCCAATTATGCCTTGTATATATACCACTCTCTTTCTTTAACCAATCTTGTTCGACCAAGATTATTTACATATTTGAACCACCTTTAACATAGGTCCATACAAATGTTACATGTGAGAACCACACTCTTCATAGGTCGGCCATTACCTCATTAGTCCTAACCACCATTAGGTCTTGGTGAGACCAAAAATAATTAGGCGTTTATATTCACATGTTACATGTGAGATTAATTAGACCACCTTCAACATTTATCAATGATTTAAACACATCAAATATATCTCTAATATCCCCTTGATTACTCCGTCATGGGTCCATGTCACTCAGAATACCAACTCAATACTCGAACCTAGCAATTAGGTCTCCTTGCTCTTTAGGCCTTCAAACATAAAAACCATAATCTTAATCTTATGAAGCAAAAAATCAAATATTTCACATAACCATATAATTATATCACATGGTCAAACCATTTATGACCTATAATACACCTACATGTGCTTTAGACACTTCAACACAGGCTATAAGCACTCAATTCAACTCTCTCATAATGACCACTTAGACTGATCACAAACAATCAAAATATAGTTATACTTATTTTGACTGTCCACAACTGATCAGGGAAAAATATTACAACCAAAACCTTATCATAAGCCATTGATACTTTTACAACATCTTCATACTCATTTGCTTCTTCAATTCTGCTCAAAACACCTTCAACTTGCCTCTACAAGATGGTTACTCAAATTGCCTGTGTATTCAACAAACACAATCAACTTCTAAGAAATTATTCACACTAAAGATGGATTAATAAAACCTATAAAATCCACACAAATGGTCCTCATGGAGTCTACATCACTTTACAATAATTACTTTCATCTTAAAACATCAAGAACACTTCAAATATCCTTCTTGGGTTACGTGTAAAACATAGTCAAACACATAGACAACTTTAAAGCTTAATATCTACAACTGTATGAACATCCAAATATTATAATCAACATTGATAAATGCACCTAGAATTCCTATACAACTTTTATTTTTAGTATACCAAGAAATTCATGCTATATCAAAAGATATATCCCATATACTAAGCAATGGTTCTCCCTCACAAATTTGAATATTTGAATTCCAATTGTCACTGTTTAGACATTAAACATTGAGTACCTTAACCTCATCTCATGCTTCCTAGTGATTGTGGACAATCATGTTCTATCAATCTATGAATATTATCTTGATCTTTATCTATAAATTCTCACCATTAATCTAAGCTCTGAGCTCTCGTGATTGAGTTACTTGGTAGCCCCACGTGCCTTCTACACATTTGACTCATTGACTTTAACACATGTCATTGATCTTCTAACCACATGATCATCTACTCACCATTAATATTCTATCCAAGCTCTATGAATGTGACACATGTCACTAGCACATTCATTCTTTGAAATATTGACTTTTATGTGCACTGCTGGATCAAGATTTGTGATTTAACACACACCGTTAGATCTACTAACTAGATGACCTCAAACTTCAACATAGTTTAACTTGACATTCTCTGGCCCATCACAATCTGTAAGAGCAATTTTGAAGGTTTATAACTTGAGCTATAAAACACTTCAAAACTCCAAATCTTTAGGGTACCTTCTTGGCACTATAGATAACATATCTATGAAATCCTTTGACCATAGTTGACTTTTAGAGAATAAAAAATAAATACACAAACTTGATGGTTCATTTATGTCTACATGATGGTCTGGCTTCTCTTAAGCTAGAATATGCAAGTTCCTCATTCTAAATGATGAAAAGACATATCAAGACTTCATCAAGACATATATGGATGCCTCACAACTTCTTCTTTGTCCTTACAAACCTGCAAATGTGCCATATCTCTCCAAACCATCAATCTAACCACTTTGTCATTAATGCACTATGATCTCATGCTCTTTTTTGACACCAATGACAACCTAACATCAATGACCATGCTCAATAATCTCCCCTTTTGTCATTAATGATAAAACACCCTCGGATAGACTTCATTTGAATAATGACTTCATTTGAAATCCTTTATTCTTATCTTTCTCCCCCTTTGACATTAATGACAAAGGGTCTATTCATCAATATGCCAATAAAAAATCCTTATTATCATGTATGCCTTCAAAATTAAGATGCTCAAGATACTTACATACTTTCTGGGATATGAATCAATTGCTCTCCCTTTGACAAGCACCAGTCTGAATTTGGACTTCTCAAATCCTTGAACCTAACAAACTACTCACAAAGCTTAGAACTATCCCCCTAAAATTATGATCCATCTCATGTCATATATTCTAATACCATAATTATACAAACATCTCACACATTCTCTATGACTACACTCTTATTTGATCATACAACGCTTTTGAGCTGAGGCATCTTTTGAGAACCTTCATCTTCACACATACCTACATACCTTCTTACTTCAAGATAAATCCATGATTACCAGAATATGAACAAGCCAATATTCAAATAGGAAAGATGTAGAAAAAAAACTAACAAACTCATTCAGGAACAACCATACCTTTGTCATTTGGAGAAAATGATCAAAGACCACTCTTATCTTCACTAGCCCTTCCTAAACCTTGAAACACCCATATATTTTTGTGTATCACATTCAATATTTTAAATATCATATCTGAAGTACACTCATGTGCCTCCTCATTTATGCCAAAAATCATCTTCCAACTCTACTTCTACACCATAGCTTCTTCACAAACCTACTAGTCAATTAACCCTCCATTTGCACAAATCCTCATCCATGAAAGACAACACACACTTTTAGATTAATGCTAAACACTTTTTGACAACCCATTTGGCCATTTCAATATATCAAGTAACCTTAGACCTCAACTCCCTTAAGAATGAACTAACCAGCATGGGCAAAAATATTAGATTTTTAAATGAAACATAGTCAAATCACGACCTATCATTCAACATTAACACTTAAAACTTCTCTCATACCTGGAGGTTAATAAAACACACTTCTATACCAATTTTTGAGGTCACACACCTTGTATAATGCACAAACCCTTCAGTTAGGTTTTGACCTGCTTGCCCTTAAAGCCAAAATTGGGAAAACTGAGAGCACTCAAAAAGCTTCAATTTGTACACAAAAGATCTTCAAAGCATAAAATTACCTGTATCATACCTGAATGGAGTCAACACACCTTCATATTCAATAAAAACATCTTGACAACTCATCTTTCATGTTTTGACACTTGAAAACCTCCATACTCTACCTGCAGACCTTCAGGACCAAAATTCTTAAACATAACTTGAGCACACATACTTGCAGTCTAGATCTTGAAAAGAACAACTCAAAAAGTAATCACATTAAGATCACTAAAATTATTCATATCTCAACCATGACTAGAACATCTCAATATGCTCCCCCTCACATCATGCACATATTTAATGATATTCTTGTCTTATAACATTAAACAAAATCTGAAATAGTATCCACCATGCTTCCTCTTGCTTGACTAGTGTCTCCTTGAAGCCTAGATATAGATACCCTGACCCACAATGTCTTAGAACAATGTGAAACCAAGAGTTTCCCATAACTTCTCATATTCCTTCTTCTCGTTGGTCATTTGATACTAATAGTTCTTCTTCTTCTTAGGCTTAAGAGAAGTAACATGCTCATCCATTATAATATTCTCCTTTACTTTTAAGAAAGTATTGACAATATAAGGAGATAACTAAGATTCATGACATACCTTTTCATTTGAAGAAAGAACCTCATTACTAGGCATTAACAACTGATGTTCTTTGCAGAAAACTTGTTCCACAATAGCAAGATATTATTTTAGATCCATACATTCCTCAGAACTATCCTCAAAACACTTTGGTCTTTTGTTTGAGCTTGACTTGAACTAACTTTTGATTCTCCTTTTCTATTTGGATAGATGACACATTCTCTTAGCATTCATGAACCTTATTCAAATCTGATTCTTCTTTTGCTTTAACAGGCAGTCCATCTTGATCTCTCAGCTCAACTAAATTAGTTTTCATGGTTTCCACTTCCTTAGGTTTCCATACCAATGATTGACCTTTATTGAACACACTAAAATGGTCATGCACTTTCTTATGACTTGAGAGCTTGCTTATACACTATCTTGCAATATGATCAACTTGATGACAATAGAAACAAATAACACCATTCATAGTTTGTGCTTGATGAATATTGTGAATCTCAACAAACATACCATCTTGTCCCTTAGGTTCATTATGCTCAAGGTTAACTATCTTTGATCTCCATACCTGGGTTAAGATTTTCCCATGCATTCTGGGGCAAAATCTAACAATATATTTCATGTCATGACAATCATAACATATTACATTATCCATACCTATAGCTGACCAATTGCTATTTCTTCTACAATTTCTTGCCTTATGACCAAACTTGTGACAAGCAAAACAATGTCCATTAAAAGATCTTTCATACCTCATGGCACTTGGCTGCCTGATGGATCTTTTCTTATTGATCTTGGTGATTGCATCCTTATTGTCTTGAGCTAAACTCTCTTACTCTTTCTTAGTCTTGTTTACCTTGACAACAAATTGCTCATGCTCATCCTTCAATGACTCTAGCTTGATATTCAATTGAACACTCTCATCCTCTTTAGCTCTTATACTTGAATTTGCAGCCTTCTAACTAAATTTTGAGATATTGGATGGTCTCCTTATCCCTCTTAGCTTCTTTAATCATGTCATCCTTCAATCTACATGCTTGTTCTTCAATAATCTTTATAGAATCAAGCTTGGATTTCAACTCATCATGCTCACTTTGCTTTGAACTTAACTTGGCATTTGTGTCTTCTAATTGAGTCTTGAGATGTCTGCATTCTTCTTCTTTTGAACTTAGATTTATCTTTATAACTCTTAGTTGATCCTCAAGAATGTTAATATTATTTTTATCATCTTTTGATCTTTAGCTTGGTTTCAAGGATTTTAGCTCCTTATTGAGCTTGATGCACTCATCAATAATAACCTTAAACTTTGAGGTCATGATCTTTTTTCTGAGCTTCTTCTTGATCATACTCTCTCATATTACCACTATACTTATCAATAAGTGCCCTAAGCTTATTACATTTTTCTTCACTTAATTTTAGACATGCATAAGTAACCTCTACTTTTGCCTTTATATCTTGATTATCTTTCTTCAATTTCTTAGCCATATTGTACCTTGGATCACTTTCAAGTGGTTAAACTTGCATATAAGGTCCTACTCTGATACCAATTGTTAGAGGTACAATCACTAAAATGTGGGGTGAATCAATGTTGAAAGATAATCCAATTCAATTCCCAACTCTTAAACATTCAACATACATCAATCTTGATCAAGCATCAAAAACATGAAAGCACATACATCCAAAGCATACATAAGAGCATACATCACATGAACACATCATATATGTTGGAAACCCTCTTGGGGGATAAAACCCACTAAACCCTGAAATATGGACTAAAGTCCTATAAAAATAAGATCCAACATTTAGACCAGCATCCACTGATCAAGGATTACACATCCCCTATCTTAGTGAGACATCAATCCCACAAGGAACTATTGCCCTTGTCTAGTTGAGCACCCACTACAACTAGACCTTTAGCAAGATTTACCTTACAAGGAGGAAACAAACCCCTAGGAAACCAAGCACCCACTTAGATACATTAATAAATCACCTTGAACACCTATTGATACTCTTTAAATGATGATGATCGCCTTTGTTTGCACTCTTGACATTCACTCTTTCACCCAAATAGTCTCAAGGGCTCACTCGCGCAATCTACCTCTTCTAGGATCATTAGATCCAATAACCTGTACATCCACCTAAAATATCTTAATAAAATCAGCATGACTGATTCATTATGAACTATGATGCTCCTCATTGACTTTTACCTTCTCTTTCAAAGGTTCTCTACTTCGTTTGAATCCTTGCTCACATAACTAGCACAATTAGTCCAATTATGCCTTGTATATATACCACTCTCTTTCTTTAACCAATCTTGGTAGGCCAATATTATTTACATATTTTAACCACCTTTAACATAGGTCTATATGCATGTTGCATGTGATAACCACACTCTTCATAGGTTGGTCATTACCTTGTTAGTCCCAAACCACCATTAGGTCTTGGTGAGACCTAAAACAATTAGGCCTTCATACTCACATGTTACATGTGAGATTACTTGGACCACCTTCACCCTTTACCAATTATTCAAACACATAAAATATACCTCTAAAAACCCCTTAATTACTCTGTCATGGGTCCATTCCACCTATAACACCAACTCAATACTCGAACCTACCAATTAGGTCTCCTTGCTCTTTACGCCTTCAAACATAGAAAACATGATCTCATTCTTCTGCTCAAATATTTCACATAACCATATGATCATATCACATGGGTAGACCCTTAAATACTTATGATACACCTCCATGTTCTTTAGACACTTCATCACAGGCTATAGGTACTCAATTCAACTCTCTTAGAATGACCACTTAGACTGATCACAAACAATCAAAATATAGTCATACTTATTTTAGATCTCCACAACTGATGAAGGGAAAAATATAAAAACCAATGCCTTATAATAATCCATTTAGACTTATAAAACATCTTCATACTCATTTTCTTCTTCAATTCTGCTGAGAACATCTTCAACTTGCCCCTGCAAGATGGTCACTCAAACTGTTAGTGTATTCAATAAACACAGTCAACTTCTAAGCAATTTTGCAAACTAAAAATGGATTAATCAAACCTAAAAAAATTACATATATGGTCCTCATGGATTATACATCACTCTCTAATATTTATTTCATCTTAATACATCAACACATTATTAAGAACACTCGAAATATCCTTCTCAGGTCACTTGTAGAACATAGTCAAACACATAGTGAACTTTAAAGCTCAATATCTATAACTATACAAATGTAAAAATATTCTAATTAACATTTGTAGATGCAACTTGAAGTCCTCTACAACTTCTATTTTTATTACATCAATAAATTCATATTGGATTAAAATATATAGCTCAAATACTAAGCATTGGTTCTCCCTTACAAATTTAAATATTTGAATTCCAACAATCACTATTCAAACATTAAACATTGAGCACCTTAACCTCATATCATGCTTCTTGGAAATTGTGGAAAAATTCACTCCATTGATATATTTATATTATCCTTTCTTTATCTAGCAATGCTCACCATTGATCTAAACTCTAAGCTCCCATGATTGTGCCACTTGGCAGCCTCATGTGCCTTCTGCACATTTAACTCATTGACTTTAACATGCACTATTGATCTTCTGACTGTATGATCATATGCTCACCATTTATATTCTATTTAAGATCCATGAATGTGACATATGCCATTAGCGCAATCATTCTTTGACATATTTAATTTTATGTGCACTGTTGGATCAAGATCTATGATTTAATGTGCACCATTAGATCTAGTGACTAGATGACCTCAGACTTTAACATAGTTTAACTTGATAGTCTTTGGCCCATCACAATCTACAAGATCAACTTTGAAGGTTTAAACTTGAGCTATAAAACACTTTAGGACTCCAAATCTTTTGGGTACTTTCTTGGCACTATGGACAACATCTCCATGAAGTCTTTTGAGCTCAGTTAACTTTCTGAGTACCAAAAATAAATGCACAAACCTGTTGGTTTGTTCATAGCTGCATGATGATCTATGATGGTTTGGCTTCTCTTAATCTAGAATATATAAATTTCTCATTATAAATGATCAAAAAACATATTAGGACTTCATCAAGACATCTATGGATGGCTCATAACTTTTTACTTGTTCTTACAGACCTACAAATGTGCCACATCTCTCAAAACCATCAATCTGATCATTTTGTCATTAATGCACTATGATCTCATGATATCTTTTGACATCAATGACAACATAACATCAATGGCCATGCTCAATAGTCCTTGGGGTAAGCTTTGTTTATATCTCTAGAGTCAGTGCATATCTTGATTCCTTTTGGCTTCTTACTAACTAGCACAACATTTAAGATCCACTCTGAATAGTCGATCAAGTAAATATATCCTGCTTCTAAGTGTTTTTCTACCTTTTTCTTCACTAATACATCAATGCAAGGATGCTTCTTATGTAACTTTTATTTCACTATTGTATCATCAAGATGTATTATAAGGTGGTGCATAACTAAGGTACGGTCCAAACCTGGCATGTTAAAATAGGCCCATACAAATATGTCAATAGATATAAGGATTTCATGCTCTTCCTCAGTAAGGAATGCATTGATCTTGATCCAGTTTGGGTCATCAGGAGTCCCGATGTGTCCTCCACTAGAAGGGTCAAACTATCTTCAAGAATAGTGGGCAAAGATTTAAACTATTTAGCTATGTCAGAGTCCTCTATTAGGATTGGTTCTTTGAGTTCTCCTAGGCATGATGAATTAGAATCCCCCAATGGGAAGGATGGCCATGTAACAAAGACTACTAGAAACTCTTGAATGATTCGATCAAAATCTTTTTGTTCTTTTAAATTAAAATCATACCCATATACAAGTTTGTCATTAGTGGTCTTCGATGCTATGATTGAACACCCTGATCTAATGGCCCCTAAAACATGCTTTCACCACTAGACTGGCCTTTTTCTTTACTTTTTCCCTGGTCATTTGTGAACATAAGATTTCAATAAAGGGATATTAGTATCATGTTAATAGAGGAAACCAAATCCAAAAACACACTAATGAACTAATACCTTAAGCCTATATCTTAGGGGGGAGCTTGGTGAATAAAAACCATTGACAAAGCACAACTAAAAGGAAAGAAAACAAACTTTCTCACCTTCCTTAAATTCTCTAAAGGATCTCTTCATTTGCTTGCTTGGCTTGTGCTTCAAAGGTCTTCACAGTGGAAATTTGGCTATCTCCACTTGCTCTTGGCATCATTGGCTTTGTGGTTTTGGCTTGTGAAGCTTGATTCAACAATTTGGCTTAATAACACTATATCAAAATAGCTTTTGAATAATTTTTGCATATCTTTAGCTTGAGAGAGCTTAATATTATGAGTGTAAGACCTTCTATTTATAGATTTTTCCATTTAATCAAAATGAACCTGGACCGTCCATCTTAAGATGAATATGTGTGGCTAAGAATCCATTCAATTTTGGAGGTTAAAATCAATAAATGCCCTCATAAATATTTGGGATAGAGAGGCATTAAAGAGGTATGAGAGGGCTTAATCAGATATTTATGGCACTTATGACTTGTGGATGCCACCCCATAGATGATGTCACCAAGTGATGTAGATATTTACAATCAATTTACATTAATGAAATAATCAATAACCTCCATGGAAAATCCCCTTATGATTTTTATTCAAATTAAATATTATTTAAACATGATTAATCACTTTTGTTGCAATATTTTGGAAATTGGTGCTCAAATTAATCAAACTAGTCAAAATGTCATATTATTGGATCAAAATTTGACTAGAGTGTAATTAGAATGCGATGTTAGATGCATTGGAATTTTTATCCCATTTAAGATGTTGCCAAAACAAAATAATAATGAATCATGTCTCGTGTAACAAAATTGGTAGAAAAGAGCAATCTAGAACACCAAGTGTAAAATCATCATTTTGACTTGAAATGATTTGATCAAAGTTAGGTATCATATAACATGTATTCCCAATTTGTGGATACATTAGCCTAAATCGACACTTGTCTATGACAATATCAAACTATTTAGCATATTTAAGTGATTTTGGCCTAAATTGTGCATTTTGGTAGAAATTGGTCTGAAGCTTGGTCAAAGGTCATTGGTGGCCAATTTTAGGTGTCTACACATATAGTTATAATGGTCATGTTGGAAATATAAAAGTCATATTCACTAATGTGTAAGATATAATCATGTATGTAGCAAGTATGCCAATCATAAGGTGTTGAAATGTAAAATTTTTATCAGGCATTGATCCCCCCTAATATAGTAATGCAAGGCACATAAATAGTGTGGCTCCATAAAATAATATAGTATCAGTAAGGCTCAAGTAGATATAATGTGTGGCATGCCCATGTAGGCAGAAAAAGATGTATATAGATGTATAATCATGTAATGCTCAATCTTAATGTATTGTCACATGAAAAATTATTGTATTGCCCCCAATTGTAAAGATATGGATAATAGGATCGATGGTGAGAGAAATAAATAATATACCTCAATATATGCTCCATGTACACAAGATGTATAAAATAAGCTCAAATTTATGTGTGGGGTAATGTTTCCCCCAATAACAAAGCAAAAATATGTTCCGTGTAGATGAGGCACCCCCAAGAAAGCTAGATATAAAGATGAATCACAATCATAATATTAGATGCATGGATGGTATGGTACCAAGGTGTAATATATATGCAAGTGTCGATCACAAGGTATAATATGTAAGCATCCATGTAATAATAATGTGAAAATATCCATATAAACACGCCAAATGTAGATGATATCAAGATATGTATAATCCATGTAAAGTAGCTCTACATAGTAAATTAAAAGCTATAAAAATATCACTATATAAATTTACTTGTACCAAGATGCCCCTAAAGGTAAGGCATGTTACTAATGTAACAACATCTCCCAAAGTTATAGACTAATAAAGTAGCCATGTAGAATATGTATGTCCATAACCATATATAACTATATATCATGCTTTTCACACACTCAAAGTATACCATGAGAAGCAAGCATGGAAAACATGAATATATAAACCTATAGAATATGTATATAACCATGATATGTATCATATGACCAAGATGACAAAAAAATATATTTTTAGTTTATTAATATTTTTTGCCTTTTATAATTTTATAGTGAAATCAAACAAAATGATATATATAATATGGTGTAATAATGATGTATTAATGAAGCACTAAGTGTAGGAGAGCATAACTAGTGTATAAGTTTGCTTAATGCATAATATTATACTCATGAATAGTTAAGTGTGACACATTATGTGTATAAATTATCATACAATAGGTGAGGAGAACCTAAAACATCAAATGAGATAATTAGTATGGAGAGTGGGTTGAAAAGCTGGTAGGACTTCCAAAGAAGTGAGCATCTTGGTCTAGACATATCATATGTAGTGGAAGTCTGAAGATGTAATAACATTATCAAGTCATAGATTATTAGCTGTCAGAAGTCATAAATATGGGTTGAAAGAAAAATAAGCAAGTAATGTAAAGTATGTTTCATAATATAATGAAATAAGCATGTGATGTAAAAACACCTAAATTTTAATCAAATATGTATGTGTTGAAGTTAACAGTAAGTAGGCACCAATGCTATCCAATGATATGATCACAAGTGGACTCATCAAAATATAAAATTATGGTATACAGTCATGCATAAGTTGTAGTATGAGAAGGTGATGCATCCATACCAAGTATATCATCATCATCATAATCAAATTTAATACATTGAGATATATCAATACAATCAAACTTTCCCTCTATAGGAGATGGAATTCTAGGTGACAATGTCTCAAGATATTTTAGTTATTCTATACTATCATCATTATTAGGTGTTTATTTGGACACTTACTTTTGACATATATATCTTTCCATTATGGGATGTTCTTCCTTAATTTTAATTATTTTATTTCTTGATATGGAAATAATATTTCCTTCGAAATCAAATGTAATATGATCACGAGTCTCATCCATTGATTCCATTCAAGGAGTCCTTAATATAACGTTGTACTAAAGTAAGGTTAGTTCAACATGGAAAGTGGAAAGACATGTATGCACCCAATTTTTACATGGTGTGATTTTCTTTACTTTATAGGTCTAATGATGATGCAATAACCTCATAATAATGCTCAAACGAGAACTCTCTAACATCATTTCCCCTCTTGCTTCCCTTTCCCTCTTCTAGGTCCCTCAAAACTCCCTTTTATTGGCCCTTGCAACTCCCCTTAGTCTATTTTCAAAAACCTCTCATTGATGATGGAACTTCCCTATTAGATGATGGAACCACCCTATGGGGTTATAAAACCACCCCATTAGTGATGGGTTTGTCATGATAGTTGTGTAAACTACCATGGCAGTTTAGTCCTAATTGGTGGTTTTGTATTAAATTAAGGGCAATTGTGTAACTTGATAGGGTGGTTTTATTGCCATGAGCGGCGATTATGTAACCAAACCTATAAACAAGGGTGATTTCATAACCATTGTTCTACCTTATAATTTTAGCTTCAAGGACTCATTCTTTGATGCATTTTACATGTTTATTGTTCCTCCTACCTTAAGTTCACATCCAATTAGGCCCAACTCACTCCCTCTTCTATTTACAATCATTTTGAGTCCCCCTTAAACTCATTCATGCAACATCTATTGATCTTATACAAGTCATCTCCAATCTAAAGGTCACAACAATGTAGACATGCAATCATCAAAATAGCCTAGAAATAAAATCAAGAAGAACATTTTATTGCACTATACAACTTGCTTGATGAAAATGTTGTAAAATATTGAACAATTCTCACATATTAATAATCAGTAATACAAATCTAGAAATAAGCGTGTGAAGAAAGATCTTGATTATTATAAACTAGTCATTGTGAATCTGAACAACAAACATGCTCTGATTCCACTGTTAAGATTTAGGAAGCACATTGATTACCATGTATAAGACTTATTTAACCAGAATGCACAAGTAACTAGAATTCAGAAATAACACATGAAGACAATACCCAATTGTATTAATACTCTTCTAGAAGGACAACTAGAAGATGCCACAGTCTTCTTCCTTACACACCTCTAGGGCTCCCACACCTCTAGGGCATAAACAGTAAATCTCTTCAAGAGCTCACTCTCTCAATTAGTCCCAAAACAACTGAAGCACAGAGTTGCTGTTCACCTCCAACCAATCAGTATCACTAACCATAAGTATACACAATACTCAATACACAACGTACTCCAAGTAGATCTCTCTTGATCTTGCTATCTATTGTGTTGTTGTCACCTTTGATCCTGTTGCTCTGTAGACTCCTTTTCACACACACACACACAACTGTAAATCAATGATCTTACTTACCATGTAGATCTCCAAACGTGGCCTTGCACACCTGTTGACCAAGATCCTTGAAGACCCTTTTGATTCTCCAAACCAGTACCCTAAATCTTCTACCAGAACTAGCACAACCTGCAGCTCTCCCTGATCATACACATCGACATGTGGAACTAGGAGGAACACACCTTGCTCTCTTCACTCTGAAGGAGCTAACCTTGCTCTTACTCAACTAGCACACTTTACAATACAACCCATGAGTCTCTTAAATAGAATGCAAACAATAATTACATCTAATTGCAATAATTAGATCCGTAGCTCCAAGACTAAAATCCTACTAATGTTTGGTTGTTCGACTATTCCCTGTCTGGCTGGAGATTACCGACTTCAACCGATCCTGACCGATGTCCATTGCTCTTCTCACACCCTCAAACATCCATTTACATAATACCTTACAGACTGACACTAAAGGACAAAAATCAAGAAAGATTGTCATATGGACCCAATCCTACTAATGTTTGGTTGTTCAACTATTTGTTATATTTACAATATGCATCAATCAATAGATGTGCATTAGAATATTAATAAGGTAACATATCTATCACAAAGCTTGATATAACTATAAGAGAATATACATAAGTTTTTCATGACTTAATATGTAAAATTCTCTAAACTTAAAAGGAAATGATTATGATTAAATTTTGATGCAATGTACCTACATTGGTGCCTTGTTCAATTGGGATAACAAAATGAATAATTCATATACAAAAAATCTTAAGAGAATTGTGTGAAAATATGGCATATATTTAGAACTAAGGAAAAAATAGAATAATTATTTCCATTAATGATAATTTTAGTTTTACTTTAAAAGATTTAATTGCTTATAGATTTCAAAGTAAATATAAGGTTAAATATTAGTTATAATGATGATTTTTAACATGCATAGCCCATTTTATATGGTAGATCCAAGGATTTTTATAATCTAGTTAATAGCAGATCCAAGGAACATGCTCCTATCCAATGACCATAAACCTAGCCTATAAGACATGTTAAGAGAACCAGAATAATGCCTTTTAGATGTGAACCAGAAAATATAATTTTATGACCTACAATTCATAAGCACCTGTCAGCATGATGAAAAGAGTCAATAGGTTTATCAATAAGTAATTATAAAAATGGTAAGCATTCTAAAATTGACAAATTTAATGATGTATCAATTGGAAGCATATTCACAAAACATGAAACACTTCTTTACAACATTAAATTTTTTTGTATTCTTAGGTGTAACTTTTAATCACATCACATAGAAAATATATGACCTTATAATGACTTATCACTATAACCAACATAGGGACATAATCAATCTGCATTATCTCCACTAAGTCTATCTTTATCTCACTTTACTACCCTATTTAGATCCCCATTCCAAACTTCTAATTTGTGATTCTTATAAGAAGATTTTGGAAATAGGGTTATCTCCTATGACATGCTATGATGTTTTCTTCTAGTCATTGTTTATATGAAGTTTCTCTCTCTACTAAGGGTATTGTCATGGCCATCATCCACTTGTTGGAATAGATGATCCATTGGGTCTTACGTATTCAATATTACCCTTATCTACACCTTGTTGTAAACATCTAACATATACTTTCAAAAGAATTATAATGTTTCAGAGGTGATTTTTATTATGACACATTTCTCAAAAGTCTCCCAAGCTTCGCATCTCATGGCTTCGATCTCATCAACTTTAGCATTGAAAGGGATTTATTCATATAATGAAAAACATCCTGTTAGAAATGCACTTTAAAAATATAAAACCAAACAAGTACAAGTAGAGACGTGTCTTACATTATTATCCTGCCTCAATCGCTTTTCACTATTATCCTCCAAATCTATTGCTTCACCTTCATCCATAGTGTTTGATTCTCCAATATCCATACCTAATTTAGCTTCATCTTGAGGTTTGATCCTCTGACATCCATACATACTTCACCTTCATTTTCATTTCCTACTCTATTGTCTATGCATTGTGCATTAAAAACATATTACCCAATTGAGACTCCCAAAAAATTAATAAACAAAGAAAAAAGAAGGGAAAAGAAACTTTACATTGTATTATATATCATTCTTGTTGATGTGCTTGCTAACACCATCCCCTGCATCCTGGACAAATACCTATATTCTTATATTTCTCGTTATCTCCACCTTAATCACATGTTTACAAGTGTAGCCTTGGAGTGAAAACAAGCAATTACACATTGACATGGATGGCGTTGCAATATAGATGTGATAATGTAATGTCTCATCTACTGGACTCCACACCCAAGTTATATGAGTGTTTCTACTATGGAAGGTGACATGGCAATCTAGAATATGCAAAGCCTTAATCCATGAAATATTTTCAAGTCTCTCTACTTTGAATTTCTTGTATAAGGCATTATTCTTGCATATTTTCAACCACCAATAGTATATATATATAGTTGTGGCTAGTTAGTAAACTAACCAATCCACCTTGTAATGTTCATAAGTCCATATGGTGCTCAAGAAATAGCTTTTTAAGTGTGAATGGTAATATTATATGGCTATATTTATTTATTTCCTAGCATGTGTTAGGTTGTGGAGCTAAAAGCTTCATTGTATGCAAACATGGAGGAGGTTGCTGAGTGTCACAGTCACCGGCGTCGGTCAGGCCAACCGACATCGGTCAGGGGTGAATAGGAAGCTGTCGACATCGGCAGGAGTTGGCCGATGTCGGTCACCTCCAGTCAGACAGGGACCGACATCGATCGCCTGTGTGGTTCCAGAACTGTTCGTTGCACGAACAGTTAGTTTGTTGAACCGATTGTTTGCATGTAAAGACTATTTTGAGTCTTGAGCTACGTGTCTAATTATTGTCAATTAGAAGTCTAAGTTATTGTTTAGTATGGGATCTATTTATAGACCCATTGGCATGTATTGTAAATAAAAGAGCTATAGAGGAAGGCAAGGTAGATCCTTCCAATTGTAAGATCATTTGAATTGTAGGTTGTTGCAAATTCATGGTAGATCTACATGTGTAAGTAAGATCATTTGAGTTTCAGGTTGTTTCAAGTTCATGGGAGATCTACTTGAAGTACTTTGAGTACTTATGTACTGGTAGTGTTATTACTGACTAGTTGGAGGTGAACACCAACTCTGTGTTTGAGTTGTGTGTTGGGACCATTTTTGGTAGGAGAGTGAACTCTTGATTGATAATTATTGGGAGCCCTTGAGGTGTGGGAAGCCTCACAGAGGTGTGAGAAGAAGTGGCATCTTCTTTATTGTATTTTCTTTCTGGATGAGTATTAATACAAGATTGTGTATTGTCTCTCATATTTTGTGTTATTTGTGAATTCTAGTTACTTGTTCATTCTGGTATAATTTCGTGTTTAGTTGCTTATACAAGGTAATCATATGTACTCTTATTGAGGAGTAGGATCCTGACAAGTGGTATCAGAGCATTTATGTTCTAGAATCCCCCCTAACAACATGTTGAAGGGTATGACAACATTGTGACCACATTCAAACCCCGTGAAGCCAATTTTGCTCCCAATATTCATCAAAATTACCTTATGTGGAGTGATACTTGTCTAGAAACTTTCTATACTCCCTATTTTCCATGTCTTCATTAATATAGCTATGCATTATGTACCCTAATTCATTAAACATCACGTGCCTTACATAATATTATTTCACCTTTGCTATCAAATTCTTCAACCATGTATGACGCACATGTTAGCTACATAAATAAACTTCATAATTGAAAGTTTCCATGCATAACACAATAGATTTGTAAGAATTTAGAATATAAGGTGATAATGATATCTATGAACTTGAGTGTATGAACTTCATTATGTGTATATAAATAACAAAGATGCACCTAATAAATTTTATCTCTACGCTGCCATCGTCTACCATGAAGGCATTTATTTTCCACCCAATGTATTTCAAATATACTCTCTATATAAGTATTTGCATCCATTGACTAATGTCAATAGTATATCACCATGACATAACCACCCATGCAATGATTAGTCCTTGGTGTTTTGAATCAAACACCAACAATGTGTAAAATTAAAACTGTATAAGTGGAAGCTGCACAATTTGATCCCACCTTTTTTCCATGTATTCCAACTTACAAGAAAAATGTTTCATTTACCAATACATAGTAAACACTGTGAATAATCAAATATTACAATATATGAATAGAAATTAAGTAATAACATGTACAATAGTTTTGAAAATTGATAGTGTTTAAAGTACTTTAAACAACTATAAACAACATTTACGTATTGAATACTTGATAATTAGTAGTATGCTAGAGATTCATAACTGCAATGGAATGAAAAGATCATTACACCATATACTCATCACTACATAATTGGGATGTATCCCATGATAGTTATAGAAAGAACATTATAACATATAGTCATCCTCGCATAATTATATAGTAATAAAAAGATCATTATAACGTATAGTCATTGTTGCTTAATTAAAAAAAATTGTTGTGTTCCAAAATAATATAACATGTATCCCACAATAATGTTCTGACATTGAACAAACTTTATATTGCCTCACCAAAAATAATGGAGAGTATGACTACAATAAAAAACATGAACATTATACTAAAAAAATGAAAATTGTTACACAATAGTAACATTATAATGTACCCTAAAATTGGACACGGTATCAAAATATTGTTCTACTTCAAAATGCTATGTATGTGTGTCTTCTAAATCAAGCATGCCCAACTTATTGATACACATTTATAATATTTACTTTCTTTCCCTCATGTGATGCTCCTTGTTCTAGTTCTTCGTTTCCACAATCGATCTCAATATCATGAAAAAAATAATACAATAAAATGGCATCCTCATGTAGTTTACTCAAGAGTCCTCGTAGAACCTCCATCTCCCATTTCATCTTGGCAACAACTACTTATGAATCAACCTCCACACAAACACTTATTTTCTCACTTGAGTAGTAATATAAGCCAAGCTCATCTATCAATGCAATGTAATGAGCACAATGTAGACAACCCTCATCAGCTAACAAATTACCATATTGTATTATGATGAAATTTTATAAACTTAATAACATGTTGATATGAATATCCCTTCATTTTCATCAGCATTAGCCAATAAACATATTTTTGTATTACACATACTACAGTTGATAGTAATGCATAGCAAAAACATCAAAAGATTAGAATTTAAACTAATTTATTTATACACATGCATTGGTTAATCATCCACATCAAAATCAAGAAACATCACAATCCCCACTTTGCTTAATTTGTTGTGTCTATCATGGGATTAATTTTTGTGCATGTATTCTTCCCTTTAACCCATTTTCAATCCTATGAAGTTATTAATTATTGATACAAATGATTTTTTTGCTATGAAGTTATTAAATCTATCTCTAAAATCAATGTTTCAACCATGGTTATCCAAATGTTGGTTTCCATGAACTACATCAGATATGAAATAGGTTTTGGATCTATACACCAATGAATAAGGCAAGCACACCACCTATATTAGGTTATTTAATCTCAATGGATCTATTTCAAGGTATTTTATAATTATAGTAGATAAATTAGGTGTGGACACAAAGTCATCGATGGAAATGAAAACTCTAGATACATCAGGCACCTCATAATTTTGGAGAACAGAGTGAATTTTTTCTTAATGAAATCATTTGATTTGAAATTGGTTTTCAATGGACTAATATACATGTATGTAAAATGAGGAATCATACAACAAATGTGTCCAATTTATTGACAATATATGTCTCCAATATATAGATGAAAAAATTATATGTTTGAAAATAATTTTGACACGTTAAAAATATAAAGCTGAAAACAAAACACAAACTAAGATGATATGTGACTTGCTTGACAATATATGTCACCTAAGCATGGTCTCATAGAATTCAATGATGGCAGGATATGTAATGCACAACTATAGAAATGGACAACAAAAAATTAAGGGTAGAGAAATTAAGTATGAATTTGAGCATGATAGGTTTTAAGGGTTGTTGTTATAGATACATATACCAAATGTGGACTTCTAGAGAAACACAACAAATATTTGACAAAGTGCAAATAAAAGATATATGATGGTTGTTTATCATTAAGTGTTGATGTATCTTTTGAGAATCATCAATTTCAACTAGACGAATACGAATTAGTTAGAAATGACTATAGTTGAGACAGAAAGGTGACCATGTTGTATTTGGAGAGTCCTTCAGGAGTCAATTTTCTTATTATAGTGATCTAACTTACTATAGTTGAAGAGTGCCCACTATGATATGAAAAAATTATGTTTGATACAAGATAGCCAGATAACCAAGCAAAAAAACATTCATAGAGATTATTTTTTTGGGTTATGAAGTTCAATTGCATGATAATATTTGTCAAAAATATATAGCTAAAAACATTATATGTCTAAAAATAATCTTTACATGTTACAAATATATAGTTGAAAATAAAACATGGACTAAGAATGGCATATGACTTATTTAACAGTATATGTCACCTAAGCATGGTCTCAAAGAATGCAATGATGGCAGGATATGTAATGCACAACCATAAGAAAGATGTTTTAAAGCAACAATGGTAGGACATGTAATGGGGTATGGGCTGAGTAAAGAGTATTTGAGTGAGAATGAGTGAATGGGTTTAAAAGTGAGATGGATTCAGTTGATATATAATATGGTTCAAAGGACAAACTAGTAGTATAATGTAGGTTTTGTGCTCTAATTGTGCTCTTTGTAATCTAATGGGTAGAAAATAGTTGAGGGTATTAAAAATAAGAATGGATTCAAAAACGATAGGCTTTGAGGGATTTTTTTATAGATATATATACCAAGTGTGGACTTCTAGAGAAAACACAATAAACATTTGACAAAATGTAAATAAAAGACATAGGATGGTTGTTCCTCTTTCAGTGTTGATGCACCTTTTGATAATCATCCATTTCAACTTGAGGAATATAGTTAGTCACAAATGGCTATAGTTGGGAAAAAGAGGTGAACATGTTATATTTGAAGAGTCCTTCATGAGTTGGATTTTCTCATTCTAGTAATCTAACTTACTATAATGAGGAGTCCCGTCCAAGTGCATTAATCAACCCCAATGTTTCACCTCCATACTAGATATATCTGTGTTAAAAATAAATTGGAAATCAGAGCTCCTTACAATGAGACTACAGTCATGAACACTAAATAAAATCCATAGTAACTTGTAAGAGATAATAAAGTTATGTCTTTCCCTTGCAACTCTAACCTAGATACAAGTATATCATTTTCCATTTCAACTCTAATCGACTTATCAGTATATATCATTTTCCTTTCAATTTATAATCCACATATAAGTATACATCATTTTCCCTTCCAATTCTAACCCACTTACAGTATATCAATTTCCCTTCCAATTTTATCCCACTTACATTATATCAGTTTCCCTTCCAATTCTAACCCACATATAGTTATATATCATTTTTTTGCAAATGACTTGACAATATATGTCTTTCTATTTTAGGTCAGGTTGGTGATCATGGCATGCTCCATTAAAGTAAAAAATATCAACATAAAATTTGGATGGTATGAATGAACACTTTTGAAAACTAGAGTTATAAAAATCCATGGAAATTTTGAAAATGGTAAAGGGATATTTAAAGTTGGAAAATGTGGAATTAATGCATAGCTGAAGACTTATTGAGCTAACTTAGCCAAGTCTTTATGTTCTTGATCCAAAATAATCTTATAGAGAATCCTTTACAATCTAACAATGTCATCCAGAAAGACCTTTACCATTGAATTAGGATTGTAAGTGATCTTTGTGGCAGAAAAGCAAGCTATTTTGGTTAACTTATCCACTATAACAATGATCACATCATGATGATAAGTTGAGGGAGGTAAGCCTACAATAAAATCCCTAAAAATAGTATCCCACTTCCATTTTAGAATCTCATGAGGATATAATAATCACTTTGGATGTTGATCAGCCTTTACCCCTTGCACTCCAGAGAATGAACTTTAAAATCAATAATATCATGCCTCAAACTGACCCAATGGAATAATTGCCTTAACTCAACATGCATTTATTTAACTTCAAGGTGCGCTTGGTAAGGAGCTTTGTGATACTCAGATAGAATTAGCTCACAAAAGCCAATAGTTAAGGGAACATATATATGCCCTTTATGGCACAACAAACCATCCAATTCAAGAGAATAACCTTCAAATTTACTTTAAGAATCATACAAAAATCTAATAGTTGTCTTACTTCTTTATAGAGGTTATCCTTCAGAAGCTGCTCTAAAATCTGGCTTCTTAAGTCAGTTTGAAAACTCATTGTTACCAACTTATGGTACCATCTACTCAAAGTATTAATGACTACATTTTTCTTTCCTTTAAATTACATAATCTCATAATCATATTCACACAATAGTTCCATCCAATGCCTTTAACGTGCATTGAGGTTAGGTTGATTGAATAGATGATGTTGACTTAAATGACAGTCTTGAGTACAAAATGATGACCAAGTAAAAAGTATCACCACCATAAGTAAGCATGAATGATTATTTCAAATTCCATATCATGCATGGGGTATCTCATCTCATAATCCTTGAGTTTTTGATATTCAAAGGCTATCACTCTATCTTCTTACATGAGTACAACTCCTAATCCTTCTTTTGATGCATCAATGTAAACAAGGAATTTTCCTGTAGGATTAGGCACAACCAAAATTAATACACTAGTGAGTCATTATTTCAAAGACTAAAAATTTTCCTCACACTTTGTTAACCAAATAAACTTCTTCCCCTTTTTATAAAGTGAAATTATGGGATTCACAATGTGAGATAAATTCTCAACAAAACTTCTGCAATATTTTTCCAAACCCATGAAGTTACAAGCTTTTGCAACATTAGAAGGTGTTGGCCACTCCATAATGGCACAAATATTGGTAGGGTCAACAAATATTCCTTCTCATGAAATGATATGCCCAAGGTGTTTCACCTCAGACTATTCAAAGGTGCACTTCTCCAAGTTTCCAAATAATTGGTTTTCTCTTAACACCTATGAAACTTGTCTTAAGTGGTCCTCATGCTCTTCTTCATTATGTGAGTATATCGGAATGTCATCAAGGAAACCTAGCACAAACTGCTCTAGGAAGGTGCGAGACACTTCATTCATAAGGCTCATAATTGTTACTATGGAATTGGTCAATCCAAATGGTACCATTAAAAATTCATAATGCCAATACCGCATATAAAACACAGTCTTATGAATATCAAACTCTATAATACACAATTTATGGTATCTATATTTCAAATCAATCTTGGAGAACACTTTGGCTCCTTGCATTTAATCAAAAAAGTCATCAATTCTAGGAAAGGGATAATGATTCTTGATTGTAACCTTATTCAATTAGTGATAATCAACACATAACTAAAGGGATCCATCATTTTAGATTCACAAAGATGGTTGGTACTCCCTATGGGGACACACTAAGATAAATTGATCCTTTATTCAAGAGTTTCTCAAGTTGCAACTTGAGTTCACACAACTCCGGGGTGGTCATTCTATATGGTGCTTTCAAGATGGGCTTAGTCCCAGGTATTAAGTCAATGTGAAAATCTCCTGTGGAGGAGGTATACTTGATAATCCATTTGGAAACACATCAAGAAACTCCCATAAAATAGGATGGTCATCTAGAGAAGCCTTCTCTGACTCATTCGAATTATCACTCACCATGATAGTAAACAATCAACAACCCTTCCTTAAACTCTTCTTGATCTGCATCATAATGATCACGTGATGGGATATGGGTCTCTTGACCCCTGATATTACCATATACATCTTGAAGTCATCTTCACACTCAATAACCTTGTTATGATAATCCAACTTGGCTTTATGAGCTACAAGCCAATCCATACCCAAGACAACATCATAGGTTCCTAAAGGAATAATGTGCAAGTATATTGTGGTGGAGAATACACTCATGTTTAATACATAACTACTCACTAATGAGTTATTAGATAACTTGGCCCCAGAGGCCAACTTGACAACCCAAATTTCTAACTGCCTAATAACCACCAACCCACAACAATCCATAATAGAAGGAGAAATAAAGGAGTCTGAAGCTCCTGAATCAAACAAAACTAAAATTGAAATTCTTTCAATTATACTTTTGGTCTCTATGATCGTTTCTTAGTGTTTGGCTTGGTGGTCATCCACTACTATATAAATTGTCCTCGACCCACATCGCCCACTATCTGCTCTGACACTAGGGCCTTTTACCTGTTGGTAGTTAATGGTCCAAGAGGACACATATGAGGAATCAATAGCTACTTGGGAAGATGTTACACCTTTGAGGCTTTGGTATCCTCATCTATTTTAATGACTTCCAAGCAAAAGTCTGCATAAGGGGAATGGGATATAAGGTACCATTTTTCCTAAGTGTTAATCTTTGACAAAGAATACTATGAAATCATGATTTATATGTTCTAAATATTAAATTATGTTGTTAAGTCACATCCAACTGAGATGTGTAATGAATTATGAAGGCTTTTCATGTGTTAGGAACCATGAGAAAGACCTATTATCAATCATATTGCTTACTTATGAAATAATGATGCTTACATTTCTTTATGAAATGTCTATTTATGAAATTCAATTATGCCTATGAGATATATTGACTTAAATCATGTTGAATCATTAATTCTAAGATTATGAAATGGCAACTACTTGTGTATTGAATCATATCAAATTATCTACGTCTATGTTGATATTCCATGAATTATTCACTATGGTTAATTGATTGATTGCTTTGTTTGATTAAATTCTATAACTTCAACTATTAGGTTAGAGGAATTTGATGTGTGCATTGAGAGTGCTGAAACAAAAAAAAGGCCAATGAAGGAAAGAGACTAAACCAATCATGGTTATATCATTAAAACAACTTTACCCTTCTTAGACCTGTAATCATTTACCTAGTATGCCACCTAGTAGACGTAGCATTTGATTAGGTGGCTAGCCTTTAACCCTAATTGTGTAAACTTATTGTCGCTAAACATGAAGATATTGAAACCAACATATAGAATGCCTGGTGGTCGATTAGTAGATCTTCCTTTTATTGCCTTAGTACTAAAATCAAGTGGGGAAAAAGTGAGTCTTGGAAGCAACCGACAAAGCTTGTGAAGCCACCTTGCACCTTAATGGACCATGAAAAGGAATGTCCCTTAATAAAACATGGGTTGGAAAGTGGTTAGTGGTTAGATGATTCTCAAGCGTATATAAGTAGGATTCAAACTCCCTTTGTTTATGAATTTTTTTCCAAATTGAAAAAAAAAGTTAGACTTAGCATTGGAGAAGGAGAAGCAACAAATAAGAATTGTTGGTTAGGAGAGTCGGGTCTAGACAATTGAAGGATAGTGGCTAAGTGGTCTGAAGGTTGATAGGTGGGCTTCCTAGCAACTTATGTTTTTTATTGTTCATTTAGAATGAAATGTTTATACTCTCTGTTTGATCTTCTTGCTTTCAAGAGAATAAAACCACTTGGTTTATTCTGTCTATTTTATTATTTACCCATGGTTGAGCATTCGCCACCAAGTAGTGCTTGTCCATTTGAGGGCCTTGGAGATATTGTTCCTCCTTACTTTGAATGAAATGATTATGTTTCTTTATTTATTCTCTTGCTTACAAGAGAATAAGACCACTAGGTTTATTTTACCTATCTTATTATCTTTCCATGGTTGTGTAGTGGTTACCATGTAGTTCTTTGCCCAGTTTAGGGATTTGGAGAGATTATTTACCTCCTCGCTTGATTTGGATGTTTCATCCTTTTGCTTAAAGTGTATTAGTGTTGTTGTGACATGGTACAATGGTTGTCTATGAGCAACATCTTCATGGTGGAAGAATGTCAAGCCCTCCTATGATGGGCATGGTGGTAGAATGTTTGATCCTCTTGTGAATGTCCCAGTGGAATTTGTTAAGCCCTCTCATGAGGAGACATAATAGTAGACTGATTAACCCTCCCATGACTATTGTATGGAAGCAATAAAGTGAGTTATCCTCTTGCTGCTCCCACAAATGGCCGGCCTTGTTATGTTGTAAAATTTTGTCTGCTAGTTTATATTTTTGAAAGCTTAGCTTCACTTGAATGATCATTTGAATGCTTATTTACTTTGTAATCAGACTGGGAGTCTATTGCGATAAGAATCGAGAATAAGATTTTAGGTGATGCATGGCCTTTCCCTTGTGTTAGGATACCCTTACTTAGATATCCACACTTTCCTTTACCAAGTGATATAAACATGCTCGAAGTTGGGAGTCTCAAGCTCGCCGGTGTCTAGAGCAGCAACTCAATAATGAAAAAAGGTTGGGCAATGAGCCTTTCGTCTTATGGCCAGCAGATGCTTGGGAATGAATGAAGAACATCGTTGAAGATTGACTAGTCTTCCATTATTTAATTAGGCCAGGAGGTGTGCCTCTTATGTAAATGAATGGATGAAATCTGATGTATTAATAATGCTTTAGCAACCAACCTACTTGTAATATACTTAACAAAAGAAAGAGTCTCAATATTATTCCAACTATGGATTAAGATATATGTTTCTAGTTACTAAAACTTCAGTGTTAAATTGAGTTGTATTTGTTATGATTACATGGTTTACAAGACCTTGGGAAGGATCCTATATGTA
Source organism: Torreya grandis (assembly GCA_037957365.1). Classification (NCBI taxonomy): domain Eukaryota; kingdom Viridiplantae; phylum Streptophyta; class Pinopsida; order Cupressales; family Taxaceae; genus Torreya; species Torreya grandis. The sequence continues at coordinate 1,201,322 of JARHVA010002897.1, forward strand.
TAAAATATTCTTTAACCTTTTGGGCTCTTTTAATTAAATTGACAGATTATTTTCCTTGCTTAAATATTTGTCTTAAGTGGTTTGTTAGTAAGTAATATGTCTCTCTTTATGATATGAATGTGATGTGGTTTAATGAATCAAACTTATCTTATTGAGAAGAACTCAAGTAAATAGCTACGAGTCTGTTATTGAGAATGACATTATCGCTTGACTAAATAGTCATAATGTAGATGATTCTATGCTAAAATACGTTTTATGGAAGTCCTAGATTGAGGCATTTATAAAGTTATATGCTAGAAACCTTCCTCATAAACTTAAAGTGAAAGATGAAGTACTATTAATCTTTATTGTTTGAGTTACTTTTGCTTCATAGCAAATTATGTCATTTGATCCCTTTTCCCTTGAATGGAATGAAATGAGCTAAGGCCATTATCGAGCCTTTAAAGCAGTCCTCATTTTGAGTGGATTTCCTTTTAACCATTGAGTTTTTAATGAAAAGTTGAGTCTCTCATATGGTTTGCATAATCGACTAAACTAATGAGAATATTGGTTTAGCATCGAAGGAGTATTTTACCTTGGCACCTTCTTGTCCTATAGTTTATGTGATGCAAACTTAGCTTAGTAAAATCCATTCGAAGCAACGAAGACTCTGCCTAGATCTTACAGTCGGAAGTAGCTAATGCAGGGTTTTATTTATTTGCCTTAGCCAAGTTTTCATTCATTGAGTCATCTTTGAGTTTTCCTTTGGTTGTGCCTTAGTCAATTTATGACTTCAACTGCACCTAGTTTTTCCTTCGTCTCGACCTTAATTATTTGTCGACTTCTTTATGTAGCATGCTACCTTAGTCGGGCCTTTCTTGGTGACTCAATTATCCACTTGAACTTTGCCTTCATCACTTTTAAACCAGTCATTGTGCAGCATTTACCTTAGCTAATATAAAGTTGACTACTCAACCTACTCAATTGATTAGAGCTTCATGCTCTTAAGTTTGGGAAAAGGGCTAAGTCTTAGCAAAAAGATAGCACTTTTTTAGAAGAAGTTGGCTTTCAGTGGAAGTTAGTCGAAAGTTATGCGCAAGTCTAAGTAGTCATAGCTTTTGTTCTGAATAAAAGCACTGAAGACCTTTAGGCCTTCACTAAATTTATCATGACTTGGTCGGAGTAAAGATGCTAACAAAAATACTGAAAACCCATGTTATTCCTTGAGCTTTTTTGCCTTAGTCAATTTCGTGACTTTTGACAAGTGGTTCGGAGGAAGCCACGTGTCTCCATCTTGCTAACTCAAGAGTAAAATCAGCATGGTCTAATGTATGGTCAATATTGGGCTAGCAAGCGAGTGGGATGTTGTAACATGGCATCATCCCAACAACTCATAATCCTAGATAAGACCATACAAAATGTGAAGCCGCTGGACTAGCAGGCAAGTGGGATGTTATCACATGACATCATCTTGATAACTCATGAACTCGAAGATGATCGTATAGGAAGCTGACCTCCAGGGCAATGGACAAACAAGATATTGCCACATGGTATCATCCCAACAACCTATGATCTTAGAGTTGACCATACAAGGAGCTTGCCTTCGAGGCGATGGGCAAGTGAAATGTTGCCACATGACATCATCATGACAACCTACAATCCCAAAGTTGATCATACAAGGAACTTGCCTCTAGGATGACAGGTTAGCAAGATGTTGTCACATGGCATCATCCTAATGACATATAGTCACATCAAAGTTCGTGTTGAGAGTAAAGCCTCTGGATTAGCGAGATGTTACCATGTGGCATCACCTCGATGATCCGTAGTCTTGGGGCTATAGGTGCAAAGCAAAAGATCATTAGACCAATGGGTAAGTGGTGGGGTATCAAATGGCAAGAGAGGTCCTTGGAAGCTCGAAGAAAAGCTAACGTGGCCTTGGAGCTTTGCCACGTAGATGTCAACTATGTTAGCCTTGACCTAGGTTTATTTTGATGACCGTTTCAACATCATGAGTGTAATAATCTTTAGTGCAAGCTAGCGAATGGGATTTGAAGTGCTTGGCTGAACAATTAAAACTTTTGACTTCTTAATCGGTGGCATGTATTTGATTACAAAATGGTGGCAATTCTAAGAATTTGTGGACATGAATATAAGATTGACATGAATTCATGTATTCACTCATCCTTTGTGTTTAGTTGTTCGTGTTTTAATTTGTGTCGTATTTGTTGTTTTAAAAAAAAACGGGCATGACATGTATGATATTGACAATTACAAAGTGCTTAAGCAATTATAAAAGATGCATTAGAAAATGAAGAAAGTATTAAGATAATCAAAATGGGAGTGACATATAAATACCCCAAAACATTGATAACCAAGTTTTTAATACTTTAAAAGAAGCGTTTATGTAAATTTTTAATACGTTAATGGTATTTCAACACAAATAATTAGTTTTCATTAAAAGTTTTTGGAAAAATTGAATGGAGATTATAGAATTTTTTTGCAATCATGACAAAAGTTTGTTTAAACACCAAAAAAAACCCAAATTACATGTATTGCATGTGTTTTTAACTATAAAAAGCTTTTTTATAACCTTTATCTCGTGCATGTGTGTTTCCAACTATAAGGAACAATCTTTATTAGTTCCTTCATAGCCTCTCTCATTTAGTTCAAGTTTCAATTGGACAAAAGAAGGGATATCATAACAATTTGGTCTTGGATACCAAAAGATTCATACACTTTTCCAATTTAATGTTCAAACCAATGTAAGTCATTTACCAATGTGGATGCCCACATGTATTGGGGGGTGATATGGCAAGTCTTTACTAATAGTAGGCCCCAATAAAAATAAATGATGAGTTTTGTTGTTGTGACAAGCTTCTCAATAGATGTTCAGTATTATGATAGGACATATATAAATAAATCAATATTTTTATAAATAATTTCGCTGACATCAATACACACTAAATTTGTGTGTGCTAATTAAACTCACTCATATTAAAACATTCTTTAAATTATTTATACGAATAAATACAAAAAACCCCAATAACACCCCAATAACTTTATTTGTTTTTAATATAATTTGTCTTCACATAAAAAAATGAAAAAAAGAATTTTATGACATCAATTCATATTTGACTTATCATCAATTTTTATATGATATTATAATATATTATTTTAAATATAAAATTTATAAAAATATATATATTTAAAATATTTTATATATTATTCAAATGTATTTTAAAAATATATTTATTTTTTATTTATTTAATTTTTTATATTTATTTAAAAAATTCTAAAATATTCAAATTTTTAAAACTTTTATATTTATTTTATGAAAGATTAAGATACTATAATCCTCTTTACTATGATATAAACATAATTAAACGAAAATCAACATTTACCAAAAATTGATTTCTTCCACATTTTATTTATATTTCTAATAAACATAATTAAACAACTCATAATCATACATTTACCAAAAATTGATTTCTTCCACATTTTATTTATATTTCATAAGTATTAATAATTCTTCAATTTTTATTGAATAATATATATTTTTGAATCAATTACAAAAGACACATACGATACATAGTTATTGAAACCTATTCAAATGTCTTAATAGAAACAACCTTTATATTAAATTAATTCAAAATCTTCTTTTTCCCTATAGTTCGGAAAATCTACATGGCTATCTACCTTGGTGAAGTTAAAGAGCACAATTATAGGATCCTCTCCCATAATCCTCTGCAAAATGTTACTCCATTCGTGGCCTTGGGTATAAAATATCAGGAAGCAGCAGAGGGGTTTGCAGAGCAAAAATCCTGTTAGACTATCTGTGGAAGCCAAGAAAAGTGACAAGGCTCCGTTCAGTTCGACAGGGGCCAAGAGAAAGTCAAATCTCGGGATCATTGTGCCAAAGCCCTGGAAAATAACTTCGCCTTGAACATGGCTCAAAGAGTTCAGATCTAGATAGTCATAAAAAAGCTAAATGCCATTGTGAAAGTTCAACTTAAAATGGACAAAAAGAAAGAAATGTTAACGCTGGATAAGTTGAGAAGATTTTGCCTCGTTCAGGGAGTACAAAAACTAGTAAAAACGTTCAGGCAATTACCTACAGAGGTGCCGGCAACTGTACCAGGTTGCGCAATAACATTTGAATTATATTGTCTCTAATGTTTCTTCCTCCGACAATGAATTATATTAACATTTGAACAATGTCGAATAAACAATTACAATCACATTTTTCAATTAATATCTTCCTTTATTCGTGTATCTTCTGTAGTCGAGTCACAAGGAGTTGGTGTTGGAACTGTTGCCGATGTTGCAACTTGCAGGTACCATGAATTCCATGCGTTCACGTAGTGCCCCAACATCTGCTCCAAAGCTGCGCACCTCAAAATAACAACAATTAATATAATACAAGTCACTTTCAGATTTTAAGTTGAAAAACAATACAATAATGAATCATCCAAGATTCAGAAAGGATTGAGTTAAAAATTTAGTACACATCAAAGATTCTAATATTTCTAGAATCCATACAATAATAATAATTTTTGGAGTAAAAATTTTATACACATCAAAAATCTAATATTTCCTCAATCCATACACAATTTTTCCAAAAAAAAATTATTACTATAATCCTATAGAAAAACAAACTGAATAGTTTTAAAATTGCAGTGAAGAGCAAACTAAATACTTCGAAAATTGCATGAAGTAAAATCTTCCGCTAAAAAAGTAGAGCAGCGATTGTTTAAAAAGTTTATTTTATGCAAGGGTGGGGGCTGTTACATTTCAATCATTATAAATATTATTTTTATTCACATTTATATATATATTTATGTAAATATAAAATGATAATTTATAAATTATTAAAAAAAAAAAAAATTATAAATAATATTTTTACTTACATTAAAATATACATATAGGAAATGATAACTTACAAATTACCAAAAGAACTCCTATTTTTCGTCTTAACAGAAAAGCAAGGAATCCCAAAAATTATATTAGAAATATATATATATATATATATATATATATATATATATATATATATATTCTTATTTTTACTCTGCAATGAAAAAATTTAGTTTACATTTACCTTGATTTTGATAGTGCAAGGGAAACGGCGTTAGATTTTGAGAGCATTCCCCATCAGACTGGTCACGCTCTGAAGATTGAGGGAACGTCGTAATACTAGCCATGCATTGCTGTTGTAAACGGAACGGACAAAACGGTCCGAAGGAAAAAGAAGCAGCCTTTTTCCTTGACGAAATCCCTGGCCTGTTAAACTTGCCAGCTTCCAAAGATTTGGTTTCGGAAACCGAAGCCGAAGTGCTATAGTTGTGGGTTTGTTGTGAATCGGTTGTCCATTCCCTCCATCCTCCAGACGTTCCAAGTGTTACGCTGGTAGGCATCCTTGGAGTGGAATTATGAGGCACCGGCACAGGCATGGAAGAGCCTTCGCGCGGATACAGTGCAACGGGATTATACACGGCCCTAACTACATTCGTGCATCGGGGTTGCACAAGCTTCGGCGTCGGCCATCTTTTGGCTGCTTGGACGGCAGGAGCTTCCAAACTGTCGTCGTCGCGTGACCAGGCCATCTTTGTTTTCGCGCCAGCCGTTGTGTTCGTATTGGTCGAGAGCACGGTGCCAAAATGCCTTTTCTTGCCGGCCATTTCTGTAAACAACCGTGCACGGCAAATGTTTAAAGTTGAAAAACATTGAATCTCACAAGTGGAATTGGAAGTGGAGATCCTGAAAGAAAATATTGCATACTAGAGGGATACTTTGCGCTGTCCTTCACTCCCAGCCATTTGAACGCGGGCTTTCTATTCTCAGCGCTGTGAGTCTGTTGCAACGACAATACTGGCGCGTGTAAGATATGGTATTCCTCGCCAAATGTAGCTATGGATTCCACTGGAATATGCGTTTACCTTTTCTATGAGATTCAGTGATGAGAGGACGTTTGCAATGTCGTACAGGCGTCTCACTTTCGCTGCAAAATATTAAATATATTCCACAGTGCATAAATAGTTAAAACCAAGTTTCTGGAAACTGGAGAGACGTGTAATAAGTTTGCCGGATTTATTTCGAAAATGAGTTTGAAGGACGCAAGATTTACTTTTAAGTTTGGCCGATTCCTTGCATTCGCCTAGCAGAAGCCTAGCGGCGTCTTCCAATGAAACAATGTGAGCCTGTGGCGGGATAATTTAGAATTTGAGGCTTTGAACATTTAAAAAATGAGGAAAAATCAGTGTGAGAAAGGGTCTGAAACAGCAGTGAAGTATGGAAAGCCGTACCTGTGTGACGAGGAAAAGCTGCACGAATTTCTGCGTGAGAAGGCCCAGAGATTTCTCGCGCCGGCAATCTGCACAAATATATTGAGAGATCAACATGATGTTTATTCTGATTCAAGCAACTAAAGCCCGTACCGAATGAATATGTGGACTCTTTTACCTGCTTTGCATTTGGAAGGACTGCTACCCTTGGAGGGCTCCGTGATAACTGAAACGGGACTGCTTTTGTTCATTGTGCGTTTGCCTGGTTGCCGTTTTACATTCTCCAAAGGGGCACAATTCTCATTTGATGAATGCTCTTCTTCATCGCTATCGGAGGCCAAACACACCTGTCACAAAAGCTACCATTAGTTAATAAATTCGCCTTGCAAAGATTTCCAGCTAAATACTTAATACTTACAGGGTTCAAAGAAAGAATGCCAAAACAAACAGTTCTTCTCGCCTAGAGATCTATTGCTAAAGGTAGAAAACCTGGACAAGCCATTTATGTTTGGTTTAGAATGGAAGCGCGGTGGGATAAAGAGCGTACCCTGGCATCATTCATTTTAATTTCAGACAGATTGGCTAGATTATTCACTCCGTTCAGAGCCTCTCCATCTAGAGCTGCCTCCTGCAAATAACGATTGGGAAAGGAATGTGAATATTCACTCCTCCATTTTAACATTTTTAAAATAACGCTAACGTAAACTTTAAGCAACATACGCGTAGCTTTTCAAGAGCCTTAGGAATTCCCTCGTAGCCTTTCCAAGTATACCGATTCTTCGCCTTTCTAACCAAAACCTGTAAAAACCTGCATGAATAGGAAGCAATCAAAGGCGAAAAAAGAACAAAAAGCAAAGTTCAACGGTAGAACAGAATACTAACCCCAACGCTTTCCAAAACGTTTACAATATCATATATCCGGCGCCTTTCCACGCCTAAACGGCACGCTGCCTCGTCGAGGCAAATCGAATCTACTTTCTCCTGCGTGTAATGATTCAAAAAACTGCACACGGGAGGCCATTAACACCTTGAATCCACAACAAGATCTAATAGCATCAGTCTAGAGGAAATCTTTACTTACTTGACGCACAACAACCCTAACGATTTCTCCTTCCTGCTGTAAGTCTGAGGCTTGCCATCCGTATCGTAGTAACAAGGCATTTCCGCGGAGTTTTCCACTGCATTCAAGATCGCATTCTCAACCTGTACTTTATTCTCCGATTGCTGCCTCACTTAAACGCACCCCATCTACCTCATCCACAGGACATCCTTTGAGCGTGAAGCATTCAACGACCCGAAAACCTGGATTTCCAAAAGAAATCTTCGGAAAATTAAGAAAAATGCTTTGACCGGACTCGAACCTTGGACGAAAATACAAGAAACATTTCCACGCCCTCACTCTCGATCAAGAAAAGAAAAGAAAACATAAATATCGGATCAAGATCGGTTTATCTTCTGATCTTTAATGCCAAATCCGAGGCCAAGATTTCAAGAAAATTGCGATATCCAACCCACAAAAAATTCCCTTTCAACCCAAAAAGAAAAAGGAAATAAAATCTAACGGAGAAAGACTCACTTCAAAATTGTAGTGGGAAAGCAAAGGCGGGAGAAGAGCCGAAATTAAAAAATAAATAAATGGTGGACACAGCATAATGATCGCGCGCGGGACAGATACCATAATTTTGGACTGCTCGCTTTATTAACGCAAAATGACCTCGCTGTCGCGGTGAAAATAGAAGGCACGTGCTTGCTTACTCACAATCACGTGCTATTCAAATTTTATAAAAGTGGCATGTACGTTGAAAACAATGAAAAACTCAATCCTACGCGCTCTCCCTCTTCCTCGTGGACCCGTCCCCTAAGCTCCGGCGCCCGCCACGCGGCATCCCGAGTCTGAGACTTGGTGAGGATGGAGATTTAAATGTGGAATTATGGCGGGAGATTTGGCACACAATTTGAGAGGGATAGAACGTGGGCTTGAGCCCTTTGCCACCTCACGAGATCCACCGCATTCACAGCGCAAAACTTGTTTAAATCATCTAATCATCTATTGAAACAACGCGGGAAATAACATTTACATTTTCAAGTTTGACCTAGCAATCTATGGATATTATTAGCAGGCTCTAAGTACTTATACCTCTATTTTTTTTTTTTTTAACTCATCAAATGAATTGGTTGTACGCTAAGTTTAATACATAACGTGAAAGCAATGATAACAAAGGTGTTATGCGCCAAGTTTTTAGAGGAGTTAGTAGATTTTGTTCTTATTTGTTATTGATTGCGATTGCTTCAAAAGCAAGTGGATATAAAACCTTTTCATACCTTGCACAAAAAATAAAAACAAAGATAGGAATTAAAAGATTGAGATTGCAATGTACAAGTAAAGATATGAATTAAATATAATCTCACATAAAATATTATGTTCAGTATGCACTACAGATTGCAATGTACAAGTAGAGCTATGAATTAAATCTAATCTCAAGTAAAATATTATGTTTAGTATGGAAAATAAATGTAGTTTTTAATAAAGAAAGGGAGAGCTATTACATAGGGCAATTGTAGTTGTTGTAGCTAGTCATTGTTTAGGCATTTCTATTACATATTGGTTACAAAAGTTGTTCATTTTGTCTTACAATTAATTGTCTTTAGTTTGAGCTGAACAGTTAACAAATGCAAGGGAATAAATTATCTTCTGTAGAAGTTTGTATATTAAATGCTTATTGGTGTTCTTTACATAGAATGTTTTGATCATTGAATTTGAGTTATGGGATGTATGTTAAGATTGTTTTTTCTTCATCAAAGACAATTGACTCGAATAAGTAACTATTATGTATATATTGTTCTATTCACTATGAATAATTCAACAAACTTGTTTTCTTCTCTTTATCTATTCATATGTTTCCTTTCCAAATTAATTATTTGTTTAGCATGTTAACAAACATATACATTTATTTTTCAATATATTTTCATTATGAGGTTTGTGGTTTTTGTTGGTTGCCTTTGGAAGTAGAGGCCTTTTTTTAGAAGTTGTTTTTTTAAATACATTTTTTTGCAACGGTTCATTTGATTTGTTTCAAGTCTTGTTACAAGTAATCATGTTTGGACAAAGCAATAAAATAAAAAACATGAAATTAGAAACAAAAGCTAGTCAAGAATCAACAATGACTTTATCTGGGGCCAATGAAACAGATTCTGCTTAGCAACAATAACAAAAATGGTGATGCTTGAATAATTTTTGTTTTTTCTCTATTAGCTATTCAATATTTTTTTTGTTGACAAAAAAGAAAAATACTAATTTTTTACTTATATTCTTGTCATTATGTTGTTAGTAAGAATGTTTGTTTCTTTTTTCTTTTACGGTGTGAACATAAATAGTTCATGCACGCACAATATTATACATTTATGCTAGTAAAGTTGTTAGTGCTTTTGAAGGGGATATTTTAATAGTTTATGACCACCCACTCATATTATAAATCTTGCTTCCCCAATCAAGGTGAAGATATTGCACATTGATTTGGTCAATGTGCATGGACAACTGAAAATAACAATAAACATTAGCAAAAAATTAATCCAAAAATTTCAAACATACATTGCTCCAGGGAAAGTATTCAGGTTTCAAAATTCTTGATCAAGGAAAAATCAAAATATGAAAGAGGAAATTTTATCTTTTACATTGTATTGACTAAAAAATAAAGTATAGAAAACATACCTATGGTTTACAAAAAATGTAAACTTATACCTGAAGCGCAATTGATAATATCATAGCATCAGATGATTCATTCTTAGTAGGCTTGTTTGGAGCCTTGATAACAAGTTGTCAACAAATAAATAAAAAGTTTAAATTGCATGTTAAGGATGGAGAAGTAGAATACAGCACCATAGTTGTGAGTCTATATTAATTTGCACTTTGATTTTATCTACAATCATGTTTTTGTTTATTTACTAATTCACTGTTACTGTTTGTTTTTAGATTCAAGTTGGTGAACAACATCAACAAGTTTGCCATGCAGTATGAGACCAACTTGTGTCCAAAAACTAACCCATGTACATTTTTAAAAATGTCATACATAGAGGTCCAAAAGGTTCTCAGTCACTAAGAACAAATTACGCTTTATTTGTTATACCATTGGTTGATGAAAGCATAAAAAAATATTTGCAGACAATCATTACAACAAACATTGAGGCAAGTGTTGTTTGTTTTTCTCTCTCTCTCTTTATTCTTCTAGTAAATTAGAAAATCTTACAATTGTGTTTTTTGTTATTCCTTGAACAAGTTGAGAAAAAACAATTTATTAGTAGTAACATTTTCAGGTTAGTGGAACACTAAAACCACAATATATATATATATCTAACTCTATTTTAGCTAGTACACAAATCTACAAATAGATCTCGAGCATGATGGTTCTTTACATTGTCCAATCTATCCATTAAATTCAGGACATTATTTTGTTCATGCATTGACGTGCAATGTCTATACAAGAGACAAGAAGATTGAATTTATTTTGAAAAAACATTTGCTCGAGACTTTATTATTAGAGGTACAATCATTGAGAGGGGGGGTGAATTAGTAAGCTTGGATATTTCAATTTCAATTTCAATCCTTTCAAATAATCAACGTATATCAACTTGATCAAGTAAGATTAACAAGAGATTTCATTAATTCAATGCATACACAATATCAAACACATAACACATAGTTCATGTGGGAAACCCTAATGGGGAATAAAACCCGCTCTCAACCCTGCAATACATGGACTACTTATCCTATAAGAAATTACAAATAAGAGACTGGTCAACTCCTTTAGACTAGTAAACCTTGATCATATCCTCTTAACCAAAGCCCTTTAGTGAAACACCTATTTCACATGGAGTAACTGCCCCTAAGAAAAATCAAGTCCTTTAGACCCTCTTTTGAACACGTCCACCTTAGAAATGATATCTTCAACACCTAATGATGGATATATGATTATCTAACCTTGCACAAAATTCCTCTCTATCTCATATAGGCCTCTCACATAGACATGTCACAATCTCACTCCTTTTACTCAAATTGTCCTCATATGCACACTCAAACCTCTTCGCATATCCTCAATCTACAAGAGCACTTTTCTGACATAAAAAATATGACCTATAGGTCATACATAGAGTCATCAATTGGCTCCACTCATTAATTCATCAATTGGGTAATCTACCTCCCCTTCACTCCATAATTCTCACATACAACTTGCACAAGTCTTCTCAAAAGTCTTCCACACACCTAGAAACCATCACATTTGGTTTCACTATTTATAGAGAATTCATGAATTATCAAGTCCAAAATATTTCTTTATTGGTCATAATACATGCATTCACCCTTAAATCATCTTATATGGGTCACACTTAAGCATAACACACTTTCAAATAGGCTTAAGTCACTTTTAGGTCCTATGGAGACCCATTCACCTCTTTGACACTTTTTCGAGCAAACTAAGAATAAAGTACCAATTACAAATACATAGACCCATTTCAAATGACCCCTTTGAAATCCTTAAATAATCATAGTCACCAAAACACTCTTTTACTAAAGTACAATTTGCTTAAACAACATTATGTGCATACAATCACCATGAATGAATACACCGTTGACTTGTAAACCTTTGTTCATACTAAATATGATTAGTCAAACATTCATAATGCACATATATGGTACTCATGAGAGTCTAAAACAATCCCAAATATTTAATTCATCGTGATATATCAAAACAATAATTAAACAAGCTCAATAATTTTTCTCAGGTTACTTGCAAAACATAGTCGAACACATAGTCAACTTTGGAGATTAATATCTTTATCTATACATACATTTAAACATTCAAATTCATATTTATAGATGTTCATTGGAGTACTCTACCACTTTTATTTTCACACCATGAGCAAATTCATTTTGGATCAAAATATATGGTCTAAAAACCATAAACTAGTTTTTCCCTTTGTTAAATTCAAATATTCAAATGCAAACAAACATAATTAAACATCAAACAATGTGCTTGCATATCATGCTCTCACATATTTAGATTTATCATGCACCATCGATCTTATTTGACCTTTATTATATGGTGTGTCAATGTCCAAATGTTAAACTTTGAACAGTTGACCTCATCTCGTGCAATCTAGTAACTTTGACTCAATGTGCATCGTCGATCTCTATGGGATTGTCCTTACTTTAACAATACTAGACAATAGTCACTTTAACCTCTTGAATTTAGTGGGCACCATTGATCTCGATCAATATGAACACCCATTAATTGTTGATATTTGGAAGAAGCTCTATCATTATCTGTACTTGACATCAAACTTCTAACATTTTAACCTTTTTGACTTATTGCACATCATAGATCTAGATGTATGAACTCTTGTGCACCATCGATCTCTACAGATCAAGTAGGTATTTATCATGTAGCATACACCATTCGATCAATCTGTAAAATCACTCATGATTCATAGGATATCCATTTGGTCCTAGTCTTTACCATTCTCAAATTTGGCTAAGTATGGGGACCATTGCAAATTTTGGTTGAAAGGCCAACTTTGCACCTCCACATCTTTTACTTCACTCAATCGCATGTTCTAAATTTTAGATTATATGATCTCATTACATAGGATAATCTAACCATGTGTCAATATACTATTATAACCCTCACATGTGTGAGATATAATGACATTAAATGCCTCCTTAGATTTATCTGTTCACAGAGCCAACTATGTCAAAAACTATTTGGAAAGACCAACTTTGCACATGCATAGCTTTTGTTATGCTTCAGTACTTGACCTAAAAGTTAGTGAAAATTAAATAGTTAAAAAACTAAATAAACCCATATGATCACGATCTCCTAAAACATCCACACATGTGAGATATGCCACCATCAAAATGCCTACTCAATTTTTCTTGCCATATTGTAAATTTGGCTAAGTATGGGAAAACACTGTCAAAATCCCTGAGAGCCTAACTTTGCACTTACATCTCTTTTTTTTCACTTCATCACTAGACTTGAGACTTTGTGCATAGAAACTAGGGACTAATTTGATCACAACCATATGACCAAGGCCCTAACTAATCCACGTGTGGTAATGGTGATGTCAACAAACTACCTACTCAAATATTTTGCCACTAAACCCAAAATGTCTACATAAAAACAATGATCAACCAAATGAAATCCACTCATCCACACAAGCATTAAAATCGTATAAAAGCTCTTATGGGACCTCTTGAACATGATCAATATACCATACTCATCTTAAAACATATTTAATCATGCTAAAATAGAAGATCAACCAAGGCAACTTCAAGCATATTAGGTGATGCAGGGCTCCTCAGACTGAAATTATCTTCATATATAAATCAAAATGACGACCCTGTAGAGTCCGTAATTTCAAGTCATTCACAGTTGCACACAGAATTACAAGATATGGGCCTAGTAGAGATATATGGAAAGCTTGGGGAATGGAGAATTTGAATGCACTGATTCTGCATACTTGTCGCTATTTGACTTAACCAGTATAAAAATTTAGACTTAAACAGGCCAGAGCCATTATTGATCGAAATATCATAAGAAATCTGAGAGTGTGGGTCCTCAAAGACATACTAACAAGCCTTTTAACCATTTTTTTGAAACAGAGGCATACTGAGCAAAGAATGAAACAAATAGATCAGAAATGGCATGCTTATTCTAACTACCAAATCCCTGTTGTTTGAATTTTTGCACATTATATATACATTTGTTCTCAATCTGCATTTCCTTATCTACAAGAATATATATAGTCAGGCATTTTTCCTTCGACTCAGCTCCTGATCTGTCCAACATATCCAATGACGGTGCTTCTCCAACATCAGCCTGGCCGTTTCTATCTCTGATGGCTCCAAAGCCATCCCAAATCAAATCTCAAGTCCATTTGATGGATTCAGCTGAAAATGAAACCCCTCGTCTTACTCTCTCACAGGTTGGGTCTTATAAAATACACCTCTTCGACTCGGGCTCGACCAAAACAATTCATCACAACTCAACACTTTGGCCATGGTCAACGGCCTCTACCAATATCCCTCTTCATCATATGATGTCTTGCGCTCTTTCACCCATGCACTACAAGCTGTTTCAACCATTGGCTTCTCTATATCTCCAACACTGTGAAATCTTCTACAAATAATGACGCACAAAACAAACTCACGTTTGTTAGAAATGTAAAAACAATAACACCCCATCCATCAATAACATTTACAAAGTCAATCTGTGTTTTTGCCCAGCCCATGGGTCATCGCCCTTTCAGGACTGCGATTAACAAAAGTCATGTTTTCCTATGGCACGGGCTCTTCAGAACATAGACCTTGCCAAATAAATTAGCACTTCATCTGTCTAATCGTGGTGCCACAACGTTTGCCATAGCCCAATGGCAACTGCGTTCCTCTATTTTTCTTTGTCATTCTCACAGCTCGAGCCTTATCTTCATTTTGCATTCTATCATGGGAAATTAAATCCCACGGTCAAAAATAGAATAATACAGGCCGAATGGCCTTTTTGACTCCTCTTCTCCCTCCTGGAGATCCTCCTCTATTTTTCCTCTTCATCCCTCTCATCCTCCTTAATGAACTCTCCCAAGGTAGGCGCCAGCTATACTATGCTTAGAAAGTCTTCCTGGAATTTTTCAACAGCTTCAGCAGCCTCCTAAAGTGACTCAACAATACTTCAATCCAAGAATCCAACTAATACACACTAATTATGTTTTGATTCACCTTATTTTTCAACGGCTTATTTTGCCCAAAATATCATTTTTTTAAAAATTACAATTTGAATTACAACTGCTGTAGGAAAACTCATTTAATATACTTGAGATAAAATGAAATATATTATGCACCCGTAGATGCTCCTGCATCATTAGGACAAGCACATTGCACACTTTGTCATTGTCACTTAGACTATCAAGGCACTTCATCCACTCACTTGGACAAATACATGACATCACTATGACATCATTGACAATACTTCAATAATCTCCCCTTTTGGCATTGATGACAACACCCATCAATATACAACTCACCTTTCTTCTCTCTCTTCAAGAACTCTGATAATAGAAACTTTCTCCCCCTCTGACACAATGACAAAGTGGGAAACAAATTATCCTGAGGACCTAAAAATACTACCAATAGGATATGACCATCTTATAAAGATGGTACAAACTCACCCTTACCTTCAGCGTACCTCTTCTCACCTTGACAACTTTTTCTTACTCCATGCCAGCACTCTCTTCAACCAATGAAGAAAGAAAACACAAAAACACTGAAATATGATGGAAATCACCAATAAACATATGAAAGGGACTCCCTTTAATATCTCTAATCCATTATACCTCTTGATCATCTTTAGATCTCCATACACCATGAAGAACCACCATACAGGCTTACTAGGTTTCTCTCTCAAAACACTTTCATGACCACCAACAGAACTTCATGCCACTCACAAAATAGGACATATGATCTCAATAAACTTGATAAATCTTCTAGAAACACTCATACATTGATATTTTGGATAAATTGATCAAAAATCACTCTTCTTCTTCCTAGGCATGTCTAGACTCCTTGTAGCCCTGCCTGGAACTTGCAGAGCCCACAACATTCAATGGACATATCTTTATGATATAAAAATTCATATCTAGAGAATTATCATGTGCCCATTTAATAAAACTAATTTTCATCACCTAGATCATCATTTGTAATATACCTCCTTAACAAACCAACTTACCAATTAGGCCTCCAAATAGATAAAAATTTGAATAACTTGAGAACCATAGACCTTTAAATCTCTATGAAGCATGGTTTGACAACCCATTTAGCCCATTCAAAAAATTAAGAAGCCTTAGATCTCATATCATAAGGTAGACCACTTTTTTACCAAAGCCCAAAACCCCAAAATCTCCAAACAAATAGAGTCAACAATCCTCCTTCTGGTCAACATCCACCTTTGAAACTTCTTGTACACTTAGAGACAACCAATACACACTTTTGGACCAAGTTATGAGCTTTCACATCTTTGGGAACCCATAAATTATATAACCCATTTTAGGACCAACAAACTCTTAAGCACAAATTGGGAAACCAAAGAGCAAACAAAAATCTCCAATTTGACTTCAACATATCTACAAACAATAAAACCATCTGAAGCATGCTAGAATAAGGTCAACAAACCTTTTTATGCAAAAAATATTATCTTAACAGATCAAAAATCCTGTTTTGCCACTTGAAAACCTTCAATCTGACCCTATAGACTGACCAAATACATCTATGACATCATTCTAACATCACCATAGCATCTCTTCCACTTAGACATACATGTTCCAATTGAAAACACTTATCTCTAGCATTCTAGGACCATATGAATAACACCACAACAACACTTACTTCTCCATTAAAAGGAGTTTCTTAAGAATCATAAATAGAGACATCCTTTACACCACAATGCTCTAAAACAAAGTGAAGCTAGGAGTGTCCCACATCTCCTCAGTAACCACTAAAATCCTCTTATAGCTAAAAGACTTCTTGTTCTTGTTCTTCTTGTTCTTCTTCTTCTTCTTCTTCTTCTTAGTCTAAACTATGACAATTGGTTCCTTTTTTATGTCACTCTCCTTCTCTTCTAAGATAGAATTGACAACACATGGAGTAACTATGGTATCTTAACATACCTTTTCATTTGAAGAATCCACCTTATAGTTAGGAACTTCATCAATAAGCACTGATAATTGATGTTCTTTATATGATACATGCTTAGAAATGGTAAGATGTTCACTTGGATCCATACACATCTCAGAACTAGCCTTAATCAATACCTTGGTCTTCTCCTTGAGCTTGGTCTCTTCATTCACAACATGAGTAGACAATGAGATCCCTTGGCACTCTTCACCTGTTATAGCATTCTCTACCGTAGCCAATAGATTACTTGGACCTGCAGTCTCATAATGACTCGTACTTACCACCTTTGGTTTCCATGAGCTAGCTTACCTTTTTCCTTGCACTCTTGGAGCCTGATTGAACCTATTATGACTTGTGAACCTTTGCTTTCAGAATCTAGCAATGTGACCTCTTTGTTCACAGTTGTAGTAAACCATTCTTCTTAATGTGAACTCAAATTATCTTACTTTAGATGGACAATGTTTTGCAAAATATCCCACATCATGATAGTTGAAACACTCAACCTTGTTCATACCTCTTAACTAATGATTTTCGTCATAGTTCCATGCAAACTCATTTCTAATAGGTCTTCTACATTCTCTATCTCTATGCCCAAACTAATTACAAGTATAACAATAACTATTGAAATTTACATACCTCATGGCATTTGGTTGTCTAATCTGATTTGTCTTTATTCTATCAGCACCTTCATTCCTTGTCTGATGATTTATCTTCAAAGTATGACTATCTTTATTCATAATAGTCTTGATCTTGTCTTCAATTGCATTCTATGATTCTTCTTTGTATCCAAGACCAGTTCTATCACTTGCATACTTTTGATCATTCAAAATATTGTCTAGATCACGTAAGCTCTTTTATAATGTCACAAATGAATTCACCTTACTAGATGTCTTCTCTAACTCATATTTCAATGGCTCATTTTCAATTACATACCTTGCACATTCATCTTTTCTAGATTTCAGGCTTGTAGATAGAATTTCCAGTTGACAACTAAGATGATTGATTATATCTTCATGTTCATTGGTGTCTTCATTTATTTTTGCCTCATACACACTAAATTGCTCCTCATAGTCTTGGAGTTGAGACTTCATCTTCTTGTTAATCTTCTTCTCAATCTTTAGTTCTTCAAGAGCATTTATCAATGCAGTCTCATAATCCACCTCATCTTCATCATCATCTGAATCACTCCAAGTAGACTCCTTTTGATGTTAGAAAACACTTTCCTTAGCCATGAATAGATCTTCATCTTCAATAGTACCATCATTTTCATGATCATACTTTGAGTCACTGACTTCACTCTCATCTGATGAGCTACAATTTTCTTTGGTGTAGAGACTCTTCTTGTCCTTGAAGTACTTGTTATTATCAAACCTTCTGAATCCCTCTTTTCTTTTATCAGACCTGAATGATCTCTTGTCATCATCATGACCTTGATCATGCTCTTCATCATCATCCTTCTTATACTTATGAGGGCACTTATTAGCAAAATGTCCTATCTCACCACAATTGAAGCATTTGAGGGGTAGTTTACCTTTATTCTTGCCTAACCTGTTCTCAATTTCCTTGAAATCAAAGTAATTAGTTCATCCTTATCTATATCAAAAATGTCACCCTCTTTGGGTTTCCTACCTTAGAACTTATACTTTGGCTTCATCTCTATTTTAAATGTTGATTCTTTCTTTGGTGGTATATCATTATTCTTCCTCATCTCATAGGCAGTAAGAGTGTCATGTAATTGATCCATCTTTGACTGAGCAATATCATGACTTTATTCTATAACAGATACTTTTGGATTAAACTTGAGGGATAGAGACCTTAATACCTTTTGAACTACGCTATCCTCTTCAAGGCTCTCTCCAAGACCTCTAATAAAGTTCACAATCTTATCAACTCTTTGTAGAAAGGATGCCATAGAATCTTCTTCTTTCATCTTAAGACTTTCAAATTGCCTTCTATGAGTCTATAACTTAGCAAGCTTGACCTTTGAATCTCCTTAACAAATGATCTACATTTTGTCCCATATCTCTTTAGCATATTTAGTATGGATTGCCTTGGTGTATTCAGTCTCTAAAAGGCCACAAGTGATAGCCTTCATTGCCTTGGAATTGTTCTCAAGCAACATCTTGTCTACAACACCAGATGGAGGAAGAGTAGGAGCAACATAACCATCCATAATAGATTTCCATACATCAAACCCTAAGGACATAATAAATGTCCTTATCCTAGCACTCCAAAATGCATAATTGGATCCATTAAACATTGATGTTTACTTAGTAGAGAAACCTCCTTGATGACTACCCATATTGTACCTTGGATCACCTTCAAGCTGTCAAGCCTTTACTAAAGGACCTACTCTGATACCAATCATTAGAGGTACAATCACTGAGAGGAGGGTTTAATTAGAGAGCCCAGATATTTTAATTTCAAATTCAATCCTTTTAAAAAATAAACATATATCAACTTGATCAAGCAACATTAACAAGAGAGTTCATTCATTCAATGCATACACAAGATCAAACACATAACACATTGTTCTTTTGAAAAACCCTCGTGGAGAATAAAACCCATTCTCAAGCCTGAAATACATAAACTACTTGTACTATAAAAAATTATAAACAAGATACTGGTCAACTCCCTTAGACCAACAAACTCTGATCATATCCTCCTAACCAAAGGCCTTTAGTGAAACACATGTTTCAAGAGGAACTGCCCCTAAGGAAGATCAAATCCTTTAGACCTTCTTTTGAACACAACCACCTTATAATTGATGTCTTCAACACCTAATGATAGATATATGATTATATAAACTTACACAAACTTCCCCTCTATCTCATACATGCCTCTCACATAGGCATGTCACAATCTCTCTCCTTCTTTTACTCAAATTGTTCTCATATACATATTCATATATCTTCACATATCCTCAATCTATAAGAGTAATTTTTTGACATCATAAATTTGACCTATAGGTCATACACATAATCATTAATCTACTCTACTCATCAATTCATCAACTAGGCACTCTACCTCTCTTTCACTCCACAATTCTGACATACACCTTGCACAAGTCTTCTCAAAAGTCTTCCACACACCTAGAAACCATCACATTTGGTTTCATTATTTATAGAGAATTCATTAATTATCAAGTCCAAAATATTTCCTTATCATCCACAATACATGCCTTCACCCTTAAGGCATTTTACATGGGTAACACTTAAGCACAACACACTTTTAAATAGGCCTAAGTCACCTTTAGGTCTTATGGAGACCCATTCATCTCTTTGACACTTATTCAAGAAAACTAAGAACAAAGGACCACTTCCAAATGCATGGGACCATTCCACATGACCCCTTTGATATCCTTAAATGATCACAGTCACCAAAACACTATTATACTAAAGCATAATTTACTCAAACAACATTTTGTGCACACAGTCACCATGAACAAATACATAGTCAACTTGTAAACCTTTATTAATATGGCAAATTTAATGCACAAAAATGGTCCTCATGGAGTATAACACACTCCCAAATAGATAATTCATCATGAGACATTGAAACAACATCAGAACGATCTCAATTACCCTTCTCATGTTACTTGTAAAACATAGTCAAACATAGTCAACTTTAAAGCTCAATATATTTGTCTTTACATATATTCAGACCTTCAAATTTATATTTCCAAATGAAAATTGGAGACCTCTACCACTTTTATTTTAAAACCATGAGAAAATTCATCTTGGATCAAAATATATGGTCGAAAAAACACAAACTAGGTTTTCCCTTTGTTAAATTCAAATATTCAAATGCAAATAGTCACAGTTAAACATCGAATAATGTGCTTGAATCTCATGCTCTTGCATATTCATATTGATCACACACCATAATTATTATTTTAAATTTAATGCATAGTATACCAATGCCCAAACTTTAAACTTTTAATAGTTAACCTCATCTTGTGTAATCTGGTAACTCTGACTCAATGTGCACCATCGATCTTTACAGGATTATCTTTGCTTTAATAATGCTAGATGGTTATCACTTTGACCTCTTGAATTTAGTGCACACCATTGATATTGATCAGTATAAACACCCTCTCATCATTTATCCTTTGAATAATCTTGATATTTATCTTTTTTTGATATTAAACTTTAAACATTTAGACCTCTTTGACTTGTTGTACACCATAGATCTAGATGTACGAACTCCCACACACAGTCGATCTTTGTAGATCAGCCAGGTCCTTAACATGCATCATGTATCATTTGATCAATCTGTATGATATCTCATGAGACATAGGATCTCTATTTATTCATGGTCTTTACCCTTCTCAAATTTGACTAAGTATGGGGACCATTGAAAACTGCCTGGAAGGCCAAATTTGCACCTCCATATCTTTTGTTTCGTTCAAGTGCATGTTCTAAAATTTGGACCATATGATCTCTTCACATAGGATAATTCAACCATGTGTCAATATTTTTATTGAACACTCACAAGTGTGAGATATAATGACATTAAAATGCCTCCTCAAATTTATCAGTTCACAGAGCCAACTATGTCAAGAATTGTCTGGAAAGACCAACTTTACACATGCATAGATTTTGTCGAGCTTCAATGCTTAACCTAAAAGCTATCAAAAATCAACTAGGAAAAAAATTAAACAAACCCATATGATCACCATATCCTTAAATTTTCACACGTGCAATATATTCCACCATCAAAATGTCTACTCAACTTTTCTTGCCACATTGTAAATTTGTCTAAGTATGGGAAAATACTATCAAAATCCCTAAGAGCCCAACTTTGCACTTGTATATATTTTGTCACACTTCATCAATATAATTGAGACTTTATATATAGAAACTGCGTAATGATGTTATCACAAACATATGACCAACTCCCCCTGACTCATTCACATGTAGCAATGATGACGTCAACAAACTGCCTACTCAGATTTTCTGCCACTAGACCCAAAATGTCTAGATGAAAACATTGATCAACCGAATGAAATCTGATCATGCACACAAGAATTAAAAGCTTATAAAACCTCTTATGGGACCTATTTCACATGTTTAATACACTATATGCATCCCTAAACATCTCTAATCATGCCAAAATAAAATATCAACCAAGGCAACTTCAAGCATACTAGGACAAGCACATTACACACTTTGTCATTGTCACTTAGACTATTAAGGCACTTCATCCACTCACTTGGACACCTCCATGAAATCACCATGACATCATTGATAATAATCCAACATTTAATACCAAATTTGATAGCATTATTCTTTGAGAAATATAAAAAAGCCATCTCAACAACTATGTTCTTATTACACAAATTTTAGTTGAATAGCAATTTCACAATTGTAATGGATGGCACAGTTTCGGCTATTGAATAGGATGGAATCATGTTTCTAAATTAGTGATTTTCTTACAATATTTACTTGTATATATGATTTTAAAGTTAAATTTTTTTTTTTTTTGAGCTTCATTAATAAATGCATTTTTTTCATTATAGGATATGAGATATCTACCAAGATACGACATAATAGTTTTTTTGATATTACTGACATGTATGCCAGGCATTTCTACTACTGACATTGAATAAAACATCACTATAAAAATATGTTTATTTTTTTTCTTTGTAACCAATACTTGTTTTTGGTTAACACAGTTGATACATAGAAATAGTAAACTAATACCTTTTGATATTTTACATAATACTTTTTTGTATTGACATGAATATGCAAAAATACCAATAATAAAAATCTGTGATTTATGTTATTGTATAGCTTCATTTTTTTATTTCAATTTATTTATAATCATGCTATATCAAAACACTTCACAAGATTATGCATGTGCTACGTATAAATTAAAGTAATTATTTTTTTTTGTTTTTTTTAAGACTTGAACCCAACACATGTACTCAATCCTTTTGTTTTTTCATCGTTGTATGCACCCTTATTTTAGAATAATATTTTTTATCACTGCAATGGCTTACCATATTATTCTTGTACATTTATAATATATTTAAAACTAAAAATTGAGATTTTATCTTTGATTTGAAAGTATATTAATATGTGTTACAATTTGATGATTGGCTTGGTTAAATAATATAGTCTTATCCCTTGCTTTTTGTTTGTTATAATCTATCCAAATTTTTTTTGTCGTGTCTAGAGAATTCTAAGAATAATATGCTTTTATGGTGACTGATTTATCAAGGGATTAGTGCATGTGTTTGAAAAAACTTGACGTATATTTGTCTTGTATTGAAAAAAGGCAATGTTGTTATTTATAGAAAAAAATTGTATTTGGTTTCAAATCAATACATATGGGGGGAAGATTCAACGATTTTAAAATAATTAAGATATTTTATTGATTCCTTGTCTTGAGTTGTATAATATTTAAATTTTACTTATATAAAACACTTTTTACTCCATTTTTAAATTTGTTATCTCTTATTTAAAACTTACTTGCATGGTTAAAGATTTTGTATTCTTCTAAGTTGTATGGTCTTTTAAGATCTAGTATTGATTGTGATGCCCTGAGTTACAGTACTGATCTTTGTTTCTAAAAATATGATGCCTACTCACATTCATACAAAATAAATAACAATGAAATGAAAATATTATCTCCATGCCTTACTATCAACATAATTGTTAATGCATCAAAGTAAAGTATTTATGAATTACTACTAAATAAATGCCAAATATTTCTAGGTCAAGTCATCATATTAAAATAAAACTAAATCAACCAATAGATTGATGGTTATTGCACATGATCTTCTAGTATTGTACAAGATTTCATGAATTATATCCAATTATTGTGAAGGAAAAAAAGTTTAATATAAATTACACATGATCTTCGAGTATGGCATGAAATTTCTATTATACACACCAGAGTTGAACTAGTTTTTGACTTTACGTTTATCAAATTAAAATTACGACTAATGCAAAGCTCTAAAATTAAGAAAATCCCTAGACAATAAATATGAAAAGCATTACATCAAAATAAAATGATAATCAATTCAAATATGTTGGGTCTAACATGCCCTGTATGCATAATTTCATATGGGGACCTGTTGCATCCAACACACCCCATCTTCAATTCCTTAGATGGGGACCATCTTGTTTTAGTTTGGTCTCTAGTTTAGAGGTTCGTAGATGTGAAGTTCTATTCCCTGAGTGCTTCATTGATATTAACGAAGTCTGTTAATCAAATCTCCATTATTACCACTCATCTAGAATTCCCATTTAAGACCACTTTAATTTGAATTTATGAATTTACTTAGATCTATTAAGTTTTGGTTTGTATCCCATTTTGTAAATGCATCAAATTTCACTTTTTCAATAAATGTCACCTTAGGTCTAGAAAAGTTATCCAATTGTTTTAGATCTTTTTGGATTCTCTTCCTAAGTAATATAATGCATTTCTACTTCATTTTGTAATTAATAGGTAAGTGTTCATATAGTTTCACCTTTTAACCTTAGTCAGATTCATAAAAAATGGATCAATTATGCTTTTAATTTGGCAAAGTTTGGCTTTTAATTCATTGAAAGTGGATTTCTCTTCACTAAGTTTGTGCAACTTATGGATCTCATTTGAATACTTAACTAATGCAATTTGAACACTTTCCATGATCTTGAACTTGTGGAGGCTTCCTTCTATCTCTGGGTTCTATGGGACTTTGAATTCTCTAGGTTGACGCCACATGGCTTCAGGTTTCCTGTCAATCTATCCAAGCGCAAAGTGGGCATCTATATGCATGAAACAAAGGCACAATCAATAATTTTGAAATTTAAAATTTAGTAGCCATGTCATTTGAAAACAAATAGATAAATATTTCAAATTTCAACGGTTAAGATTTTTAAACAAAAATAGAAACTTAACAAAGGAAGAGTCATATTCACTAAACCCAAAGCCAAATTTCATTTTTTAAAGAGATTGACTAAGATGAAAATTGAAACAATTCAAACATTTGGTCAACTTGCACTTGAAATAGAGCATGAATGATCTAAAATGTTAAAGCAAAGATTATCAAAAACTCGGATAACTTGCTCAACTTTAAGGTGAAATGACTTGAAAGGGGAAATTTTGATGCATTCCAAAGCATGATTCAAACCAATACTTAATAGATCTAATAAAATATATATATTTAAATATATGTAAAGTGTTTAACCTTAAAATAGATATAGGAATCCTAGCTTAGTGTTAATAAGGTTGAGAATATATAAATGATAATACACAAGGGTAATAATCAGATCTATAGTAGGCCAATTGGGTATTAAATTTAGTTGTGAATAGACATTTGATTTCTTATGTTGGGTATAGGCTAAAAATAGAAAGTATAACTAATATATGCATGGAGATGAAAAATAAGTAATATAATTAGTTAGTTCTAATACTAACATAGTTTTGGATTTGTAACAGGTAGAAATTATGATGGAAGGAGATTCTAGAACAATCATCAGATTCTAGATTTGATGTTTTTGGAGCTCTGGACATTAACGTCAGCCTAGGATGGTTATGTCAATGCTAATGTTTAGGTTAAACATAAGTATCATATATGAAATACCTATTGGAAAAATATTTTACCACCTAGATGCTTTTGGATTTGACTTTACCTTCATTCTGGTGTATTTAAATTTGGGTCATGGATTGTCACTCCTCGTGAATTAAAAAAAGCCCTAGTTCTTCAATTTCATGGTGGCCTTGGGGAAAAATGGGTTATTTGGAACACGATTTCAAGTTAAACCCAAATACCCCTATGTTAGTGAGTGCTCCCTACATAGCCAATACTTTGAAGAAGGCCTCAAACTGATGTAGTTCTCCCCTATGTTTTGGCTTGTGTGTGAATCATGAAATATTGTGCAAAGCAAGTACAATAATGACCTAACTTGTAACTTATCAAATTAGATTCTTAGGCTTCTCCTTTAGTACTTCATACCTATAGATGTGTTGTACCTATGACTAGTATGAAAATAAGGAACCTTTATTCAATTGAATGCTTAATAAAGTGTTTTTGATAAATTGCCTTGGTCTCTCTTGGTATATGTTAGGTGTTGCTAGGTAAAGAATGAATGAGGATTGATATTGTATTTATATCAATCCATTTGGACAATTAACTCATATTAAATCACTTAATCCAATCATTGGGATACATTTCATTTTCAAAATATAGGACTTTAAGGTATTGGACACTTATGTCAGGTCAGGACACTAACATCAATGCTAGTGTCTATCCCAGATGTTAGTGTTTAGGAAGCGAGAAAGTTAGTATAGGTTAAAAACTTATAGAGATGGAAGATAAGTACATTTTAAGCATTTTGAAAAAGATAAAATGCCTAGATCATCCACATAATACTAGTTAGACTAAGAGATATAGGCTAAGGTGCATAAAATAGAGTAGATACGAGACTTGTAGAAGCAAAAAAGGTCCAAAATTGAGAGGAAGAACCAAGGTCTGAGTTTTCTAAGTGTATAAAATTGAGGTGATATATAATCCATAAATATCATCTACATTCCCCACCTTTAATCTAGTAATTAAATTACTAGTTTAAAGGAAAGGAATATGTACCTAGGTGTGTATAACACACCTTGTCTTTTTGTGTGCCCAACTTGAGTGCTTTGTCGGTGATTGATTTTTAACCAAGAGCGTGTTACAGTATATAATCAATGCATATAATATGAGATTGAAAGTATTTGAAATATATTAAAATTGAAAGATCAAGGTTTAGGAGTACACTTGTGTGTCGATATAACCACCTTGCCTATTAGCAAGTTGATTTGAAAAGATGTATCATTATAAGGATCTAAAACTGATACTAGGACAAATATAGATAAATCTTGAAAGTGCATATATCCAATGAGGTAGAGAGGGGGATAGAGAGAGATATTGGAAAGCACATGCCCCAACCTTGGAGAAAAAGTGAGTTACCACCTGGCAGTTGAGATTAGCTTAATTGTACAACCTAATGATACTTATAACCTAGTGAGGTTAAATGATACAATCAAGTTAAACCTAAAAAATTGAAAAGATTGAGTGATTTAGTCACCTTAGCCATACCAAAAATTAAACCAACTAATACAATAGATTAGCTCAATAAAGTCTATAAAATTCCAATTGGGGTATTAGTACGTAAAAGAGTTTTGGAATTTTAAATTGATTTTTATTTTATAATATTAGGCACAAATTGCATAGCATATGCACCTTAGATATGTCTCATGCTGAAACTGTGTATAAAAATGGTACCAATATATAGAATTTTACCACAATTGTTAATATGAATCATAAAATTGTGTGTTTTGGCCAATTCAAAAAATTATGTAAGTTTAGAGAACATGCTTCCAAAACATTCCCCCACTATATATGGAAAAATCTAAAAATTGATATAAATACTAATGTGGAGAACATGCTTCCAAAACATGCCCCTAATTTAATCTAAAGATGCTAGATACTAAATAGGTGTAGAGAACATGATTCCAAATCATTCCACCACTGAATTTAAAAACTAATGTAAGTACCATATACTGAATGAGTACGAAGAACATGCTTCCAAAGCACTTAATCTAAAAACTATGCCAAATGTGGAGAACATGCCTCTATGTCATTCCCCACTAATATGACCCCTCTTTAAGGTGAGGGAAAGATAGGAACTAGTAGTTACCTCAACTTAAAAGGATAAGGTAATTGTATAATATGTGAATGGAACCCTATAGCTTATAGAACGAACATGTATAAGTAGAAATAGATTTGAAGTGCATAGAACCAATGTGATCACATGAAGGCCTAAGAAGCATAATAAGGATCATGTCAATATCTAGATAATAATAATACAATCTCAACATTCGAAAACACACACACACATAATAGAACTCAAAAGTAAGTTAAAAGGCAATGGTCTAAGGAGACTACAAACAAGGGACATGTTTAAATGCTACACACTAGAAGGGACATGACTTAGTCAAATGTCCATAAAAATAAGGATGACATATTCAAATGTCCACACAAAAAACAATGACATATGCAAATATCAATGAAATCATACATAATCATGGGGGCTACAAGCAAAAGGGCATATTCAAATGCTTGAACAAGGAATAAAATAACAAGGCAAGACACTCAAGGAAGTGCATAAATTAAAGCATAAGTAACCAACATAAACATGTCATAGTATCCCATGGATCAAATGTGTTAGAAGAAAATGTCAAGTGTATAGCATATCAAGTACCTCGTGTAAGATATAATCATGAATAAAGGCATGTGTAAGTACATATGTAAGCTCAAACATGATAATTAAATGTGTTCATCGAACCATATAGCTTGTGTGTGTCAAGATCAAAGAAGTGGATGCCCCCAATGTCTGTATGACATGAGTATGGGGAAGGCCCAACATTTGAAATAAGAATATGTTATGTATTTTATGTATACTCATATCAAACTCAATTAGAAGTGTGACACACATGTGTATGTAGGAGTAACTGAGTATGCCATCCATCAACATAGAACTAACATATAGATGCCAAGCAACTAAAATAATATGTAGGTACCAAAAATATTTTTGGATTTTTGAATGATTTTTATTTTGTTTAGTATTTTACAGTGTTGAAAAGGAAAGATCATCCTACGATGCCATCCAATGGATGGTCATAGATATCTCTCCACTATGAACTTAGTGCAATAGTATTTTGACACTATTGAGAAACACATATAACTTCAATATTTATCACGATAGTATCGATGATGCTCTATGTATTTAAAATAGGACTCTATGGTTATGAAGCAATAGTAGGAGTGATGGGTGTAGGGGTTTGTGGAACCCATCATTAAGTGTTATGTGGTTTTATTGGATTGATAATAGTAGAAACATGTTTAGGTGTTCTATATATCTAAACATGGTGTGTGCTAGATGGGGATTTTACAGAATCCACCATATGTCTATGATGTAATTGTCTCTCAAGTATTCACCACTTGGTAAAGGAGATTATCAATTTCTTACCCTTTTACAGTAAATGAGCCTTAGTAGGATTGATAATTAATTATCTAGGTATATGTTTTTCTTGTTTAAGTGTGTGTTCATATGGAATCCTAAAAACTATAACTACCTAATTGGAATAAATGTATTTACCACACCCATGCACTGTAGAAGGTGCTACTTTAAGTGTATGGACCCAAGGTTTTCTCAATAACATATCAAAGATACCCATGAAAGGTATAACTAAAAATATAGTAACCATTTATGTGGGGACTGACATATAAAGGTAGGTTGATCTTGCCAAGAACCTTCTAAGAGGTCCCATCAAATGCTCTAATTGATCTAGTAGAAGGATGTAAATCATTATGAGTATAACCCAAGTGCATATGTAATGTCATGATGTAAAAATTCTTTCTTGCACCATTATCAATCATAACACTGTGTGTAGGGTGTTTATCAAGGTATGCTCAAATAAATAAAGAATAAATATCAAAGTCATCATCCTTAATCTCATTATCATCAAAATTAATATAGGGTCTATATATCATAGGAGGTATATGTCACATGTAAGTACCAATAATCCCATTTAGTGGGTGACAATAATGTGGTGGAAGATGATTGCATTATATGCCATTTGCACTTCTAGTTTATTTTTAGAATGGTCTTGTAAAAGATTGTTAAATATTTTCTATTTGTGGTGATCATCAAGCTATGATCTCGATTCCTTTGGAGGATCCTCAAATGTAAGATTTTGGTCATCAATAAGATCTTGGATCTTGTGCTTCAAGGTAAAGCATCTGCTTATAGAATTTTGTAGTCCCTGATAATAATCACAATAAGCATTTGCATCATATCCTTTAGGTATAGCTTGACTCATACCAACCTTGATAGGATGAGGGAGATATATAAGCTGACATTCTAGTATCCACAAGAGTAATGAAGCTAAGGATTTAGGTAAATAGGAGAATTATCTCCTTGGTGCATTGGATAAAATAAGCCAATTAATCTATTATGAAACTATGTTAACTATGGCGGTTGTTTCCTTTTTATGCTTAAGAGGTTTTACTTTATAACTTGGTTTGATTGTAAATTTGGTACTAGATGTAGATGCAACTGGTGTGTTTGTTACATACTTGAGCTTATTTAATGAAATAAGCTTCATTTAATGGTTTTGTACAACATGGCATAAGTCATTGAAAGATTTGTAATTATTATTAACAATGGACTCGTGTAATGGAGCAAGCAAAATTTTCTTGAATATGTCTTTCAAATCCTTATCTACCATAGGATTGGTCATTTTAGTTAGCATTGTCTTATATCTCAAGACATTTTCATTGATAAGTTCATTCGTTCCTTGTTTGACTTTGGAAATTTGAGCATAGGAAACCTTTTCAAAAATATTAATGGAAAAGCATGCTAAAAATTGATTTATAAGAGGTTTGAACACTTTAATGGATTAGAGAGGTAAATCATAAAACCACCTAAAAGCATAGTCCTTAAGGCTTATTGGAAATAATTAGGTCAGAAGTTTATCATTAGAGGTATAGTCAAGGCATGCCACAAAAAAAGGATCGAATATGCTACTTAGGATCACCTTTGCCATCATAAAATGGAAACTTAGGTGCAACAAAACCTACTAAAAAATGGTACAAAGATATCTCAAGTATAAGAGGGTTATGCAACACATCTTACAAATTAATACATTTACCTTAAACCCTAGTTCTTCATCTTCATGGTGACTTTGGGGAAAATGGGTTAGTGGGCACAGGGTGTCGAGATAATCCCAAAGACCCCTATGTAAATGAGTATTGACTACATAGCCAATACTCTGAAGAGGGACTCACACTGATATATTTTTCCCCTACATGTTATATTGTGTGTGAATCATGTAATATTATGCAAAGTAACTACAAAATTGACCTAGCTTGTAACTTGAAAAGTTGGGTTGTTGGGATGCTCTTTTAGTACTTCAAACCTAGAGATGTGTTGTACCTATGAATGGTATGGATATAGGGAAGCTTTACTCAATTGAATGCTCAATAGAGTGCTTTTCATAGGTTGCCTTGGTCTCTCTTGGTATTTATTAAGTATTGTTAGGTGAGGAATGAATAAGGGTTGATCTTGTATTTATATCAATCCCTTTGGATACGTAACTAACATTAAAACACTTAGGCCAACCATTAAGATATGTTTAAATTTGTAAAATATATGACTTTAGGGCACTAGACACTTATGTCGAGTCAGGACACTAACACCAATGCTAGTTTATGTCTCGAATATCAATGTCTAGGGAGCAATAAAGTAGGTTCAGGCTCATAACTTGTAGAGATGGAAGATAAGCACATTTTAAGCATTATGGTCAAGATAAAAGGCCTGGGTCATCAATATGAGACTAGTCTAACTAAGACATATAGGCCAAGGGGCACAAGATAGATGTAGTCATATAAAATGCAAAAATGGGTAACTTGAGCATGGCTAATGACACCCAACCCATAGGTCCTTCTTGCTTACTCTCATGAACCTCATAGGCTTGTTTTCACTAATTCCCAATCATCCATAGCATTTTGGACCTAATCCTAGCTGAGCCAAGACCCTCTTGCATGACCAATCCATCCCCCAAGTCTTGTCTACCTAGGACAACAGTGCCCAACTAAGATAAGAGAGTTGGTGCCACAGTTATATGCTTTTGGAATTATTGTCCAAGCTCATTTCTATCCCTAATGGTCAATTCCTTTTGGTTTCCCATCCTCCTTGTCAGCTTCAATCCATGACCAATATATCCTTATAAAATCCCATTCAAAGATCAATTAGAGAGAGTTGGAAAATATTATCAAGCAATAAAGAATATAAGTGAA
The DNA here is from genome assembly GCA_037957365.1 of Torreya grandis. NCBI lineage: Eukaryota > Viridiplantae > Streptophyta > Pinopsida > Cupressales > Taxaceae > Torreya > Torreya grandis. The sequence goes on from JARHVA010002897.1 coordinate 1,233,129, forward strand.
ACCACTCAGGCAATCTTACCTATTCTATACATATATCCATCCAATATAGTCTAAAGCACATCCAAATCTTCACACTAGTCCCTAGCCACCTCAAACACATCCAATTTCACATTTTTTGCATTCTTATATCACAATTACACCAAGCACTTTCAAAGGGAGAACTACATATGGCTTGATCCCTTTTCTAAGTATTGGTATGTAGGTTGTGTGCCCACACATGAGGTGTGAAGCACGTCTAGTACATCTCACACACATTAACCCCTTTTTTCTATTCACCAAAGTTTTATTCAAATGCATTAAAGGCATAAAAAAAAAAAAAAATCAGCTCTACTGGGAGCACTACTGACAATAAGTCTTTGCAAATTCAAAGATAGTGTCAGATAGACCTGTTGAACAAAACTCAAAAAGCTTAGATCCTTAGAACAATAGTGCCAAACAAGGACTATAGCATCAGTGCCACTCCTATCCACTTTAGACGATCCTATCCAATCAAAAGATGAAAGATAAAATCTTGTTTACGATAGTGTCCCAGGCCTCCACAGTGAATATCAAATCCTGTCTCAGTCGAATCAACATAGTTTAAGCTAAGTTTTATTTTCTTCCTCTTATTAATATTTTTGAAAAATCTTTAATTACAAATAAATTTCACAAATTAGTAGATTATTTATTGCATATTATTTAATGATTTATCAATCAAGACCCTTTAACTAAATTATGAATAAAACCCCAATATTCCAAAAAATATTAAATCATTAGGTGAACTCGACTTATTTCATTTGTGCACAAAAACCCTATAAACCCTAAGGTAAAATTCCTACCAATTTTTCGTATAAATTTTTGAATTTTTACTTGAATATTTAAATTATAAATTTATTCCAAATTTTAAAATTTAGTTGTAAATTTTGAAATAATTTTATTTCAAATCCTAGTTGCCCATAGTAAGTCCCAGTATTTTTCCAATAATTTTCTAAATTTTTACTAGCATATTAAAATAAAAAAATCCATTCAAATTCAAATTTCAATAGTAATTTTAAAAAAAAATCTCAAAACCCTAGTTATACATACTAGGTCCTATTCAATCAAGCACTTTCCAATAATTTTCTAAAATTTTAATTGTATATTTCAATCAAAAATCCAATTTCATTTTCAAAATTCCATATTATTTTTCAAAAATATCATTATCCAAACCCTAGTTGCATGTACTAGCTCTTATTCATTTATTAAGGTATCACCTTACATGTTTATGAGCTTTGTATCCTTTTTGCACAATTTCCAATTCACTATTTTTAGAACTCTGCATTCTCTATATTCAGAACTTGTTTTTTCTATCACTTTGCCTATTACAATTTTTTGCAAAAACTTTAAACATATTTCAAATTGTTTTACTACCTTAACAATGGCCCAATACAATAATTTTGATGAAACTAATAAAAAGAAACTTCAAGAACTCCTAACCAAACACCTTGACATGCAAGATGACATGCTCAAAATACTCCAAGAAGAAGAACAAAGAGTAAACAACAGTCAATCTTCTCAAACCATAGAGCAGTGAGTTGAAAATGACACTACGGGGGAAATTATGTCTCAACAACCCCCTATAACAACCCAAGTTGCCTTTATGCCACCAGATATAGCTAGTACATCCCTATTTCTTGATGTGGCAACCCTTGTGCAAGAGATAAGATCTCTTTAATCTAAGGTGATACATCTTGAGCAAGGTGCCACTAGACCTATGCAGGCTTTGGATTCTTTTATATTTTTGCATACACCATTGGCATGTCACATTGCATCTACACCCTTGCCACAAGGTTTTATTCAACCCAAGCTTACTCTATATGATGGCGAGGGTGATCAGAAGACACATTTGAGAGTTTTTCATGCAGCATGCTTGGACTATATACCAAATGACTAGCTACTTATCAAGCTCTTTCCATAGAGCCTAAAGGATTATGTTTTACAATGGTTTTATAGTTTATCAAATCATTCGATCAGTGCATTCAATCCCTTAGTCGACATGTTCTTATCTCATTTCAGCATTAACATTGGTGATAAGGTTTTATATGCTCAACTTGCACAATATAAACAAAGGTCAAATGAGCATCTCATAGATTATTTTCTTCGATATAAGACTATCTTGGCTAAGATGACTAGCCCTATGGCTGATCAAGAGTTACAATATCTCTTCAAATAGAGTCTTCTACTAGCTTTGCATCAATTAATTATGTTCAAAATAGTTTCTTCCTTCACTGAATTGTGTCACACACTAAAGAAAAGAGAAGTCAAGTTTGTTTCAATGGGCAAACTCAAGTACAAAATTATATCAGATATAACAAATAAGAGTAACAACAAAGTTCCATACAAAGTAATGGTTAATGATAACATGAGTCAAAATCAACCTACACTTAATGCAGCTTCAGAGCCCCCTCAGCGAGTGGTTTTATCAACACCTCCTCGATGTACATTTACCAATCTACCAGTTTATCCAACCAGAGTTTTACAATAGCTATTGGATTGTAACATTATTTCTCTACCTCTTATTCATGAAGTTGAGCCAACAAAGCCTCTACCACAGGGATATGATCAACATACATTTTTTGAGTTTCACAGGGCACCAGACCATACAACAAATAGATGCATCATTTTAAGACACAGGATAAAAGATTTAATAGATGGTAATCATATTGATCTTGGTACTTTAGTTGAGCCTCCTCTGACAAAGCAAACACAAGATAAAGCATTGAAAATCTTTCTAGATCCTTTTACATAGCATTCCAAATAGGAGACAGGGGACACATCAGGGGTTCACCATGCATATCATGCACATCCACCACCAAATACATACAAGGAACCTTCAATTGAGACACATCCTTTGAGCAACATAATTGGTGTATACAACTCTAGAGTTCTAACTAGACCTTCCATCTCCTTCTCAGAGCAGGGGATCATCAAGGATGATTCAAATTATCATACACTCTTTATTAGAGCTCACATTCATAATCATCCTATTCATAATGTCCCCATAGACAATAGATCCAATGTGAACATGTTCACTATGACATTACTACAGCATTTAGGATATTCAGAGCAAGATATTACACTGATAGACATAGTTATCAACAGATTCAGTGGGCATATACAGAGTTCATTAGGTGAGATTGTACTTCTTATATAGGTTGTTCCAACACACATCAGCGCACCATTCACTATAGTTCCCAGTGAAGGAGTTTTTTATATGCTACTTGGTCAACCATGGATTCAAAAACTTTGAGTAGTACTTTCTACAATTTATAGATGCATAAAATTCATTCACACTAATCAGGTTATTACAGTTGGTGGAGTTCCATATGAGTTCCCACTCCCCACTTCAGAGCCATCTTTTACAGTATAGTCACTAGTTTCAGTATAACTTATAGTTTTAATTTCTCCACTAGTTATAGTTCCTCCTCTAGTAAAGATTCAAACACAATTGAGGCATCCATCGCTATCATAGAGGGTTCATACACCTTCATAGCTTTAGGATTCTAGATAGCTTCTAGCTACAACATTCACACCTAGGGCAGTCTCATTGAGATCTCATGCATCTATATGTAAATCACATGTTCAAAGAGATTATCATACTACCAGATGGGTTCCTAAGATCCCTATAGTTGCATTCACTTCTTAGAGTTATAGGGGGACCCCACAGTTGGTTTTTACTTTAGATATTTTAGATCATTTACAACATATAAAACTTTTAGAATTATAGTCTCAACATTTTCATCATGCTTCATGATCATGCATGATCCCTCTCCTTGAAACAAGACAACATGATAGGGAGTCTCCCATGAGACTCATCAATTAGTATCATCCTTTCCCCGCTTACCTATACATAGTTTCTTATGCATGATTGTACATAGCTTAAAAAAATTTCAAAAATGTAAAAATAATACAAAATTTTTAAAATGCAAAAACAATACAAAATTTCAAATTATAAAAATAATTCAATAATTCAAAAACACAAAATCATGTTGATTATATGCATCATCCATGTTTTACATTGTTACTACTATGCTAGACTTACATTTGATGTTCCATGCTTATTATTTGTCAATTTATCTACATTACCATGCTTCACTTGATCTTTATTTGAGTGTGTACAGTTGCATCCAACTCTTTAATTGCTTCACTCTACCCATTAAGGGGGTATCCTACTTCTACATTCGAGACGCACATCGATATACATACCCACTAGGGGCATCCTCTACATGACTACACCATCTAGGTTATGTCATTCCTACACCACACACTCTAGTTATCATGTTGATGTACATTATTTACTAGCTTACACAGATTACTCTATCGAAACTCACTAGTATTTATCACTTGTGTATTTATTTGCATATACCTAGTCTTATACTAACATATCTTTTATACAATCACTTCTTGATTTGATTAGTTTGATGTGTTTTTAATTCTAGTTTCTTACATGCTTTATTTTCTTGCTTAGCATTAGCTTGACATGGTTGCATTTCTTAGTTCCTATTTGTCTCCTGTATGTGCCTTAGGACATTTGCCAATGTTCTTTACTTATATTCATGTGTGTACCTTAAGACATCTTCCAATGTTTTTTACTTATATTCATGTGTGTACCTTACGACATTTGTCAATGTCCTTTGCCTATAGTCCTTTATATGATTGTGGCTTTCATGATAGTTTGCTTGTTTTAACTGTATGTGTATGTGTGATTTGAACATGCTTTATATGCTTACTTTATAGTTTGAGTGACATGTACCCATGTCCCTTATTTACTTGGTCCCTCGGCCACTCTTGTACGCTTCTTGCTTCTTTCCTTGTATGCTTGTTTCTTGATTGTTTTTGATTGTATACAATGTCATGATCCATATCATGCATTATTCATTTTCTTGGATGCCATGATGGACATGATGCTCCATCCCTCTAACTAACAACTAACAACTAACCAAACTTTAAATTCTAATTTAGTACATTACACATGCTATTACATTATCATATCTATCGAGGCATACCCCTATTGATCTAACAATCTATCAATATAACCCATGTTATATCTTGAGATATCTTGTTGATTATCATTGCTATATCTTGTATTCATGTAGCATAACACACTTGTAGGGATCTTTATTTTGAGGGCAGTCATTGCAGGGTCTCTATTCCTACCCTCAATAGAGGGGGTAACAAACATGGGTTTTGTCACAAAGATTAGAACTCGTACAAACCAAAAATTCCAATTTCAAAACACTCAAAACAGTAACCAGATATTAAACCAATCAAAATAAACCAGGTCGACAGTTAAGAATCTAGAGTATTCATTAGATTTGGCCCAGGAAAACAAAACTGAGACTGGACTAAAATGTTGGTGGTGCTACTGTCCATTTCTAGTGCTCCTATCCAAACAATATAAAAACCAAATTTTCTAGAAATAGATAAAAAGGTAAGTTTAGTTACAATTTTGTCAGTTATAGTTCAGACCAAAGTCAATAGTTTCAGTATAGTTTTGCTTAGAGAATCTAGATATAGGGGGCATCATGCATGGTATGATGACTCTCATTTCTAGTTTCAAATAGGGTAGTTGTTAAAACTTCTAGATTAGAATCCATGCTTCAGACACTAATGATTAGGGGTAATATGTGTGGCACATTTGTTTTCTTTCTTTCCTAGTTCAACATTGTCATGACATTCTCAATAGTTGTGTGCCTTACTTTATCTATAGGTGGTTGTCGTCATTTTTTAATTTGGCTTTTATAAAAGCTTAAATTTTGAGTTCTCAAGTTCCCAAGTTCTTGAGTGGCTTCCACATAAGCTATATTCTCAGTTTTGGAGTGGCTTTCATAAAAGCCTAATCTCCATCTTTCAAAATGGCCAAGAGTGTCCTAGTTTCCATCATACATTTTTATATATATGCCAACACTATTAGATCATAATACATTCATGGGATTTAGGAGCCATTTCATATGACACACATTACATACTGGTATCAGTTTACATCTTCACTTCACAGGGTAATGATGGAGCCAAAAGGCTAACCTTTGCATTCTTTAGCCACCTATTCAGAGGGATTAGACACACAGTCCAAACATCAATCAGCAGATGCATGACCACTTAACTTAACTTAGTAGGTGACGATGGAGCCAAAGGGCCAACCTTTACATTCTTGAGACAATTTTGGGGAATTGAGCACTCATCTCCATTCATGATATTACTCTTGGTAAAATACACATCTAACATCACTCAACATCACAATAGGTTTTGTATTGGTCAACGTACCTGATGAGCTATATTCATTCCTTTCTCTTCCTCTCTTTTACCTAGCTTTGTATGTTCTTATTTTAGATATAACATATCTAGTAAGAACTAATCTACTCTTTATTTTTTCTTACGGATTTATACCTCACAACATGCTCTCTCTATGCACACCTAACCTCACACAAGCTTCATGAGCTTCACCCTTGTAGGTAAGTTTAGGTACGCATTCTTTTATTCCTTTATCCTAGTATTTCACTTTGCTACATCATTGGAATAAAGGGAGGGAAAATGCAGTCATATACAATGCAAAAATTGGTAACTTGAGCATGGGTAATGATACCCAAACCATAGGTCCCTCTTGTTTGTTCTCATGACATTCATAGGCTTGTTTTTACTGATTCTCAATCATGCATAGCCTTTCTGACCTGATCTTAGCTGAGCCAAGACCCTCTTTTCATGATTAATCCATCCCCTTAGGTCTCATTTTCCTAGGATAATAACACCCAACTAAGGCAGGATCATCGGTGCTACTATTGTCTACTTTTGGTGCTATTGTCCAAGTTTATTTCTGGTCCCAATGGTCAATTCCTTCCAGTTACCCATCCTTCTTCTTGTCAGCTTAATGAGAGAAAATTCAATCCATGACCAATAGATCCATATAAAAGCCCATTCAAAGATCATTTAGAGAGGGTTGGTAAATATTATCAAGCAAGCAAGAATAGATGTGAAACCACTTAGGTTATCTTCCTGATTCTCTGCATACAACCATCCAATATAGTCTTAAGCACTTCTAAATCTCCACACCAATCCCTAACCACTTCAAGCACATCTAGTTTAACAATTTTTTGTATTTCATATCATAATTGCACCAAGCACTTTTAAAGGGAGAACTTCATGTCTTGATTCCTCTTTAGAGTATTGGTATGTAGGCAACATGCCCATACACAAGGTGTGAAGCATGTCCAGTGCATCTTACACACACAAACCCCTTTTCCCTATTGACCAAAATTTTGTTAAAATTCATTGAAGGCATAAATTTGATTGAAATCAGATCTATAAGTAGCATTGCTAATAATGAGGCTTTACAAATTCAGAGACAATGTCACACAAACCTACCGAACAAAACTCAAAAAGCTTAGATCCTCAGGACAATAGCACTAGACAAAGACTACAATGTCAGTGCCACTCCTGTCCACTTTTGGTACTCCTATCCAATTAGAAAATGAAATCCATAATCTTATTTGTGATAGTGTCCCAGGCTTGCACAGTGAGTATTAGGTCCTATCTCAGTCAGATCAACACAGTTTAAACTAAGTCTTATTTTCTCCCTCTTATTACTATTTTTGTAAAATATCTAATTTGAAATAAATTTCATAAATTAGTAGCTTATTTATTGCATATTATTTACTGATTTATCAATCCAGACCCTGTAATTAAATTAGGAATAAAACCCCAATATTCCTAAAATTGTTAAATCAATAGAGTAGATACGAGACTTACAAAAATGAGAAAAGTTCAATAATTGAGAGGATCAACCAAGGTCTAAGTTTTAAAAGTGTACAAGACTGAGGTGCTATATAATCCATAAATATCATCTACAAAATATTATCAAAAGCTTACATAAGTTGCCTAAATCTAGGGTGAAATGATCTAAGAATTTTAGATAGTAGCTCCCCTAACTCTCTTATTCTAATCTCTGCAAATAGGTTCAATGTGGCATCTAATCTGAATATTTAAATGTAATTTGCTTTAGTATTATTGTAGGGAGAACCTTATCTAAGAAAAACATGTCTCTCAAATCGTACGCCATCATTGGGTTATGACAAGGATGAAAAATTGTGGTCTCATAGACCATTGGATCTTTGTGGTTTACAATCTTTGGGATTATAATTAGGCCCTTAAAGTTTCAAAAAAATGTTTCCTATATTTTAGTGTATTTATCCTGATAAACTTATAAATATTTAAAATAAAATAAAATAGTGATTTAGAAAAAAAAAAATTAAACTCCTAAACTTAGAAAGATTTAAAAATTGTCCTTATAGGGTTGATGATATATCTTTGCCATGTAACTATTATTTGGAAAGTTTGTGATAAGTTTGATAATAAGTTATATGTTAGTCATTTATGTAAGATATTTCATAATAATCAACATGACAAGTAGTTGTAATTTTCACAATCTTAGATTATTTTTATCATAAATGCTCAGATCATGTGATATCAATGCACATGGGCTTTTACTTTATTGCATGTTTTAATTTGGAATTTGTCAAAGAGATTCAATGTTATGTTTTGGGTTGCCTAAATCTAGTTTTTTGCCTTCATTATGGAAATATAACTAGCTTCATTAGACTCTACCTTAATGGTTATATCTATGTTATATTTGGCTCATGATTTTGGATAGGAAATGATAGACCCATTGTAATGCTTTAATTATTCATCCATCATTTTTATTATGTGGATTTTGTCTTGATTTGAATGAAATGATACTAACTTGGTCTTAATTAGAAAGAGATTTCTTTACCTTAGTTAATTTTAAGGTTAGTCTTGGAGGTCGCATTGTATCATCTAAATTGATAATGTCTAATTGTTAATGGCAAATTAGAATGTTCAAATGGGTCTAAGACTTCAGGGACATGAGATGATGCCATGTGGAATCATCTTTGGCCCTAGGGGCCTAGGAGTTGAGACAACAACCATGTGGCTTTGACACCTCAGGGCCCCAAGATGATGTCAGTCTTATAGGTGGCATTATATCATCTAAAGTTCTAATGGCTAATTGTTAATGATGAATTAGAATATTCAAATGGGTCCATGATTCAAGGGGTCTAAGATCTGAGACAACAACCACATGGATATAGGAATTTGGGACCCTGGGATGATGCCATGTGGCATCAACCTATGTCCTCATGGGCCTAAGAGCCAAGATGATATCCATGTGGTTCTAAGACCCTAAGATTTAGGGATCTGATATGATAACCAAATGGTTTTAAGATCTCAGGGCCTTAGGATGATGTCATGTGGCATCATCCCATAGACTTTAGGGCCCAAGAGCCAAGATGAAAACCATGTAGATCTGGAACCCTGGGTCCCCAAATGATGTCATGTGACATCATCTTATAGACCTAGGGGTTACGAGATGAAATGATAGCCACATGGCTCTGAGATGTGAGTGTGTTAAGATGATGCCATGTGGCATCAAATTTAGGACCTAAGGGCTTGAGAGTTGAGATGATAGCCACATGACTCTGGGATGCTAGGGCCCAAGATCCAAGATGATAACCATGTGGCTATGGTATGTTGGGGCTATAAGATGATGCTGCATGGCATCATCCTATAGACTCGAGGGTAGGATTTGAGATGATGGTAATTGGCTTTAACACCTTGGGGCCCCAAGATGAACCCACATGGCATCAAATTAAGGACTTGAAGACTTAGGAATCAAGATGATAGCCACATGGCTCTGGGACATTAGACCCCCAATATGATGCCACATGGAATCATACTATAGACTCAAGGGTTCGAGCAAGATGATAACCAAATGGCTCTAAGATGTTACAACCCTGAGATGAATCCACATGGAATCAACCTAGGGACATGGGGGACTAAGAGCTTAGATGATGGCCACATGGCTCTGGGATATCAAGGCCTCAAAATTTGAGATGACATCTGTGTGGCTCTAGGATGTCATAGCCATAAGATGATGCCCAATGGCATCATCCTATAGACCTAGGGGTTTGAGAGCCAATATAATGGCCATGTGGCTATGAGATGCCAGTGCCTTATGATGATGCCATGTGGCATCATCCTAAAGACCCAGGGGCCTAGGATATGAGATGATAGCCACATGGATCTAGGATGTTTGGGCCTCAAAATGATGCCATGTAGCATCATCTTGGGCATCAGGGGCCCTAAGATCTAAGATGATAACCACATGGGTCCAAAATGCTTGACCCCTAGGATGATGTCATGTGGCATCATCCTAGGGACCTAGGGGCACAAAAGTTAAGATGATAACCACATGGCTCTATGATGCCAGTCCCCCAAGATTTGAGACAACAATCATATGACTCTAGGATGCCTTGGCCCTAAGATGATGCCACATGGAGAGAAAATAATAAATCCACATAGGAGAAGTGAAAGCCCATGTGGTGACCAAAATGGTAGGCCAAATAAAAAAAGGAAGATTACTAAAGAGGCATGCAAAACCTGCCAAGTCATCAATCAACTTGGGAAATAAATTTGATGACCTATTTGACAGTTAAAATAACTACCAAGGCCCATAAAGGGTACTATATGTCAAATATGAATAGGTGAATATGTTACAATTAGTTTCTAACCAAATAAAATAGTTGTAAGTGATAGAATTCAAAGCTATTAAAGTAGTGAATTGATTTGGAAGGGCCTCAAAGTCACAAAAATATGGTGTATTCATCAAATCATGCTCTAAATCGAATGCTCTTATGAGTATAAGACATGATAGTTTGGTGGCCCCAAGATAATTCAAACAACATAAATTCCCCATAATTAAATATTAATGAAGTGATCATTGGATATGTCACAAACTATCCCAATTGCCCTAATGAAATTCAGAGACTTATAAGCCATCACACATTGATTGGAAGATCAATCAACATGGAAACAAATTTATGACATTGGGATCAAGTGTAAATTAATATAATATTGGTAGAATGACTCTTAAGTTGGATGTAAAGGATGCTACCATGTGGAAGTATTGGGGGCATCTGATGGTCTCCAAAGATCCTAGTCAGATCTAGGCACCCTAATGTCTTGAATGCATATTGTATCTAACATGTCAAATGATATGTGGGTTTTTTGTTTTTTTATATTTATAGATTTTTTTAGGTAATATGCCACATATTTAGCCAAAGATATGTGTTCTAAATACATTGGTCTGGTAACATATTTTTCTAAAGGAAAATCATAATAAGTAGATGACATGGCCCTAAGAGGGTGAAACTGTGTAGCCAAAATCCACATGGTCTCAAGTAGCTGGGATCTTTCCATGTGGCATGATCCCACTGACCTAGGACCCTAGGAGACATTGTACGTAGTGGAGAAGGTCAAGTGGCCCTGAGGATGAATAAAGGATCACCTAAGAGACTGCAAAAAAATGCCAATTGGTGAAGAGATCCTAAGAACATAAGATGAAGGTGAAGCCACTCCACATAAACTAATCAAGTCATCACAAAAGACAAAGGCTTAAATTTGATGATCATCTAGCACAATAATCAAAATGATCAGTTGAAATGGATTTGAAATATTGACTAGTCAAAGATGACATGTGAAACAAGTTGTTGGTTTCTAGATATGAATATTCTCCTAATGGGCTAGTAAGGCATCTTTTTTGTTATGTCAGGTTGTTAATCTATTATGATTTTTTGATCTTGCATAAAGTTCTTGAGCTCATCAATTACCTATATAAGTAGGCTAAATTTCCATTATAAATGTAGGGGGGAAGTTTCATACTAAAACACTACTGGAATTATGATGGGAGTGCACCCACCTTTCCTCTTCATTTTCACATTGACTATTTTCTCATTAGGTCGACTATTTAGATATTGAAACTATGTTGGGATTGGGACAGGATTGAACCTACCTTCCCTTCTCTATTTTTTTGGCCATGGTGTTTGATGGAATATATAAATTATAACATGATCCTTTTGGAATGTTGAATACAAATTTTATTATGTTTTATTCATTTAATGCCTTTAAAATTTGATAGAGTTTGTGGCTTCAAGATGTTAGGGCCTTAGGATGATTCCACATGGCATCATATCAAGCCCCAAGAGTTGATATGGAAGCCACATGGATCTGGGATGCCCAAGATCTGGGAACTGAGATAACAACCACATGGATCTAGGATGCCTAAGCCCTAAGATGAAGCCACATGTCATCATCTCGTAGACCTAGGGCCCTGAGATTTATGATGATATCCATGTGACTTCGAGATGCCCAGGCCCTAGTATTATGCCACATGGAGAGGGAATAATAAATCCAGGTAAGAGAAGTGAAACCCTGTATAGTGAGCAAAACAATTGGCCAACAAATAAAAGGAAACTCATCATGGATCATGCAGGACTTGCCAAGTCATCAGTTAGCTTGATAATTAAATTTTATGACCTAATAGCCATCAAAGTAATGACCAAAGCCTATAAGGGGTACCAAATGTCAAATATAAATAGGGAAATATGTTGCAGTTGGTTTCTCACTAGCTACAAGAGCCATAAGTGATAAAATTCAAAGCTATTAAAGTGGTGAATTGATTTGAAAGGGCCTCAAATCCATGTAAAGATGGTGTATTCATTAAATTAGCCTCTAATTGAAATGATCTTATGATCACAAGGCATGATGGTTTGGTAGCCTGAATATAATTAAAACAACATACAACCCCTAGAATTGAATTTTAGTGAAGTGAGCATGGGCTCTGTCATTCACTATCCATAATGCCTTGATGGAATTCAAAGACTTATGGGCCATCACACATTGATTGCAAGATCAATCAACATGGTAACAATAGTTATGGCATTGGGATGAGGTGAAAATTAATAGAACCTAGGTAGAATTAATATCAAGCTAGATACCCAAGATGCTGCCATATGGAAGTATTAGGGGCACCTGATGGTCTCCAAAGAGCCTAGTCACCTCTAAGCACCCCCATGTCTTGAATGCATATTATATCTAACATGTCGAATGATATGTGGGTTTTTTCATTTTTTTATATTTGTAAATTTTTACAGGTAATATGCCATGTATTTAGCCAAAGATATGTGTTCTAAATGCACTAATATGGTAACATATTTTTCCAAAGGATAAGTATAATGAGTAGCTAATGTGGCCCTAGGAGGGTGAAACTATGCATCCAAAATCCATATGGTCTCTAGTGGCTGGGATCTCACCACGTGGAATGAACCCATTAACCCAAGACCCTGGGTGATATTGTACACAATAAAGAAGGCCACGTGGTCCAGGGTGGAGCTAGAGGATGAAGAAAGGAGCATTGGGGAAACTGCGACCAATACCAAGTGGTGAAGAGATCCTAAGAACATAAGATGAAGGTGGACCCACTCCACATAAATTGATCAAGTCATCAAAAGACACAAGTTTAAATTTGATGGTCCTCTGGCCTATCAAAATTTTCATAAGCATGGCAAGCAAAATGATTAGACAAAATGACTTTCTAAGACTGTATAATCAAAGAAGATAGGTGGAACAAGCTGCTAGCTTCTAGATTTGAATATTATCCTAATGGGCTGGAAAGGTGTCTTTTTTATTATGCTAGGTTGTTAATCTGTTATGATTTTTTGATCGTGCATAAAGGCTTTGAGATCATCAATTGCCTTTATAAGCAAGCTAAGTTACCATTATAAATAAGAGAAATTTCATACTGAAATGTTATAGGAATTGCATTGGGAGGGTACCTGCTTTCCTCTTCATTTTCACATTGACTATTTTCCCATTAGGTAAACTCTTTGGATGCTAAAAGTATGTTGAGATTGGGCCATGTTTGAACCTGCCTTCCCTTATCTATTTTTATTGCCCACAATGTTTGACTGAAGATAAAAATTATAGCATAATCCTTTTGGAATGATGAATATAGATTTTGTTATGTTTTGTTCATTTAATGACTTTAGTCTTTGATAGATTTTGTCCATAAAAGATTGTCTCAGTTATGTATGTACAATAGCTATCATAGCTAGTTTATTGGGATTTTTCATGTTTTAATTTAAACTTGTTTATTAATTTATGTGTAATAGCTACAGAATGCAAGATAAGATTTATTTAGAATGGATCCAGTAGATTATTGACTCTCAATATTTCCTTCAAAGCTCACCCACCAAGTTATTGGAGTTTGTGCTACAACTAAACCAAGCCTACCATATTTTTTATTACTACAATTTATTATGATTTTATGCTTGCACATCTATAATATATTTATAACTAAAAGAATGATATTTTATATTTGATTTGAAAGTATATTAATATGTATTACAGACTAGTTATTATCTTGTTTAAAGAATATAGTTTTATCTGTTATTTAATCTTTATTACAATCTATATTCTTTTTTTTATGGCCAAATTTTTATCCCACCGTGTTCAGAGAGTCTTGAGAATAATATGCTTTCGTGGTGCTTGTTATTTCTTTATTTGTGCCCAGATTTATATTTACTAGTACCTAGCTTATCAAGGAATTAGTGTGCACGTTTGTAAAAAAATTGACATATATTTATCTGCTATTGAGAAAAGGAAAATTTGTTATTTATAACCAAAAAAACAAAATCAATATTTAGTTTCAAAATGATACATATGGGGGGAAGATTTTACAATTTTGAAATAATTAAGATACCTTATTGATTCCTTGTCTAGAGTTATGTATTATTTTAATTTTGTTAATATAAGACACTTTGTATTCCATTTTCAAAGTTGATATCTCTTAATTATAAACCGCATACATAGTTAAAATTTTTGTATTTTTCTAAGTTGTATGGTCTTTTGGGATCTAACATTTATTACAATGCCCTGGGTTATGGTGCAAAACCTTTTTACAAAAATATTGTGACCTGATCACAATCACAAAAAATAAAAATAAAAATAATGACATGAAGATATTATTTTAATGCCTTTTAACTCCATGTTAATTGCACATGGTCTTCTAGTATTGCACAAGATTTCATGTACAATCAATTGCATATATCACAAAGTCCAATTATTGTGAAGAAAAAAAAGAGTTTAATGTAAATTGCATATAATCTACTAGTATGGCATAAGATTTATATTATATGCATCAAGTTGAATTAGTTTTTTACACCAAGGTTATACAATTAATGATAAGCATAAACTATTGCAACTCTCTTTTTAACATTTATGTAACATTTGATATGTACAATGGCAGAAATATCAATGACAAGGCTCTTTTCTGGTGAATTTGGACTCAAAATTTATACAAATTGAAGATTCCTCATCTTTGGAATATCATATTGCATGTAGACCATGGGAGATTACAGGGAATAATAATGAACAAAAATTACACCAAAAATTATTTGACCAATCCATCAAGCAACCCCTTGAATATCTTAAATTTGTACATGCAAATGGAAAAAATTACCTTTGGTTAACTTTAAAAAAAAATGTAATCTAATGCTAATAAACATATAACATTAAAAAACAATAACAATGGACATACTAAATATAAAATTTCAGACATTAACACATTGGCCTAAACTGTATCATTTAAAAAATAGTTAACTAAGCTTCTTATAATTATCAATGTTATTAGTGTCGAAAAAACATTGTTTCTATCAACACATAACACTTACCATTTTCTAGAGAAGTTAATGTTGTATAGCAAACCAATACTATGGAGCCCATATTTATAACTTGATTCACCCAACATCATTAAAAATATCAATACAAAATTATGTTCTATGATTAATAAATAAATACACAAGGAAAGAACATCAACAAAAAAATATAGACCATTAAATAGGGAGGTAAAAACACAAAAAAAATCTGGTGGTTATGGATAATAAATTGTCTTTCAAATGATAGTGCCAATAACTTTGTCTTTGCAGAATTAGTCAAGGCATAACATACATGATCTAAAAAAAATTGTATTCAAATAAAACAAGATTTTTATTTTTCTATTAAATGAAATAGGATAGAATTTTTAATTCAAATGTTGTTATACTTGTTTGAATAAAAGTAAGGAAAGGATATTTGAATGTAATGTTACCATTTTTATTGTTGTTGGACAAAACTAGTTTCACTACAGACAAATAATGGTGTTGTTACTTCTCCAATACATTTTTGATGCTCTAGATTTGTTTGTGTTGCATTGATACCATGTATTTAAATGATTTTTTTACTATAAAGCATAAAATTTAATACATTAACACATTGGCCTAGACTATATCATTTGTAAAACATTTAACTAAGATTAATATAATTATCAATGCTATCGGTGCCAAAAAAAACACTATTGCTATTAACACATAACAATTACTATTTTCCAGAGTAGTTAATGTTGTATAAAAAACCAATACTATGGAGCTCATATTTATAATTGGATTCACACAACATCACTAGAAATATCATTGTAGAATTATATTCTAAGATAAATAAATAAACAGACAATAGGTAAATAACACCATAAAATAGATATAGACCATTAAATAACGAAGCAAAAACACAAAAAAAAACTTGGTGGTTATGGATAATAATTTGTCTTTCTAATGATAGTGCCAACAAATTTGTCTTTGGAGAATTAGTCAAGGCATAACATAAATGATCTAAAATGTTTTGTACTGAAATAAAACAAGATTTTTATTTTTTTATTAAATGAAACAGGATAGAAGATTTAATTGAAATGTTGTTATAATTATTTGAATAAAAGTAAGGAAAGTATATTTGAATGCAATGTTACCATTTTTTATTGTTGTTGGAAGGAACTAGTTTCATTACCAATAAATGATGGCATTGTTACTTCTCCAATATATTTTTTATGATCTAGATTTATTTTTATAGCATTCATACCATGTAATGAAATGATTTTCTTTACTATAAAGCATAAAATTTAAGACATTAACACATTGGCCTAGACTATATCATTTATAAAACTGTTGATTTTCTAAGTCACCCCTGGTCAACGTAAAGCTTCTTGAAAATTAAGTAGAAAGTGTGCAGGTGCTTCCCATATGTGCCCAAGATTGAGGTTAAGGCATAGGTCTACACACTGAAGAAATGATGACTCATACTTGTATAAAGCTTTCATTACGTGCCTGTGTGTAGGATTTTATGGCACACAAGTCTAAGAGCATAGGAGTTAATGGATATGAGTCCCTGGTTTCCCAAATGGCTAAGTCAAAGGAATGGTGTAGGAGCCATTGTGAATAATGAAAAATGTAGCTAGGATTTCAATCTTCATGTGCCCCTGTTATTTTCAATCTTTCTTGTGCCTTGCTAACATAGTTTTGTGCCCGTGTGCAAAAATCTACATTTGAACCCCTTCATTTTTGTAGGGTAAGAATCTCCTTCTGCCTTTGTCACTTGGATACCTAGTACTCATTTGATGCAAGGATCTTCATAGTTCTCTAAGAAGAAGCACCATATATACATGTGGTGGCTTGACACTCATCTAAGACCTGTCCCTTTCTAACATAAATACAAACAATGTCATTGGATGGTATAGAAAGGAAAGAGGGACCCACCAAATAGATACAATAAATAAATGGCACACACGTGTCACATTTGCACTGCTCCTACCCAACAGGCCAAAAGACTCTTCCAAGATCCCATCAAGATAACACATGTCCCTTGTAGAGTTGTGCCCAAGACCAATCATGAAGTACCACATGCTTAGTAGCAACACAGTATGAGGAGGGTCATTGGTGGTGGTTAAGAAGAGTTCAAGACAATATCAATATAATTAAATGTAAAAGCAACTAATTAACATCGAGACTTCAGTACATGCTATCCTCTGACTATGTGAGGAAAACTTTCATTCACTATGCACATGTGTATCCAGAGGCTATCTTCCATCACCCCCAGATCTGATCATTAAATAAGCTTTAAAATACATGGTCATAGTGCCACAAATGAATTGAAAGCTACACCCACTGCACCAAGTGGAACATTTATTGTAAAATAGACTTGGGCATTATAAAATCTTGATTATTTATTGTAAAAGGAGTTGACATATTTAAGCAACCTTACATTACCGAAATTGCCCTCCATGAACACTTGTATTGGCTAGACCTTGCATGTCAATAAGAATTAAGTTCACCTCCTTTTATTATTCTAATTATTTGTGTGCTATTTGTGTTTGTTGATTTTTTCCTGTGGGTAATGTTCACCCCTCTCATCTGTCATTCATCCCTAGTGCCTCTTCATTGAACTCAGAACTCATTTATAGGCTGTATCTTATGCACACAAGGGTCTACATAAGTTTTGTCTATGGATAAACTTTGTCCCTCTCAATGTTGCATTGTATTCTCGTGCCTCTATGTGAAACACATATGCATTTGGAGTGACTTGGTGGAAATTGTGTGATATTTTATTATTCTCAAAGGTTTGCATTGTGTTTATGGTAGTAGGAGTGCTCGCTCTATTCTGAGCATATCACCTTTCACTTTCAGCATCTCTTACCTTCTCCCTCCCTTTTCCTCCCAAATATCCAGGTTTAGATTAGCGATAGTTTACCTTTCTACTCTTTAGGCCTGCACACTAGTCTTAAACCAGGTGTCTTAGAATAGAAGGGATCTGGTCTACTCTAGAGGCTCATCCTAAAGAGTGTAAGGGTCCCACACTTTGGGGATGTTCTTATCATTATGATGAGACAATCAATGCTCATGCACACATTTCCACAATAATAATTCCTCATCATGTGCCTTAACACTCTTTTACCCCACGTAAGGCCTTCATGCTCAGTGCCCTACCACAAAGCTTCCCCACATCATAAAGAATCCATGGGTGCACATTTTAAACTGCACTAGTTTTTGGCATGTCAAAAGGGATAATTTGAAGAAAATATAAGGAATTGGTGATATGTTTAGTTAGTAAGTATAGCAGACACTCAGTGAGAGCACCTATCAAATCCAAACATTTTTAGTTCGCAAAGACTAGCCCCCTACCCACATGCCAAGGAGAAGAAGATCATCTATAAGAGGCATTAATTTCCATTTTAGTGAGCTTCCATCACGTTCAAGAAGGAGATTCAGAATATCCTGATCCCTTATTGGAAGATGTAGCACAAGCTAGTCACCTCCCAGAGCACAGTCTATGCCTCCATTCATAAGGTTTTACATAAGAAGGTGAGGTATAATCCCTATCCCATTCATGGTTGTGCCAAGAAATCAAGTGTTTATTCCTTCTAATGGAGGCAGTATGTTAGCCCTAGTGCAATATGATGACACTAGAGTATTTGATCTCAAAAGCTTATCTTATTTTGTGGCCAGGAATTCAACCTCCCTTATGGAGCATATTCAAGGTATTGTGAATATTTTTTCAGTGTACCATGTCACCTAAGACAACATCATAGTCAAGTTACTAGCTTCTTCCTTTAAAATAAAATCCCTTTAGTGGTATCAAGGCTTGATACCAAAATCTATTCATAGATGAGATGAAATTAGTGGAGAATTATGCAAGCAGTTTGAGGATCAAAGTGATCATTGTCTTTGATAGAGCAGTTCACAACCATTAAGTGAGCCTTGTATGAGATGATGGTCGACTTCAACTTTAAATTTTAAAAAGTCTAGGATAAAATCCCACCTTTGTGTAAGCCTTCCCTTAACACTACATTTTTATATTCCTAAAAGCTCTTAATAGTGATATAATAGTGATGATTTAGTCCACGGGAGGTGGAGTCCTTCCTGATGCTTATGAAGTTATAGTGTGCATAGAGAATTGTTTAATTCGAGAAAACAAGATTGCACCCAGACCCGTATGCCTATATTTTAAGATCCTCTCCCTAATCAAGTATTTGTGTAACCTATGATAGCACCTATTCCTGTTATAGTAAGCCCACCTACTCTATATGTTAGCTCTTCTAATGAATTACATAAAGTGAAGGTGTTATTACAAAGTTTTGGGAATGAACTAGTTGCCCTCAAAAGGAAGCAAGTGCAATATCCTGGACATCATCAACCTTTCACTCAAAAATACTAATCAACTAGACCTTCTTACCAAGGTGATGCTCAAATGCAAAATCATTTCACCTAAAATAGATCACCTTATACATAGAATATTAATGCTACCAACACCTCCAAAGACCTTGTTATGATACATAACAATCTAGTGCAGGATTTTGAATGGTACTTCCCATAAAATTAGCCACATAATCAAATCACCTACAAAAAAGGGATCTTAAAGTAGGCACTCATGGTGTAAAGCATGCCTCAGTTATAAGATCAAACAAGTAGCATAGCCTTGTAGGAGGAGGGGATCTAAACACCAGTTCAACCATAAGATGGGTCTATTTTCATCAATTGGCAAGAAAAGGACTTTAGCTATGTAAATCAAAGTAACATCCCTAGTGGAGGAAACACTCTAATTATTTTCAACATAAGATTCAAAATAAAAGCTACAGAAGAAGCTACATTGGGTTCAACACTTTTGCCTTCAATGTCCAAAGTCAATCACGTAGTTGTGCAAGCCAAGGCACTAACACAACCTTTGCACCTTAAAAAGATAGTATAGAAGAAGGGACCATCTCAAGTTAGTGCGCCAATACCAAGGGAGCCTCTATTCTAAATCCATAACCAAAATGATCTCAAGTTCCCTTCAATATAGTAAAATAGATGAAGAAGATGAGCCTCAATGTCATAATGTGGGATGTGCTTACTATTATGTCTTAATAGAACTTGCTCTAGGATATACTAAAAGACCTCTAAAAGTGTCAGGCCCCTAAACTGGTATTTACCATTTGTGTGAGATTAGAAATTTAGGTGTGTAACATTAATAATAAGCCACCTTTACTCTATGTATCCTTAATTATAATACAACACCTAGTGCATAATTTCATGATCAACTTCAGTGTAAGCAACTCGGTAATGCTAAAGAAGATCATGGATATGCTTGGAATTGCATACACCCTTATTTTAAAAGTAGTCCAGCTTGATAACACAATAGTTAAAGTTATAGGGATAATCAAAGATTTGAATCTCAAACTACATGCATGCCTGAGTCTTTCCATTGCATAAGACATTACAACCATTGATTTATATCCCTACTTTACTATCTACCTCTCTAGAGATTTCATGACAAAGATGGGCATATACTTATCTTTGGATTGGTCACACATGCAATTGAAAACTAGGTATAGGACCGAAGTGACTATTAGGGTAGAACCTATCTTCAAAATCCATGTCGAGCCCTACTCTCCTAACCCAGTTGAGCAAAATTACATGATGTTCAACCAAGAGGAGAGCTCGATTCTCCATGAGGTTGTGACATCACTTGTAGAGGTCCCAGATAATCTACTGGATGAATGGTCACATAAAATCTTTGAGCGTGACCCATATGATAATGTAGAGATGGGGATAGGCACATATTACATCATGTAAGAGGATTTTGTGTTTTTTGAGCTCATGAAAGTGCATAAAGACCCTGAAGGTACATGTAAATTGTATTTTGTTGTCTCCTAAAGTAAGAATGGCATAGGAGCCAGTTTCATGTTGTTCTCCCCCCAAAGTGATAAATACTTCCATGCCCTTAGACTTAAATTTTCTTGCACAAATAATGTTGTTGAATATGAGGCACTAAGCCAAGGCCTTCAAATTCTATAGAAGAAAGCAATCAAGGCATTACAAGCGTTGGGTGATAGTTAGCTAGTTATCAACCAAGTTAGAGTGCATATCTTAATTAAGAATGGCTTGATGAAATCCTATGAACATAGAGTGTGGGATTTTATAGAAGGCTTCAATTCATTCAACATCATTTCCTTACCAAGAGTGTAGAATGCCAATGTAGATTGGCTTGCTATTATAGGTGCATAGTATGACATTCTGTGTAAACTAATGAAATAGTCTGAATAACTCATCAAGCTCATGTTGAGATTGAATAATCTTAACAATGTAGAGAATTGGTAATTGTTCAAGAGTGATGAGCAAATCATCAACTTCTTACATGATGAGGTAGAATTTTGCACCATGAACTAGACACAGATGAAAGCCTAATATGAAGATCAAGTCATCTAGTTGAAGGGGAACAAGTTACCAAAAGGGTTGGTCACCATGGAAAGCATCTTCAACTTTGATGACCAATTCAAAGGAGAAAGGAACAACATAATAACCAAGGAATACATCTTTATGCTTGTATTCATTTTGGAGGGTAAAACTCTTAAAGCTGGTAAGGTTTATTCCATGCCAAAAATAAAAAGCTTCGTTCAACTCAGTAGGAGATATGATGATATCTTCGCATGGATCTACAAGGATCTAAGGGGTTTTAACCTAGGCTTAGCACATCATACAATTGAGTTAGATCCTGGCACGCAACCTGTGCACCAAAATTAGAGGCTCATTATCAAAAGTTGGAGCCATTGATGTGCAAGGAGATTTCCATGCTCATCGAGGTTATCATAATACTCCTAATTAAATATTCCTCATAGGTCACCAACTTAGTCTCGATACATAGGAAAAATGGGGAGATTCACCTCAGTGTGGACTTTAGGGACCTAAATAAAGCTTCCCTCAAAGACCATTATCCTCTCCTGTCAATGAAGTAGATCTTAAAAAAAATCATAAGAGTGGAGAGATTCTCATTACTGGATGGTTACTCAGGTTATAAGAAAATTCTTGTGCAAGAGTGTGACTGATATGAAACCATGTTCACCACTAAATGGGGAACCTTTGCATACCAATGCATGTCATTCAATTTAACAAATGTAGGTGTGACCTTATATAAAGCCATAAATATGGCATTCAAAGATCATCAACAAGATCATCTTGGTCTACTTTAATGACACAACCATTTTCTCTAAGTGTTTATAGGATCACTTGGGTCATCTAGATTAGGTCTTTCAAAAATGCAATGAGTTTGTAATATCTCTGAACCCTAGCAAATGTATCTTCATAGTTCATGAAGGAGCTCTATTCGGGCACATTTTTTCTAAAGAGGGACTCATAATTAATCTAGACTAATTCAAGGCTATCTCATGTCTTCCCCTTTGAATCCATAATAAAAGTCTCCAAAGCTTCCTGGGGAGAACCAACTTTATAAGAAGGTTTGTGCCAAGCTTCACCATCCTGGTCAAGCCTCTCACTATGATGTTAGAGAAGAATGTTGCATTTAGTTGGATGCATGAAGGCAAGGAAATTTTTGAGGCCATCAAGCATGCCATCATGTAATATCCCACCTTGATCAACCTAGACTATAGCAAGGATTTCATCCTTTATGTATTTGATAGAATCAAAGGCATCTTAGCCATCCTAATGCAGTAGTCGCAAAAGCAACTCGAGTAGCCAATTGCCTTCTTCAGTTAGGCATTGAAGGATTATGAGTTGTGCTATAGTCTCATAGAGAATCACACACTCATAGTTGTGAGCGCACTAAATAAATTTAGGCATATGCTCTCCAACAACAAGATCTGATTCATGGTCACACACACGAGTATCAAGGAATTCTTACTCAGTAAGAACATTAGCAAGAAATGAGCTAATTATATCACCAAGGTGATGGAATATGATGTAGAGATCTAGGTCACCAAGATAATGTGAGGAAAATTACTCTATGACTAGTTGGCAAAATGAGTGGAACCCAGAAGATGATGTAGTCCTAGTGTCACATGAAAAAGAGCATGCAATTGAAGAAGCCATGACTAATTGGGTGTAGGGTATGGAGACATTGTTTGAACACAACATATACCCTCCTATACTTGATAAAAATAAGCACATGTATTTCATACTATATTCTATTCCCTATGTGCTCATAGAAGACATGCTCTTCAAGAAGGATGTCAATGGAGTCCTCCTGAGGTGCATTGAAGCAAACCAAACAAGTAGAATTATTCAAGAGTTTCATGATGGCCTTATAGGAGGCCATTACTCACCTAAGACCATTTCCATGAAGATTATGCAAGCTAACTATTATTGGCTGACTATGTTCAAATATGCACACAAATATGTGCAAAATTACAAGAAATGTGCCTTCTTCATAGGCAAACAAAGGCTTGAAGCCTTACCACTGTACCCAATTAAAATTGACCAACCCTTTGTGTAGTGGGGCTTAAATTTCATAGGCATGATTAATCTACTATCAATCGATGGGCACAAATGGATTCTCACCATAACTGACTATTTCATGATATGGATAAAAGTGGTTGCACTTAAGGAGGCTAATGAGACATCTATCCTGAACTTATACAAAGGCATTGTAATGAGATTCAGTGTCTTAGCCACCATTATCTTTGATAATGTGTTAGATTTATTTGGAACCAATATCATTGAGTGGGTCATCAAGCACAACATCCACTTGAGTGCCTCATTAAATGATTACCCTCAAGGTAATGGTCTAATCGACTCCATGTATAAGAACTTGATTCACATCATAAAAAGGACTCTAGAGGATAACCACTGAACTTGGCACACTAAGCTCATAACTTCTCTTTGGGCTAATCAAATCACATCCAAGAGAGTGCTGGGAAACTTCCCCTTCATGTTATTCTATGAAAGGGAAGCTAGGTTACTAGCATCCCTAGAGTTCCCTTCCTTGGAACTCACACATCAGTTGGAGCTACTTGAGAGTGACCCCATTTAAGTAAGAATGGAAAATCTCATGGAGCTCAAATAAACTATAGCGCAAGCTACATGCACCATGGAAAACCATCAGGCACAAACCAAGAGGGTCTTCGATAAAAAATCTAGTGAGAGAAGTTTCCAAGTGGGAGACTTAGTGGTCAAATGAGATGTAGATAGAGTGAAAACTAGAAGGCACACTAAGTTCGATGTAATATGGAGTTGTCCATATACCATTACCAATTCTAATCCATCCAATTCTTTCTAGCTTGTCAAATTTAATGGAGAAGAGCTGCCTATCCCAGTCAATGGGATCCATATCAAGCACTATCTCTATTAAGTATTCTATATATATGTAAACAAGTAGAGTAGGTGATTTTCATATCCCTAAAAGCACCTCATGCACCATATTTTAAAGTAGATTTAATTCTTCTAAGCACCTCTAGTGTAGTTCTTATCTTGATAGGTGAATATTAACTCATTTCAAAGTTAAAGATGTATGACTGGTCCATTTACGAGAGAAAGAGCTAGAAATCCTAAAGACTCTATGCCCAATGGCCCTCAAAGGTCACCAGAAGTATTGAATTTCTAAGTTACCCTTGGTTAGTACAAATCTTCCTAAGACTTACGTAGAAAATACACAAGTGCTTCCCATCTGCACTCAAGCCCAAGGTTAAGGCACAGGGATGCATAATGAATTAGTGATGATTCACACCTGCAAAAAGCTTTCATTATACACTCATACATAGGATTCTATGGCATGCAAGTCTAAGAGTGTAGGATTTCAAGGAGATAGGTCCCTAGGTTCCCAAATGGTTAAGTGAAAGGAATGGTGTAGGATCTACTGTGAATCATGAAAAGTGCACCTAGGATTTAAATCTTCATGTGCCCCCTTATTTTCAGTCTTCCTTATGCCTGACTAACATAGTTTCATGCATGTGCACAAAATTCTACATCCACACCCCTCCATTTTCATAGGGTAAAACTCTCCTTCTACCTTTATAACTTAGTTGCCTAATGCTCATTCGATGCAAGCATCTTCACAATTCTTTGAGAAGAAGAGCCATCTCCCCATGTGGTGACATGGTACTCATCTAAAACCGGTCCTTTTTTAACATAAATGCAAGCAATGCCAATAGATAGTGTTGTCCCCCAAAAATATCACTCATTTTTGGGACAACATTTGAACTATTTTGGTCCTACAGACCAAAATCCTCTCCTCCCCTTTCAAAAATTGTTCTGAGCATTCAGGTTCTTTATTTTTCAAAGCTTTCTTAGAAATCTACGGACTCTGTAGGCTTGAATCTACAGACTCTACAGGCTTGAATCTACGGACTCTACAGGCTTGAATCTATAGACTCTATAGGGTTGAATCTACGGACTCTACAGGCCAAGTTCTATGGGCTTCACAAGTTGATTTCTACGGACTCTACAGGGAAAAAGCAAGCTCTCAACACTTAAGCGATTTCAAGGTTGGTTCAACAACAAGGTTCAACCAAAATGTCCATCGGCAAGCTTCTAAGCAAGGATTGAACCATTGAACTGTTGAACCTTGAACCATTTTGGTTCAATGGGTTCAATGGATTCAAAGGTTCAACGTCATCAACAAGAGTTAATCGCATTTGTCAAGGTTTAAAGTTCAACCACTTCAAGGTTCAACGGATTCAAAACACTTATCAAAGAGAAGAAGGCTTGAAACATTGAACCGTTAAACCATTAAACCACTTTGGTTCAAAAGTTCAATGGGTTCAATGGTTCAATAGGTTCAACGACCAAATGGTTCAACGCGTTTGGTTCAAAAAGATTAAAAGGACTTAGCTAAATAAAAAGAATTAACTGATTGAACCGCTGAACCTTGAACCAAAAGGTTCAACGAGTTCATAGGTTTAAAGGTTCAACCAGTGCAATGAAGATCAAAGAGCTTAGGAAGAATAAGGAAGCGATAGGTAGAGGAAGAACCAATGAACCAATTGAACCTTGAACCAAAAGAGTTCAAAGTTTAATGGTTCATAGGTTCAAGCAGTTCAAAGGCAGCCTCAAGCAAAGAAAGAAGCAACATGGATGATTCCAAAGGCAAGTTCAATGAAAGCGATGGTTCAACCAGAGAGCAAAGAAGTGCTTAAGCAGGGAAGTGATGGACCAAAAGAGACAGTGAACTGATGAAGTGATGAACCAATGAACTTTCAAATGGTTTACGGGTTCAAAATTTAACACGGTTCAAGCGGCTAGCGACCATTGACGGCCCTACAGACGTCAAATTTAAAGTAAGGGAATATCTATTGAAATTCAAATAAAGCACGAAACTTGAAGGAAGAACCAAGTGATTGGCTGAAAAGATAGCTTGGGAGCTTAAATTCTAGGAAGAGACAAAGCTGGAAAAGACAAAAGAAAGAAGAGACAAAGAGGGAAATATCTACATAGAAGTTATTTCGGTAGCTGGAACAGTCTGCAGAATAGATTTTTGAGCTTGCAAACATTGAAGCCATGGCCATTAGTCTCCTTTAGAGTAAAGACAAAATGGACAGCTGCGTAGATGTCAGAGGGGATAGACCAAATGATTGAGACCTAGGAAAAGACATATTAGATGAATATACATGCCATAGTCAAGGCAACACACTGTTCCAGGCATGGTCCCTCTAGACAGAACTGAAGGCACATTGAAGGCATTGACTGCAGCATGGGCCATCCCATGGGAGAGAGTGCCAAGCCTTGCTTGGTGGCTATATATTGTAATCTCTCATTTGTTACAAGGGAGAGCTTCCTGTTACCAGAAGTAAAACTCTGCCCAAATTGAAAGGTGAATATTGAGACTTTGAGCTCAGATTGTTGTTTATATCCTTTTATCTGAATGAGAAAGCAAGTTGTTTGTAGAATTTGTGTTGTCATAGCTTGTATCATTTTAGGAGATTATTCTCATGTCTGTCTTCTGAATGTGTTCTTGTTTATTTAATTTGGCAAGTAGAACTAGTGGAAGTAATCAGGAAGGTGTCTTGAAGCCAACTACTTTCAGACTTTGTGCTGTCATAGTTGTCTTCAGTGTGTGTTTATTTTCTGTTTCTGTGTAAAGGACCTTAGGACAACTTTGTGCCCCCATTGTTCTTTGTATTTCACTCTTGGGCAGTTGACATGGAGACTTTGTGCTACATCTTAGATTACTGGTTACTTTGTACTCTGTTACCAATTACTTATCCTACCTGAATGAAAATCTTGTTGTTTCTTGCAAGAACACATCTAAAAGAAGAGAAGTGCCTTCAGTGTTTTCACCAAGATTTTCTCCTTTGTTGGTTAACATCATCTCTAAAAGAAGAGAGATGGATGACGTACCCTACCCCTAAGTGTTATTTTTTGCATATTTATAGTATATATCCCCCTCATATTTATAGGGAACCTCCCCTTGATGAGAGGAGAGATTTGTCCCTTGGTGATGTATTAAACCTGCACATCTGGCTGACCAATCTCCCTATGCTGTGGTTGAAGAGACCTATTTTTCTCACTAGTTAGCTAGTCGACAAAATAATCACCCAACAATTTTTGGTGACTCTACTGGGGATGAATGTGTAGTCTAAAGCCTCAAGTTTCAGATTGAAGTCGCTCCTTCCCTTATCCATTATATAGACTCTAGTGACTCCATTCTATGTCTTACTCATTATCATTATAGCCTTACCATATTCCTCCATCTCCATTATATTATTTGGTCTGCAAAACCAGAGTTGCTAGAAAAGAGTGCGTAGTTTGAAGCCTCAAGCTGAAGCAAGGCCAGTTCTTTTCCATTTTTGTTCTGCAATCTAGCCACTCCACCCAAATTTGTTATCCCTATTTTTCATAATTAAATCATGGCAGTTCGAGGCCCCTGGGGTAACTCTTTTGGCCCACTCAACTTGACTCCACCTCTGCATGAACTTCCATGCAACTCAAGAAAGAACTTCCCCAAATTCTTTAGAGATGGGAGAGTTCACCCTGATGAACACATTACAGCCTTTAAAATAGCCTGTGGTGTGATAGGGGTGGAATTTGAACATGTGGCAGTCATACTTTTTGTGGAGACCCTACAAGGTGTTGCTGCAGAGTGGTTCTACCATCTGCAGGCTAGATCAATGACAGATTGGAATACCCTAAAAGTCAAGTTCAAATCAAGGTTCAAGCTCACAGAGGATGCCCATGCCTTATTGGCCCAGCTCACCCAGATGAAGAAAGAGCCTCATGAGCCTATGAGAGATTTTATTTCCAAGTTTGATAGGCTAAGGAATATGATTCTTGTAATTGCTCAGCCAACACCTGAAAACCTCAAATGCTTCTTCATATACTCACAACTACCTGAAGTGAGTTTTCTGTTGAGATGAGATGGCCACATAGACATTGAGGCTACTCAAGACTTGGATACTGAGGTAGAAGATGACCTTATCTTGGAAAGAAAGGTAAGGAGAGATCTAAATAGAGGTAAACACTCTTCATCTTTTGAATACTCACCCACATCCACCACTGATCAAATGGTGCAAAAGTTGGAAAATGAATTGTTAGCCTTGAAAAGGAAAATGGCACCAGGTATGTCTTCTACTCCTTCATACAGAGATGTACCAAGGAGGACATTCCCCAATCAGTCATATCAAGGCAATGCTGTCAGAAGTCAAGGGCAACCAAATTGTCTTCCTCCCCCACAAAGGAACCTTGCCCTTGAAGCACCTCCAACCAACTCAGCTAGTTGGATATCTAGAAATAGACCATGCTTTCTCTTTCTAAACCTGAGTTTGAGCAAGAAAATGACGCTGATCTCTTCATGGAGGATCAAGAAGAATCAACTGGCGACTCTCACATTGGTTTCTTGAATTACCAAGATGAACCTAGAAGTGAAGATGAAGCAATCGAAGGATCATACGCAGTATTCATCCGATCTAAGAATCAATCAACCTAGCAGGCCAACAAAGAAAAGACAGAGGAGTGACCCCAACCAACAATTTCAATTGCTAAGTGGAGAACCCCTCTTCCTTTCCAGTCAAAGGACCCAGTGATTGCCAAAAAGGTAAGTATATCAAACATTTTTGCACCTTCTACTTCAAATTCACAGAGTAGTCCTCCCCCTCCCAAAAACTAAAAGGATGAACTCCCATCCTCTCTTCCTTGTCCATTTCAATCATTTAACATAATTGATCATGTTAAGAAATCCAAAATTCAAATGACTAAATTTGAATTCCTGCAAACCAATCTCTGAGCAGTTGGACATTGGTGGAGAACTAAGTATGGACCTTTTTGAGGCAAAGATACTTGTCAATGGCGTAATGAAGAGATTGCTCCCTGAAAAGGAGGCACATATATGTGTTCACCTAAATTTCGGCCCCTACAACTCAAATTCTATTTAAGTCTTTGGGTAGGGGTAATTATTTCTTGACCACAGAGGATGTTCATGTTTCTGTAGATGAAAGTCTTATAGCTGGCAATCTAAAAATTGATTCAAACATAGACATCAAAAGAATTGGTAGGGCACAGTACAGATATAAAAGCATCTTCCACTTCTAATAAAGAGAAATCTGATAGAAGATCAGTTTTTGATGATGTTTGGATCTTGGAATCTGATGGCAGTAATTCTTCTACCAATGCTGAAGCTGGGTACTGTGTTGATATCTCCTCAAGGAGATATTCTTCCATCATGCAAGTTGCAGTTCAGCAACACCAACAACATATCTGAATGTGAATCTTTGTTGCTCATATTGAAAGTTGCTCAAGCCCAGGATGTCAAACTCCTTCACACCAAAGGAGATCATGAACTGGTGGTTTGTCAGGTGTCTGAGGGGGAAAATCAAAGCATGTGTTGGACTGAACTAGTAGAACAACAAGCTATGGTGGTGGACCATACTGCTATACTCCAAAGTCAGCAAAAGGAACTCTTTGCCAAGAGAGCAAGGAGTTACAATTTTTAGAGAGAAGACCACGTCTTGCCATGGAGCAAGAGGAGAGAGCCAAAAGGAGTGTATAGAAAGTGTGATTCTTGGTGGATAGTTCCATTCACTCGTCACCGATTCTGGGGACAAAATGGTTTCCTACTGGTTTATCAAGATGGAACACCATTTTCATTGTCTCACAATGGACAGTATCTAAATCACTTCAATTTTTGAAGTATCAGATAAGTTCAACTGTACATATGTATATTTTTATAGTCTTTGTTTCTACTTTGTGTTGCTCATTTTCATTTTTTGGAGCCTTTCTTTTTGGGTAGCATGAATCCATAGCCCAATGGCATACTTCAAGGCACTAGAGATTCTAGTTTCTACTCCCCTAAGCTATGTTCTAAGTTTTCATCTGAAAGAAGTTCTCCAACTGGAGCCAGCTGTTGTCCCCCAAAAACATCACTCATTTTTGAGACAACATTTGAACTATTTCGGTTCTACAGACCAAAATCCTCTCTTCCCCTTTCAAAAATTGTTTTGAGCATTCAGGTTCTTCATTTTTCAAAGCTTTCTTAGAAATCTATGGACTCTGCAGGCTTGAATCTACGGACTCTATAGGCTTGAATCTACAGACTCTCCAAGCTTGAATCTACAGACTCTATAGGCTTGAATCTACGGACTCTGCAGGCCAAGTTCTATGAGCTTTGTAGGTTGATTTATATGGACTCTGCATGAAAGAAGCAAGATCTCAACACTTAGGCAATTTCAAGGTTGGTTCAACGATAAGGTTCAACCAAAATGTCCATTGGCAAGCTTCTAATCAAGGATTGAACCATTGAACCGTTGAACCTTGAACCATTTTGGTTCAACGGGTTCAATGGGTTCAAAGGTTCAACATCATCAACAAGAGTTAAGTGCATTTATCAAAGTTCAAAGTTCAACCACTTCAAGGTTCAACGACTTCAAAACACTTATCAAAGAGAAGAAAGCTTGAACCATTGAATCGTTGAACCATTGAACCACTTTGGTTCAAAGGTTCAACAGGTTCAATGGTTCAACAGGTTCAACGACCAAATAGTTCAACGCATTTGGTTCAAAAAGATCAAAAGGACTCAGCCAAATAAAAAGAATGAACCGATTGAACCATTAAACCTTAAACCAAAAGGTTCAATGAGTTCATAAGTTTAAAGGATCAACCAGTGTGATGAAGATCAAAGAGCTTAGGAAGAACAAGGAAGTGACTGGGAGAGGAAGAACTAATGAACTGATTGAACCTTGAACCAAAAGAGTTCAAAGTTCAATGGTTCACAGGTTCAAGCAGTTCAAAGGTGGCCTCAAGCAAAGAAAGAAGCAACATGGATGATTCCAAAGGCAAGTTCAATGAAAGCAATGGTTCAACCAGAGAGCAAAGAAGCACTTAAGTAGGGAAGTGATGGACCAAAAGAGACAGTGAACCGATGAAGTGATGAACTAATGAACTTTCAAATGGTTCATGGGTTCAAAATTCAACACGGTTCAAGCGGTTAGAGACCATTGACGACCCCGCAGACATCAAATTTAAAGTAAGGGAATATTTTTTGAAATTCAAATAAAGTACGAAAATTGAAGGAAGAACCAAGTGACTGGCTGAAAAGATAGCCCGGGAGCTTAAATTCTAGGAAGAGACAAAGTTGGAAAAGACAAAACAAAGAAGAGACAAAGAGAGAAATACCTATATAAAAGTTATTTTGGTAGCTGGAACAGTCTGCAGAATAGATTTGTAAGCTTGCAAACATTGAAGGCGCGACCTGTTAGTCTCCTTTGGAGTAAAGACAAAATGGACAACTGCACAGACGTCTGAGGGGACAGACCAAATGATCTAGACCCAGGAAAAGACATATTAGATGAATAGACATGCCATAGTTAAGGCAATGCATTGTTCTAGGCATGGTCCCTCCAGACAAAACTGAAGGCACATTGAAGGTGTTGACTATAGCATGGGCCGTCCCATGGGAGAGAGTGCCAAGCCTTGCTTGGTGGCTATATATTGTAATCTCTCATTTTTTACAAGGGAGAGCTTCCCATTACTAGAAGCAAAACTCTGCCCAAATTGAAAGGTGGATACTGAGACTTTGAGCTTAGATTATTGTTCATATCATTTGATTTGAATGAGAAAGCAAGTTGTTTGCAGACTTTATGCTGTCATAGCTTGTATCATTTTAGGAGATTGTTCTTATGTCTATCTTCCGAATGTGTTCTTGTTTATTTAATTTGGCAAGTAGAACTAGTAGAAGTAATCAGGAAGGTGTCCTAAAAGCCAACTACTTTCAGACTTTGTGATGTGTTGTCTTCAGTGTGTGTTTATTTTTTGTTTCTGTGTAAAGGACCTTGGGATCACTT
Organism: Torreya grandis; assembly: GCA_037957365.1. Lineage (NCBI taxonomy): Eukaryota > Viridiplantae > Streptophyta > Pinopsida > Cupressales > Taxaceae > Torreya > Torreya grandis. The sequence continues at coordinate 1,265,893 of JARHVA010002897.1, forward strand.
TGTGCCCCCATTCTTCTTCGTATTTCGCTCTTGGGAAGTCAGAGGTGGAGACTTTGTGCTACATCTTAGATTGTTGGTTACTTTGTACTCTATTACCAATTACTTATCCTACTTGAAAGAAAATCTTGATGTTTCCTGTAAGAACACTTCTGAAAGAAGATAAGTGCCTTCAGTGTTTTCACCAGGATTTTCTCCTTTGTTGGTTAACATCATCTCTAAAAGAAGAGATATGGATGGCGTACCCTACCCATGAGTGTTATTTTCTACATATTTATAGTATATATCCCCCTCATATTTATAGGGAACATCCCCTTGATGAGAGGAGAGATTTGTCCCCTAGTGATGTAGTAAACCTGCACATCTGGCCGACCAATCTCTTTATACTATGGTTGAAGAGACCTATTTTGCTCACCATTTAGCTGGTCAACAAAATATTCACTCAACAGTTTTTGGCGACTCAACTGGGGATGAACGTGCAGTCTGAAGCCTCAAGTTTTAGATTGAAGTAGTTCCTTCCCTTATCCATTATATAGACTCTGGCGACTTCGTTCTATGTCTTACCCATTGTCATTATAGCCTTACCATCTTCCTCCATCTCCATTATATTATTTGGTCTACAAAACCAGAGCTGCTGGAAAAGAGTGCACAATTTGAAGCGTCAAGCCTCAAGCTGAAGTAGGGCCAGTTCTTTTCCATTTTTATTCTATAATCTGGTCACTCCACCTAGATTTTTTATCTCTATTTTTCATAATTAAATCATGGCAGTTTGAGGCCCCTAGGGTAACTCTTTTGGCCCACTCAACTTGACTCCACCTCTTCATGAACTTCCATGCAGCTCAAGAAAGAACTTCCCCAAATTATTTGGAGATGGGAGAGTTCATCCTTATGAACACATTGCAGCCTTCAACATAGCCTGTGGTGTGATAGAGGTTGAATTTGAAGACATGGTAGTCAGACTTTTTATGGAGACCCTACAAGGTGTTGTTATAGAGTGGTATATCATCTGCAGGATAGATCAGTGACATACTGGAATTCCCTAAAAGCCAAGTTCGAAGCAAGGTTCAAGCCCACAGAGGATGCCCATGCCTTGTTGGCCAGCTCACCCAGATGAAGAAAGAGCCTCAAGAGCCTATGAGGGATTTTATTGCCAATTTTGACAAGCTGAGGAACATGATTCTTGCAATTGCTCAGCCAACACCTGAAAACCTCAAATGCTTCTTCATCAACTCACAACTACCTGAAGTGAGTTTTCTACTGAGATGAGCTGGCCACATAGACCTTGAGGCTGCTCAAGACTTGGCTACTGAGGTAGAAGATGACCTTATCTTAGCAAGAAAGATAAGGAGAGATATAAATAGAGGTAAACCCTCTTCATCTTCTAAATACTCGCCCATAGCCACCACTGATCAAATGGTGTAAAAGCTAGCAAATGAATTGCTAGCCTTGAAAAGGCAAATGGCACAAGGTATCTCTTCTGCTCCTTCATACAAAGATGTATTAAGGAGGACATTCCCCAATCAGTCATATCAAGGCAATGCTGCCAGAAGTCAAGGGCAACTAAATTGTCTTCCTCCCCCACAAAGGAACCTTGCCCTTGAAGCACCTCTAACCAACTCAACAGTTGGATATCTGGAAACAGAACATGCTTTCTCTTTCCAACCTAAGTTTGAGCAAGAAAATGATGTTGATCTCTTCATGGAGGATCAAGAAGAATCAACTGGTGACTCCCACATTGGTTTCCTAAATCACCAGGATGAACCCAAAAGTGAAGATGAAGCAGTCGAAGGATCATACGCAGTATTCACCTGGTCCAAGAATCAGTTAGTCAAGCAGGCTAACAAAGAAAAGAAAGAGGAGTGACCCCAACCAACAGTTTCAATTGATAAGTGGAGAACCCCTCTTCCTTTCCAGTTAAAGGACCCAGTGATTGCCAAAATGGTAAGTACATTGAACATTTCTTCACCTTCTACTTCAAATTCACAAACCAGTCCTCCCCCTCTGAAAAACTAAAAGGATGAACTCCCATTCTCTCTTCCTAGTCCATTTCAATCATTTGACATAATTGATCATGTCAAGAAATCCAAAATTTAAATGACTGAATTTGAATTCCTACAAGCTATCCTGAGCAGTTGGACATTAGTTGAGAACTAAGTATGGACCTGTTTGAGGCAAAGATCCCAATCAAGGGCATAATGAAGAGATTTCTCCTTGAAAAGGAGGCAAAATATGTGGTCACCCAAATGTCAGCCCCTGCAGCTCAAATTTTGTTTGAGTCTTTAGGCAGGGGTAATTATTTCTTGACCACAGAGGATGTTCATGTTTCTGCAGATGAAAGTCCTATAGTTAAAAATCTAAAAATTGATTCAAATAAGACATCAGAAGAATCGGTAGGGCACAGTACAGATAAAAAAGCATCTTCCACTTCCAATAAAGATAAATCTAATAGAAGATCAGTTTGTAATGATGTTTGGATTCTAAAATTTGATGGCAGTAATTCTTCTACCAATGCTGGAGCCGGGACTGTGTTGATATCTCCTCAAGGATATATTTTTCCTTCATGCAAGTTATAGTTTAGCAACACTAACAACACAACTGAATGTGAATCTCTGTTGCTTAGATTGAAGGTTTCTCAAGCCCAAGATGTCAAACTCCTGCACACCAAAGGAGATCATGAAACAGTGGTTTGTCAGGTGTTTGAGGGGGACAATCAAAGCATGTGATGGACTGAACAAGTAGAACAACAAGCTATGGTGGTGGACTATACTGCTGTACTCCAAAGTCAACAAAAGAAACTCTTTACTAAGAGAGCAAGGAGTTACAGTTTTCATAGAGAAGACCACGTCTTGCCATGGAGTAAGAGGAGAGAGCCAAAAAGAGTGCACAGATAGTGTGATTCCTAATGGAGAGTTCCATTCACTCGTCACTAATTCTGGGGACAAAATGGTTTCTTGCTGGTTTATCAAGATGGAACACCATTTTCATTATCTCACAACGGGCAATGTCTGAATCACTTCAATTATTGAAGTATCAAATAAGTTCACCTATACATATGTATATTTGTATAGTCTTTGTTTCTACTTTGTGTTGCTCATTTTCATTTTTTGGAGCCTTTCTTTTTGGGTAGCGTGACTCTGTAGCCCAATGACATACTTCAAGGCACTGGAGATTTTGGTTTCTACTCCCCTCAGCTGTGTTCTAAGTTTTCATCTGAAGGAAGTTCCCCAACTAGAGCCAGCTATTATCGCCCAAAAATATCACTTATTTTTGGGACAACATTTGAACTATTTTGGTCCTATAGACCAAAATCCTCTCTTCCCCTTTCAAAAATTGTTTTGAGCATTTAGGTTCATTTTTCAAAGATTTCTTAGAAATCTATGGACTCTGCAGGCTTGAATCTACAAACTCTATAGGCTTGAATCTATGGACTCTGCAGGCTTGAATCTACAGACTCTACAGGCTTGAATCTACGGACTCTGCAGGCCAAGTTCTACGAGTTTCGTAGGCTAATTTTTACAAACTCTATAGGAAATAAGCAAGCTCTCAACACTTAGGCAATTTCAAGGTTGGTTCAACAATAAGGTTCAACCAAAATGTCTATCATCAAGCTTCTAAGCAAGGATTGAACCATTGAACCATTGAACCTTGAACCATTTTGGTTCAATAGGTTCAATGGGTTCAAAAGTTCAATGTCATAAACAAGAGTTAAGCACATTTGTCAAGATTCAGAGTTCAACCGCTTCAAGGTCCAACGGCTTCAAAACACTTATCAAAGAAAAGGAGGCTTGAACCATTGAATCGTTGAACCATTGAACCACTTTGGTTTAAAGGTTCAATGGGTTCAATGGTTCAACAGGTTCAATGACCAAATGGTTCAACGCATTTGGTTCAAAAAGATCAAAAGGACTTAGCCAAATAAAAAGAATGAACCGATTGAACCGTTGAACCTTGAACCAAAAGGTTCAACGAGTTCACAGGTTCAAAGGTTCAACCAGTGCGATGAAGATCAAAGAGCTTAGGAAGAACAAGGAAGTGATGGGCAGAGGAAGAACTAAAGAACCGATTGTACCTTAAACTAAAAGAGTTCAAAGTTCAATGGTTCACAGGTTCAAGCAGTTTAAAGGCAGCCTCAAGCAAAGAAAGAAGCAACATGGATGATTCCAAAGGCAAGTTTAATGAAAGTGATGGTTCAACCAGAGAGGAAAGAAGTGCTTAAGAATGGAAGCGATGGACCAAAAGAGACAGTAAACCAATGAAGTGATGAACCAATGAACTTTCAAATGGTTCACGGGTTCAAAATTCAACATGGTTCAAGAGGCTAACGACCATTGACGGCCCTGCAAACATCAAATTTAAAGTAAGGGAATATCTATTGAAATTCAAATAAAGCATGGAAATTGAAGGAAGAACCAAGCGACTGGCTGAAAAGATAGCCTAGGAGCTTAAATTCTAGGAAGAGACAAAGTTGGAAAAGACAAAACAAAGAAGAGACAAAGAGGGAAATATCTGCATAGAAGTTATTTCAGTAGCTGGAACAGTCTACAGAATAGATTTTCAAGCTTAAAAACATTTAAGGCACGTCCTGTTAGTCTCCTTTGGAGAAAAGACAAAATGGAAAATTGTGCAGACGTCAGAGGGGACAGACCAGATGATCCAGACCCAAGAAAAGACATATTAGATAAATAGTCATGCCATAGTTAAGGCAATGCACTATTCTAGGCATGGTCCCTCGAAACAGAACTGAAGGCACATTGAAGGCATTGACTATAGCATGGGCCATCCCATGGGAGAGAGTGCCAAGCCTTACTTGGTGGCTATATATTGTAATCTCTCATTTGTTATAAGGGAGAGCTTCCTATTACCAGAAGCAAAACTCTGTCCAAATTGAAAGGCGAATGTTGAGACTTTGAGCTCATATTATTGTTCATATCATTTTATCTGAATGAGAAAGCAAGTTGTTTGTAGACTTTATGTTGTCATAGCTTGTATCATTTTAGGAGATTGTTCTTATGTCTATCTTTTAAATGTGTTCTTCTTTATTTAATTTGGCGAGCAGAACTAGTGGAAGTAATCAGGAAGGTGTCCTGAAGTCAACTACTTTCATACTTTGTGCTGTCATAGTTGTCTTCAGTGTGTGTTTATTTTTTGTTTTTGTGTAAAGGACCTTGGGATGAATTTGTGCCCCCATTGTTCTTCGTATTTCACTCTTGGGCAGTCAAGGTGGAGACTTTGCACTACATCTTAGATTGTTGGTTACTTTATACTCTGTTACCAGTTACTTATCCTACCTGAAAGAAAATCGTGTTGTTTCCTGCAAGAACACTTCTGAAAGAAGAGAAATGCCTTCATTATTTTCACCAAGATTTTCTCCTTTGTTGGTTAACATCATCTCTGAAAGAAGAGAGATGGATGACATACCCTACCCCTGAGTGTTATTTTATAAATATTTATAGTATATAGCTCTTGCATATTCATAAGGAACCTCCCCTTGATGAGAGGAGAGATTTGTCCCTTGTTGACATAGTAAACTTACACATCTGGCCGACCAATCTCCCTATGCTGTGGTTGAAGAGACCTATTTTGCTCACCAGTTAGCTGGTTGATAAAATATTCACCCAACATATAGCATAGAAAGGAAAGAGGGACCCACCAAATAGCCATAATAAGGAAATGGCACCCATGTGTCATGTACGTGTTACACCTACCCAACAGGCCAAAAGACTCTTTTAAGAGCTCATTGAGATGATGTGTGTCCCCCATAGAGCTCTACTCAAGACCAATCATGAAGCACCATATTCTTGGTAGTAACATGATATGAGGAAGGTCATTGGTGGTGATTGGGTTGACGTAGTGGATTGCACCCTCTGAAGGGAGGCTCAACAGTCTTCCTCCATGTGGCACAATGGAAACACTCCTTTTGTTGTGGGTTGTAAGCGTGAGGGATAAATCTCTAGATTAGGGGCTAACTCCCCTTGATGCACCCTGAGGCCCTGGATTTCCTACTACTAACAATGGGGGGGATGAAAAGGGAGAAAAATATTGAAATTAGAACCTAAAATAATGTGGTTATGCATAAAATGGTTGGTCTACTCACCTTTGACATACACTTTACACCAGAGAGAAGAAATCATACACTTCATTCAAATGAGAACCTTTCCTACATCATTGTTTCAATAGGGGATCCTATGGAGATGCAGGGAGGAAGAACTACCAGAGGTGTTCTAAGACACACTATGGATAACCTGTTCACATGCACCTATACTCTGAGTTGGACACTTCTTGTTGACCTGCAAGAGAAGAACTCATATTACTCTAGATATGTTGGCATAAACTTATGAAAGCATGAAAAGGAAATGAATTAACATAAGATAAAACCATAGACATATGCAAAAGTGCAAGCTCAAATGGAGGTAAAAATGCTTCTTTTAATTCATGGTAATTTCCTTCAGGACTTCACCATACAATGTTGAGATCCCTTTTTCTCAAATGAGAAGTTAAAAATATATAAAGAACTTGGAAATAGATAGCTAAAAAATCAAGGGATGGAAACCCATGTTGAGTAAAACACTCCTGTAGAGACCACAAGCCCATGTTGTTATCATATTCTTCCAATTATGTATGGGAGAGCCATGTTGTAGATGTCCAAGTCACTACCCTTGCTGTCTTAGACCTACAAAAGCATGGGATACTCCTAGCAACTGACAAAGCCATCCCCAAGTTGTGTTGACTGGACCATGTTCTCTTAAATGTTGGGTGCAACTGGCTATGCATTAATGCTGAAGCATGAAAACATGGGATACTCTCCTCTATAGTTTGAAAACTAATCTATTTTTTGGTTTTTGGTAGATATATTTCACCAAATGTATTAATTATCCTTGCTAAGTCATCCATGCCACTTCTCTTGGTCTAAGTGGTCATTGATTATGTCCTTTGTCTTTGTCAGTAGCCATAACTATTCCTTATTTTGTCTTTTTCACTTTGTCTTTTCCCTTATTTTGTCATCTTCCTTCTACCTCTACTTTTCCTTGGCATTTTCTTTGCTTGCTTTTTGACTTATCGAGCCTTTTACCATGCTTTCCTTGAGATAAAATGTCCGAAGGAATTCCTTTGGACATTTTATCTAAAGGAATTATTTCTTTTGATTTGCTTCTTTTCCCTAAGGGTATGTGCCCTTTAGGACTTTGTAATTTATCTCCTTCTTCAGCTAGTTGCCCTCTACAAGGGTTTCTTTCATCCAAAAGTGCCCTTCAAGCTTTTTGAAATGGTCTTCACCTTTCTCAAGGTACCCTTCATAAGGGTACTTACCCTTTGGACTTTTTGCAAACATCCTTCAAGACATCAAAATGCCTTTTAAAGGAAATATATTGCCTTTTGTGAACTGCCATAGACCATTTTGGGTCCTTCAATCACTTCTACTTATAAAAGTAGACAAGTAATTCACCTGCATAAACCAAATTTGTACTAGACTAAGCAAAATGATAATACACTTGGATTTTTAATTAAAAAGGTCTCATAGAGAACATCTTTTTCACAAGATAGTAGAGGGATGATCTAGCCAAAACATGGACTGAATGACTCTTGGAAATAAAAAGGAGGGGGTGCCTAATTTTGGCCTGTAGGACCAAAAATTGGTCAACACAATTGGTGACTCATAGGGGAAGTATGCATGTTATACTTGGGAAGACTGGTAGCCACAAAGTCCACTAGGCATGGAGTCAAGATGCATCTTGGAGAAGTCAACAATAGATTTGTAAGGACCTATGAACCAACAAAAATTTTACCCCAAATAATAAGGAAAAAACACATACAAAGGCTAAAAACACTACACACATGCATAACACTTAGGGAAAACAAAGCACAACACAAAAAAATGTAAACTACTATACACAGCTAACCAAGTGTGATCTTCTCCCTCTTGGATCAAAGGGAAAACTTCTTAAGTCTCCTTCATGGCAAGAAAACTTATGGTGCCAGACAAGTGGCTAAATGGAATGGAAGCTTGGTGAGTTTCCCTTCTTCCCTGTCACCTTGATTAGCTTGTATCCAAGTGAATTAGGGACAAACATGTCTCCAACATATACGTATTTATTTTACTCTTTGGATACTACCTCATACTGGCCCTTCATGCTAATAAATCTCACCAAGAAATCAATGGTTGCTAGATCATCACCATAGGGTTCATTTAGCTCATATCCCCCTTGATATGCATCATGCACTGACTTGTCCCCTTCTGTTTCATTGAGGACCTTGTCAAACTGATCCTTTGGTTCATCATGGCCTTCATGAAGAAGGGCGACTGTTGTGATTTTTGGAATGAGATCACAAACTACTTGTTCATCTTAGGGGACATCATCTTCTCGCTTAAGGCTCTCTTCTTCAAAGCTTTCATCAAGATTGGTAGGCCTCTCCTTTTCTTGCTAAAAAAAAAGAGTATCTAGTTGTTCAAATACATGCTCTTGATCCTCCTCCAACTTGGGTTCCATGGCATGGTCATTCTCCTCATCAAAGCAACAAGGAAGTTCATCAAACAAGGGGAGAGAGAGCTCACCATGCTTACATTCCTCATCATCCATTGTTGACAAATAAAGTTTGTCAACCTCATCTTCATATTGTTAGAACATCTACATGTATGCATGACCTATGTCTTTTCCATTATTGATGATGTCTTCAAAAGGAGCATCCATGATGATTTCCTCCTCATTGTCACTTGAGAGGGCCTCTTAATCAGCCATAAATTGGATCCTCTCATCTTCAGTTACCTCTTTCAAAACATGTTCCTCCTTGAGAAGGGATGAAGTGGAAGGCTGATGGTTAAACTCATGTGGAAGAGGAGGCAAACCTTGAGCTAGAATTAAATGATTCTCTTCTTTCTATTTGGCCAGCACTTCATCCACATCAGATGTGGCTTGATAGCTCTCTTGGAGGGGTGTAGATGGGGTGTGATCAGACGTAGGATCTTCTATTTGGTCTGAACCATCCATCACACCTTGGCAGAGGAATCTCATTCTATACTCCAACTCTGCAATTTGCTTGGCTATATTCTATTGGAAGAGCCTTTTTTGGAGGGCACAAACATCATCATGATGAGTAGGAACAGCTTCATCTTCTTCAAGGCTTATATCAAAATGAATAGGCCTCTCCTCCTTTTTCCTACCCCATGATTCCATTGTTTGCTTCCAAGTCATGACCTTGGGACTGAAACTCTTCCCTTGTGAATAGGTAGCAAATTTATCCTCTTCAATGTATTGAGTTGGTTCATAATAGGCACTCCTATGCTGAAAGACTTGAGGAGGTTGAGGGAGATGAGGAAGGGTCTGCTCATGCACAGGAGGCACTACTTCAAGAGAGATGTGTTGCTTTCCAAAAGATATAGGGTGATTCCCATCAAAATAGGGCCCACATTCTAAAGAATTAAGAAGGTTAGTCCCATGAGAGGCTATTCTAATGCATTTTGGTGTTGGAAAGCTAGATGCAAAGGATTAAGAGCAAGAGTGGTTAATGTATTAGATGAGCTAGAAGATTGGATTTCATGAGCAAGGGCTATTTGGTAGAAATGATTTGGAGTACAAGAGGGGACTTTATTTTGAGTAGGAGGGGTTTGCTTTGGGATGGGAAAAGGAATGCAAGGCCAATTGCCTTGAATGAATGGACTCTTCCATCTTACTAGTTCCTCCTTCATGGTTTTCAAGGCCTGAGATTGACTAAATAAGCACTCATCTTTGTACATCAACTCTTGATGATATCTATTCTGCTCCCCCAATCTACTATCTGCATCACTTGCATCTCAAACTCTAGCATTATGTCCCTCACACTAGGTGAACAGAAACTAGGAATATGGCTTGGGTGGTTCCATGAACAACCTGAGCTTGATCAGAACTATATGAAGGAACACAAGGCCCAAGCTACTCAGAAATGGGATTATACATACTAAAAAGTGATTTCTTGATGCCACCACGACTGCTTAACTAGTTGATTCAACTCAGAGTCACCATTGGTATTGGGTGAAAAGCCTCCAAAGGCTGGTTGGTTGAAGAACATGCCAAAATTCTTCAAATCTTTAGAAAAAAATCTTGTCCCACCAGGTGTGTCAAAAACTATTAACATAGTGGATTGCACCCTCTGAAGGAAGGCTCATTTCTCTTCCTCCACACATCACAATGTAGACATTCCTCTTGTTGTGGGTTATAAATGTGGGGGATGAATCTCTAGATTAGGGGATAGCTCCCCTTGATGCACCTTGAGACCCTAGATTTCCTATTGCTAAGAATGGGGGGTGATGAAAAGGGAGAGAAATACTAAAATCAAAACCTAAACTAATGTGGTGATGCACCAAAATGGTTGGTCTACTCAGCTTTGACATACACTTTGCATTAGAGAGAAACAAGCATACACTTCATTCAAATGAGAACCTTTCCTATATTAGTGTTTCAATAGGGGATCTTATGGAGATACAGGGAGGAATAACTACCATAGGTGTTCTAAGACACAATATGGACAGCCTATTCACATGTGCCTATACGCTGAGCTGGACACTTCTTGTTGACCTGCAAGAGAATGACTTACAATACACTATATTTATTGGCATAAAATTATGAAAGCATGAAAATGAAATGACTTAACATAAGATAAACCATAGACATATGCAAAAGTACAAGCTCAAATGGAGGTAAAAATGCTTCTTTTGATTCAAGGTAAATTCCTTCAAGGCTTTGCCATACAATACTGAGATCCCTTTTTCTCAAATGAGAAGTTATAAATATATAGAGAATTTGGAAACATATAGCTAACAAATCAAGGGATGGAAACCCATGCTGAGTTAAGAAATCCTATAGAGACCACAAGCCCATGCTACTATCATATTCTTCCAATTGCATATGGGAGAGCCATGTTGTAGATGTCCAAATCACTGCGCTTACCATCTTGGGCCTAAAAAAACATGAGCTACTCTTTCTATCAACTGACAAAGCCATCCCCAAGTTGTGTTGACTGGACCATGCTCTCTTCAATGATAGGTGCAATTGGTTGTGCATTAATGGTGAAACATGAAAACATGGGCTGCTATCCTCTATAGTTTGAAAACCAATCTATTTTATTTATTTTCAGTAGATATATTTCACCAAATGTATGAATTCTCCTTGCTGAGTCAACCATGCCACTTATTTTGGTCTGAGTGGTCATTGATTCTATCCTTTGTCTTTTTTAGTAGCCAAAACTTTTCCTTGTTTTGTCTTTTCTACTTTGTCTTTGCCTATGTTGTCATCTTCCTTCGACCTCTCCTTTGCCTTGGCCTTTTCTTTGTTTGCTTTTTGATTTATCGAGCCTTTTTCCACACTTTCCTTTGAACAAAATGTTTGAAGAAATTCCTTCAGAAATTTTGTCAAAAGGAATTCTTTCTTTTGATTTACTTCTTTTCTCGAAGGGCATGTGCCCTTCAGGACTTTGCAATTTATCTCCTTATTCTACTGGTTGCCCTCTATAAGGGTTTCTTTCATCCAAAAGTACCCTATAGCTTTCTGAAATGGTCTTCACCTTTCTCAAGGTGCCCTCTGCAAGGGTACTTACCCTTCAGACCTTTTGCAAACATCCTTCAAGCTATCAAAATATCATCTATTACCTTTTATGAACTACCATAGACCATTTCGGGTCCTTCAATCACTTCTATTTATAAAAGTAGACAAGTAATGCACCTGCACAAACTTGATTTGCACTAGACTAATAAAAATGACAAAACACTTGGATTTTTCATTATAAAGGTTTGGCAGAGAACATCTTATGCATGAGGCAGCAGAGGAATGATCTAGCCAAAACATGGATTGAATGACTCTTGCAAAGAAAAAGGAGGGGGTGCCTAATTTTGGCCTGTAGGACCAAAAATTGGTCAACAAGATAAGAAGAGCTTGAGGTGTTATCTAAATGATTAAATGTAGAAATGAGTACTTGACATCGAGACTTTAGTACACACCTTCCTCTGACTTTATCAGGTAAAACTTCCATTCTCTATGCACCCATATATCTACAGGTTATCCTGCCATCACCCCCAGATCCAATCACCGAATAGACTTTAAGAGACATGGCCTCAGTGCCACAAATGAATTGAAAGCTACACCCATCGTAACAAGTCGTACATTTATTTTTAAAAAGGCTTGTATACTCTAAAATCTTGATTCTTTATTGTAAAAAGGGTTGACACATTTTAGCAACATTACACTACTGAAATTGCCCTCTATGAGCACTTGTATTGGCTAGACCTTACATGTTAATGAGAATTAATTTCAATTCCTTATATTATTCTTATAATCTATGTGCTATTTGTGTTTTTTTATTTTTATCTGTGGGCAATGTTCTCCCCTCTCATCTATCATTCATGCCCAACAACTCTTCATTAAAATTGAAACTCACATGCAGGTCGTATCCTATGCACACAAAGGTCTGTGTAGACTTTGTTTGTGGATAACCTTTGTCCCTCTCAATGTTGCACTATCTTCCCATACCTTTATGATAAACACTTATGCATTTGGAGTGACTTGGTAGAAACTGTGTTATTATCTTGTTATCAAAAGTTTGTACTGTGTTTATGGTAGTAGGAACACTCGCTCTATTTTGGGTACATTGCCTTTCACTTTTAACATCTCTTACTTTATCCCTCCATCTTCCTCCCAAATATCATAGGTTTAGATTAGTGGTAGTTTACCATTCTATTCTTTAGGCCTATGATCTGGTCTTAAACCAGGTGTGCTTAAAATAGAGGGAATATGACCTACTCTGGAGGCTTGTCCTAAGAAGCGCAAGGGTCCCACACCTTAGGGATGTTCCCATCATTGTGATGAGATGATTGATGCTCATATGCATAGCTGTGTGATAATATTCCTTGCCCAATACCTTAGACTCTTACATCCTACACAAGGCCTTCGCACTCAACGCCCCATCACAAAGCTTCCTCATGTTGCGAAACATCCATGGGTGCACATTTTGAACTACAAAAAAAACATTTAATTAAACGTATTAAAATTATCAATGCTATTGGTTCCAAAAAAACATTGCTTCTATCAACACATAGGACTTACCATTTTCTAGAGTAGTTAATGTTATATACTAAAATATCAATACTATGGAACTCATATTTATAACTAGATTCACCCAATATCAGAAGAAATATCACTACAAAAGTATATTCTAAGATTTTTATAAAAAAAAAATAGTCATTAGGTAAATAACATTAGAAAATAGATATAGACCATTAAACAGGGAGGCAAAAACACATAGAAAAACTAGTGGTTATGGCTAATGATTTATCTTTCCAATGATAGTGCCAACAAATTTATCTTTGGATGATTAGTCAAGGCATAACATACATGATCTAAAATGCCCTATACTAAAATAAAACAAGATTTTTATTTTTATATTAAATGAAAAATGATATAGGTTTTAATTAAAATGTTTGTATAATTATTTGAATAAAAATAAGGAAAGGATATTTGAATGCAATGTTACCATTTTTTGTTGTTGTTGGAAAGAACTAATTTCACTACTGATAAATGATGGCATTGTTAATTGCACAATATATTTTTGATGATATATATTTGTTTTTTTTGCAGTCATACTATGTAATGAAATGAAAAAAAAAAATCTGACTATAAAACATATAACAGTAAAATACATAAACAATGCTTATATTGTATGCATAAATAATTTGAATACCTTCTAACTATGCACATAGTTATTTGCATTTGGATCTAGGTATTATTATTTATAATTATACCAATGGCATCATGATTAGTCTAATATGTGTCTACTTTTATAAGCTGGATATGTTTGCTTCTAATGTTCAACCATACATGATCTATGATTCTGTTTGTGTATTGGTTATGTTTTGCCAGCAAGAAATACATGCCTGGCATTGACATATGTTTTTCAAGTAGCATAGATGATTTATTGGAGGTGGCCATGTCAATATTAAAGTTTATAAATATTTAAATATGTATTATCCATTTTCATTTGATAGTATTTGTTATTAAACATTTATGATATCTACTATAAAAGTAGATGGAGATGCATAGATATTGACAATTATAAATTCATGATTATATATCACAATGTTTGATGCACTAAATTATGCACATCTCATAACACCATGAACATTTTCACTAAATTACAAGTCATAAATATTAGAATATGATTATTAGTATTGGTACTTGATGTGTATGTTTCTTGTAAACATATTATGGCACATTTCATCAGGTCATGGTCATTGAAAATGTCTTATAAATGTGGATAGAGAATAAGAATGTTCAATGAAAATATTTATATATTCGATGAAGGAATGTATGATATCAAGCTATATTTTAATTCCCACTTTGAATTCGATTCTAATCTAGACATCTTTGCTAAAAAAAATTCTCGACTTTGAAGTTTTTCTATGTGAGCAGGCTTAGCAAGTATAATTATTCCATGGTATTTACATGGGAAAGTGATGTATATACCAATCCATGTTTATTTAATCCAAGTGGATTGAATGCAACACCTTCCATGGTTAAACCTTAGGATCTATGTATTATGCATACACAAACCAACTGTATGGGAAATTGGCTTTGTATTGTTAATTTTTTATAAGCAAGTTTTGTAGTGGGTATTGAAATACAGAAAATAGGGGTCTAATTTGATTTAATATGGATTTTGTACAAATGAATATGTTTTGTTCTTTGAGAATGACCAACATTATTTTTGTTAAATTTGACCCAGACAATGTCTTTGTTGTCTTATTAGGTGTATACTTTAAGGATACCATCTGAACCATTAATAAGGTTATCTTATATATCATAATTTACAAAAAATATTTCAACTAGCATGTTAGGATTTAAAACATTTTGTTATGGTATACATATTGCTTTAGCATATCCTTGTCCTTCACTATATACATCATCTTTCTTGTCAATTACATCAATACCAACTTGTTTATCTAAAACAAGCATTAACATTTTGTCATTATGTGCATCAACATTACCATTCAAGTAAGATATATAGAGGGACAAAGGATAATTAGGTGGTGGACATAAAAAATTATGATTAAGATATGCTATATCACTTTATGTAAGTGAACATGTACGTATTTTGTTCAATATCCCCATAAATATTTCATCTTTTTGGTGCATAGTTCGATGTAGCTAGTAACTTTTTACATTATCTTGACAAAAAACATATGGGACTATTTTGTCATCTATTTTTGGATATTCAAATGTAACACAATCATGTATAGGTTAAACCTGGTAAAAGACTCCACAAAAGATCATGTCAATATTTTCAGAGTACATAGTTAGTAACTGCATAATGTCATGCAAACATTTGTCAATATAGTATTACGTTCTTACTCTGACAAGTGATATTTCATCAATTAACACTATATGCAATTGAATATTTCGTCACTTCCCAATGGAATTAGTTTTGACTTGTTAAAAGGTAATAAATATGTAGAAAACAATGTTATTTCACCTACATTATATGCATCCTTACATATATATTCAAGAATAAGGACTTCTAGCTTGGAAAGGTTATTGTCAATAGATTGTGCATAAATACAAACAAGGGTTTTGAATATATCTTTTGTTATAAAACTCTTTCCTATGCCTGCACCACTTGTTAAGAATAAATATAATGGGTTTTTCCTGTCTACACTTTTTTTCAAAGCAATGTCTTTAACAATCATGTCATGTTCATTAATTAAAAATTGTCTTTATTTATAGTATTCAACATTATTAATAATAAATCGGTGGTGTCCAATTTAAAATAGTTTTCAATTTTGTTTTTTTGGCACATAATTCACTAATGACAAGTCCATCTATAGATCATATTTTTATTGCATAACATTGTTTTTACTTGAAAAAATTCTTGTATCGGTTATGTTTTCAATGTCAAGTTCAACATGGTAAATGGAATCCTACATGTCTCCCCACATAAGATTGATGTGATAGTTGAACTTGGCCTCATTCATTTTATTTTTATTTTTAAATTAATTGAATATTTCCATGTTTCAAGACTTCGCTTCAAAGTGGTTTGATTGTTTTGGAAAGGAACATATAACAATAATAATTCACAATAATAGTTTTCAAGGTCAATATATTTATTATAGTTAATAATATGTATAATAACATTTAATTTTTTTTCTCTTGACTGACTTCCCATTTTTTTGTGCCAAGAAACAAATTCGGGTAAACATATATGATCAATCATTGTACGTCATGCAATGTAATAATCTAGAATCGATTGACACATGACATTTTTAGATTTATATTACTCTTGCCAAAAAAGAACTAGAGGTTTCAAAATAAATATCCATTCACGAAGTAAAGATGTATTTGCAAAGATACATGTTCTTGAGCAATTATTTAAGGGTAATGACAACACTAAATGAAAAAATATTGTGCAAGCTGTTGACGCAGTGGATTGCACCCTCTAAAGGGAGGCTCAGCTCTCTTCCTCCATGTGGCACAATGGAGACATTCCTCTTGTTGTGGGTTACAAATGTGAGGGATGAATCTATAGATTAGGGGCTAGCTCCCCTTGATGCACCTTGAGGCCCTAGATTTCTTACTACTAACAATAGGGGGAATGAAAAGGGAGAGACATATTGAAATCAGAACTTAAACTAATGTGGTGATGCACCAAAATGGTTGGTCTACTCAACTTTGACATACACTTTACACCAGAGAGAAGAAAGCATACACTTCATTCAAATGAGAACCTTTCCTACATCAATGTTTCAACATGGGATCCTATGGAGATACAGGGAAGAAGAAATACTAGAGGTGTTCTAAGACACACTATGGACAACCTGTTCACGTGCACCTATACTCTGAGCTAGACACTTCTTGTTGACCTGCAAGAGAAGAACTCATAATACACTAGATGTGTTAGCATAAACTTATGAAAGCATGAAAATGAAATGACTTAACATAAAATAAAACCATAGACATATACAAAAGTGCAAGCTCAAATGGATGTAAAAATGTTTCTTTTGATTCAAGGTAAATTCCTTCAGGGCTTCGCCATACAATGTTGAGATCATTTTTCTCAAATGAGAAGTTACAAATATATAGAAAATTTGGAAACAAATAGCTGACAAATCAAGGGATGGAAACCCATGCTGAGTTAAACACTTCTACAGAGACCACAAGCCCATGCTGCTACCGTATTCTTTCAATTAGGTATGGGAGAGCCATGATGTAAATGTCCAAGTCATTGCCCTTGCTATACTAAGCCTAAAAAAGCATGGGATACTCCTTCTAGCAACTAGAAAAACCATCCCTAAGTTGTGTTGACTATATCATGCTCTCTTCAATATTGGGTGCAACTGGATGTGCATTAAAAGCATGAAAACATAGGCTGCTCTCCTATATAGTTTATAAACCAATCTATTTTATTGGCTTTTGGTAGATATATTTCACCAAATCTATTAATTATCCTTGTTGAGTCATCCATGCCACTTGTCTTGGTATGAGTGGTCATTAATTATGTCCTTTATCTTTGTTAGTAGTCAGAACTATTCCTTTGTCTTTTTCACTTTGTCTTTTCTCATGTTTTCTCTCCTTCCTTCAACTTCTCCTTTATCTTGGCCTTTTATTTGCTTTCTCTTTGACTTATTGGGCATTTTACCATGCTTTCCTTCAGACAAAATGTCTAAAATAATTCCTTCAAACATTTTGTCTAAAATAATTTTTTCTTTTGATTTGCTTCTTTTCCCAAAGGGCACATGCCCTTCAAGACTTTACAATTTGTCTCCTTAGCTGGTTACCCTCTGCAAGGGTTTATTTCATCCAAAAGTGCCCTTTGGGATTTCTAAAATGGAAATTAGTGTTTTGATAAGCTCAATAAATTTAGGAATGAATCTCTTAATGAAATTTATTTTACCAATAAAACTTTGCAGGCCCTTCTTGTGCTTAGGCAAGGACAATGCTAAGATGGCGTGCACCCTCTCTGGATCAATGGATAGGCCTTCCTTTGAAATGACATGGCTCAAGAGCTTGCCTTCGTGGATGGAAAACATGCATTTATTTAGGTTGAGAGATGCCAAACTCTATACACCTTTCAAAGATTTACCTCAAGTGCTTCAAATGTTCACTTGCCTCCTTAGAGAAGACTATCACATCATCAAGATAAACCAATGCAATGCCATTGATCAAACCTTGGAAAGTTATATCTATAGCATGTTGGAAGGTAGCTCCATCATTTGATAAAGCAAATGGCATCTTCTTGTAGGTGTATGTTCCCCACTTGGTGGTGATGGTTGTTTTGTATTGGTCACATTCTTGTACCAAGATTTGATTGTACCCATAGTAGCCATCTAGGAGAGAGAATATTTCATTATATGTCATAATCTAAATAATTTGATCCATACTTGGAAGGGGATAGTGATCTCTCAGTGAGACTCTATTTAGGTCTCTAAAATCCACACACAATCTGACCTCTCCATTCTTATTCATAGTAGGGACCAAATCAACTAGCCAAAAAGAGTTTTTGATAGGGAAAATGATCTTGAACTCAATCATTTTGGTGAGTTCCTTTCTCATGAGGGGCTCGATCTTTGGATTGATTGGCCTTTGATTTTGCTTGACGGGTTTGGAACCTTCCTCCAACTCAATGGTGTGTTGGGCCAAGCTTGGATCAAAGCCCTTCAAATCACCATACTCCCAAGCGAAGACATCAATAAACTCTTGACATAACATAATCAAAACATGCGTTTCCTCATTAGTACACACCTTCCCAAGTGAAAGCAACTTATCCTTGTAGATCTCTACCCTTCCATAATTTTCCTTCTTGGTTGACATGCTTGCTTTGTCTCTCTTGAGTTGGTCATCTTCATTGAAAATGCTCTCAAGAGTTACCAAACCTTTGAGAAGCATGTTGGTCTTTAGTTGAACAATCTACCCATCATACTGATACTGTAGCTTGGACTGATTTTTAGAAGCAAACTCAGGTTCTTCCTATAAGAAAAGTGATATTTGCTGGTCACTTTCAAACAGTTACCAATTGGTGAAATTGTCTGGTATGGATGGCCTCACAATCACTTTTGAATGATGAAGATTCTTGCTTTGTCTCATCCCCTTTGGGATATCAAACTGAGCACCAATTGTTTCTAGTCTATCCACATGCTTGTTCTCCTCTCTCAAAATGGAAGTGATGTTGAAAGTAGTGAAGTTCTCCACAAGCTCCCACACTCTATGTTGGTAAGACTTAAGTAAGGAGTTCTTGGTCAAGTTTTTGATCTCTCACTTGGTTCATAATCAACTCACTATCTCCAAACACCTGTAATTCTTTGATTCCTCTCTTCCTTACCCATTCTAGGCCATGAACAAGGGCCTCATACTTTGCTATGTTGTAGGGGCAAGAGAATTGAAACTTGAAAGTTGAGAAGTATTTATCCTTTGAAGGTGAAACCAACATTACCCCACCACCAGCTCCCAACTTATTTCTAGATCCATCAAAGAATAGTTACCACAGACCACAGTTCTCTTGGTTTATCTTCATCAATTTTGACATGAAAGCATCTTTCTCATGCATGCAATAGACTTCAATACTAGCTTCTTCAATGAACTTGTAAGGATCATGCTTTAAGTTGTCATTTCCCCATTCATCTAGGAACAGGTCAGTAACTCCTACAAGGGAAGATGATAGAGTTGGTCCACCGTGAAGATATTGTTTATCAATTATTACATAGTTTACAATCACTGCTTTGGGCGAGTATGGCTCCAAGTGATCCTTGTGGATGGGCTCTAACTCAATATTTACTTTAGTTCCATACTTTGTCCTGAAAACCATGTAAGACCACTTGGCTGCCAAGTATCCACCTATCTTGGATGTGAAATCCCTTAACAAGCAAATAGCAAAGTAAGGAGGAATATCTACCACTACCACATCATGGGGAATTTAGAAGGTTGGATAGGCATGGAGAGTCATATTCAAGCATCTTTCCACTCCAAAGGTCTTAGATGGTGATCCATCCAACTGTAGAACTCCTTTGGTCATTTGCTCATACTTGAGGCCTAGCTTATCAGTTATGCATTTGGGCATAAATGAGGTGTTTTATCCTCTATTAATGATGCAAGTGTGGACCAAGAAATCACCAATAATCAGGTATATAAGGGAGAGACCTTCTCATCTTTCTTTGCCTAACCTCTCATGGGAGGATCCCCATTTACTATCAACACATTATCATTTCTTATTGGGACAACTTGCTCACCCTACTTGTACAATTCCTTTTGAAGTATATCCTTTTGTCCTAGTAGTGCTAAAGAATCCCATAATGAGATGTTCATGTGTAGCTTGTTCATTTGGTCCACTATATTGATTGAAGAATTACCCCATTTAGAGTTCTCCTTAGGAACATTCATAACCTATGGTGTAACTTGAGGTACTAAAGCTGCAACCACTAGCCTATTATTGGGAAACTATTGATTTACTTGTGGTGAAGGAGACACTATAGGTGCTTGAGTGGCTACTTAAGCTTCATCAATGACTCTCCTTTTAGACTTGGTGTTGGCTGCAACACCAACATTATGATTACTTGTGATTTGCACATAGTTAACTGCATAGAACTCTCCTTCCAAGTGATTGATAAGAGTGGAATCAAATTGAGCCTGCATTTTATCCATCCCAAGTTGTGTTGATATCTCAAAATTTAAGAATTGGGCTACCTAATCACCTTGTGTGGTCATGATTTGATTTGGTAGCTCACTAGCATAAACAACCTATTCTTGGACATGCTCCAAGGGTGGATAATTGGGTTGTTCCTGAACCAAATTATTTTGAGAGGGGACAAGAGCCTTAGAAGATGAAGGGGAATTTAGATTATAGTTTTGATAAGGCTTCACATGTGTAATTTGACTTTTCCCTTGATTATAATTTTAGAAGGGAGGCCTATTTACTTACCCAAACTATTGGTAGCCTTGATTTGGCCTATAACTCTGAGCTAGTTGTCTCTTGAGGGCAACTAACTCATTGGTAACACTCTAAAATAGGCTATTAAATTCATGGATGTCATTTACAAGTGTAGTAACCAAATTCTCTTGATTAGGCAAAGGAGCTAGAGTGGGCACAATAGGCTAGACTGAGGGCTGTAAATCAGGAAAGAGTGGCATATGAGGTCTAGGAGCTATCTTTCCTATTTGAACAAGGCAATTTTCAGTAGCTATGGTTATCTCATAAGCAGTGGGCAGAGTGTTTCCACCCATAGACTGTATCATGATAGTAATGTCACTATTTAGGGCCTTCAAGTAGTAAAGGAAAGCATAGCTTGGGGTTGGCCTCACAAGAATTAGGATTCAAACCCAAGTCTTTTAGAACCTAGTGTTAAAATTGTTGATTCTATGGATTGCACCCTTGAAATAAGGCTGAGCGTCTCTCATCCACGTGACATAATGGAGACTCCCCTCTTGCTGTGGGCTTGGCAAAACTGAGGGGAGAATATCTAGATAAGGGCTAACTCCCTTTGATGCATCTCTGAGGTCTTTGACTACTACTGTTATGATGGGGGGGTGAAAAGGGATAAGGATATAATTTAAATAAAACCTATCTAAATGATGATGAACCAAAATGATTTTTGATCTACTCAACAATATCAACACTTTAGACCAAGAGAAGGGCAAACAAACACTTATCTAACAAAAAAAACCAGACTATAGGGTGCTTTAATAAGGAGGCTTGGTGAAGATATAAGGAAGAGGAACTTACCACATGCATTGCATAAAACACACTGTCTGATAATTACTCCTTTGTCTCTATGTTCTAGATGAATCACTTCTTGTTTGACCTACAGAAATGGCCTTGGCTACACTAGGTATGTTGGTATCAATCCATAGAAGCATCAAGTAAAAAATGACTGAACACAGAGTTGTTTACGTAGACATACTCAAAAGCATAACCAGTCAGATAAAGATAAAATGCATTCTTATTGATCAAAGGTAAAATTTGGTAGGGCTTCACCTTACAAAATGAGAGATATATTTCTCAATTGAGAGGTTACAATATATATAGCATGAGGAAAAGACTTTAGCGCCTTCCAGAGCAAGTATCCCATGCTACGTTGAACACCTAGGAAAGAGGAAATTTTCTCATGCTGGTGTCATCCTTCTAGAAACACCCTAAAATAACCATGTTGTAGATGTCACATGTCTTGAATTTGGTGCTTAACCCATATTAAATATCACTATAAAAGCATGGGTCGTATTAATTGTCACTATGACATCATAGGTCACTATAATAACTTCCTGTGTTGACACTTCTTTTGCCACCTACGCTGATCTGATTCATGTCTATCCTTGGCTAGGTGCATCCTTTGTATTTTCTTAGCTCTTTGGCCCTCAAGGCTATCTTCCATCTTTTATCGTCTCCTCGAGCTCCTTTCTCAACGGGTCACTGAGTTTACTTGTGGCCTTGTGCCCTTGGGATTCCTTCAAGTTCAAGAGATTGAGTCCTTTTGGGCACTTACCTAAAGGAATTGTCTTTTTGGTCTCTTTTCAATAGTCGACACATCCCATCCAAATTGACATTTGTGAGCCTATCACTATTCAAAAACTAACAGCTACTTCATCACCATAAAATTGATGTCTGCAGGCTTGTCATCATTTGAAAACCAACGGCTAGTTTGCCATGCCAAAATTGATGTGCTCAGGCCCATCATTACTTTGGTAATTCCTTTGGCTTTCTGCAACTAAACCTTCTTGAAGGGAAGGTATCTCTTCAGAAAACTAGAAAAGGCCCCTTTTTGGTCATTACCTGCCCTCCATAAGGGCACTTGTCTTTCGGGCTCCTTAATTCCTTCAAACAAAATGTCTGAAGGAATTCCTTCAAAAATTTTGCTCGAAGGAAAACCTTCCTTCAAAGTTTTGGTATTTTCTTTGTAAATCCCTTTAGATAAAAGTCTGAAGGAATTCCTTTGGGCTTTTTGCCTGAAATAATTTTACCTTGTGAATTTCTTCAGACAAAATGTCTGAATGAATTCCTTCGGGCATTTTATCCAAAGGAATTCACCCTTTGATTCCCTTTTCTTGGATTTCCTTCAGACAAAAGTTTGAAGGAATCCCTTGTCTCTTTTGCTTGTCATTTTCCTAAAAGAAAACTTTCCTTTTGGCCTTCTCTTTAATCTCTCTCAAATGTGTTCCCTGCCCTCCTCAAGGGCACCTTGGGCCCAAAGTTTCCCTTTGAAACCTACTGGAAGGTCCAATTGGTCACCTACTTGCCCTCTGTAAGGGCACTTGTCCTTCAAAGCCTACTGAAAGACTCATATCCTTTGAAAATGGCCCATTCCTTTGTTGAAAGGCTTGTGTATATCAAATGCCCAAAGCAAAAAAAGCCTCTGTATCAACCTGAAACATCAACAAGGCTCAAGTCACTTGGCCTTTTATAGAACAAGCCTATTATAAATAAAAAATGACAATTGCAGTAAGGTGAAGACGTTAGAGGCTGGCTAATCAGGACAGTAGGGAAGGAAAGGAGACTAATTTTTTTTGGCCTGTAGGACCAAAAATTGTCAACAAATATGGCGACTCACAGGGGGAGCATACCTGATATGCTAAAGAAGACTGGTAGCCTCAAATTCCATTGGGCATGGAGTCAAGATGCAGCTTGAAAAAGTTAACAACAGCCTTCTAAGGACCTATGAACCAACAAAGCTTTACCTTAAGCAACAGGGAAAAAATAACACACAATAAGACTACTATGTAAAACTAATTAGGTATATTTGCCTCCCTCCTGGATCAAAGGGAAAACCTCTCAAGTATACATGGCAAAAAAACTTATGGTGCCAGATAAGTGACTGAATAGAATGGAGACTTGGTGACTTGCCCTTCTTGCCTGCCACCTTGATTGGCTTATATCTGAGTAGATCAAGGTCAAACATGTCTCCAACATCTATGTATTAACTTTGCCCTTTGAAACCTGATTCATGTTTGCCCCTCATTCTAGTGTATTTTATCAAGAAATCGGTGGCTGCTAGCTTATCACCATAAGCCTCATTTAGCTCATAGTCCCCTTGACATGCATCATGGATTGACTTGTTCCCTTCTGCCTCATTGAAGAGCCTGTCAAACAGATCTTCTGCTTCATCATGGATTTCTTGGAGAAGGGCATCTATTGTGATGTCTGTAATGAGATCACAAACTACTTGTTTATCCCATAGAACATCACCTTCTTGGTCAAGGCTCTCTTCTTCAAAACTTTCAATAAGATGGATAGGCCTCGCCTTTTATTGCTAAAAAACTAGAGTCTCTAGTTGTTCAAAGACCTGCTCCTGATCCTCCTTTAACTCAGGTTCTATGGCATGGTCATTCTCCTCATCAAAGCAACAAGGAAGTTCATCACACAAGGGAGGAGAGAGCTCACCATGCTTACTTTCCTCATAATCCATTGTTGACAAATAAAGTTTGTCAACCTCTTCTTCATATTGCTAGAACATCTGCATGTATGCATGACCTATGTCTTCTCCATTGTTGATGATGTCTTCAAAGGGAGCATCCATGATGATATCATTCTCATTGCCACTCATGATAGCCTCTTGGGCAGCTGCAAATTGAACCCTCTCTTCTTCACTTACCTCTTTCAAAATAGATTCCTCCTTGAGAAGAATGGAGTGGAGGGTTGATGGATAGACTCATGTGGAAGAGGAGGCAATCCGTGAGCTAGAATCAAATGATTCTCTTCCTTCCATTTGGCCAACACCTCATCTATAAAAAATGTGGTGTGATAGCTATCTTGAGGGAGTGTAGATGGGGTGTGTTTAGACATGAAATCTATTGTTTGGTCTAAACCATCCATCACACCCTGGCTGAGGAATCTCATTTTAAACTGTAACTCTGTAATTTGCCTGGATATATTCTCTTGGGAGAAACTTTCTTGGAGATCATGAGGATCACCATGAGTAGGAGCAGCTTCACCATATCCAATGCCCTTAGCTGGTTCATGTTATTTCCTCCTCCAACTTCGAGTCTTGACATCATGTTGAAAGACTTGAGGAGGTTGAGGAAGACTAGGAAGAGACTGTTGATACACAGGAATAATTTCTTGAAGAGAGACATGCTTTTTTTGAAAGGCATAGGCTGATTCCCTTCAAAGGAGGATTCACAATCTAAGGAATTGAGAAGGTTCATTTCCATGGGAGGCTGCTCTAATGCCCTTTGGTGTTGAAAAGCTAGGTGTAAGGGATTAAGAGTAGGAGTGGTTAATGCATCAGATGAGCTAGAGTGAGCAAGTGTTATTTGGTAGAAAGGATTTGGTGCACAAGAGGAGGCTTTCTTTAAAATAAGAGGGGGCTGCATTAGAATGGGAGAAGGCACATTAGGCTGATTGCCTTGAATGAATGGACTCTTCCATTTTGCCACCTCCTCCTTCATGGATTTTAAGGCCTGAGCTTGCCTCAACAAACACTCCTCTTTGTATATAAGCTCTTGTTAATATCTATACTACTCCTCCAATCTATTTATCTCCATCACTTGCTTCTCAAATTCCAACTTTACTTCCTTTACACTAGGTGAAGGGCAACCAGGAGAGTTGCTTGAGGTGATACCATGAACAACCTGAGCTTGATCAAAGTTATATGAAGGAAAACAAGGTCCATGCTGTTGAGTAATGAAATTATACATACCAAAATGTGATTTATTGATGGCACCAAGACTGCTTAACCAACTGATTCAACTCAAAGTCACCATTGGTATTGGTTGAAATGCCTCTAAAGGCTGATTGGTTGAAGAACACACCAAAAAATCCTTCAACTCCTTGGACAAACTATCCCACTGGGCATGCCAAAAACTATTGACGCTATGGATTGTACCCTTGAAAGAAGGTTGAGTTTTTCTCTTCCATGAGGCACAATGGACACTCCCCTCTTGTTGTGGGCTTGGAAAAATTGAGGGGAGAATCTCTAGATAAGGGCTAGCTCCCTTTGATGCATCTCTGAGGTCTTTGACTACAACTGCTAATGATGAGGGGGGTGAAAAGGGAGAAGGATATAACTAAAATAAAACCTATCTAAATGATGATGCACCAAAATGATTTTTGTTCTACTCAATAATATCAACACTTCAAACTAAGAGAATGGGGAACAAACACTTTATCTGATAGAAAAAAACACATTGTAGGGTACTTTAACAGGGAGGCTTGGTCAAGATACAAGGAAGAGCAACTTACCATAGGCGTAGAAAACACACTGTCTGATAATTACTCCTCTATCTCTACGCTCTAGATGAAGCACTTCCTGTTGGACCTACAAAAATGGCCTTGGCTACACTAGGTATGTTGGTATCAATCCATGGAAGCATCAAGCAAAAAATGATTGAACATAGAGTTGATTATGCAGACATACTCAAAAGTATAACCAGTCAGATAGAGGTAAAACACATTCTTATTGATCAAAGGTAAAATTTGGTAGGGCTTCACCTTACAAAAGGAGAGATATCTTTCTCAACTGAGAGGTTACAATATATACAACATGAAGAAAATACTTTGGTGCCTTCCAGAGCAAACGGCCCATGCTAAGTTGAACACCTAGGAAAGAGTAAATTTGCTCATGCTAGTGTCATCCTTCTAGAAATGCCTTGAAATAACCATGTTGTAGATGTTGCAGGTCTTGACTTTGGTGCTAACTCATATTAAATATCAGTGCAAAAACATGGGTCATATTAAATGTCACTGTGAAATCATGGGTCACTGCAATAACTTCCCATGTCGATGCTTCTTTTGGCACCTAGGTTGATCTGATTCATGTATGTGCTTAGCTGGGTGCATCCTTTGTATTTTCCTAGCTCTTTGGCCCTTGGGACTACCTTCCATCTTTTACTGGCTTCTCAAGCTCCTTTCTCAATGGGTCACTGAGTTTACTTATGGCCTTATGCCCTTGGAATTCCTTTAGGTTTGAGATATTGAGTCCTCTCAGGCACTTGCCTGAAGGAATTATCTCTTTGATCTCTTTTCAATGATTGATGAATACCATCCAAATTAACATTTGTGAGCCTGTCACTATTTGAAAACTAGCATCTACTTCATCACCATAAAATTGACGTCCGCAGGCCTGTCATCATTTGAAAACCAATGGCTAGTTTTCCATGCTAAAATTAACATGTTTGGGCCCATCATTACTTTGGTAATTCCTTTGGATTTCTACAACTAAACCTTCCCAAAGGGAAGGTATCCCTTCAAAAAACTCAAAGAGGCCCCTTTATGGTCGTTGCCTACACTTCACAAGGGCACTTGTCTTTCGGGCTCCTTAATTCCTTCGGATAAAATGTCTGAAGGAATTCCTTCAGATATTTTGCCCGAAGGAAAACTTTCCTTCAAAGTCTTGGTCTTTTCTTTGTAAATCCCTTTGGACAAAAGTCTGAAGGAATTCCTTCAGGCTTTTTGTCTGAAAGAATTTTGCCTTGGGTTTTTTCCTTGTGAATTCCTTCAGGCATTTTGTTCAAAGGAAATCACCCTTTGATTCCCTTTTCTTGGATTTCCTTCAGACAAAAGGCTGAAGGAATCCCTTGTCTCTTTTGCTTGTCATTTTCCTAAAAGAAAACTTTCCTTTCGACCTTCTCTTTAATCTCTCTCAAATATGTTCCCTGCCCTCTGCAAGTGTTCCCTGCCCTCCACAAGGGTACCTTGGGCCCAAAGTTGCCCTTTGGAGCCTGCGAGAAGGTCCAATTGGTCACCTGCCTACCCTTTGCAAGGGCACTTGTCATTCAGATCTTGTTGAAAGACTCATATCCTTTGAAAATGGCCCATTCCATTGCCAAAAGGCTTGTGCAAATCAATTTCCCAAAGTGAAAAAAGCCTCCAGATCAACCCAAAACATCAACAAGGCTCAATTCACTTGGCCTTTTATAAAACAGGCCTATTATAAAGAAAAAACAACAATTGTAGTAAGGTGAAGACGTTAGAGGCTGGCTAATCAGGACAGTAGGGAAGGAAGGGAGACCAATTTTTTTTGGCCTGTAGGACGAAAAATGGTCAACAAAAATCTTGCATAAACTCATGTGGGGCTCTCTTCACGGTGTTTAACTGCTCAACTAGAGTCAAATGGTCAATTTTTCCACCAAACTTATTGATCAAGAGGGTCCCTAACTCATTCCATGAGGGAATTGAGTTCATAGGCAATGTCCCATACCAGTTCATAACTTTCCCTTTAAAGGATAAGGTTAGCAATCTAATGGCTACATTTTCTTTAGTGATATTATGGATGTTCCAGAGGTTGGCTATGTTTCTAATATGCTCGACAGCAGTGATTAGGCCCTCTCCACTAAAGGGAGGAACACTTTTGAGAGATATCCCTAGAATTGGATCATACTATTGAAGGTTCAAGGGACTTTGAAAATTGAAGGCCACAAAAGGGAAATCCCTAAGGGCTACCATGGTTGTGAAATGATTCAATTGGGGTCTCCTTGAGTAGGTATATTTTATGGTTGGTTTAGGAAAGTGGATTGCTACGTAAGGGTGGGTATTTGTAAACCTCATCCTTTTCATTGAGTTTAAAGGTAACTCAACAAATTCAAAAGGGACACCCCTAGAAGAATATCTTGTAGTGACCTTTGGCATGGGATGCCAGGCTGATCATTAACCAGAGACTGGGTTCCTAAATAGAGTCACCAGGTGCTGAATATGGCTCCTTTTTTATTTCTTAATAATATCAAGTCCAGCTCCAATCTTAAAACTTGCAGGACACAAAAATTTGTCCCATTGAGTGTGCCAAAAACTGATGACATAGTGGATTGTACCCTTTAAAGGGAGGCTCAGCTCTCTTCCTCCATGTGGCACAATAGAGACATTCCTCTTGCTATAGGTTGCAAACACGAGGGATGAATCTTAGATTAGGGTATATCTCCCCTTGATATAATTTGAGGCCCTGGATTTCCTACTGCTAAAAATGGGGGGAATGAAAAGGGAGAGAAATACTAAAATTAGAACCTAAACTAATGTGGTGATGCACCAAAATGGTTGGTCTACTCAGCTTTAACATACACTTTACACCAGAGAGAAACAAGCATACACTTCATTCAATTGAGAACCTTTCCTACATCAGTGTTTCAACAAAGAATCCTATAGAGATATAGGGAGGAAGAACTACTAGAGGTGTTCTAAGACATGCTATGGATAACCTGTTCACATGTACCTATACTCTAAGCTGGACACTTCTTGTTGACCTACAAGAGAAGAACTCACAATACACTAGATATGTTGGCATAAACTTATGAAAGCATGAAAAGGAAATGACTTAACATAAGATAAAAACATAGACATATGCAAAAGTGCAAGCTCAAATAGAGGTAAAAATGCTTCTTTTGATTCAAGGTAAATTCCTTCAGGGATTCATCATATAATGCTAAGATCATTTTTCTCAAATGAAAAGTTCTATATAGAGAACTTAGAAATAGATAGCTAAAAAATCAAGGGATAGAAACCCATGCTGAGTTAAACACTTCAATAGAGACCATAATCCCATGTTGTCATATTCTTCTAATTGCATATGGGATAGCCATGTTGTAGATGTCCAAGTCACTACCCTTACTGTCATGGGCCTGCAAAAGCATGGGATACTCCTTCTAGCAACTGACAAAGCCATCCCCAAGTTATGTTGATTGGACCATGCTCTCTTCAATACTGGGCATAACTGGTTGTGAATTAATGGTGAAGCATGAAAACATGGGCTGTTATCCTCTATAGTTCAAAAGCCAATCTATTTTGTTGGTTTTTAGTAGATATATTTCATGAAATATATTAATTCTCCTTGTTGAGTCATCCATGCCACTTATCTTGGTCTGTGTGGTGATTGATTTTGTCCTTTGTCTTTGTTAGCAGCTAAAAATATTCCTTTTTTGTCTTTTTCGCTTTGTCTTTGCCCATGTTTTGTCTCCTCCCTTTGACTTCTCCTTTGCCTTGCCCTTTTCTTTTCTTTCTCTTTGACTTATCAGGGCTTTTGCCATGCTTTCCTTTGGACAAAATGTCTGAAGGAATTCGTTCTGACATTTTATCTGAAGAATTTTTTCTTTTGATTTGCTTCTTTTCTCAAAGGGCACATGCCCTTCAGGACTTTACAATTTGTCTCCTTCAGCTAGTTGCCCTCTGCAAAGGTTTTTTTCGTCCAAAATTGCCCTTTAGACTTTCTTAAATGGTCTTCACCTTTCTCAAGGTATCCTCCGAAAGGGTACTTACCCTTCAAACTTTTTGTAAATGTCCTTCAAGCCATCAAAATACCCTCCAAAGGAAATCCATTACCTTTTGTGAACTACTTTAGACCATTTTGGGTCCTTCAATTACTTCTACTTATAAAAGTAGACAAGTAATGCACTTGCACAAACCCAATTTACACTAGACTAAGCAAAATGACAAAACACTTGGCTTTTTTCATTAGAAAGGTTTGGCAGAGAACATTTTTTCACAAGGCAACATAGGGATGATTTAGCAAAAACATGGATTGGATGACCTATGCAAGGAAAAAGGAGGGGGTATCAAATTTTGGTTTGCAGGACCAAAATTTGGTCAACACAATTAGCGACTCATAGGGGAAGCATGCTTGTTGTGCTTGGGAAGACTGGTAGCCACAAAGTTCATTAGGCATGGAATCAGGATGCATCTTGGATAATTCAACAATAGATTTTTAAGGACCTAAGAACCAACAAAGATTTTAGCCCAAACAACAAGGAAAAAACACACACAAAGACTAAAAACACTACACACATGCATAATAACACTTAGGGAAAATGAGGAAAAATAAGGAAACTATGTACATGACAAAAGAAACCTAGTAACAATGCTTAAGATATATCCCATTTACTGGGATATGTAGCTCTTCACCGTCTAACTTGGAGAGTTGGAAAGCATTGTGTTGCTTGCATTGGGTGATGACATATGGGCCACTCCACAAAGCATCAAACATCGTGTGCCTTCCAGGCTTGGCTTAGTCCTCATCCCACTTCAAGATAATGCCACCTTATGAGAAGCTCCTTAACATAGACCTTTTGTCAAAATGCTTCTTTGTTTGTTTTTGGTAGCTGGTCATGACATGTATGGCTTGATCTCTCGCTTCTTGAAGCTCTATTAGCTCACAATACCTAACTTCCAAGCTATCAATCTCCACCAATTTTAGCTGATGGGCAAGATCCAAGGTTGGTAACTCAAGTGAGATAATAAGTCTAGCTTCCCTTCCATACATAAGTGTGTATGATGAATTCCTGATTGCCCTCTTTGGAGTGATCCTATCTCCCAATGAGCTGTCTTCAACTTGGCATGCCAAGTTCTTTGATTTTCCTCTATTGTCCCTTTTATGATCCTAATCAAATTCTTGTTTGTGGAAATGACCAGCCCATTCCCTTGTGGATATTAGTTGGAAGAACTGCTGAGATAGATGCCCTACTTCAATGCGCACTAACTTGTCTTCATTCTCAAGAAATCTAATGCATTGTCTGAAATGATTGTGGTTGGGACACCAAATCTTGTCACTATGCCTTCATAGAAGTCTAGGACTACACTCTCATTGGCCTCTTTCAAAACGATGACCTCTACCCACCTTGTGAAATAATCAGTGGTAGTCAAAACCCACTTGTGGCCAACACTAAAAGGAGGATTGATCAACCCTATTAAGTCTAACCCCCATTGCATAAATGGCTTTTCCACTTGAATAGGTCGAAGAGGCATGGAAGCCAATCATTGCTTCCCATTAAAGAAGGCACATTTTTGACATTTACTCACCCAAGCATGAGTGTCTTTAAACAAACTGGGCTAAAAGTAATCATCCCTCATAATCCTTGTAGTTGTGGCCTTGGGAGCAAAGTTGCCATCAACTGGTCCATCATGGAACTCAGACAATACCTTGTTGACTTGGTCTGAATCAATACATCTCAAGAGCACCCCTAATAAGTCTTTCTTGAATATCACTCCATCACCTAGGACATAACGAAGAGATTGGAGTGTAAAATACCTCCTCTTGGTCCTATCAAGACCTTGTGGACACTCACCAATTTGAAGGAAATGAACCATTTTTTGTGCCCATTTCTTCATGACTACAGGTATAGTTGTTGTAGGTTCATTTTGGAGTACCAAAACATCCTCCCTTAGCTCTTTCAATTCTGTAGTGAGGTGTTCACATAACCCTCTTTATCTTACCAGCTTAGTGGTCTTGATCTCTACGTCATACTCCATTACTTTGGTGATCCAACCTACCCTTTTCTCATTCAAGTCTCAGTTCAACAAGAAGTCTTTTACACTAGGATGTGGCACCATGATGTGAATTTTACTATTAGACAACATATGTCTGAACTTCTTCAGACTTCATATGACTGTAAGCACCTGCTTCTCAATATACGTGTATCTAACCTCATAGCCTTCTAAACCTTGGCTAAAAAAAGCAAGAGGTTATTCTAAATTCTCACCATTTGCTTGAGTGAGCATAACAAATATTACCTCTTCATTCCCAAAGGTGTATAGATTGAAGTCCTTAGAGAAGTTTGGACTAGCCAGGGTAGAAGCTTGGGTGATAGCTTGCTTGATGCCTTCGAAGCTTTCTCTTCTTTTTGTTGTCCATGTGAACGTCTCATCCTTCCTTAGCATGGAAGTTAGTGGCTTGTTAAGCTCAACAAAATTAGGAATGAATCTCATAATTAAATTTATTTTACCAAAGAAAATTTGTAGGTCCTTCTTGTGCTCAAGCAAGGACAATGCTAAGATTACGTGCACCCTCTCTAGATCAATGGATAGGCCTTCTTTTGAAATGACATGGCCCAAGAGCTTATCTTTATGGATGAAAAACATGAATTTCTTTGGGTTGAGAGAGATGCCAAACTCTATACACCTTTCAAAGATTTGCCTCAGGTGCTTCAAATATTCACTTGCTTCCTTGGAGAAAACTATCACATCATCAAGATAAACCAGCACAATGTCAATGATCAAACCTTGGAAAGCCATATCCATAGAATGTTGGAAGGTAGCTCCAACATTTGATAATTTGAATGGCATCTTCCTATAGGCATATGTTCCACACTTGGTGGTGAAGGCTGTCTTGTATTGGTCATATTCTTGTACTATGATTTGATTGTACTCAGAGTATCCATCTAGGAGAGAGAAATTTTCACTACCTATCACCATCTAAAGAATTTGTTCTATACTTGGAGGGGGATAGTGATCTCTCAGTGAGACTTTATTTAGGTCTCTCAAATCCACACACACTATCACATATCCATTCTTTTTAATAGGGACCAAATTAGCCAGCCAAGAGGATTGTTTGATAGGGAAAATGATCCTAGACTCGATTAGTTTGGTGAGTTCCTTCCTCATGAGAGGCTTGATCTTTGGATTGCCTTTGATTTTACTTGATGGGTTGTGCACCTTCCTCCAGCTCAATTGTGTGTTAGGCCAATCTTAGATCAAATCCCTTCAAATCACCATACTCCCAAGTGAAGACATCAACAACCTCTTGACATAACATAATGAAAGCATGCTTTTCCTCATTACTACAAACCTTTCCAAGTAAAAGCAACTTATCCTTGTAGATATATACCCTTTCATAATTTTCTTTCTTAGTTGACATGCTTGCTTTGTCTCTCTTGAGTTGGTCATCTTCGTTGAAAATGCTCTCAAGAGTTACCAAACCTTTGGGAAGCCTATTGGTCTTCAGTTGAACAATCTGCCCATCATACTGATGTTGTAGCTTGTACTAATTTTTTGAAGTGAACTTAACTTATTTCTACAAGAAAAGTGTTATTTGTTGGTCACTTTCAAACACCTTCCAATTGGTGACATTGTCTGGTGTGGAGGGCCTCATAATCACCTTTAAATGATGTTGATTCTTGCTTTGTCTCATCCCCTTTGGGATATCAAATTGAGCACCAACTACTAATAGTCTATCCACATGCTTGTTCTCCTCTCTTGGAATGGAAGTGATGTTGAAAGTAGTGAAGTTCTCCACAAGGTCCCACACTCTGTGCTTTTAAGACTTGAGTAAGAAGTTCTTGGTCAAGCTTTGACCTCTCACTTGGTTCACAATCAACTCACTGTCTCTAAACACCTGTAATTTTTTGATTCCTCTCTTCCTTGCCCATTCTAGGCCATGAACAAGGGCCTCATACTCTAATACATTATATGTGTAGGAGAATTAAAACTTGAAAGTTGAGGATTATTTATCCTTGGAAGGTGAAACTAGCATTGCCCCACCACCAACTCCCAACTTGCTTCTAGATCCATCAAAGAACAATTACCACAAACCACACTCCTCTTGGTCTGTCTTCATCAATTTTGGCATGAAACCATATTTCTCATGCATGCATTAGTCTCCAAGACCATCTTCTTCAATGAACTTGTAAGGATCGTGCTCAAAGTTATCATTTCCCCATTCATCTAGGAGCAAGTTAGCAACTCCTACAAGGGAAGATGATGGAGATTGGTCCACCTAGAGCTCTTATTCATCACTGATTACATAGTTTACATTCACCGCTTTGGCCGACTATGGCTCTAGGTGATCTTTGTGGATGGGCTCAGAGTCAATATTTATTTTATTTCCATGCTTTGTCTTAAAAAACATGTAAGACCAATTGGCTACCAAGTATCAACCTATCTTGGATGTGAAATCCCTTGACAAGCAAAGAGAAAAGTAAGGAAGAAAATCTACCACTACCACATCATGGAGAGTTGAGAAGGTTGGACAAGCATGGAGAGTCATATTCAAGCCTCTTGTCACTCTCAAGGTCTTAGTTGGTGATCCATTCAAATGTAGAACTCCTTTGGTCATTTGCTCATACTTGAGGTCTAGCTTATCAGCTATGCATTTAGGCATAACTGAGGTGCTTGCTCCACTATCAATGATGCAATTGTGGACTAAGAAACCACCAATAATTAAGGACAAATAAAAATGAGGGACCTTCTCATATTTCTTTATTTGACCTCCTATGGGTGGAGCCCCCTTTACTATCAACACTTTATCATTTCTTGTTGGGACAACTTGCTCACCCTGCCCATACAATTCCTTTTAGAGTATATCCTTTAGTCCTGGCAGTGTTAAAGAATCCCAAAATGAGAAGTTAATGTGTAGCTTCTTCATTTTTTCTACTATATTGATTGAAGGATTACCCTCTTTAGAGTTCTCCTTGGGAACATTCACAACCTGTGGTGCAACCTGAGGAGCTGAAGCTACAACTACTGGTCTGTAATTAGGAAACTTTTGATTTTTTTGTGGTGAAGGAGACGTTGTAAGTGCTTGAGTCATTACTTGAGCTTCATCAATGGCTCTCCTTTTGGCCCTAATGTTGGCTATAACACCAACATTCTGATTACTTATGCTCCCTAGATAGTTGACTGTGTAGAACTCTCCTTCCAAGTGATTCATAAGAGTGGAACCATATTGAGCTTGCCTATTGTCCATCATAAGTAACAATGCTTAAGATATATCCCATTGACTGAGATATGTAACTCTTCACCATCCAACTTAGAGAGTTAGAAAGCATTGTGTTTTTTGCATTGGGTGATGACATATGGGCCACTCCATAAAGCGTCAAAATTCATGTGCCTTCCAGGCTTGGCTTAGTCCTCGTCCCACTTCAAGACAATGTCACCTTCTGAGAAGCTCCTTGGCATAGACCTTTTTTCAAAATGATTCTTTGTTTGTAGTTGGTGGCTGGTCATGGCATCCATGGCTTGGTCTCTCGCTTCTTGAAGCTCCATTAGCTCACAATATTTGACTTATAGGCTGTCGATCTCCACCAATTACAACTGATGGGAAAGATCTAAAGCTGGTAACTCAAGTGAGATAGGAAGTCTAGCTTCCCTTCCATATACAAATGTGTTTGGTGAATTCTCGATTTCCCTCATTGGAGTGATCCTATGTGCCCAAAGAGCTATCTTCAACTTGGCATTCTTAGTCCTTTGATTTTCCTCATTGTCCTTTTTATGATCCTAATCAAATTCTTGTTTGTTTACTCAGCCATCCCATTACCTTGTGGATAGTAGTTGGAATAAGTTATGAGATAGATGCCATACTTTAATACCCACTCACTTGTCTTCATTCCCAATAAAGCTAATGCATTGTCTGAAATGATTGTTATTGGGACCCCAAATCTTGTCACTATGCCTTCATAGAAGTTTATGACTGCACTCTCATTGGCCTCTTTCAAAGCTATGGGCTCTACCCACCTTGTGAAATAATCCATGGTAGTCAAAACCGACTTGTGGCCAACACTAGAAGGAGGTTTAATCAACCCTATGAAGTCCAACCCCCATTGCATGAATGGTTGTTCCACCTAAATAAGTCGAAGAGGCATGGTAGCCAACTGTTGCTTCCCATCAAAGAAGGCAAATTTTTGACATTTCCTCATTCAAGTATGAATGTCTTTAAACAAATTGGGCCAAAAGTAACCAGCCCTCATAATCCTTGCAGCTGTGGCCTTGGGAGTAAAGTGGCCACCAGCTGGTCCATCATGGAACTCGAATAGTACCTTGTCAACTTGGTCTAAATCAATACATCTCAAAAACACCCCTGATAAGTATTTCCTAAATAACACTCCATCAAATAGGACATAAGGAAAATATTGGAGTGTAAAATACCTCCTCTTGGTCCTATCAAGACCTTGTGGACACTCACTAGTTCGAAGGAAATGAACCATGTATTGTGCCTAGCTCTTCATGATTATAGGTATAGTTATTTTAGGTTCATCATGGAGTACCAAAACATCCTCCTTCATCTCTTTCAAGTCTGTATTGAGGTGTTCACACAACCCTCTTCCTCTTCCCAGCTTGGTGGTCTTGATCTCTACGTCATACTCCATTACTTTGGTAATCCAACCTGCCCTTTTCTCATTCAAGTCTTAGTTCAATAAGAAGTCTTTTACACTAAGATGTGGCACTATGATGTGAATTTTGTTGTTAGAAAACATATGTATGAACTTCCTTAGACTTTGTATGACTACAAGCACCTGCTTCTCAACATACATGTATCTAATAGCCTTCTAAACCTTGGCTTAAAAAAGCAACAGGTTGTTCTAAATTCTCACCATTTGCTTGAGTGAGCATAGCAAAGATTACCTCTTCATTCCCAAATGTGTATAGATTGAATTCCTTGGAGAAGTTTGGACTAGCTAGGGTAGGAGTTTGGGTGATAACTTGTTTGATGCCTTCGAAGCTTTCTCTTCTTGCTATCCATGTGAACATCTTGTCCTTCCTTAGCATGGAAGTTAGTGGCCTGACAAGCTCAGCAAAGTTAGAAATGAATCTCATAATGAAATTTATTTTACCAAAGAAACTTTGTAGGCCCTTCTTGTGCTTAGGCAATGACAATGCTAAGATGGCATGCACCCTCTCTGGATCAATGGATAGGCCTTCCTTTGAAATGACATGGCCCAAGAGCTTGCCTTCGTGGATGGTAAACATGCATTTCTTTGGGTTGAGAGAGATGCTAAACTCTCTACACCTTTCAAAGATTTGCCTTAAGTGCTTCAAATATTCACTTGACTCCTTAGAGAAGACGATCACATCATCAAGATAAACCAACACAATGTCATTGATCAAACCTTGGAAAGCCATATACATAACATGTTGGAAGGTAGCTCTAGCATGTGATAATCTGAATGGCATATTTTTGTAGGCGTATGTTCCCCACTTGGGAGTGAAGGTTGTCTTGTATTGGTCACATTCTTGTACTAGGATTTAATTGTACCCAGAATAGCCATTTAGGAGGGGGATAGTGATCTCTTAGTGAGACTCTATTCAAGTCTCTGAAATCCACACACAATCTGACGTCTCCATTGTTCTTCCTAACAGGGACCGAATCAGCCAGCCAAGAAGAGTGTTTGATAGGGAAAATAATCCTAGACTCGATCAGTTTGGTGAGTTCCTTCCTCATGAGAGGCTCAATCTTTAGATTGATTGGCCTTTGATTTTGCTTGATGGGTTTGGCACCTTCCTCTAGCTCAATGGTGTATTGGGCTAAGCTTGGATCAAAGACCTTTAAATCACCATACTCCTAAGTGAATACATCAACAAACTCTTGACATAACATAATGAAATCATGCTTTTCTTCATTGGTACACACCTTCCCAAGTGCAAGCAACTTATCCTTGTAGATATCTACCCTTTCATAATTTTCCTTCTTGGTTGACATGCTTGCTTTGTCTCTCTTGAGTTGGTCATCTTCGTTAGAAATGAGCTCAAGAGTTACCACACATTTGTGAAGCTTGTTGGTCTTTAGTTGAACAATTTGCCCATCATACTACTGATGTAGTTTGGATTAACTTTTGGAAGTGAACTCAACTTCTTCCTACAAGAAAAGTGTTATTTCTTGGTCACTTTCAAACCCCTGCCAATTGGTGACATTGTCTGGTATGGAGGGCCTCACAATCACCTTTAAATGATGTTACTTCTTGCTTTGTCTCATCCCTTTTAGGATATCAAACTAAACACCAACTGCTACTAGTCTATCCACATGCTTGTTCTCCTCTCTTTGAATGGAAGTGATGTTGAAAGCAGTGAAGTTATCCACAAGGTCCCACACTCTGTGCTTATAAGACTTGAGTAAGGAGTTCTTGGTCAAACTTTGACCTCTCACTTGGTTCACAATCAACTCACTGTCTCCAAACACCTAAAATTCTTTGATTCCTCTCTTCCTTGCCCATTCTAGGCCATGAATAAGGGCCTCATACTCTACTATGTTGCAGGTGAAAGAGAACTGAACCCTGAAAGTTGAGAAGTATTTATCCTTTGAAGGTGAAACCAACATTACCCCACCTCTAGCTCCCAACTTGTTTTTAGATCCATCAAAGAATAGCTACCACAAACCACAGTCCTCTTGGTCTATCTTCATCAATTTCAGCATGAAAACATCTTTCTCATGCATGCAGTAGCCTCTAATACTAGCTTATTTAATGAACTTGTAAGGATCATGCTCAAAGTTGTCATTTTCCCATTCATCTGGGAGCAGGTCAGCAACTCTTACAAGGGAAGATGATGGAGATTGGTCTACCTTCACATTCACTGCTTTGGGTGAGTATGGCTCCAGGTGATCCTTGTGGATGGGCTCTGACTCAACCTTTACTTTAGTTTCGTAATTTAGAATTTAAAAGTTACAATTTACAAGTTGAAAAGTTACAATATTTTTACAATAATGAAAATACAATATACAAGAATGTTTTTGATAGAAAGATTTAATCTATATCCAACACTTCTAAAAACTCTTTGTCCTTTTTTGCCTTTGTCTTTTCAATATATGCATCAAAACCTTGAAGTTCTCTATGATTTTATCTTCATCATGACTAAAAGAGTATAGGTGGTTTATTTCACATTTTGCAATTGTATCAAAAAATTCCCTTTTGAAAGCTCTGTATCCTTGAGTATCTTTTCCCATTTGATACAATGAATTGTGGTACTTAATGAAATGGTGGATAGAGATCAAGATGAAGGTGGTGTCTCGAGTTGACTCTTTTTTAATTACCCCTTTGAATTTATCTTATTGCACTAAAAGGACCTGGTTCTGATGATCTACTGCTTGACATGATAATTTGTTCCATAAATCTTCAATGTCATCTATCATATCAGTGGATTTCTCAGGTGCAAATTTAACCTTACTGGTACTCTCCGTGAGTATCCTTATCTTGAACTAAGTTGCTCTATCCATTTCATCATGCTCTATATCATTTCTTAGTATCTTTTCTACAAGGAGGATCTTAGCATCAATTATATCCATAGCTATCAACTTTGGATAGAAAAGGTTTAACCTTTCTATCTCTTCTTGATACTTGTTGATATGCTCTCTCAAAGTTATCCTTCTCTCTATCAGAGTTGTATAGTGGTCCATTACTAATTCAATAATATTATTTCCCTTTGTGATGAGCTCGTCTGCCTAGTCCTTAGTGGCCCTTCCCATGCTGTCGATTTATGTCACTGCATTAGGTGTCTCTTGATCTATGATTCGAGTAAAAAATTATGATGATTGAGTAGTGGGATCAATTAAATTCTTTAATGCAGTCATTAATTGTTCAACCTTGTTCTTCAATTCATCCTTAGTGACCTTATCACTATCCCTTTCTCAAAAAGAGAGATAATGTTAGATTGAACATTGTGTTTTAATCCCTCTCTTGTAGGACATCCAAGGTGAACCTTTGATACCTGATAATCCCCCATCATTAGATCTTTTTTATGTTTTTCTGGTGGGGGGCCTAAAATCTCTACATTCCTCTCCCCTACTGAATTATACAATATCCTTGAAATTGTCTAGGGAGTTATTTTGGATTTCTTATGTGCATCTAAGAGGCAAAAATCTAATGTGTTTAGGGACACCGTCTGCTTACATTCATTCCCCACTACCTTTGCTAACCAACTAGGACTAACATCTTGTTGTGCTAACACTATCACTTAGAAATCTACAGTTGAATATGCTGCACTAGTGGGCATGGTGACAAGTGTTATATCCTTCATTGATAGTGTCATTGATTATTTATAAGATGTCTTTGCAACCTCTTCCCCATCTGTGGGTTGGGTGTCCACATTTGTATTGGTGACTTGCTCCATCTCTACTTCCTCTATAGGGGTTGGTGTTACTATGGAAGTGGAAGAGATGGGTGCAATGGAAACGGATGTGCCCACTAGGGGTGTGGGAGATGGAAGTGATACCAATGGAGTAGTCATTAGGATTTAGAATTGATAAGCTTGTGTGAGTGTGGAGTCCAAAACCATGAATGAATTGATCAAATTTGTAGAGACACTCAAGTTTGATGAAGTGGGAAAGGTGAAGGGAGATGGAGATGAAATAGTAATTATCCCATGGGTTGGAATGGCCAGTAGGATTGTAGTCAAGATGACTAAATCTGTGGCTTTATGTTGTGTAGTATTGGTGATTAACAGGGTAAGATGGAAAGAATTATGGAAGGGGGGAGTGAAATTATGGGAGAGGGAGGAATTATGGAATAGGGAAGCGTAAGGGAGACCTGAGTATCTAATTAAATTGATTGAACTACTAGCAATGGACTTATTGACATAAGTGAACTAGTGGGAATGGAGGGTGGAATCAATTGAAGTGAAGGAGGAGTGAAGATAGGAGGAGGAGGAGCTACCGCAGTTGATGGAATGACAAAGATAGGTGAATGGAGTATTACAGAGATAGAAGTAGATACTATAACTGAGATGGGAGTAAAAATTGTTGTTGATTTCATGGTAGTTGTATCCTTAAATGTAATAATTATTGGTTAATATGCTTTTGCTCCTTGCCTATTTGATTTTCCCCTCTTGGCCTTTGATTTATTCTTTCTCTTGTGGGAGACTACTGGCCTATTTGCCTATTTTGGGAGTGTTTCACCACTAGAACCTTCTATTGATGGTGGTACTCCCTTCTCCTTGAGTTCTAGTAGTTTTTCAATGATGCCCACTATTTCTTGGGTCACTTGGACCCCTTTACTTTTGAGCCAGCTGAGTGTTTTGTTTATTATGTTGGTGGTTCTATCCATTAAAGATAAAAATTCAATAATAGACCACCTTATTGGTGGAAGGGGTTGAGCATAGATTTAGTTATCATAGTAGATATCATTTACTAGAGTCTCATTATCTACCAAGTTATTAGGGACTAGTGCCATGTTGAAGGCTTTGACATGATCCAAGGTCATTTGGGAGTGGTCCTTCAGTCTTACTTCCTCTTCATCATCCAAGTCCTCCCAGTAGTCTTCATAGTAGGGGACATGGGAATATGTGGAGATTCCCAGTGTACTAGTAATGTTGCCATGAACATCATAGAATGGCCTTGCCTTTAAGGCTCTCAAGGTCATTTGTGTCATTTCAACCTCTGCACACTTGGCTTTGGTTAAAGAAGGGCATGTGTACTTTCCTATGCTGATGGGGAAATGAATTCCCATCTTGTGTTTGCTAGATAATAACTTTTGAGTTTAAACTAGTTGCCTCACAAGCTCCATTAATGCTCATTTGTCACTCACATATCTCGGAAGGGTGTAAGACAACCATTGAATCTGCATATTCAAATGTATGAGTATGCAGAAAATTGGATGAAATAAGAACCCCAATTAGTAATCTCTAAAGTGGCAACATCAAAGAATCTCTTATTCTCTAGTTCCTTATTGAACATAACTATGATACAGTAGATGAATGCATCATTTATTCTTCTAAAGTGTTACCTACTAGCTCCAAGAGTGAGGTCAGGGTAATAATTGAACACTTTATTTGTCTGATAAGAAGTCATTTAAACTTTCCCTATGTTTTGGACCTCCATCAACTAATTGTGGATGAAGCCATTGATGAGTTGTGCCCAGTGGATGTATTGTTTATTCTGGTGGATCACCCATATATATTGATACATCCAGTCTTGAAATTTCTTTGCATCAGGGCTCGTGGTGATCCTATGCAGTATTATGATGAGATCACCTACCTCATATTTAAAATCAATCATTGCCAATGTTTTAGGCAATCTAGTGGGTGTAGCCCTAGAAATCCTTAGCCATTGTTTATTCATCACCCTTTGACATCCAGTGTTGTTATCTTGATAGAATTTCTTTAAGGATTTTGGAGTTATATCTAACTCTCAAATTTAGGTATCAAGAACACATAGTCTATGAAGTTTGTGTCTAGGTTTAGAATAATTTCCCCTTTTTCCTTTATCACCTCTCTCTTATTCGTATCATAATGCTTTGCTAGTGTGAGCACCAACTCAGGGCTCTGCACAGTCAGAGGAAAAAACGCTGCTTGGGGCAGTCTGTATTCATAAATTCTCTGAAACTAGCCATTCTTAAATTTGGCATTTATTCTGGTCCAAAAATCACCTAGAGCATTGTCTATAATCTCAATTGTATTGGATTCCAGACTGAGTGTAACACTAGGTCCTTTAGATTTGAACTTCATCTCTTTCCTAGATATGGATTATGGAGAAATTGTTGGGGAAAAACCAACTATAGAGTTGGTAGGATTTGTAGGTGCAAAAAATAGGTGAAATCTTTGACAAAGATTGGAGTTGCAATTACATGTGAAAAGTCCATGGGGATATGGAGTTATTATAGGTAGAAATCTCTGATGCAGATGGTGGATGCAAACTACACTTGTGATCTTTGATGGAAACTCTATGGGTATTGACATTGCTCTATGCGTGAGGAAAGTCTGCAAGACTGTGGTTGCAAATGCAGGTATAAATCTCATAGGTTTTGAAGTTATCTTTAGCAAGTGGAAAGTCCATGGGGACTATGTAGGGAATAAGTATGGGAATATCTTTGGAATATACAACTGATTAATATGGAATCTTGGGAAAACCCTAGGTTTTTAATCTGCATCTTAGAAAATGATCTCACAAAAAAATTAACATCTAAAATGAGCCTTAACAACACCATGAAGAAAACCTAAAACCCTATTGATGCCTAAGGAAAGCAATACAAAACCCTAAAAATGCATCTAGATCCTCTAAGGAGCGCAGGAAAATAACTAAAAATAAGCTTGATTACAAGAAAAGATGGCTTAAAACATAGAAGGTCAAAGGGAATACCATGCAGGTGGGGTTCAATGGTATCGTGGCATGGTGGCGTTGCTCAATTGTGTGGCTTGCAGGGTCGAATGCTTGATGGTGAGCATGGTGCATGGTTGGAGGTCGGTATCAGGGTCATAGAGTTCCAAATTTGATTTTCACAACTTAAACAATGAATTAATTTAACCTTGATTTCATTTATATAAGACCCCTACAATAAATGCCCTGTGGGCAGTGGTTGGTAGAGATCCAAAGTCTGTGATCAACTTTGCAATTTTTCTAATCGCACTTTGACCTCTAGATTTTGCAGGTTTGTTTGACTCTTCTAAAGTAAGAAGGTGGAACTTGAGGAGCAACTCGTAACTTTGCAAATTGTAATTTGCACTTGGAGTTTTGGATTCCATAGGAAAGGTGGTCGACGGGAAGTAGAACTCAGATTGTAATTTGCAACCTTGCAAGTTACAAATTGTAACTAGAGTTTTGGTTTTTGGTTGGAGTGTTGTACGGGAAGCAGAGGTTGTGAAACAATTTGCAAGTTTGAAAGTTACAAATTGCATTCCAATCTTCGATTTCTGCAAGGTATGTGTTTTGTAGGAAGGGAACTCCACTTGCAATTTGTAACTTGCAAATTGCAAGTGGGGTTTCAGTTTTCGTCGGCTAGGTGTTTGGCGGGAAGCAGAAGTCTGGATGCAATTTACAACTTTGCAAGTATTAAATTACACTAAATATCTAGTTTTCGTTGGGCTAATGTACAGCGAGAACCAGAGGTTGGGAAGCAATTTACATTTTTGTAAGTTGCAAATTGCAGTCCAATCTTTGGTTTCCACAAGCTTAGGGTAATGAGTGCTTTGGGTCAT
Organism: Torreya grandis; assembly: GCA_037957365.1. Taxonomy (NCBI): domain Eukaryota; kingdom Viridiplantae; phylum Streptophyta; class Pinopsida; order Cupressales; family Taxaceae; genus Torreya; species Torreya grandis. The sequence continues at coordinate 1,310,185 of JARHVA010002897.1, forward strand.
TTAAGGCATTTTTCCAAAAAAATAGTGGGTCTCCCTTAAGGTACTTAACATTTTGATATTTTTGGGACAAAAATATCAACAAGATGCACCCATATATACTAAAGGGGGCTAAAACACACATAATCAAGACTGTACAATACAATTTTGGTAGATCTAGGTCCATACAATATGTTCTTGGCAAGGGATAGAGAAAACATAGGAGAGATAAAATGAGAGTTAGGGACACTCAAAAGGACATGAAACACCAAAAAATAGCAATTGAGTTTATAACACTTAATTTAAATAAATAATTACGTTGATAAGAGTTTTAAAATGACAACAAGGGAGTGTGATGGAGTAAGTTCATAATTATTTTTAAATTTAAATTTAACATCTATTTGACCATTACAAAGAAATTTCAACTTTAAATTTGGCGTCCATTTTACCATCAATTAGAAGGTTTTTCTTTTTGCTTGGATAAGTCAATCGCAATATCTTGGTCATGCAATGGAGTTTGGAACCCTTCTTTTCCCAAAAATATTTTTTCGAGTCTAACATGGGATGTGGCTAGATTGATGTCATTTATTACCAGTGAATGGGACACTGATGGAGAAAGTAATGGAATTATTAATCGATAAGTAAACAAAGACATATTAGATATTAATTTTTGTGAGATTTTATATTCATATGTTTTAGTCCAATAACTATTTGTTAATAAGGAAAGGAACGTTAAATTTAATTCATCACTTTAAACTTCTCATCCTCTAATTAATTACAACCCAGTCATAGATTTTAATGATAAAAACTTACACAAAATTTTAATTAAATATTAATTTCTTGTGAAATTTTATGCTTCTATGTTAGAGTGATGATTACCAAACTACAAACTACAAATTTTATGCCTTGTTTTTAGGGTTTCAAACTACAAATTAAGTTGACCTCGAAATGAAAACATCGATCAGGTCAAAGGAAAAGAGCCGTTGAAAGTAACCGTTAAAATACGAATTCAAACACATACTTCGTTTACATTCTCCTTTTTCTTTTTCTTTTTCTTTTCTTTTTGGTGGTTGCCCTGCCTTTTTCAGTAAACCTCTCGGCATTCCTCCTCTATTCGACCTGATATCCGCTACCTAAAACAGCCGCCTCCAAATGAAAATCCGTAAGGAAAACAATATAGGATCATTCCATCAGATTGTTGGAGCTAGCCCAGTGCCAATTTTTAGACAGATTCAGGGCCCATACTAATGCATTTGCCCCCTGAACAATCCCTCAATGGGCCATCAAAATCCAATCACTCGGGAAGCAAAGGCCCAAGAAGAAACTGAACAGAATGCTGTGGCAGAAAGCGAGGTTGTGGAGATCAAAGATGAATGTGTCGAGGAAACCGAGGACTTAGGAGTTCAAGTTGTTGAGGTTCGAAGCGACAATCTTAGAGAAGCGGGTTTTGTGCGTGCTAGCTCTTTGCTTTTGAATCAGTGTCAGGAGACTGTTCTGAGTCCAGGTTTCAGATCTGTTGCTGCGTTGGCCGGATGGGATGATGAGGCACTCTTATTGGCCAGCTCTGAAGAGACAACATCCTCCGTGGGAGATTTGGAGTCTCTCATTGTTGAGGATTCCCCGGTCAGAGAATCCAGGGAGAGAAAGAGGGGTGCCAGAACCCCTGCCTTGGCTAAAACTCCAGCGAGTGCTCGAAGAAGGTAAAAGTTAAAACTGAAGATTATTCCGAAAATTTGGCATTTGTTTTCTGCTGCTATTTGTTTGGGTAGGCTGCTTCTTATTATTTATCCATTGCTTAGAGATGAATCATAGTTTTTGTCATCCAGCTTTCATGTGTTATAGATAAATGGGCAGAATTTTCCACTATTAATCTCTACATGTTTGATAATTTTAATCGGTAGATTTATCAGCTTACCGATTATAGATGAGCGTAATATCCATCAGGATGGAGGACTTATCATCAATATGACTTAGACTCAATAATTAGCGGACGTGCCTCTATATGCATCTCCTGGTTACTATATTTAAATGGGATATCGTTGTACTCTTCTTCATCTACTTCGGTACTGTCTTTCAAAATGATGTCCACATCGCTGTTCCCTCCCCCGTATGCCACTGCTCCTAGTAACTATGTCTCCGCGTCAATATGGTGGGTTGACTTTCAATGATTTACAAATCTAATGTGGGTGTGAAGACTTAGCTTCCCAGCCACTTGATTAGAAAAAAACTGCAGAGAAGTTTGATTTTTTTGCCCTAGATTTTGTACTCACTTTGAAAGAAGGAAAAGCCTGATTAGTAAGCCATTTCAACCAGCTTATTGAATGCCATGATCTGTAGTAAAAATGCATCTATGTTTTGGGAATCTATTTCTCCAACAAAAGCCAATAAAGATATAAAAATGCAATATAAGCCATTGCTGTCCTTCAGTTTACTTTCTGTTAGGTGTAAGTAAATCTTGCTTCTAGAACTCAAGTTACATCCAGTAGAAAGGACACCAAATGGCCTAATATGGCCCTTGTAATTCTAACATAACAAATAAGCAATAACAGGAAAGATGCTTATTTCATACCTGTTTGAACCTTAGATATAAAGATATGGCTCTGGAATATAAGCCCCTTCTGTCTTTAAATTTACATTCAGCAATTAGTTGACAAAGAAAATCTTTCTTTAATCCCATGTAACATCCTACAGATAGGACACTCAATGACCTGAAGTGTAAGCCCTGTTTTTCAAGCATTGCCGATAATGAAAGAAAGGAGATACACTTGATGATTACAGTTGACCCTAATTTCTTTAATGTTCCTAAGAAGCAAAGGATGATCCATAATACCTCACATGCCTCTTGTTTGTTTCTTTTCTGATGAAAAAATTAGTTTAGCTTTATGTTGCAGGTTCAATATAAACGTTGATGATAATTTTTGTATTGGGTACTTCCTCAGGAACAGAAGGGCAAGAACACAAAATATTGACCCAATTGACCTGGCTCGAGTTGGTGCTCTGAGCCTTGAGGACGATCCAGTTGTTGAAAGGAAAGAACATAGCCCTCTTGCCTCAGCACAAACTGCAGAAGGTAAATGAAATTTCTGCAGGTTATTATTGCACGTTATACTCAAGGGCAAAAGTTTTAGGACTAAGCACAATGGAATTTTCTAATTGAAATAAATGTGACTGACTAGAAGATTGTGTCTAAAAGAAGTCCTGAAACAGAGAATAATGTTCAATTAGAAGCAGAAGACAAAAAGGTAGGTCAAACAGAATAGTTTCCAATTGGAATCAGAGCAGGACGGGAGAAAAGCTCAGAAAAGCAAAGGAAAATGTACATTTGTATAACAACGTCCAATTCAAAAGTGAGAGAGAATAGTTGAAACTGATCATCTTCTATGAACGGTACACTACAGTTGAAAAGCTAGACCAAGCAGTATAATGTATTTGTATGTCCCAGTTAGTATCCAGTTTCTATGTGGTGTGGTGCAACAACTTGGGTTATTAAAAATTTCAACAAAAGAAAGTACTTGCATGACTTAGACTTCTTTCCAGATTTAAAGCCTAAATGCATTTGTAAGTCCCAGGTGAAATGGATGCACCTCAGACCTGGTATCCAGGCCCAAGTTTCTATGTGGCGTGGTGCAGCTCCTTGTGTTGTTCAAATTTCCAACAAAATAAAGTACTTGCATGACACTATGACTTGACTTCTTTCCAGATTTAAAGCTTCTATTCAATTTTGTGTCGAACCATCTTGAGCTAAACCCCAACATGTTGAAGTGAAAAAGTATCACAACTTAAACCAGAGTGGTTTCATGCTACAGAAAGCCAACCATCTAAGCATATCACTCATATCACTCAAGTATGGGATATGATCTAGACTGTTCCTCAGTTTTTTACAAACAGCAGAGTTCTGCCATTGGAGGAGAGTTTGTAGAGAAATCAACTACATCACTTTGAGCAATACTCTATTACAAATTAAATAAAGTGGCAAATCTCAAATTTATGAGTAGTTTACAGAATTGTCAGACGCATATGCTGCAAAAACATTTATTCTGGCAGATCTTTGACTGCAATGAAATATTTGGTTTTGACAGGAAATGTGATGCGAGATGAGATTTCTGTAGTTGTTCCAGAAAAAAATGCACAGCCTTGTAGTCAGAAGAAAGCACAATGTGGAGATCCAAAACCTAGTCCAGACAGAAGCAAGAGAGGATCTTTCAATTCTGCTGAACCGAGTCCGACTAAAAGTGAGAAGGGATCTTCCAGACCAGCATGCTTGGAGCAATTGAGAGAAGAGCTTTCTTGTGCGGTATTAAAGAATACTTACTCTTTCAGTATGAGTATGTTTATTCTAATGTAAGAACTAACCTGTGAAATTGCTTTGATAGGATCTCTACAAGCCTGAAAAAAGGAAAGTGTACCTTATGCTTGGATAATAGTAGATCTGAAGCATATTTTTACTTGACAGAAAGAATTGTGTATCAGGACTTTTTATTCTAGGATAATTGTGTAAGATGTGCATGACATTTTCTACAGGAGACTATTTTTATTTTACATCAATTGGCATTTATAAGGATTAGTTTATCCTGCAGGTTTGTCTTGACATATGTTTTGAGCCCTCCACCGCATCTTGTGGTCACAGGTATTTCCTCTTTCTAGAAGCTATATCAGTTCCATGCCCCAAGAATTTCAATGCTAATATACAGAGATTACAGTAGATTTTATTTCATATTTTATTATATTTTTGTGATTTTTTCTATGTAGCTTCTGTAAGATGTGCTTGGAAAATGTCATCGAGAAGTGTGGTCCACGGTGCCCCAAATGCCGCCAGTCATTGAAGTAAGTTGAGGGAAACATTAGCCTTGATTGAATTATTGAACCTGTAGATATAATAAAAAGAACAACTGAGATTAACTTGAGAAGCCCTCTTTTCAAATGATTGCTACTAAAACATTGAAATCAACCAGGTCAACATCAGGAAATGTGTCACCGTTTATATAGCTGTAGATGTTTTGCTAACATGGAAAATTTTGAGGGTAAATCTTGATACATTGAGAAAAACTTTTAGAGAAAATTTAGCCATTGGGCAAACTTTTAGTCAGGAGGCTGTGTATCATATAGCATATTGAGAAAGCAAATTAAAAACAAAAATTGTAATTACAGGGGTGATTTTAGGGCTTGTCCAATCAACACTGTACTTTGGAACACAGTTCAACTTCTCTTTCCCAAAGAAGTTGCAGAAAGGATCACGGCAAAGAAAGAAAGAGATGAAGCTTTGAAGCTTGAAAGGATGAAAGAAAAGCAAAACTCGATTTGTATCAATGAAGCCAACAGGGGAGCACTTGGCAACAATTGGCAAGGCCACCCCCCAACCCGGGGAATTGGACTAAGGAGGCCCGCATTCTCAATTACAGCTAACAACTTCAGAAGAGCCTTCCAATCTACAGCAATAGCTAATCAAGAAATTGAGCAAGAAGTGGGTATTGATGCAAATGTGAGGAGGAATGGAAGAGCAGAGAGAGGTGGAGGAAGTAGAAGTAATAGTACTGATAGCAGGCAGGAGGAGCTGGATGCAGCATTGGCTTCAAGGCTGCAGCAGGAAGAGCTGATGAGAACTTTCAGAGGTGACGACGGTGGTAGAGGACGAAGAAACAGAGGAGTGCAGCAGAGGACAAGGGAGGAGACAAGGACTGTCTCTTCAGCTGCAGCAAATTTAAGAGCAATGGCTTCCAGAGCCATTCGTTTGAGAGCGAGGAATCAGTAAGTTTATTTAAATGTTTTTTCAATTGGTTATTCTTTTTTAATGTTGTAAAATTATAAAACCAATGTTGATTACATTGGCCAAAATTCATCAATATCTAGTGTTTGTATTTGATTGATAATACATTGACAGCAAGTTGATAATCCGTTTATGGTCAAGGACACATCCAAAATGCAGGTGGTTGTTGATACAAGATAGTCTTCTTTTATGTAGAGGAGTGTTTTATTTCACTGGGGTGATTTTGCTTGTCAATCTTGTGATGGCAACTTTGGTTACTTTTTTATTGCTAAACTGAATAGATGTGATGTGTTTGTCTTAAAAGTGATTGTTGGTCACTATTTTGATTGCTTTACTAAGTGAATGATTCAACCACAATCAAGGTGCCCAATCAAGGTGAGTAAATGGGGTGATGCGTCCAAAATAATGTGATCATAAGAAGTAAAAAAAATATAAACATTTAATTTTGGTAAAAGACCATTTTCCATAATATTTTTTCACACCTGGTCCATTTACACATATTTGACTATTTTTTGTACATTTTCTCCTTGTGTTGAGTCCCATATCATCATTTCCTTGCTTAGGAATTCTTCATAACTTGATTTTGTTCACTTTTAGCCAATGATAATATGGCAATTTGATGCAGAATGTTTGAGAACCTAAAATTAACTTTTCATTTCCTTCGTATGACTTTGGATGCTCCTAAAATGTCCAAAACATTGTTTTAAAGTCTTTTCCTAAGTCCTATTTACTTTATGCCACTATTTCATTAACTTGCGGGGTCCCTTACCTTGATTGCCACCTTATCCTAATTTTTAGGTTCAGGTCATGTGTAGATGGGCTTTTGAGGAGCTTATATATACATATGTACCCATAGTCATTTTAGGGTCTAGCTTTTGCATCCAAGCCTCTTATAAGTCGAGTCTCTCAATCTTATTTTATCAAGCTTTATCAATAAATCATCATCATCACATTAAGTAGTGTGTGCATTTGATTTATTTAAGAGATGAGGGGGAGCCATTTTTCTCACTTGGGCAAGAATTCATTACATTCACTAAAACTACATTGGCTATGATTACAATGTCCGTAATATGTAGTTGTAACTCTTCAAGAGGTTTCTCCAGCCAGCTAACCCATTTCTTTTATTCCTCTTGCAACATTAATGGTGAATTAGATCAAAAATCAAAGATGAAGGAAAATAGAAGATTTTACCCATCAAATCAGTAAAGTACAAGTGGAACCATAATCAACATCAACGATTGCATCAGCGTGAGAAATTTCAGGTCCTAGAATTAACCTACCAAATCTATCACTTCATGTTGAATCTATTCCTTGCACAATCTAATTGTGAAACAGTTTATATGTTTTGTCATCTTGTTGTCTAGATCAACTTTTATAATTGTGACATCCTCTGAAATTGCATAGGTAAGCCACAATTTAGGTATTTCTCTATCAACACTTCTGGTCAAAATTTGAATTTTTTTGTTGCATATTAACTATATTTAGACAGATTTATATTTGCAATAATTTTAATGTGTTGCACCACCCTGAGAAACACCCTCTTGTGGCAAAATATTTAAAATATTTTGGTGTACTCAATCCGAACGATCATCCAACCTAAGGTTTTATAATCTAGTGTCAAATTTTTCTAATTTTATAGTTGAATACTTGCATTACATTGATCAAATCCTAGCTTGGCATTCACCTCTTTCTACTTTTTGGATTTATATTCATTCTTTGAAAGTGGTGACCTTGGTGACCTTCGTTCTTGGGATGCATACCTTCCAAGGTTTTCTCTAGGGCTTGATCCTACATTTCAAGTCTGATTTTCATATTTGCATCTTCTTATGCTTATTCCCCTTGCTTCTATAGTTTTTATGCTCTCTTTTCCTATAGGGTTTGCTTTGGCAGGTGTTTCAAATCCAATCTATCGAGGGTTTTATTTCTTTACTACAATAGCATTGGGGCCCTCTTATTCATTGTGTATCTTTCACATATGATGGGTCATTCTTTTGATTTAATGTTTCCAAACGATGTAAATGCATCTCTTTATTATGTTGCATATGCTTCTATAGTTTCTATGCTCTCTTTTCCTCTAGGGTTTTCAAATCCAATCTATCGAGGGTTTTACTTCTTTATTACAATAACATTGGCCCTCTTATTCATTTTGTATCTTTCACATATGATGAGTCATTCTTTTGATTTAACGTTTCCAAACGATGTAAATGCATCTCTTTATTATGTTGCACATGCTTCCATTGATGTCATTCCTATTGTTACTTTAGACATTGATAATAATGATTGGAATGATGATGAATCTTATTATGCTAATGAGGATTATTTAGATGAAACATTAAGGCATCTTAATTTCAGCGTTGTTGGACCATGTGAACATGCTAATAATATGAATAGCTTGGATGTTGTCTTTCTTTGACCCCTCATGAGTATGGAATGTAAGAATACACGACTAAAGAAAAAATATTAATCTTAAGCAAAATAGCTTAGAGCAATTTTGGTTTTAAATTTCAATGTGCATAATACAATAATGAATCTTGTGCAAATGAAAATGCTTGTGATCCTACTCTTCCTTTGAGTATAAATATGAAAAACTATGCAAATGTTAGAAATGCTCGTCTTTCTACTCTCCTTGAAAGCTAATGTTGAAAGTAATACAAAGAATTGAAATGATTGTCGTCTTACTCTTCCATTGAATGCAAATTGTGAAAATGGCGGTCTTCATAGTCAATCTGTGGATGCTCATAATATGAAAAATCTCAAACATATTTCATAAAATCCTTATTTCATTGATGAAATTGTGAAAAAGGTAGTTATTATGAATTCTTCTCGTGTGATCAATGATTATTCTATTTGTGGTAGTGATTTTTATTCTTCTACACCTAGTGCTCTTATGTTTGAAATCAATAATCAAATTAGACCCTTGAATGAACCTCTTCATACTATAGTTGTGCCAATACATGAGTTTATTACTATGATACAATGGGCAAATTACAAAGATAAGTATAAAACTTTTTTCTAAAGTCTGTTGCATGTGATTCTTGGACTAACTTTAATACCAAATATGGCCAACCCATAGTGCATTGAATTTATGATCCACTTCTCCGACACGATTTTGCAATCTTTAATTTTTGTTTGTTTGATGGATATGGGAATCCTTGGTTACATCTTAAGTACTTTTGTGCTTCTCTCAGGAAATATGGTGCTAATGATAGCATCTAGCTTAAAACATTTCCTAGAAACTTAATGGGCTATGCATTGTATTGGTTTCACGCTCTACCAAGTGGTTCCCTACATATTTTCCTTAAGTTGGAAGAGGTTCTCCTATCATGATTTATCATTAATAAGGGACCACTAGCTATATTTGAGTGTATTCCATCTCTTCACCAAGGAAAATTTGAGCCTATTTATGATTATGTCTTTAGATTCAATAGCAGCATTCATTCGTTAATATATCAACCAATAGATCTTGAGACATAATATATCTTTAGTAGAAGTATTTTATGTCATGTCCAAGATAAAGTTATTTATTATACTTACAAATCTTAGATTCAATAGTAGCGTTCATTCGTTAATATATCAACCAATGGATCTTGAGAAATAATATATCTTTAGTAGATGTCTTTTATGTCATGTCTAAGATAAAGTGGTTTATTATACTTACAAATCTTGAGGATGATCCTTTACGATAACATGTACTTAAAATATGAGACTCATGCTTCACATTGTTCTTCTATTTCTACGAGTCCTAACCCTAGCCATCTAACAATCAAGACAAATCCTAAACAATTAGCTAATCATATAAAACCAATTATGACAAGTCCTACGCCTTCCCTTAGTAGATCACAATAATTTCAAAAAGTTAAAGAAAGCCAAAGTGCAACATTGAAAATGCTACTTGATAAGAACATGATTTTATTATTTTCTATTAAGTGTTATGATTGGGTTTATGTGCCATGGACATTTCATTCAAAATTCTTTTGTGAATATAATTGAATCAATGGTCATGTAACAAAGAGATGTTGTGCTTTTAAACATAGAATATGATAACTTATCAATAGGGACAATATTAGATTGGATGCATATATAGTAAAACCACAATGCTCAGGCACACCTGCTAATATTGAGCAATGTAGGCAAAATGATGTTTCATCTTCTAAAGTTGAAAATCCAACTCCTAAGGTTGAATCACCAAAGCATGATACTATGTCAAATGTGGTTCTCAATGATCTTATATCAACTAATATTTCATGTGCATGACCTTCAGTCATGAGCATTCATATAGAAGGATAAAGAAAACAAGGAAATGACACAGCTTAATGTGATATGTGTAGTCATCCTTTACTCAATGCACTTGGATATGATATTAAAATTCTAACACATCACCTTCATTAGCAAAACATGTATCATTAGGATGCATTAATTTTTATATATTAATTGGTCCCCAAACATGTTATACAAAATTCTATGTGGTGTCATCCTTGTTTCATTGTAATGTATATTGTGAACTACATGGTTATAAGCAATAAATGCAACAATTAATCATACAAATGAGTATATTATATTTGAATTTATGTTTGAGTATATTTAGATAATAAGAAAGTGCAACAAAATCAAGTTTAACTAGAAAAGGAACAACCATGTAATAGTACATCTCCAAGGCAAAATCAATTCAATTATACATATCCTTGCATCAGATACATTAGTATTCTCTCACTTGAGTGGGGTCACTCACATGCACACTAGAACTGCATTAAGCCTTAATTATTATCATTGATATGTAGCTACGACCCTCAAGGGGGCCTAAGTCAATTTATTCTACACATTTCCCTTTGCTATAGATTTGTTGTTAGGTGTTAAGGCCAAAATAGAGTTACATTAATAAGAGAAGACACTCTAACATCTACATGCACAATTCAACTTATTAGAGAGAGAGAGAATATTATAAACTTCTACTATTGACAAAGGGTTTCAAAATGTTTTGGACCCTAGGATTCTATAGATCCATTTTAAGACCTGATCAAACACTTTTGGATTTTAAATCTGGTCACTATCACTTTTGGAGTATTTTGAAACTAATCATCAACACAAATCACTGTCATCTTTTGCACTATTCTAGAACATACTTCATGCATTCAAAATCAGTTTCAGAACTAAAATAAATAAAAAATCAAGATTATTATTCTAATACCTTTATCATTAGCCTCTTTCATGTTCTCTTTGTTTCTATCGTATGTCAATGAAGAAAGTTAAATTGAATCAAGAATTGACACCTCTAGAATTATGTGGGTATTTGAGTTTGATTGAATCATTTGAAATGTAGGAATATTGATCTGATGATGTAGAGATAGTGTAAGTATGATAATGATTAGGTTAGGCATAGACTAAGGAATTCTTATAGTTGAGTGATAATAATTGAAGAAGGCCAGACCCATAGAAAGCATGTGGGTAGAAGAGAAAGGTGTTCAAGTGCCACATGTGTATGCGCAAGTAATGTAAGGTGAAGGTAGGTCAAGACTAACATTTCCAAGTTTCTAATATCATATTTTATTATCTATAAATGCCCTATTTTATTCTAGTATTTACATTTAAAAAATACTAGAGTAAAAAAATAAAGATATGTGTGTTCAATGCACTATTAAAGGGAAATAAGTATCTACCTTTGAGTTGAAGTTGCACTCTAATTTACTTGGACTTCATCAATTAATTCTGCATATACGTTCATCATTATTCATAATGGATTAATATTTCTACCAACATGAAGCATACAAGTTTATAATGGAAATTTAAAATTGTTTAGAATGCACAACCACCTATTGTAAAATGCATGGATAAGTCTAATATATAGGAGCAAGTGGTTGTCCATTATGAAAAACAAGTCAATGTAGATAATTTAGTTTTATATATGTCATGATCCAAAGTATAGAATTTTACTATGAAAATAACTTACCGTACACAAATTTTATGATATTATCAAATAATGTACTTACCTGGAGGCGTGGTAAGATATTTGTAGTAATGTTTAAGCATCATATCCTAATTTGTATATATATAAGTGTGTGTGTGTATATATATATATATATAAGTGAGTTTATATTTAAATTTTTGGCTTCTTGTAAAATATTTATGCCTCCATAAAATATTAAAACACGGGATGAGTTTGTGTTGCATATTATGTTCACGTGCTCCTAACAATTTACAAATCTCTCATACTTGAACAAATTTTCTAATAAGATAATACCAATATCAGTTGGGCCTTACATTGTCCAAGGGCTCATTGTGGGACTAGTCAAGTTCTATTTCCACTTATTCATTTAGCCTATCTTTTGAAGTATGGACACCAGAAATGCTAAAAATCATAGATAGTCCCTCGAACTCACCTTCCTTATTTTGAATCATGTAACATCCTTCATAAATGATTCCAATAGTGTCTTTAGCCTTTTCTATTTAGATGCATAAATAATTATGAAAAAGTAAGCTTTGATTACTAGAACAAGAAATATACACGTATAATTCATTACACTAGACCCAATGTAGGATAGTAGATCTATAATTTTAGTTTACAAGATATCAGTCAAAATGTTTCAAAAATTAATAATAACCACCTTTAGACTAAGAGTAAAAAGATGGTTTTGTAGTTCTGCCAATGTTCTATCTGACAGAAAAGGAAAAGCACATCGGCATGTGAACTTATAAGTATTTTTATCCCTTGGTTTATAATGTTTAGTAACTAATGTTAAATATAGTTCTAGGAGGTTGATGGTATCCTTTGATATTTTTGTATAATATTTATTTTTCTCTAACTCCCTTTTCTTGTTTGAGTAGTTTTTATTTTTCTTCTTCCCTTTTTGTCTATGAACTTCTCATAGAGTTGAACAAAATGAGCTTCATTCATGCCAAATGTTTTGATCGCATTTGATGCAACACATCTTATTAGAGTAATTTTTTTAGGAACCTATGATTTAAAATAGTCCATAATTTTCATCCTTGAGATTCTATTCATTTTTACCTTTTTATGCACTTAAAGTATCTGCCTTTACATCACATTCAAGAGTCATTTGTATCCAAACATATCCACTCATAACTTTGTCTACAAGTATGGACAATTCATCTACAGATATGCCCATTATGGTTTAACATCAACTCACATTCCATGCCCAAACCCAAATAGAATAGATACTTTATAAGATGAGAAAACACTTACAAGATTAATGCATGAGTTTTAGGAAGGATGAAGGTCCTCCCTATAGCCCAAGCATTTACCTAGGGTTTCATTTCAAAAATACATCAGTAGTTATGCACAGTTTTGAGAATAAATAAGCAAAAATGAACTGACTTGAAAAAATCCTTTTTATGTACAGTTTTAAGGATAAATAAGCAAACATGAACTTACTTGAAAAAATCCCTTCATTTCTTGTTGCTTTTCTTCTTCCACATCACTGTATTCTTCTCCAAACACTCCTTTTGTTACAATCCCAAACTACCATTTAACTTTTCCCAAACTCCATGGCCATCACCTAAGCATTAATGCGTCTAGGATATGGATTCAAAAAATAGTTTCCACTACCATCATGGCTGGAGCCAAAATTAAAACTAAAACACTAAACTATCTCTACATTCCATTCACTCCCATTTGATCAAATTGATAGCTAAAACAACATTTTCCACTAAAAACCCTAGATCAAATGATTATGCCATAAGACTAAGGTTGAATGATATGCTAAGCCCATGATCCAATATGGGTCAAAGTGACATTTTTACTAGCATGATCATTACCCTAGGTCATCAAGACTTTTTATCAAACCAATAATCCTTAAGTTCTTAGCAAGGCATGGAAACATAGACATTACCCAGTTCATTTGGTTCTTAATGAAATAAAACATGACAAGCCAAAGTTTATGCAAAAACATTAACACTTTGTATATTTTATGAATACACACGCTTAATGCTTCTATCAAACTCAAGTTACCATAGTCATGCCATCATCAATAAAACATTAACGTCAACATAATGAGCACAATTGTCTACAAGCCAACGATGACTGTTAAACAAATAATGATAAAGGAACACTAGTTAATACATTATGAAACAACACAAAAGGGAATGGTGGACCAATAACTTGATGTAGTTATTTTTATTACCCTCATTTACCTATATAATATTGATTTGTTAGTCCCACAAAGTCTTCTAGCTCTAAATTTAGTTGTTACTCGCAATCATAAAGGACATCAATAGTACCGGTTCTGCATAATCATGAATTAAATCTTATATTGAATGTAATACAATCATCTAAAAAATAAATTGAAATACTGTAACATATCTCAAAACTTAAATACTAATTAGATCAAATGCTAACTATCAATTCAAGGTTTACCTAAGCAGTATATGACATCAATGCTAATTTGTGGTGAAACTGATGCTTAATGCAAGTGGTATTTGTATAACCACCATAGATGGATAATTATTGTATAACCATTGTGGTTGTTATGTAACCAATAGGGTGGAGCCATAATCACCAGTCAACGAAGATCAACGGTTTCTTCTCAACACTAATATTTCTACTAGCTGGCCATACTCACCTTAAGAACCCCCAAAACACTCAAAATTAACCTAAATTGGAAAAAATTTAACATTTTTAAAGCCTATGAAAATTACTAACGCCCCCCACTACCGCCCCCATTTTCAAGAATTACTAGTCTTGACATGCATTTTGGCAAAAATGCAAACCTAGGGCTATGACATGAAAATTAATGTAACTTATCCATGCCTATAAAATGTTGGCTATCGTTGGTACTCCTACTATTCTCTCATCCTATTTGTTGGTATTCTGTCACAGGAGTTCTAGAGGTTAAATTTTTTCAAGAGACACAATCCTACTATTCTCTCATCCTATTTGATTTGCTAGTTTCTTGCATTTTGATTTTGTCACTGGTTCTACGATCTGCAAGCTAGATCAGTGACTGACTGGGATACACTTACAGCCAAGTTCAAAGCAAGATTCAAGCCCACAGAAGATGGGCATGCCTTGCTGGCCCAGCTCACACAGATGATGAAAAAGCCCCATGAACCTATGAGGGACTTCATTGCCAGGTTCAACAAGCTGAGGCACAGGATTCCCATGATTGCCCAGCCAACACCTCAGAATCTCATGTGTTTCTTCATCAACTCACAGTTGCCTGAAGTGAGTTTTCTATTGAGATGGACTAGACACATAGACCTTGAGGCTGCTCAAGACTTGGCTACTGAGATAGAAGATGACCTTATCTTGGCAGAAAAGATAAGGAGAGATCCTAACAGAGCTAAACCCTCTTCATCTTCTGAATACTCACCCACAGTCACCACTGACCCAATGGTCAGACTTTGTGCTGTAATATCAAAATCTAGCAAATGTTACTTTAATTCAATAAGCAAAATTAGTGACAGCAGTCAGGAAGGTGTCCTGAAGAGTCAAGTGTGGAGAGACTTTGTGCCCCCAAGTGTGTTTTCTTTTCATTTCTGTATAAAGGACTTTGGGAAGGCCCTCATTGTCCTTCGTATCTTACTCTTGAGCAATTCAAGTGGAGATTCCTCCTAGTTATTACATCCTTTGTTACATTTTGCTGTTACTACCAGGATATTCTTGTGGTCTGCTAAATAGTACTTATAAGAGAAGAGGAACTGTTTGTCATTTCCCTTGAGTTTTTCCTTTGATCCGCATGCATCATCTCTAAAAAAAGAGAGATGGATGGTTTTTCCTAACCCCATATCAAGGCAGCACTGTAAACCTAAAAGTCAAGGCAACCAAATTGTCTTCCTCCCCTACAGAGGAACCTTGCCCTTGAAGCATCTCCAACCAACTCAGCAGTTGGATATTTGGAAACAAAACATGTTTCCTATTTCCATCCTGAGTTCGAGCAAGAAAATGGCGTGGATCTCTTCAGGGAGGATCAAGAAGAATTAGCTGGCAACTCCCACATTAGTTTCCTAGAATTACCAGGATGAACCCAGGAGTGAAGGTGAAGCAACTCACAGTTGAAGGATCTATTAAATGCAGTATTCACTCGGTCCAAGAATCAGTCAACCCAGTAGACCGACAAAGAAAAGATAGAGGAGTGACCCCAACCCGTGATTTTAATTGCTGAGCAGAGAACCCCTATCCCTTTCCAGTCGAAAGGACCCGATGATTTGAACCCAAGAGGATGAAGGTGAAGCAGGTCGACAAAGAAAAGATAGAGGAGCGACCCCAACCAGTGATTTCAATTGCTGAGCAGAGAAAGTCAAAGGACATCAAAGAAGTAAGTACATCAAACATCTTTGTACCTTCTACTTCAGCTTCGCAAACCAGTCCTCCCCCTCCTGAAAATCAAAAGGATGAACTCCCATCCTCTCTTCCAAATCCATTCCAGTCATTTGACATGATTGATCATGTCAAGGAATCCAAAATTCAAATGACTAAGTTTGAATCCCTGCAAGTCAATCCTGAGCAATTGGACATTGATGGAGAACCAGATGCGAACCTGTCTGAGACAAAATACGTGGTCACCCAAATATCAGCCCCTATAGCACAAATTTTGTCTGAGTCTTCAGGCAGAGGTAATTATTTCCTTACCACAAAGGATGTTCATGTTTCTGCAGATGAAAGTCTTGTAGCTGACAATCCAGGAATTGATCCAAACAAGACTTTAGGAGAATTGGTAGGATGCAGTATAAAATAGGAAGGATCTTCCATCTCCAATGAAGAGAAATCTGATAGGAGATCAGCTTCTGATGATTACAACAATTATTCCACCAATGATGAAGTTGGGACTGTGTTGATATCTCCTCAAAGAGACATTCTTCCTTCATGCAATTTGCAAGTTAGCATTTCTTCCATAGTTGGATACAGATCTCTGTTGCTCAGATTGAACACTGCTCGGGATGAAGAAGTCAAAATCCTTCACATCAAAGGAGATGCTGAGCTGATGGTTTGTCAAGAGTTTGATATGGACAATCCAATCATGTGCTGGACTAGACCAGCAGAACAACAAGTTATGATGGTGGACCATGCTGCTGCAAATCAAAATCAGGCAAAGGAATCCTTCACCAAGAGATCAAGGAGTTATGGTTTCCGATTTGAAGACCACATCCTACCTTGGAACAAGAAGAAGAAAAAGCCAAGGGGAAGACACAAAAAATTGGTTTCCTGGTGGAGAGCTCCATTCGCCCGTCACCATTTCTGGGGGCAAAATGTCTTCTTGCTGGTTTATCAGAATAGAGCACTATTTTCACTGTCTTCCAAGAAGCAGCATCTGAAACACTTCAACTCTTGAAGTGTCAAAACATTACATCTGTATATATGTATATTTGTACAGTTTTAATTCTGTTTTATTTTATTTGTTTCCATTTTTGATGCCTTTCATTTCTGGGTAGCATGACTCCGTAACCCAATGGCATACTTGAAGACACTAGAGATTCTGGATTATACTCCTTTCAATTCTTTTTGCAATTGACAGAAGTTCCCCAACTGGAGCCAGTTGTTGTCTCTCAAAAATATCACTCATTTTTGGGACAACATTTGAACTATTTTGGTCCTACAGACCAAAATTATCTCTTCCCTTTTCAAAATTTGTCCTAGGCATTCAAATTCCTCATTTTTCAAGCTTCTCAAAAATCTATGGACTCAGCAAGTCAAGTTCACTGGGCTTCTACAGGTTGAAATTTACGGACTCTTTCAAGGTTAGAGAAAACTACAGACTTGGTTTCTATGGACTTTGCAAACAGGCTCATTTCTACAAGTTCAACGAATTCCAGGTTCAATCGGTTCAATGCTTTCGGTTCAATGGCGCGTTCAATCAGAGGAATGGTTCAATGTCTCGGTTCAACCAAGCGGTTCAACGCTTTGGTTCATCCTTTGGTTCAATCAAACAATTCGTCAATCAATTCAAGGCTTTGTTTGAACCGTTGAACCAAAACTTGGTTCAATGGTTAGTTCAAACACATGGTTCAAAGGCAAGTTCAACAAGAGGTTTAAAGCCTTGGTTCAATGGAATGGCTCAAAGCCATGGTTCAATGGAATTGTTCAATAGTTGGTTCATCACCAAAGTTCAAAAAGCTTCCTGAAAGACCTCGAAGGGCAGGTGTCCTTGCGGGGGACTCTCGGCTGCCAATTCGAAGACACTTCCTGAAGCCGAAGGGATGCTCGAAGAAGCCCGAAGGCCATTCAAAGACTGCCCCAAGGGTAGATACTCTTGTGGGAGGCTCTTCTCGACTCAAAATGGGTCATTTCTTAAGGCCCAAAAGGGTAAGTCCAATCCAGAAAAGTGCCAAACAAAAAAATTGAAAGAGGACAAAGGAATGATGCGCCCGAAAATGTCAAATTCAACACAGTGAACTAGCCGTTGATCCTTTGAACATACAGACCAGAATACATTCATAGATTTCAAGGCCAAGACCAGCAAAAAGTGAAGAAGGAACAGAACAACAAACTGAATCCAGGACCTGATTCAATTAACCAGAAAAGGAGGAATGATGAAGATAAGATCAGATCGCCAGGTGGACATTGAAAGTTGCAAACTTTCAATAAGCACAACTTATTTCCCCACATTGATAAAATCAAATGGGTAAAATGCCCCTAAGTTTCGGCCTGTCTTCTTAACAGATTCCAATGCAACATGATGTATTACTGTTCCCGAGTCCTTCTTGAAGAGGCTATATAAGGAACTCTCTTCTATTGTAATTAGGGATCTCTTTTTTGACAATTAGAATGAAACTCTACCCAAATTGTAAGGCATTATTGAGACTTTGAGCTCAGATTGTCGATCATATTTTGTTACTGGAATAAGAAAGCAAGTGGTTTTTCAGACGATATCTTTGTTGTTGAGGAAACTGTTCTTATGTCTTTTTTTTCAATATATCTTATGTTCCTTTAATTCAATAAGTAGAATTAGTGACAATAGTTAGGAAGGTGTCCTGAAGGGTCAAGTGTGGAGAGACTTTGTGCCCCCATAATTGCCTTTAGTGTGTTTTATTTTCATTTCTATGTAAAGGACTTTGGGACGACTTTGTGCCCTCATTGTCCTTCGTATCTTACTCTTGAGCAATTCAGGTGGAGACTTTGTGCTGCATCTCGATTGCTGGTTATTACATCCTTTATTACATTTTGCTGTTACTACCAGGAGTATTCTTGTGGTTTGCTAAATAGTACTTCTGAAAGAAGAGGAGTACTGTCTATCATTTCCCTTGAGTTTTTCCTTTGATCCGCACGCATCATCTCTGAAAAAAGAGAGATGGATGGTTTGTCCTACCCCTGAGTATTATTTTTTGTTTATATATATATATATATATATATATATATAGCTTATCTATAGGGAACCTCCCCTTGATGAGAGGAGAGATCAATCCCCTTATGATGTGGTAAACCTACACATTTGGACGACTAATCTTCCTACTTTGGCTGATTAGACCTATTTTGTTTATCAGTACGTTGATCGACAAAATATTCAACCAACAAAACATTTCATGAAAATATAAAGATTATGTAGTGATTTCCACTAAAACATGCTTAGACCTTGTCCTTGTGATTTTATATAGTCTTTTGCCTCTTTTCTGGCCATTAAACACTTTATATTTTTTTTATTTTTTTAGTCTTTATCCCTAAGCCTTATAAATTTTCATGCCATGGTGAAATCACCATGATGGTCTATGCAACCACCTTGATAGTTTTGAAACCATTATTTACATAGAGTGATCTCAAATATTCATAATATAAATACAAAAATCTCTAGTCAATCTTAAGTTAACTTCAATTTAGAACATATTTACCTTACAAATATTTCATTTTTATTTGAATTTTAGATCTAAAATTTGCATTAAATATTAGAGTTTACAAGTTTTACAAATCCATAGTTTACCTTCCATTGTTGTAAATAATTTATTCTAAGCTTCACAATTGTCTTTTGGTCATTCATACAAGTTGGATTGAGATACTCAAAAATTTTATAGGTAGTACCCATTCATTCTTGAGCAATCAACCACCATTCAACTATTTATTTCTTCAATGTATTGTTGTAATTTTGTATTCTTTGATTCATTATTATGGGAGAGTTCCACAATCACCATTTGAGCAACAGAAATGGAGCTAGCTACCTGTGGATTGGATATTTACATTTCTTTTTTGATCAGGTTGGAGGATTTACTTTCTTCATTACTTACATTAATTTATTTGTTTATTAAATTATATTTTTTGGTTATTATAATTTTTTACAATTTATAAAGATATTAATTCAAAAAATATTAAAAAATAAACCATAGTTCCTTGATCTCTTTGCATTGGAAATAATGTTTTATCATTCTAATTGCATTCATACATTATAGATCTCAAAGATCAATAGTTGACACATTAGATATAAGATAGATAGGTGAAGTTTAAAATTATCTACATCCAACCAAAAACATTTAATTTTAAGTTTTTCATAACACACATTCTCATATACACACAAACACCAACAAGCAAAATGCACACAAGAACTAAAAAACCCAAAAAGAAAGTTTGCATATATATATTTTTTTCGCTTCTTTACATGATAAAGAAAGTCATCTTAATTCATATGTCACAATCATATATCAACAACCATTAAATTTGATACCAATCTTAGCTACACGTAAAGCTCATACAACAATAAAAAATCAAAACTTGTATATTAGTTTGCATTCATAGACTAGAACTTGAAACTTAGAAATCATATTGCACATACAAAAATATGAGTTGGTAGATCTAGTTTCCTAATTCCTAATTGTATATTTAAGATTCAAATTTCATTCCACCTTTTAATTTTATCCATATCAAAAAGACTAAAAAAAATCATTCATTTTAGTACAAATAGGTAAATTTATGCATTCTCAAATTCAAAGAAAAAGTAAAAAAATAGAAGTTGTATTGTTAGTTTAAAGTTCAATTTTTATTAATATTCAATTTTAAAATCTCAATAAAATAGTTAAAAAGATAATTATACTTTTACACATCTTTACTATTAACTCCATCAAGCTAATTTACCCTTCAAAATTACAATTGGACTCTTGAATGATCACTCACCCATAAGAGGTGATTACAAACATATATATATCCTCCAAGAACATCAAAGATTCCTTATTACAAATTTGAATTCACTTTTGAAGGGAAATTATTTCTTTTTTTTCCAAGTACTGTGATTTCAGCGATAATATAGTTTTATTTTATTTTTCAAAACCTTTTTGTTAACACAAAATAAGTCTAACCAAAACTTTGTCAAAACAGGAATAAGCCAAGACCTTGCTAAAACACAACATTAAAATTTTCAAAATAGAAAGTACACACTTCAAAAAAAAAAAATTAAAAAAAAACCACGATTTAAATTTCAAACAAACGTTACTTCACTCTTGAATGGAACTTTCATAACAAATTCATCTTCATAGAGTAGGTAAATTTCCTAGAGCCCCCTAGTACTAGCAAACAAAATACAAAGTGAAATTAAATTAGAGCTTAGGATAGAATTATTTCATTACGTTTCTCTCCCCTTCCTCATTATTAGCTAATTAAATTCTCTTAATGAAAAACCTTGTCGAGTATAAGCTTAAATAGAGAGACCCATCCATATTTTATCTCGTCAAGTCAATAACCTATAAATCAGGTCTAGTCTCATCATATTTCATTCGATCCATGGATGACATCTATTGGTCATAACAAACTTGATATAACAAACCAAATCCCAAGATTTCTTCAATCAAACATCATCCAATTTCTTGAGCTTGACGTAGATTAAAAGCTCCACTACCTTATCCTTGTTCATTCTAAGGGTTATTTGAAATCCATCACATACCAATTCACGACTTCAAATGAGCAATAAGATGCATATGACCTATGTTGGCATCTTCACGAGCATCATTTTCCATTTGTCATTCAAAACCCTAATCCTATAGCTCAACCTAACTAACTAACCCTTATTATCCAAATCCCTCAACCAAACCAACCCAAAGAATCAAACCAATAGATCACTCATCTTTTTATCCTTTCATTGGTTGTCTTAGCTAGACCTCGAGAAGTCAAGTACACAAAAAGTTAGTGTGTTATTTTCTACATGTATATTTCCCTCACCTTATGATTGTTACCATAATACAAGATGAAAATAATGTATGTATTTTAATGAATTATCATAGGGATCATCTTGAGATGAATTAATATCACTCAATTTAAACAAAAAAAATATTAATAATGTTATTAAATTGCTCCTGGAAGTTTTTAATACTCTATGTTTATAATTTGTCTTGAATGCAAAACCTCTAAGACAACTATATATTTAAACATCCACATGGAATTTTGGCCTTAGAGTGTGATAAAAATTTATACACTAATCCTTCCTTTTTATTTTAATAAATGAAATCAATGTGCATAATTATATATAAACTTTGTTTTAAAACTAAATGTTTTTAATGGAAACTTTTATCTTTTGTAAAAATGCATTTCGTGTCGACATTAAAACTAAATGAGGTGTGAGATATTTTTAAATCATAAACAATAGAAATGTTAGAGCTTCTAGTATTTATACAAATCTTCTATTAAATTAGGATATCTAAACGAATAGTTAAACAACTTTTCTATTTTCCTTAAATAATTAAAAATTGATAGAAATGTATTTTTTCTTGCTCCTAGATTAGTCTAGCAAAGTCAATTTAGAATGTGAGTAAAATAAATACCCATTGATAAAATCTATTAAATAAATGATTTAAAATATAATGGAAATAGATTAGAATTACTAGATCAATAGTTGAATAATTTTATTACTAAGTACATGTAAATAAAACTAATTGGATTCTAGACCCAGTTTCCAAAGCAGTTTTGTTAGTGTTTTTATAGCATAGAAAAGTATTCCGAAACACTAGGTGAATTTTTTAGTGTAATTCCACAAATTATTTTTTGAAATATTAACCACATTTTCATTAGCTTAAAAAACACAATTGAATTGTTAGAATATTTTATTACTAGTTTTGTGATTTAATTCGATATACTTCTATTCAAGTTTTTCTAGCTTCGAAATGATGTGCAAAAAACTACTTAAAACTATGTTTAAATTTTGCATCTTATTTGAGGTGTAATTGCTAAATAAATTGTGTGGGTAAAATTTATACTCTTTCGCTAGTATAGAAAATGAATCAAAATATTCAAATAAATTTCTTGATCATGTTTTATAATTAATTGAGTGGTGTTTTAAAGACATTTTATTAGCCTTAAAATATATGCAATATGTTGGCCTGAAAATGCTATTTTTTGTTTGCATAGTGTTTAAGTAAATATGTTTAATAAATATTAGGCCCATTTTGCTTACTTAGTGTTAAAAATTTAGTCAAGCCCCTCTTTTGTGTGGTTGGGTTACCCAACTATGTGTGGGCTAGTTAGTGGCCACATTGTCACCTCTGGAGGTAACTATGAGATATAACAATGTGAGGTTTTGAGTGGTCTTATTAGCAATGATGAAAAATCATGTTTAAAAATAGTTGAATTATAGCTAGCCTTGATTCTTATTATGAAAATGTGTATAAACTAATATGTTAGTATATCGAGAAGTGGGCATGGGAATTATAGACAAATACATAGGGTATGTCCTTCGATGTTAATGATTATTCTGACCCTTTAGTTAATACTTAAAAAACTAAAAAATTAGTGATGACCCTATTAGGGGTATTAAGAGATCATTGTTGCATGCATAATGTGTGGAGTTGATTGTGATTAGCTTATGTTAAGTAATTTATGCCTTATCAAATGGATTGGATTTTGTTAATTTTTTAATGATAGCTTGATGGTGGATGCATCCGTCAATTATATGTGTCCATGCACTAGGTTGGTAAAGCACCAAAAATACATCATACCCTAATTTCACATATGGATATGCATTAAAATCACTAGATTGAGCGTGGGAATAAGGTATTAGGTCTTTAGGTCCTATTGCCCAATTATCGTCTTGTAGGATCAAAAGGTCATCCTTGTATGCATGGGCCTTAATAGATGCATCTCATCATGAATAGGGTTTTTATTGGATACCTTTGAAACAAATTTTTATAATTTCTCTTACAACCATTGGTTGGTTTATAACATGTTTATTGAGTACAGTTAGTTGAAAAATAAATCTATTTGGGTTGTGAAAATATGAAAGAACCGCTTAAGGGAACACCATGAGAATAGTTAGTTAAGGGAACACCATGAGTACAGCTAGTTGAAAAATAAATCTGTTTGGGTTTATTATAATTTCTCTAGAGGGAACACCATGAGCACAGTTAATTTAAAAATAAATCTATTTGGGTTTATTATAATTTATCTTATACCATTCATGTGTGTGTGTGTGTGTGTGTGTGTGTGTGTGTGTGTGTGTGTGTGTGTGTGTGTGTGTGTGTGTGTGTGTGTGTGTGTGTGTGTGTGTGTGTGTGTGTGTGTGTGTGTGTGTGTGTGTGTGTGTGTGTGTGTGTGTGTGTGTGTGTGTGTGTGTGTGTCTAAAATAATAACTCCCCCAAAGGTTTTATTAATTGTTCCCAAACATAGCATGCATTCTAAGCTACAAAAATCAAGAAGTAATTATAATGATACAATGCATCATAATGGCAAATTATAATAACTTTTAATGATTGTTCATACTTTCTAATTCAAGTGCGCTTCTTCATAGTAAGCATTATGGTATAATAATGATCTACTCATGCAATAAATAATATATATGTTCATAAATGATATTTCAAACTATACAAACTAGGTACTAGATTTACATATTTCAATGACCTCATAAATATGTCTTATCAGTATTATATCATTTTTTTTTAGATTGGGTAAAATAAGTTGGTTTTATAGGGATCCAAAAACCACCAATGTTTAATCAGAGAAATTCAAAATTGAAGTTAAAAAAAAAGCCATGGTGGGTTGTAAAACACAAAAGGTCTTCATATAAACATCAACAAAACTACCAAGGTGCCTAAATAGATATAAAACAAGAGAAACTAGAAGATAGAGTAGACAAATGCATATAGTTCCTCTAAGTTTGCCTTATCCCATGGAGTTGATCATTTCATTTCCTTGGTCTTGTCCTTCAGTAATTCTTGTGTCACTCTGCCATGTGTCATTTTTTTAGTCCTTCCCAAGGACCCTACTTGGTCTTCATCTGTGGAGTCCTGGGGATCCTTTTAGCTTTGAGGTTTGGTTGAGTGTCTTCAACGGCTTCTGGTTTAGAATCATCCTTGGTGCCTTTTTTCCTAGGGGGGATTTCTCTATCATATTTATGTTTCAGTTGATCAATCTCATTTTGCAATTCATATTTATCTGTCTTATCAATATTATATCATTAAATACATCTTATGTTTAATTTACATGTAAAATAAAATACAATAATGGAAATTAATTATAATTTATTCAAGTTAAACTTATTAGCATCATTTTGATCTAGTCTATCAACAATTCATCAACTACATATTCAAAAATGATTTAATCATTCCTTGATTATGAAAAGTAACTAGATGTACATTAAGAAATTATAGATTCATAACTCAGTTCTTTTTTAATCAGACATATTCCAAAATTACAATGAAGGATAACTATTCAATGCTAAATTCATACTTCATAGTTAAAATATTATGTAGTAAAGCAATAGGTACATGAAAATACAATGCATATAAATTACACAACTCACATTTAAAAACATACAATACAATATAATGTCTTAGTTCTAGTTTTCAATGTCCTCAAAATTACATACTTAATAATGTTACATAATTTACATACATCATTTTCAAATAAACATGTATAATTCAAATAACATCCAATAAGTGTCTCCTTTAAGTGAACTAGGAGAAACAAGAGAACATCCAAGGTAAACAACAAACTATGTAAATGTATAGAGGGAGAGTATCATAGAGTGTTTTGTCTCTAACCACAAAGCCATTTAGATCCCCCACACACCTGTCATTCACTGAGAGTGGCCCTACACTTTGTGATCAAGAAAGAGATCACTGTGTGACTAAGTTCAAATTGCAACTACTCCATATAGCATGGTGCAAGTGTGACTAAGAACCAAGATGGAAATTGATACATATCTAATGTATAATACATGTATCTAATGATTATTACCATAAGTATGGAATTGACAAGTCCATCTTGTTACATCCAAACTCAGAGAAAATGTTGAGTTATCATGAGTTTAAATAGTATTTCCTCCCATCTCTTAGTAATCTTATCCAGACATTCGTGACTCTAACCTAAGATCTCCTCGGCCTACTTATACAACATTTTTTTGGGCTTAAAATTATCTTGTGAGTTAACAGTATGATCTTCATAACATGTTTATGATACAATGCTTTGCATGTGTGTTATTACCACCCATACAAACTGAGATCTCATTCACACCTTAATGAAAAATCATATAAGGAAAAAAAAATTGAATAAAAGGATTCACAATTTTTGATAGGTTATATATCTCTCTATGTTTAAACCTTTAGTGTCGTGTTATCAATCCAATAGTAAACCTAAATCTATAAAATCCTATAACACATGACAAAGATGTTTGATAACAAAAACTTGGTAATGATATTATCTATGTTTTCACATCATCTACCTAAAAGGTTATAGTAATGCCACTTAGCCATAGTTTTTCACAAAATAAATTATTATTCCTTAATCATTTTATATAAGGGAATATCCAAGAAATAAATTATACCCCATTGATCATTGATATAATATATTTTTAAAATAAACATGTATTTAGAAGATACAAGAATCAAATTTAGTTCATCATGTCAATCCAAATTATAATGTCCTTTATGTGATCTATCCTATCTTTGATGTTTGATTTATAATTTAACAACCATAGAAAGAAAACTTTGTTTATTCCTAACTCATAATGCTAGTATTGTTCAGAATAAGTACCAACATATTATTAAATTTAATTAGAGTTTCATTACATAGAGAGTTGTACTTATCATGATACTTATTTTGAAATAGTTTAAAAATTAATACTATGAGACATGAGGGAAATGTAAATATTAATGATGGTAAAAGTGATATAGGAGAAACAATGATTAAGAACAATAAGGGTGATAATATGGATAATACCATCAAATTCTCCTATTATTTTATAACCAAGAGAAACCCCTCCCCTTTTCTGATGAAAATAAATCTATTCAAGTGGTGAACATTAATGAAAACAAGCTATCATATTTTTTACATTTCTATTCTCTTAGCTAGTCTGTAGTAAGGGAATTGCTCGTATTATCAACTTGGGTATAAATTTTTGTTTCACTAGCAATAAATTATTATACAATAATTATGAAATAATATTTTATGATTTAATTATGTAACCCACATTTTATTTAAAAAATTCCATTTGATAGCCTAGTTCATATCAAAATTTTGTGATTAAAAATTGACTTGCTTCTTATTACATCCTTCAGTAACATATGTTATTATTAAAAACTTATCTTATACTACATGTTGATTTGGTTATGTTTCAAGTGAAGTTTCATTCCCAAATAGATAAAAACTTATAAAAATACAATAAGACGACATGAGACTATTATAATATTACAAAGCTTTTTGATAGGTGTTAATTTCATAATATGCCATGGATTTTTGAATATAAAACAATATGGGTTGAGGAAGATGCATTAGTTAGGTGTAAAATTCAATTAACATGTATAAAAACAAGATTACTAAAAAAACATTATTTTACAAGTATTTCATGCCAATATTTGGAGTCTAAATGTAATTTATACACATATTCCAAAATAAGGGAAGCATAATCAATCAAGATAGAGCAAAACTATCATGATCAAAACATATAATTTATGATTTGCAATGCAACCAAAACCAAATGCAATAATGCAACATGGTAAAAATAGTCCAAGGAGATAATATGTTGTTCAAGAGAATTAATACATAGTTTAAACGAGTCATGCATTATGAGGGAATTGAAGCATTATCTATTAAGGCAAAACATATCCCACAAGTTATTATAAAAAATTACAATTTACTATTGATAGTTTTAAACATTAAAACACATTATGAAGAAACAAAATTCAGTCCCAATAGACTAGGCACAATTGTAATTGAAGGGATGCATTATAAGGTAAAACATATTCAAGTATAATTAAATACCATCTAGAATGAGATATATATAGTCTACAATGTAAGGAAGGAAGGTGCAACCATTCCAAAATAATAGGAAAGTGGGTAAAAACATATATTAAAGTCAATTTTTTAAAGTAAGGTTCAACTTACAATTATGGAAACAAAGTTTAGGATGGTAAAGCTAAATTTTAGACAATAATAAATGTATTTTATAAAAAGATAATAAGTAATGAAAAGATAAAACCCATCTCATAATTAGATAACTTAGTTAATAAAGATAAACACAGTTCAAAAAAAATAATACACATTTGCATAGTGACAGAAATAACACAGCTAGCATTTACAATGTTTAACCTATTATTCAGATGAATGCATCCTACCATGATGGCATCCTACGCTTGAAATTTTTTCTCAAATGCATCTTGTTGGTCTCCCTAAAAGGATGGTGTATAAATAGCATGTCCTTATTTTTTCCACAAGAATACTATTTTTCAACCAATACCATGCTTGCTAATGGCATCTTATCCCTATAAGTTCCCTTGATGAGAATGGAATCCACTCAAACTATCTAATTACTTGCTAACATGCCTCTAAGAAACAATGTAACATTTATTTAAATGTAATAGAAAATCCTTGGAATGCTTATTAGGTATGTTCTTTAATTTAATATTATTGTGATGAACGCTTTAGTGAGTCATGATTAAATGTAATTCAACCAATTAACTCATTATTTTTAGGAAAACCACTTTCATTGACCTAAGGATTAGTTTACTAACATGGAAATACTTCTCTCAAAAATTATGCCTGGGATCTATTTTAACATTTATAAGACTAAACAAAAGTTTCGCAAAATAATAATATAAAGTAATTATCAGGGTTAGTTAATAACTATTGAATCTCTGACACATACAGAATGACAATGCTTAACACAATAAATATTGATGGAAAATGGTAAGGATCCAATTGGATTGTTGATGCATCCCTATAGTATGAATGGTTCACTACACAAATTTTACACATTCTTTTTTATGCCTTCTGACCTCTTATTTATTTATCTCTCCTTGATGATACCTTCCTTCTCTATAGGACCATAAACCTATGTTAAAATCACACACTCAACAAAACCCATCTTAAAGTTAACCAAATCAAAATGTATTTAACATATTTGTAGAATATGATAATAAATAGATTCAGTGATAAATATCATGCCATTGCTTCTAAATGAATCAATATATTCTCCTTGTCATTTGTATCCTATTTGCTTGGCCTTCTATGATCAATGTCATAAACATGCAATCCATATCACATCAATTTCATGTCAAATCCATAAACATATAAATATTCATTTTTAGTCCTAAAACAACATAATGTAAAAACTCATCAATTTAAGTATTCTATTCATCACAGGATAATACTCATATAATCAACTCTTAAAACATTTTTAGAGTCTGACTAGATAATTTTGTGTGGCACACCATGTCAATAAAAAACAAATAATTATTACAATCACAAAATCAAATATGAAAAAATAATGTGCAAGACTTATCGAGATGTATGCTTCTTTATCTTTGAATTATATATATTTTGTGTTAAACTTTCTCTTTTACTCTCAATTATTGAATGGAAATAATAACTAAGTGTTAAATGGTTTTCGATGAGATTGTGATTATGGCAGAGTTTATTTGTTGTAATTATTACCTTAAATTTTGAGTTAGGGATGAGAATAAATTTTAGGGTATTTATTGAGTAAATATCTCTATTTCTCTCTCTTGAATAAATGGAGATGTGATAACATCTTAATAACACAATAGGTATTGGAATATTATTTTTGAAATCTTGTCAATGCTCTTTTTATAGTATAACATCATGAACAAAGATTAGTGTTGTTAGTATAAACCAAAATGAATTCAAATACTACTTAATCAATGCAAGTGCCCTCGAATTGAGCTAAAAATAAATGAAATCAAATAAAACAAATAATTGATATACCTTCACTTACCCTCTTGTCGATATGATGTGGTCGGATGTGATATAGTTGAAAAGGTTATTCGAAGATTGTAGAAAATCTGACAGCACCTACCCTTAAAAAATATATGATTTGATTTGATGAAATTGATTGATTAAAGCTCTTAAAATATAAATTGGAAACACTTTGTCCAATTAAAAACTTGTATAAATGAGGAAAGGGATCCTCAATTTATAGATTTCTTAAATTGGATGAAGATCAAGATCAATAGATGAGAAAAGGTCCTACATCTCATTTAATGCCAAGAATTGAGTGTGTAAGAGCATGTAAGATATACACTAATGAAATTTTGGAGTGTGTAAGAGTATGCCATTTAAGAAGATTTGGAGTGTGTAAGAGCATGTCATAGACCTTGCTTGCACACTTTTCTCTTTGCATTAAATTTGC
Source organism: Torreya grandis (assembly GCA_037957365.1). Classification (NCBI taxonomy): domain Eukaryota; kingdom Viridiplantae; phylum Streptophyta; class Pinopsida; order Cupressales; family Taxaceae; genus Torreya; species Torreya grandis. The sequence continues at coordinate 1,340,419 of JARHVA010002897.1, forward strand.
CTTGGAAAAGAGACTTTGACCTTAGATGGTATGAATTTTAAATTGTCAAGTGGAATTTTGGATGACAATGGATTTGAGATGGAAAATAGGGTTATTTGATTTATTAAAAAATATGAAATGTGCATGGATTCCCTTATAAATTAATTCAGATGATTAATTAGTGTGATTAATCTATATTTTATATTGGTGGGATGAGATAAAGTCAATTGTATATTTGATTCAATGATTAATTGACTAGGAGAAATGTTTCAAACTAATAATCTGATTTAGGATGTGGCTGGCAAATTTACTGACATGACATTATGTAATACTGTGATTAAGGATATATTGTCATTATTTGAGATAAAAATGATATTTGAATTGATTATTTAGGGTGATTGAAAGAAATTATGTTTTGGTCGATTGATGATATGGAAAAGTTAAAATCAGCACAAAGTGTCCAATTTCAAGTGTCTATATTTTGCCCCTATTTGAAAGGGTGTTATGAGAGATTGGTGAATTAATAGATTTTAAAATAACTAAAAAAAAAAAAATGAGCATGCGTGGATGATCCAAGTGATGCAAACAAGACAAAAATTGAACATGGAGAAATGATTTTAAGAAAAATCATTAAAAATAGGATCACAAGGATGCCTTAGATATAATGATGATGGGATGCACCCTTAAGGGGTCAGATGAATAATAAATTGAATTGATGGTCCCACGAAAGGAATAAATTGATGTGGAAATATAGAGAAGAGGTTTAAAATGATTAAGATAGATTAAAATGGGGAGAAAATGGAGGAATTAGCAAGAAAATGAGCTTCCCGTATGAAAAATAGATGTATGTGGTGAAAAATGGGGCGGTTGAATTTTGGGGTTATAAATTGGGGTTGGTTGGTGAAAATAAGTCATTTTCACCCTCAATATTTACAAAATTGAGATCTTGTTTTCGTCTCAAGACCTATAAAGAAAATGGTTCTCATCCCATTTGAGAGACATCATGGGGAGCACATGAGAGAGAACCAGTGACCAGATAATAGAGGGACATCGATAAGTGATTTAAGATTTTTAAAATTATCCTTTTTAAGGTCATTCATAGGAGTAGGAATTCCATGTGAATAAAACTCATCATTGTGAAGACAATGGTTTCACCCAAATAAATGGTAGCTTTTCTACTAAAGCAATGATATTAAATGATTTTTTATTTTTTGTGTTATCAGAGAGATCACATGATTTGTGCTAAGATCACAGTTTATAATGACAAAACCATAAAAGTTATTATGAGTTCATAAGGTTTGGTAATTTCACCAAAATAATGGAAAGTTTGCCTTGTATAACGAAGGGATCTCCCTACAAAATGGTGAGATCACATATAATAATGAGATCACCAAGCAGAATGATAGTATTACCATGAAGGATGATAGTATTACCCTATAGAATGGAGAGATCACCCTAAGAATTAGGATTGAACTAGAAAATGGATAAAAATGTTTAAGGAATGATGAAATAAGTAGGAGGAAATGATGAAAATTACCAAGTGTGTTAACATTAGTGACTACATGAGCGATTATCATTTTTAATGACATGAGAGTGTCAATTGATGATAATAACATGGAAATATAAGATAATTGATGAGGAAGGCAAAGTGTTGGAGGTAGAAGGTTTATATTATGCAGCCCATATGCCAATGATTTACGTTGATCAAGATTTGTTGACTACCATGGCCAAATGCTAGCACTCTAAGACCAATACTTTTCACCAATTGATAAGTGATATGATAGTGACATTGGAGGATATATAACACATTTTTCAACTTTCTATCCATGGATGATGATTCTATTGGTGATATTAATGGCATATAAGTCTACTATATTTATTATAGGGCCACACTGATATCAAATTGTATGATGTTGTGATTGATTTGGATGAGTGCATGTTGAATGAGAGTATGGATCGATTGCCTTTGATTTTGATGGCCATTTTTTGTGTCATCTTTTTGCCAGACAAGATTTGGTGATTCTTCCACATGGGATTGATAGGTGTGACACTAGATATGTGGGAGGATAAAATTATTTTTACTTGGGGGCCAACTATTTTGGCACAGTTTTATTGAGATATCCAAATGATAGCATATCAAAGTGGGAAGAGCATTGGAGTGTCCACAATCCTAAAAATTTATTTGTGGGATCATATTGGGATTGAGAAATTGGTATGTATGCAATGAAATAGGTAGAGGGAGAGTTGAGAGTATGTAAAAGGGTTATTATTTTAGGTGGGTGGGAGGGTCACTGAGGTGACCTTAGCCACTATAGATGAGTGATTGATGAGGCATAACTCAATGCCATTGAGTGGAGACCCTAAAAACATGATTAGTTCTAGTGGTGAGATGACCCACTATAAATGAATTATATTATAATAAAGTGTTATATTACTAGATAATGAGACTCTATTGTTGATAGGTACAAACCTAATTGGGTGAAACATCAGTTTGGTTTTCAGTAGTATATACCATATAGTCCACATATTTTTTCCCCTATATATAGACAGGTCATAGTATGAGGCCCACAAATAGACATGGTCATAGTGACAATAAACTGGGGGCTTGTTTAGTGAGTTCATTGGTGAAATGACACCCAAAATAAATTTAAGTTGCATATCAGAGTACACATTGGAAGCATAACAAACCCAAACCTCACTTGTTGGAGCAAGCGGTAGCCACGTAATGTACTTGCATATGCACAACCAAAAAGGGTAATCTTATCCTTCTAAGTCATTAATGGTCACAACAAGATCATGACATGGAAACTGATAGAACATTGTCCTTAATGACAATTAGACATAATATCTAGCCTTCTAGACACATAACAACCTACTATCAACTCAAGTACAAATAAATTAAGCTAAGTCTTTTTAAATTTGCAATAAAATATCAATTACATAAGAGATTATAATTAAATTATATGCATGATTTATGCAATCTAAAAGGATGGAAGAAGATACCATCATGCCTTACTACATCATCTAATAGGAAATGATATAGTGGCAGCCAAACATATAAGGTCCAATATATAGTTTGTTTTATCAACCGATGGTTTGGGTAGGGAAGGCATATTAGTCATTCCAACCCACACATGTACTTTGGTCAATATCGGTCATAAAGGTAATCATGAATTATTAAGAATACTTAATTTTTTAAGTCATCCCACTCTCCTACAACCAAGAAGTTTGGTAAGGAAGAAATCCCAACATCGTTCCAACAACATAATAAGTAAATTCAACATGATTTAGTAATTGTATTATTCATAACAACAACTACAAAGTAACCATGCATACATCCATTTATGCATGTAATTGTATTGATCATAAAAAGGAGGAAAAAAAACACCTAATTTTGGTAAAAGACCATTTCCATAATGTTTTTCCATAGTTTGTCACACTTGGCCTATTTGCACACATTTGACTATTTTTTGTATAATTTCTCCTTGTGTTAAGCCCCATATCATCATTTCCTCACTTAGGAATTCTTCATAACTTGACTTTGTTTAATTTTAACTAATGATCATATGTCAATTTGATGTAGAACATTATTTTAAAGTCTTTTCCTAAGTCCTATTTAACTTATGAGACTATTTCATTAACTTTTAGGGTCCCTTATTCCTTGATTGCCACCTTATCCTAATTTTTAGGTTCAGGCCACGTGTAGATGTGCCTATGAGGAGCCTATATATACATGTGTACCCATAGTCATTTTAGGGTCTAGCTTTTGCATCCAAGCCTCTTATAAGTTGAGTCTTTCATTCTTATTTTATCAAGCTTTATCAATAAATCTTCATCATCACATCAATTAGTGTGTATGTTTGATTTATTTAGGAGAGGAAGGAAAGCCCTTTTTTCACTTGGGTAAGATTTCATTACATTCACTAGAACTACATTGGCTCTGATTATAATGTCCGTGATATGTATCTATAACTCTTCAAGAGGTTTCTCTAGCGAGCTAAACCATGTCTTTTATTCCTATTATAACATTAATGGTTAATTCGATGAAAAATCAAAAATAAAAGATAGGAAAATAGAATATTTTACCCATCAAATTAGTAAAGTGAAGATGGAACCATAATCAACATCAAAGATTGCACCAACTTGAGAAATTTTAGGTCCTAGAAGTAAACTACCAAAATTATCACTTCCTATCGAATCTATCCCTTGCCAAATTTGAATTTTTATTTAAAGTTCTCATATTATGAAACAGTTTCTATGTTTTGTCATCTTGCTATCTAGATCAAATTTTATAATTGTGACAACCACAATTTAGGTATTTATCTATCAACACTTTTAGTCAAAATTTGAATTTTTTTGTTGTGTATTTACTATATTAGATAGATTTATATTTGTAATGATTTTAATGTGTTGCACCAACCTAAAAAATACCCTTGTGGAAAAATATTTAAAACATTTTGGTGAACTCAATCCTAACGATCATTCAACCCAAGGTTTTATAATCCAATGTCTAATTTTTCTAATTTTATAGTTGATTACCTACATTACATTGATCAAATCCTAGCTTGGCATTCACCTTTTTCTTCTTTTTAGATTTATATTCATTATTTGAATGTGGTCACCTTTGTTCTTTGGATGCATACCTTCTAAGGTTTTATCTAGGGTTTGATCCTACTTTTCAAGTCTAATTTTCAGATTTGCATCTTCTTATGCTTATTCCCCTTGCTTCTATAGTTTCTATGCTCTCTTTCCGTCTAGGGTTTGCATTGGCAGGTGTTTCAAATCTAATGTATCGAGGGTTTTACTTCTTTATTGCAATAGCATTGGCCCTCTTATTCATGGTATATCTTTAACATATGATGGGTCATTCTTTTGATTTAATATTTCCAAACAATGTGAATACATCTCTTTATTATGTTGCATATACTTCCATAGATGCCATGCTTATTTCTAATTTATATAATGATATTCATTCTTTGAATGTGGTGACCTTGATTCTTTGGATGCATACATTCGTTCTTTGAATGCATACCTTCCAAGGTTTCCTCTAGGGTTTGATCCTACATTTCAAGTCTGATTTTCAGATTTGCATCTTCTTATGATATTTCCCCTTGCTTCTATAGTTTTTATGGTCTCTTTTCATTTAGGATTTGCTTTAGAGGGTGTTTCAAATCCAATCTATTGAGGGTTTTACTTCTTTATTACAATAGCATTGGCCCTCTTATTCATTGTGTATCTTTCACATATGATGGGTCATTCTTTTGATTTAATGTTTCCAAATGATGTAAATGCATCTCTTTATTATTTTGCATATACTTCCATGGATGCCATGCCTATTTTTACTTTAGACAATGATAATAATGATTGGAATGATGATGAATCTTATTATGCTAATGAGTATTATTAAGATGAGACACTAAGGCACCTTAATTTCAATGTTGTTGGACCATGTGAACATGCTTGGCTGTTGTCTTTCTTTGATCCCTCATGAGTATGGAATGCAATAATACACGACTAAATAAAGAATATTGATCTTAAGCAAAGTAGCTCAGAGCAATTTGTTTTTAAATTTCAATGTGCATAATACAATAACGAATATTGTGCAAATGAAAATTCTTGTGATCCTACTCTTCCTTTTAATATAAATATGAAGAATGATGCAAATGTTATAAATGCTCATCTTTCTACTCCCCTTGAAATCCAATATTGAAAGCACTACAAATAATTGAAACCAATATTGAAAGTAATACAAAGAATTGAAATGATTGTCCTCTTACTCTTACTTTGAATGCAAATTGTGAAAATGGTGGTATTCATAGTCAATCCTTGGATGCTCATAATATGGAAAATCTCAAACATATTCTAGAAAATCCTTATTTCATTGATGAAATTGTGAAAAAATTAGTTATTTTGAATTCTTCTTATGTGATCAATGATTATTCTATTCATGGTAGTGATTGTTATTCTTTGGATGCATACCTATGTTCTTTGAATGCATACCTTCCAAGGTTTTCTCTAGGGTTTGATCCTACATTTCAAGTATAATTTTCATATTTACATCTTATTATGCTTATTCCCCTTGCTTATATAGTTTATACGCTCTCTTTTCCTCTAGGGTTTGCTTTGGCGGGTGTTTTAAATCCAATCTATCGAGGGTTTTACTTCTTTATTACAATAGCTTTGGCCCTCTTATTCATTGTGTATCTTTCACATATGATGGGTCATTATTTTGATTTAATATTTCCAAACAATGTAAATGCATCTCTTTATTATGTTTCATATGCTTCCGTTGTTGCAATGCCTATTGTTTCTTTAGACATTGATAATAATGATAATGATGATGAATCTTATTATGCTAATGAGGATTATTTAGATGAAACATTTAGGCACCTTAATTTCAAAATTGTTAGACCATGTGAACATGCTAATAATACGAATAACTTGTATGTTGTCTTTATTTGACCCCTCATGAGTATAGAATGCAAGAATACACTACTAAAGAAAAAATATTAATCTTAAGCAAAGTAGCTCAGAGCAATTTGGTTTTAAATTCCAATGTGCATAATACAATAATGAATCTTGTGCAAATGAAATATCTTGTGATCCTACTCTTCCTCTTAATATAAATATGAAAAATAATACAATTTTTAGAAATGCTCATCTTTCTCCTCTCCTTGAAAGCCAATGTTGAAAGTAATACAAAGAATTGAAATGCTTGTCCTCTTACTCTTCCTTTGCATACAAATTATGAAAATGGTGATCTTCATAGTCAATCCTTGGATGCTCAGAATATGGAAAACCCGAAACATATTTTATAAAATCCTCATTTCATTGATGAAATTGTGAAAAAGGTAGTTATTATGAATTCTTCTTGTGAGATAAATGCTTATTCTATTTGTCATAGTGATTGTTATTCTTCTACCCCTAGTGCTTCTATGTTTGAAATCAATAATCAAATTAGACCCTTGAATGAACCTATTCATACTATAGTTGTGCCAATACATGAGTTTATTACTATGATACATGCAATGGGAAAATTACAAAGATAAGTACAAACTTTTTTTCTAAAGTCTTTTGCATGTGATTCTTGAACTAACTTTAATACTAAATATGGCCAACCCATAGTGCATTGGATTTATGATTCACTTATCCCACATGATTTTGCAATCTCTAATTTTCACTTGTTTGAGGGATATGGGGATCCTTTCCTACATCTTAAGTACGTTTGTGTTTCTCTCAAGAAATATGGTGTTAATGATAGAATCTAGCTTAAAACATTTCCTAGAAACATACAGGGTTATGCATTATATTTGTTTCACACTCTACCAAGTGGATCCCTAAACATTCTCCTTATGTTGGAAGAGGTTATCCTATCACAGTTTATCATTGATAAGGGACCAATAGCTATATTTCAGTGGATTACATCTCTTCACCAAGGAAATTTTGAGCTTATTTATGATTATGTCCTTAGAATCAATAGTAGCATTCATTCATTAATATATCAACCAATAGATCTTGAAAAACAATATATCCTTAGTAGAATTATTTTGTATCATGTCTAAAATAAAGTTATTTATTATACTTACAAATCTTAGATTCAATAGTAGCATTCATTCCTTAATATATCAACCAACAGATCTTGAGATATAATATATCTTTAGTAGAAGTCTTTTATGTCATGTCCAAGATAAAATGATTTATCATACTTACAAATATTGAGGATGATCCTTTACGATAACATGTACTTAAAATATGATACTCATGCTTCACATTGTTCTTCTATTTCTACGAGTCCTAACCCTAGCCACGTAATAATATCAAGAAAAATCCTAAACAATTGCCTAATCATATAAAAACACTTATGATAATTCCTATGACTTCCCTTAGTAGATCACAATAATTTAAAAATATTAAATAAATACAAAGTGAAACATTGAAAATGTTACTTGATAATAACATGATTTTATTACCTCTTATTGAGTTTTATGATTAGATTTATGTGCCAAAAACATTTCATTGAAAATTATTTTTTGATTATAATTGAATCAATTATCATGTAACAAAGAGATTTTGTGCTTTGAAACATAAAATACAATATCTTATCAATGGTGACAATATTATATTGGATGCATATATAGTAAAACCACAATACTCAAGCACGCCTGCTAATATTGAGCAATGTAGGCAAAATGATGTTTCATCTTCTAAAGTTAAAGATCTAACTCCTTAGGTTGAATCACCAAAGCACAATACTATATCAAATGTGGTTCTAATGATCTTATATCGACTAATATTTAATATGAATGACCTTTGGTCATGAGCATTCATATAGAATGGCAAAGAAAACAAGGAAATGACAAAGCTCAATGTGATATGTGTAGTCTTCCTTTACTCAAGACACTTGGATATGATATTAAAATTCTAATGCATCACCTTCATTAACAAAAAATGTATCATTAGGATGCATTAATTTATATATATTAATTGGTCCCCAAACATGTTATACAAATTTTTGTTGTGTCATCCTTGTTTCATTTTAATGTATATTATGAACTACATGATTATAAGCAACAAATTCAAAATTTGATAGTACAAAAGAGTATATTATGTTTGAATTTATGTTTGAGTATATTTAGATAATATGAAAGTGCAACAAAACCAAGTTTTAACTAGAGAATGAACTACGATATAATAGTACATCTTGAAGGCAAATCAATTCAATTATACATATCCTTGTATCAAATGCATTAGTATTCTCTCAGTTGAGTTGGGTCACTTACATGCACACTAAGACTACAATAAGCCTTAATTATTATCATTGATATGTAGATACAACCCGCAAGGGGTCTTAAGTCAATTTAATCTACACATTTCCCTTTACTATAGATTTGTTGTTAGGTGTTAAGGCCATAATAGAGTTAGATTAAATAAGATAAGACATTCTAACATCTACATATACAATTCAACTTATCATAGAGAGAGAGAGGATTATAAAACTCTACTATTGACAAAAGGTTTCAAAATGTTTTGGACCCTAGCAATCTGTAGATCCATTTTTAGACCTGATCAAACACTTTTGTATTTTAAATCTATTCACTATCAGTTTTGGAGTATATTGAAACTAATCATCAACACAAATCATTGTCATCTTTTTGGGAGTTCTTTTGTACTATTTTAGAACATATTTCATGCATTCAAAATCAGTTTCAGAACTAAAATAAATAAAAAATCAAGATTATTATTGTAATTCCTTTAACTTTAGTCTCTTTCATGTTCTCTTTGTTTCTATCTTATGTCAATTAAGAAAGTTAGTTACATTACCTATTGTATTACTTTGTTTTGGATTAATGAACTTTAACAAGTGTAAAATTTTGAACTATTTATATTGTTTAATGTACTACAATGAAACACTAATTTGAATGCTAAATCAGAATTTGATTGGGCAATTGTACTTATTATTAGATACTTGATGTGTTACTATTTTGTGTTATTTTTTGTAAGTCTTAGAAATGTGTAGGTAATAGGAAAGGTTGTAAAATGGATTAGAATTCACTTGGATTAATAATAGGAGTGTCTGGACCTTCCTGAATGAATCTGTCAATATCAAGATGCTATCGTCTAACATAAGTGTTTATTGTTTCTATATTTGTCTTAAAAAATTATGTCTCACTATTTTGGCATAGGCCATTATCAGTATTTTAAATGCATCTTCATGTGCAATATCAGGTGCTTGTTACATGCACAAATCTAAAAAACATATTTCATTCTCTTCAAAACCCCAACTCCACTTTTAACTCTAGGTTAAATCATAAAAATGGGAAAATGAGGTGGGTTTAGCTGACCTCAACCACTCCCCAGTGAATAATCAAACATTGCCTACATATCCAATACTCTAAAAAGGGAAGTCAAATTACACATAGTTCTCTTCATTAGGTGTATGTGTGCATCAATGCTCCTTTTATGAATGTAGTGTATAATCTAACTTTCAACACTTGAAAATGGAAAACTTGACTTGGCTTAGGTGCTTCAGACTTGGCTAGGGCCTGATCCTTGTAATAAATTTATAAATTAGAAAGTGTAGAGCAGCCTCTTTAAATATGCAAATGAAAGACTATACTCTCTTAGTGCTTGCTTGATAATGGTAGATAGATAAAATAGGCTTAAACATATTTTGTATTTATATGGGACTCTTTGGCTAATATATCGTACCACTAACATGTGAAATATATGGATCAAACCATAGAAATGATTTGAAATTTAAAAATAATCGATATTTGGCACTGGGATAGGTCCATCAGAGTAGGGCACCTCTAGAATTTTATGGGTATTTGAGTCTGATTGAATCATTTGAAATGTAGGAATATTAATCTGATGACCTATAACAATCTAAGTATGACAATGATTAGGTTAGGCATAGACTAAGGAATTATTATAGTTGAGTTATAATAACTAAAGAAGGTTGGACCCATAAAAAGCATGTGGGTAGAAGAGAAAGGTATTCAATAGCCACATGTGTATGCACAAGTAACATAAGGTGAAGGTAGGTCAAGATTAACATTTCCAAGTATCTAATATCATATTTTATTGTCTACAACTACCCAATTTTATTCTAATATTTCAATTTAAAAAATACTAGAGTAAAAAGATAAAGATATGTGTGTTCAATGCACTATTAAAAGGAAATAAGTATCTACCCACCAGCTGAAGTTGCACTCTAATTTACTTGGACCTCATCATTTAATTTTGCATATACGTTCATTATTATTCATAATGGATTAATAATTTCAACATGAAGCATACAAGATTATAGTGGAAATTCAAAATTATACAAAATGCACGGCAACTTGTTCTAAAATGCATGAATAAATCTAATATAAAGGAACATGTGGTCGTCCATTCTAAAAAATAGCTCAATGTAGATAATTTAGTTTTATATATGTCATGATCCAAAGTATAGAATTTTACTATGAAAATAACTTATTGTACACAAATTTTATGATATTATCAAATAATGTACTTACCTAGAGGCATGGTAAGATATTTGTAGTGATGTTTAAGCATCATATCCTAATTTGGATTTCTTATGATATATATAAGTGAATTTATATTTAAATTTTTGGCTTCTTGTATTGTATTTATGCCTCTATAAAATATTAAAACATGGGATGATTTGGTGTTGCATATTATGATCACATGCTCTCAACAATTTATAGATCTCTCATACTTAAACAAATGTTCTGATAAGACAATACCAATATCAGTAATAACCACCTCTAGACTAAGTGGGAAAAGATGGTTTTCTAGTTCTACCAATGTTCTATCTAACAGGAAAGGTGTAATACCCCTCTTAAGGTTCATCAACGTGCTCTCGATGATGTGTCATCATGTGGTTGACCGATGTGTCGAGTGTGTCATTGAGCTTGATGTGTGAGTGAGATGTATTATAACTAGTGGTTAGTGTTATTTCAACCACCTAGTTGTGTTGGCTTAAAATCAAGTTCATTGCATCTCATGTAAGACTGCCTTGGGTTGTATGTGTTGATTTTTGCAATAATTCATATTTTCACGTATTGGTCGCTTATGCTTTCTAGGAGTTTCTTTGTCGATGTGTTACTTTTGATAGTTTTACCCTATTAGGATTGGATATGTATTTATTCTAACAGTTTTATTGAACCCATTGTAGGGTTGTGTTATGTTAAATTGATCTTGAATAGTCGACTTATATCATTCTTAGTGCTTGACAACAGATATACCTTAAGACTGCAATAATAACATTGTTGCTAAGCCCAAGTAATATTTATTAATAAACATAAATAAGTTTTTAAATAATTGCATACTGAAATAAATAGATATTAAAATAGTATTTTTGTAAATAAGTGGATTAAATAAATAAATGCACCTATTATTCATACATTGAAATAAATAAATACTCAGTCTCAAATATTATATTTTTCCATAAATGTGTATCAATATATGTATTAAGTTATTAATAAAAGTTAAAATATTATTGTTGTTTTATAATAAGTTTAATACACTCTTTTTTTTGTTCGTCTCTATGTAATGGTTAACTTTGTAATAGTAAAAATAGAACAATGATAAACCCATTTATGAATAATGATATTTAAATAAAAAATAAATAAATGAGAGAGTGAAACCCTAACTTTAACATAAAATAACACAAACATATTTTTCATCTAAGAGCTAACCAAATGTTGATAATTTGGCTTGTCAAGGCCAAATTCGAACCCTTGCAATTCAAAATTTTCCACAAATCATCAATAGCCTCTGTAAGCTAATCAAATCGATATATTTTGGTCTAAAAGGTCATTTTTGGTCTTTAAAATGTCAAATTTATTTTTAAATTATCATTAAAATATCTTAAATTACTTTAATTATATTCAAAAATATAACTTTAGCCTTATCCCAAAGTTTCATATTGTAACAAGGTAATTTAATGCATTTTTTAAGCGAAAAAAGGCTTATTTTGGACCCACATGTGCCAAAATTAACCTCCAAAGCATGGAAAATATCTATTTTAATCTATAAACATTATAAATCCCCATGGAAATATATTTTATGCATTATCTTGGTGGTGGGGCTCTTGAAATTCCATAAAAGGCAAAGAAAAGCCCTTTTTCACTCATTTTCAAGAAGAGAAGTATAGAATTGTAAGTATTCCATACACCTATAGTAGGTAAAATAAATAAAATGTCATTAAAAATATTCAACATAATTTCCATGTCATTTTGATGCATAAAAGTCTCAAAACCATTTCATACAGGCACTCCTAGTTTGCACATAGTGATCTGCTAGCAGGTTTGGTGATGGTATAGTTAGTTAGAGAAAGGTACATATCTAAATTTTTGGGTGTGAAAGATATACTCATTGGTATTAATCATAGATTTTTTGATTTTTTAATTGAAATTTCCATGATCATGCACCATCAGGTTTAAGATAGGCCAATTTTTGTAGCCTTGTAACCAAAAAGACAATGGGTTTTATTAAATTTCTCTTCACTTGGGAAGGGTTTCATGAAAATTAAAGTTGTCATAGAATATTGGGGAATTAATATATATCTCCATGTCATCTTTAATCTATTATTCATGAATTTAATTGTCTAAAATATCAATAAAAAATAACCAGTCAAATTTATAAATTGGCGAGCTTTCAAGAAGAGTGTAGGGTTAGAGAAAGAAAATGGATTTTTTCAAGATTTCATATTTTGTTCCATGTAATCATTTCCTATATGTTTTCATGTTTTAAATCATGTTTATGAAATAAATTATCCAAAAATATCCATTACTTGGCATATCTTGGTGTTTCCAAGCTTCCAAAAGGGCCTAGTTTAGCATGGTTTAAGTAAATTTTACATTTTTTAAGGTTTTTATGGAAAACTAGGTTTCAATAGACAATTTAACTAATTTAAAATTAATTTTATCTATAAAACATCCATTACCCATAAAATTAACTTAGAAAAAAGGAAAAATATAGTCAAGTATGCACACATTCCATGCAAAAGGGGCATTTTTAAAGGAAATTTGAGGTTTCTAGCATCTACAAGTGGAGTTTTGACTCCAAATTTGTTGTGTAGCATCATCATGAGTTTAGTAATCATCCATAAAATTTTCAAGTCCATTGTATAAGTGAAATTTCTTGCTATTTTTACACGGTCCTAAGCCTCTCAAAACACAGTCAAGAAGAAAGCAAGCCTAAGCAAGATGAAGTCTCCAAGAGTAAAATGCAAGATTTTGGTTGTTTTTAACCCCTGTGCGAGTTTTTTAGGTCTATATTGGTGTTTTATAGGATTTAAAAAAGAAGAAAGAACCATGTCTTGTTGTTTTTAAGATTCTAATAGGTTTCATGCTTTTCCTTGCAGGTTCCATGGAGTCCAAGTGCACAGATAGGCTATAGGCCTAATTGGTCAAATATTCAAATTTTAGTTTGGCATTGAAATGCCTAACTTAGAAACTGGTTCCATGGGAGGAGGTATCCTAAATCTTCTTAGGGGGTTGTGCAGAGTGAATTTAGGAGCATATGTAGCAAAAATGGTCTCATGAAATAAAAATTATGAGTGTATCCTGCTATTTTATAGGAGATAATATTTATTTATTTATTTATTTATTTACTTATAACTAAAGTTTTACTTAAATTTAGTCCATTCAAAAATTTACAATTCGTATAATATCTTCCTAAAAAATAGAAGCACATATGGGAAAGTCCAAGCCCCCCTTTTTTTCACCCCCTTAAACTTCCACCCTAAAAAATAGCCAGCTCCTCAATTTTAGGAAAAGATTCTAAAATTTCCTTTTATCATACTTTTCATTTTTCATGGGGCCACCTGCTCATTAAAAATAGGAGCATCAACCCCCTCCATGAGACCCCTGCCCTAAAGTTCAAAAGGATTTTACCATGCCACATATCTAATATTTTCATGGATATTCATACATTTTCATATTTCAAATGTCATTCTATGCAAGGAGGAGCCAAGTGGAGTTAACTATCCTTGAACTACCAATCAAAGCTATAGTTGAGTAGTTGACCAACATCATGCAATATTTCTTTGTTATCATTTAAAGAAGGGCATTCAAACACTTCAAGATCAGTTCAAGTGGAGATAGATACCAAAGAATGGCATTGATTTCATGCAAAGAGAGTTGACAAAGTCAATGGGGCCCACCATTTCTTGTTTCAATGCCAAAATGGGTTTCATAAAGGACAAAAGAAAAGAAGGAGATTTTTGAAGATTATTGTAATTAATTTGAACTCAAAATGGACTTGAGTTGACATCAAGTTGATCTCCTTTTCTTTTACCAATGCGAAAGGGAGCTCCATGCAAGGTTTCTCAAGATGAAGACAAGTCTAAGTTTTTTTTTAATGAATATTATAATTGAAATAGACTTGAATGGAGTTGGAATTCACATCCTCTTCTCATTTCAAAGCCAATATTGGCTAGTTCTATGCTTTATATATATATATATATATATATATATATATATATATATATATATATATATATATATATATATATATATATATATATATATATATATATATATATATATATATATATATATCAGCTTTCAAGCCATTTATTATCATCATCCCTCTTTTGGTAAGACCAGACTCTGCCAAAATTTGAGTTTTGTAACCTTATCATATAAATCAAAGATTGTTTTTAGATTTCATTATGCTAGTATAGTGTGTTTATGTCAATTAATTTGCATATGTGGTAGAGCAATTCTCCCTTGTCAAGTTATGATTCTCACCTAGTTACTAGCAAGTTGGCTTATGTAGGTCATGTGTAGTGTTTTGATGTCATTTGGTTGAGCTTACAATGGATATAAGTGGCTAGTTAGTGCCTTAAATTAGGCTTATTTCATCATTTCCCTCAATATTTGATCAACTGATGAAACCTCCACATGAAATGTCGATGAATACAAGTCATTTGGAATGATAGATTTTGTCTTTGCTTGTCTAATCAATGTTTTAGGAGCTCAAAATAGAGTGGATGAAATAAATATTTAGGTGTATAACCAAAATTAAATAGGATTTGATTTTTAGTTTCTTCTCCCCCTTTTCATCCCAATAATTAGTAGTTTAGTAATTGATGCAGAGTGATACATCAAAGGAGCTACCCTCATAATCTAGAGGTCTAATCTAAATCACATAGACTTAAATCATTCTCATCTTAGTCTAGATATGAGTCAGACTTGAGCAATCTAATATCTACTAGGTGATATCTAGATAGCTAATAGTTCTCGCATGCCTGATGGGACTTCATTCCACACACTAGCCTTTGGAGGCATTCAGAATATCAATGTAACCTTCAAGCATTCTAGTTATGAACATCAGGTATCATTTCAAATATTGTTTCAGTATGCTCTAATGTCTTGTTTCAGTATGCATCCATATAATCCTCACTATGATCAGTATGACCAACCACACTATGATCCTTACTAGCAGTACGAGGACCTATATCAATATTTCATGCATAATTATTAGCCTGACTCCCTATGAATAGCTAATCCATCATTATATTTCCCCTTACTAGTCCTATCATGATCCATCCTACTCATCTAACCAACCTAATCATGGTCATTTTGCAGCTACCCAATCCATATCAACACTTAAAAAACTTTGGTGAGCATTCAAAAGCATGCACTAGAGTTGTATTCACGAAGATATTATGGCCAAGATGCCCCTACTCACCTGTTTCATCATTTGAGGGAGTCATTGCAGCTAGAAAAGAAAGAATGGACACCCATTCAGAGGGCAAATCACCAAAATCTCTCAGATAGTATGTTGGATATTGTAGGTTAAAATGCAACCATGGAAGACAAGCTTAGGAGTCTTGAAGGACAACAAGAACATTATCCTCAATCACATCTACCTTAATTTATTCTACCATATCCTTCATATATGCCACATATGCTTCCCTTAAAGATTGGGCCTCAAGATGTTTCAAATCATTCTAATCGTCCTCCAGCCTTCCCATCTTGGAAATCAATTCAAGAGACCATTCAAGAGCAAAAAGAGGCAATTATGGAGCAACAAACTATCAAGAAGTAGGATAAGGCAAAATTAGAGAGCTTGATATCACTCTATAGAGGTGAAAATGAAGCTATAATGGCACAAAAATCTGCCTACCCTCATCAAGAGGAAACTACTCCATTCAAGGTTCCAAGCTCAATGAGCTTCCCTCCCACTCTCCATGATGAGGTTGCGCAAACAATTCAAGTTATATTAGAAGTTGAGCCATCTTTCACTCTTACCATTCACACTCAAGAAGAGGAGGATGTCACTTGGGAATTAGAAGAGGAAATTACAGATTCAAATAAGCTTCATGAAAAATGTGATGAAGAGGATGCAAGTGTTTATGAAGAGAATGAGGAAATAGATGTAATAGTTGATCAAATTGATGAATTTTTAGGGCAACTAGAGGCTTTAGATCAACCAAAAAGCTCATTGGAGGACTTGTTTGATGCTTTGGGAGCATGATATGCTCTTCTTAAGGAGGACTATGGTTTGATTGCAGCCAAAGAGTGCAGCCTTGTCAAGCAAATCAAAGAACATGGAGTGGGCAGCCCTTCAATTATGCTACCTCAAGAATTCATTATTGACATGGACTTGTTTCAAATATTTAAAATGGGCTATCAGCTCCTTGATGAACCTATAGACATGGGTATGCTTCCAAAAGGTAATGCATGTTTATTTTGTGATTAGCCTAATCAACCAGATTGTGAAGAAATGGAGCTTGACAAAGAGGAAGAGCCATCAAGTGAGTATGTTTACATTGGAGGTTAATTTTCTCATAATATTCCACATATGAGCATGCCAAAGGAGTTGACAAATAATATACCTAATTTCTCAACAACCAAGCTTGCAAGGGAACATGTCATACATAATTTTCCATATCATCAAGGAAGTGAACTCAAGAACTTTCCTTTTGATCCAAGAGGACCAACAAATTAGTGGTTAGTTTTTACATAATAAACTTCATATTATAATTTCTTTCCTCTAACTGCACATGTGCACATGCTTTTAGTAGTTGTTCTTCTTTTCCAGTATGTTCTTGTTGCTTTCCTCTAAGTGCACATGTAGTCCTGTTGAGTCACAATCAAAAAAAGCATCTCAAATCCTAAAGTAGTCTATTTTCCAATGAAACCAGATGAGTTATTTGACCAGTAGGCTGGTCAACCCTTTTGAGTCACTAGTAATGTTGTTAATTAGGCTTATCAAGGCCAAATTCCAACCCTTGCTATTCAATTTTTTTTAGAAATCGACAATAGCCTCTGCAAGCTAATCAAACCAATATATTTTGGTCTAAAAGGTCATTTTTGGTCTTTAAAATGTCCAATTTGGGATTAAATAGTCATTAAATTAAATTAAATTAAATGCCTTTAATTATTTTCAAAAAATATAACCTTAGCCTTATCCTAAATTTCATATTGTAAAAAGGTAATTTAATGCATTTTTTAAGCCAACAAAGGCTTATTTTAGACCCACATGTGCTAAAATTAACCTCAAAAGTGTGGAAATTTTTAATTTTAATGTATAAACATGAAAAATCCCCTTGGAAATCCATTTCATGCACTATCTTGGTGGTGGGGCTCTTGAAATTCCATAAAGGGCAAAGAAAAGCAATTTTTCACTCATTTTCAAGAAGAGAAGTATGGAATTGTAAGGATTACATACACATATGGTAGGGAAAATAAATAAAAGGTCATTAAAAATATTCAACAAAAGTTTCATGGTGTTTTGATGTAGAAAAGGCTCAAAACCGTTTCATATAAGCAATCCTCCTAGTTTACACATAGTGACCTGCTTGCAGGGTTAATGATGGTACAGTTAGCTAGAGAAAGGTACAAATCTAGATTTTTGGGTGTGAAAAATAGAAACAGAAGGATTCCTCATGGATTAGGTTGTTTTTGAATTGGTTTTTCCATGATCATACACCATCAGGTTTAAGATAGGCCAATTTTTGCAATCTTACAACCATAAAGGCAACGGGTTCTTCTCAATTTCTCCTCACATGGGAAAGGTTTCATGAAAATTAAATTTGTTATAAAATTTTGGGAACTTAATATATATATCTACATTTCATCCTTAATATATTATTTATGCATTTAATGGTCTAACAGAGCAATAAAAAATAGCCAAACAAATCTACAAATCGACATGCTTTCAAGAAGAGTGTAGGGTTACAGAGAGAAAATGGTTTTTTTCAAGATTTCATATTTTGGCCCATGGCATCATTTCCTAAATTTTTTCACTTTTTAAAGTATTCTTCTTAAATAAATTCTCCAAAAAGATCCATTATTTGGCATATCTTGGTGCTTCCAAGCTTCCAAAAGGGTCTAGTTTAGCATGGTTTAAGGACATTTTGCATTTTTTATAGTTTTTTTGTGAAAAACTAGGTTTAAATGGACCATTGAAATAATACCCATGAAATAAAGTCCAATAATTTTCAAAAATACATTCAATTATGCACACATTCCATGCAAAAGGGGTATTTTTGAGGAAATTTGTGGTTTCTAGCATCTGCAGGTGGAGTTTTGACTCCAAATTTGGTGTGTAGCATCATCATGAGTTGAGAAATAATCCATAAAATTTTAAATGAAAATGTAGAATTTAAATTTCTTGATGTTTTTACATGGTCTTAAGCCTCTCAAAACATAGTCAAGAAGAAAGCAAGCTTAAGCAAGATGAAGCCTCCAAGAGTAAAATACAAGATTTTGGTTATTTCTAACCCTTATGTGAGTTTTTCAGGTCTATAATGGTGTTTTCCAAGATGTGAAAATGAATAAAGAACCATATATTTTTGTTTTGAATATTCCAAGAGGTTTCATGCTTTTCCTTGCAAGTTCCATGGAGTCCAAGTGCACATATATGCTATAGGCCTAATTGGTCAAATTTTCAAATCAGAGTTTGGCATTGAAATGTCTATCTTAAAGTTAAAAAGTATTTTACCATTCCAAATATATGATATTTTCATGGATATTCATACATTTTCATATTTCAAATGCCATTTTATGCAAGGAGGAGCCAAGTGGAGTTAACTAGCCTTGAACTACCAATCAAAGCTACAGTTGACTAGTTGACCAACATCATGCAATATTCCTTTACTATCATTTAAAGAAGGATATTCAAACACTTCAAGATTAGTTCAAGTGGAGATATACACCAAATAATGGCATTGATTTCATGCAAAGAGAGTTGACAGAGTCAATGGGGACCACTATTTCTTGTTTCAATGCCAAAATGTGTTTCATAAAAGACAAAAGAAAAGATGGAGATTTTTGAAGATTATTGTAATTAATTTGAACTCAAAATGAACTTGAGTTGACATCAAGTTGATCTCTTCTTTTTCCAATGCCAAAGGGAGATTCATGCAAGGTTTCTCAAGATGAAGACAAGTTTAAGAGATTTTTTAATGAATATTATAATTGAAATAGACTTGAGTTGAGTTGGAATTCACATCCTCTTCTCATTTCAATGCCAATCTTAGCTAGATATATGATTTTTCTATATATGTTGGCTTTTGAGCCATTTATTATCATCATCCCTCTTTTGGCAAGACTAGACTCTACCAAAATTTATGTTTTCTAACCTTTTCAGAGAAATAAAAGATTATTTTCAGATTCCATTATGTTGGTATAGTGTGTTTATGTCAATTAATTTGTAGATGTGGTAGAATAATTCTCCCTTGTCATGTTTTGATTCTCACCTAGTTACTAGCAAGCTATCTTATGCAGGTCATGTGCAATGTTTTGATGTAATTTGGTTGAGCTTACAGTGGATATAAGTGGCTAGTTAGTGCCTTCAATCATGCCTATTCCATCGTTTCCCTTAAGCTCTGATCAACTGATGAAACCTCCACATGAAATACTGATGCATAGGAGTCATTTGGAATGATATATTGAGTCTTTACTTGTCAAATCAATGTTTCAAAATGGAGTGGATGAAAGAAATATTTAGGCATATCACTAGACTTAAATAGGATTTCATTTTTAGTTTCTTCTCCCCCTTTTCATCCCAACAGTCAATAGTTTAATTATTGGTACAGAGTGATACATCATAGGATCTAGCCATCATAATCTAGAGGTCTGATCTAAACAGAGGAATCCTACAACCTTAGGTCATTCCCATGTTAGTCTAGATATGAGTCATATTTGAGTAATATGATCTCTGTTAGGTGTTATCTAGATATCTAATAGTTTTGGCATGCCTAGTGGGACTTCATTCAACACACTAGCCTTTAAAGGTATTCAAAATATCAGTGCAACTTTCAGGCACTCAAATTTGGTTATGAACATCAGGTATCATTTCAAATATTGACTACTTTCATCACTTGGTTTACTAATGGTCTCTAATGGATTATTTTAGTATGCATCCATATAATCCTCACTATGATCAGTCTGACCAACCACACTATGATCCTCACTCGTAGTATGAGGACCTATATCAGCCATACATGCAAGAGTATTGCCCTAATCCTCCCTATGAACAACTAATCCATCATTATATTTCCCCTTACCAGTCCTATCATGAGCCATCCTACTCATCTTGCCAACCTAATCATGGCCATTTTGTAGCAACCCAATCCATATCAGCACTTAAACAAACTATAGTGAGCCATGAAAAACACGCACTAATGTTTTACTAATGAAGCTATTATAGCCAAGATGCCCCTACTCACCTAATTCATCATTTGAGGGAGTCATTTCAGCTAGCAAAGAAAGTATGGAAACCCATTGAGAGGGCAAATCACCAAAATATCTCAAATAGTATGCTGGATATTGGAGGTTTTATTACAGTCATAGAAGACAAGCTTAGGAGTCTTAAAGGATAACAGGAACATTATCCTCAGTCTCATGTACCTTCATTTGTTCCAACACAATATACATTTTTAGAACCTGTGTAGGAGGAAAAAAATAGGGACATTGAAGAAATAATCCACAATAATGATTTGTTGCATGTAACAGGATTGATTTAAATAATTGCTCGTACGTGCGGTCATTGTTAAAATTTGAATCAAACACATTTGTATTAACTAGGAAAATTAAGAGTATTTATTAATTTGAAAATCTATCATAGGAGCGTTAATTGAAACACAAGGAGGGTGGGGTAGTTGATATTTGATGAGGCATTGTTCTTCTATTTATTGTTTTGGTTTTGGCTCCCTGTCAATATGCAATAATCTAGGCTAACATGGACTGATTTCCTTCTTTTTTTTTTTGATTTGCAATGTTTATGTGATTGTTTACATGGTCAGGGTTTGGGTTGAAAAGGTATGTTGTCATTATTTTCGGTATGGAATTTGCTCATTGATGTTTTCTTTTGAAGCAATCAATGGAAAACAATAAAAAAATGCATATGATTATTTGTTAATTCTAGATTATTGTGTTTAAGTATATAATAATTTATATATTATTACAATAATCTAGTGGCAAAAAAATGGTGTGCCTGTCCTTAGATTTTGTTTTGTCTTTTGATTTTTTTTTGTTGTGTTTTATTCTTATCAAATCTCTCTATGTTTGCTCATAAGTAAGAGATGACATTTTTTACTTCAAATTATACAAGAATATTTGTGAGTCTATGTTGACAAATGGCAAAGTGGCACCTCTTATTGTAGAAAATTACTTGTCAAGGGGTGTAAAGTTGTCTTAGTCGGTCCTGGACTCATTACAAGCAGGTGAAGACATGGTATATTCTTGTATCTCTCAATATTTAACACTCAACTACATCAGCATCAATTCACATAAGGCATAGGCCTTATGACACTCACTTAGAGTGCAGTAGAGAAAGAACTAGGGCCTGCATTGGATTAGATATGCCATGGTACAAGATATCAATTATGGGACTTGCTCATTTGGAAGAAGGCTTTGGTTGATTCATTATCACACACCTTTCATGGACTATGCTTAGTGGCTTATAAGCGCAAGCCTTTAGAGGACTATTAATAGATTCATAAGGACACAAGCCTTAGTTAGACTAAGCCTAAAATTATATAGGGGCTTTGAAGGATCTGGGGGATACTCTTATTTCAAGTATTCATACTTAGGCTAGAACTTATAATAAAGATATCAACACTTGGCAAGGGATCTTTCTATACTTAGTCATTACTTAGCTTACGATTGACATCAACATTAATAATAGGGATGCCATTAATGTCATAAACTAGAAGCTTATAAAACCAACATGCTTATCCTAAAAGAATTATAATTACACCATTATGTTTACGGCACATTCAATTAGCACTATCAAAGATGCATAAACTAGATATTATGTTTATTGCAACCATTCTTTATCATTAATCAAAGCTTCAAATTAAACAGAGTCCATACATTTAAAAACAAAGCATATGCTTAACTCAAAATACTTAATGGCTCAGAGGCTCATAGGTGAGCTTGGGCACTACAAATGGAGCCTGTAAAGCATCTAATCTATTCCTAATACTAATGGTGGCCTTCATAATGCATCCATATTCAATTCTTTAGAGATTCACTGCTTCAATTCATGTCATTTCTACTCGCTGGTTTGAGCTCATTTTATAGCCTACAGGAACCTATCTGGACAAGGTAGAGTACACATGTTGGGTGCCAAGATGGATCCTTTATTGATCATTCTACTAGTTCCATCACCTTGTACCCTTCATGCTATGGTCACCATGTCTCATCCAATCTAGAATATGCCCCAAGAATCTTGAAAATGGTTAGTTTTCTGCCAATTGGTCACAAGGTGTGTGTTGAATCCTCCATCTAGCACTAAAATGCAAAAATAGCAATCATTACAAATGATCACCTCATGTTGATGTGTTATATCGTGATGGTATGGATCCATACTTAATGAAATAGTGGACCAACATCACCCCATAAAAAATTGTTAGTCCACCCTCAAACTAGGCTGTTAAAGTCTTTGATGCACAGAACTTGGGTGCACTCCCCCTAAGCTCAGTACTAAAGTCCTCAAAGCCCTTGATAGCAAGCTTGATTTCCTTAGTTGCATTATCTATTTATGTGGATGTGGCACTAAGCTTGAACACATCAGTCATGTCTAATTCCTTTTTGAAATCCTCTAGACTTATCTTAACTTTTGTGACTCCTCCATCCAAGATTGATCTTTGATTGCAGGATTTATTCTGCAAGGCATGAAAGACTATTTCTAGGTTAAGTTTCTGGTCCTTTATTTGGGCACTTAGCACATTGACCCTCCCCATTATCTGTGTGTACTATGACCTAATTGTAGAGTACACTTGTTCCATCAACTTCTCCTTTTCTTCCTTTATTTGCTTGAGGTGCACATCTATGATTGATGCTTGGTTGGAAAGCTCAAGAAGATGGCATTGGCTACATTTGTGCCCTCTTGAGATTTCATGAAGAGGTCCTCTACATCTTTGAGCTTAGTAGCAAGCTCCATTTGTATCATGATGTAGGGATCTTCTTCCTCTTACAACGGCTCTGGTTTCATCCTTGGGAGCATCTGCTCCACTAGCACATAGATCTTATCAACCTTAAAGAGGTTGGATGTATCAATGCCAACCAAGTGGGAATGTTCGACCATCTCTATGCACTCATATAACTACTGCATCTTGAACTTCATGGCATGCACTTCATCTTCAGCATGCTTGTAGAGTTTTTTCCAATTTTTTGCCTTACCATCATTGATGATATTTTTGTGCATGACTTTCATGGAGATCAAGATAAGCGCATTCCCATACCAAATTGGGTTTATGGCATGAGGGTTGATGATGAGGGATTTATTCCCTTATTCAGGTTCTTATTTGCCTAATATGGCCTTTTGAGGTGCCTCAAAATGAAACTCATCCATATAGATAACAAATACAAATGCAAGTTGTTTGCATGTCCTAGTTGTGGTAGATTTGAGGGGCATAAAGTCAAATATATATAAGTCTTTATCCATCCACCCCTTTTGTACTTTTTCTTTAATGCTCAACTCTATGCCTTCTTCCTCGATGATGGCTCACTCCATTTTCTCTTCTTCCTCCTCACCAGTGCCACCTCTTTCTTCAATGTTTTCCTCTGAGGACTCATCTTCTTGTTCTACAAGGGGTTCTTCCTCAAAATTTTCCCCTTTGTTCACTTCTTCTTCTTTGGGTTTCCCAATGCTTACCTCTAGGTGTATTCCCTCAATGCCAGCTTCACCTTGTTCCTATTCCTATTGGGGTTCCTCTTCAGTCTCTTATTAATTTTCCAAGGCACCACTATCACCTTCCTTCTCTTTAAGTTCCCCTTCACTACTTGGGTATGTCTATTGTGCATCTTCATATGCTAATTTGGTGGGGGCATTGGGCACCTTCTTTGTTGCCTTAACAGTTGATCCCATGCTTGTGAGAAACTTAATCATCTTCTTCTCCCTTTTAGCCTTCTCTTCCTTGGACTCAAACTTCTCAATCTCCACATCACTTAGGCCCATTTATTTGCAAGCATTCCTCTTCTTCTCCAGCACCAACCCCATCTCAATTTATTCCCTGTTATGGCCAATTTTCTTCCACAACCTTATATTTTCCTCTTTTATTTATAGAGGCTATGTGGGGGGTTCTCTAGATGAGGCACTAGATGGCTTCTCTATTTCTTTAAGCACATCATTTGTTCTACCTTGGAGGGTCTTCTGAACATCCTCAACATTAGGGTCCTCTTCTGTTTCTTCTTCTTACATAATTGTTGACCATTTTTGGTCTTGCAGGCCAAAAAGTCAGTCTCCTTCCTTCCCTGCTATCTTGAGCAGTCAGTCTTTGACGTATCCACCTTTCTGCAATTGTGCTTTCCCCCTTTTTGAACAGGCAGTTTTCTGTAAAGAACCAAATGACGTGAGTCTTGTAGACATCTCAGGTTGATCCACAATTTTTTTTTTCACTGAGGGCAGTCAATTGCACAAGCCTTTTTGGCAAAGGAATGGGCCAGTTCAAAGAGATATAAGTCTTTTACAAAGCTCTAAAGACAAAGTTTCCAAAGGGATTTCTTCAAACATTTTATCCATATAAATTCACAAGGAAAGAGACCAAAATTTGAAGGCACATTTCCTAAAAATTAGAAAAAAATGGTTCA
The DNA here is from genome assembly GCA_037957365.1 of Torreya grandis. Lineage (NCBI taxonomy): Eukaryota > Viridiplantae > Streptophyta > Pinopsida > Cupressales > Taxaceae > Torreya > Torreya grandis. The sequence continues at coordinate 1,365,966 of JARHVA010002897.1, forward strand.
ACATCGGGGTTCAATGATATGAAATGAACTACATAGACTGACCAATAGTCACATGATCTTTCCAGGAGCTTTGAACTTAGAAATATTGAAATATTGAACCATTGTAGGTTCAAGTGGTAGGTTCAAGCGATAGGTTCAAATAGTAATTTCAATGATACATTAAATTCACAAGGGAAATGATTGAACACGACTCCTTACAGAACATAGAGTATTGAACTATTGAACCGTTGAACCATTAAACTTTGAAATAAGGTTCAGGTTCAATCGAAAGGTTCAAAGTCATAATTGAAAAAACCAAAATGGCCTAAGCAATTCATAAAAAAGGAAACAAAATTTCTTCAGAGGGTACTTTGGTCAGGAAGGACCAAATCAGAAGTTCTAAAGGGGCATTCCAAGACCCAAAGGGCCCTTGCAAAAGGCAGTGAGCAGATTCATCAAAGAGCGAAAGGCAAAAGATTCCTTCATATTTTTTGTCTGAAGGAATTCCATGGAAAACAAAGGATAAAGGATTTCTTCAAACATTTTGTCTGAAGAAAATAATCCAAAGGCATAATTCCTTCAGTCAAAATGTTTGAAGGAATTGAGAACCAAAGGAGCCTAGAGGACAGGTGCCCTTGCGAGGGAATCTCAGTGGACCAAGAAGGGACCTTTTCCAAGACCAAAGGGACACCTTCCCTTTGGGAAGGATCAGATGCAAAATCCTGAAGGAATTGGAAAGCCAAAGAAATGACCAAGGTAATGACAGGCCCAAAGACGTCAATCTTAACGAAGCGAACTAGCCGTTGGAGGTTCAAACGTCCGATGACGGGCACACGAATGTCAAGTTTACAGTGATAAGATAGTCATTGATCTTGAAATTGCTTAAGGATGGGCCCGTACATGTAAACTCAGTGACCCACCGAGAAGATAGCCCTGAGATCTTAGATTGCCAGTAAAAGCCAAGAGTAAACTCAGCAACTCGCTAAGAAAAGAGCCCAAAGAGCCAAGTATAGACACTAATCAGATCAGCCTAGGTGGAAAAAGAAAGCATCAGTAGAGGATTTATTCCAGTAGTTGAAACAATCCTTATGAAATGGTCATCAAGGAATGCATACAGTGAAGGCATGGCCTATTTTCTTCGCTTGAGTAAAGATGAGCGGACAATCACGTAAGTTCCATAAAGAGGGGCGGCCTTGTCATTCAAATGATCAAGCAACCCATGCTTTTAAAAAGACATTTAATATGATTTAAACACCAAAGTCAAGACCTACAACATCTACAACATGGATTTTTTAGGATGTTTCTAGAAGGATGACACTAGCATGAGTAAATTTTCTCTTCCTTAGGTGTTCAACATATCATGGGTTGCTTATTTTGGAAAGTTCTAAAGTCTTCTATTTCATGCTCTATATATATTCTCACCTCCAAGGGAGGAAAATATCTCTCAAGTTGTATGGCAAAGCCCTCCAGGATTTTACCTTGAATCAAGACATAGCATTTTTACATCCATTTTGAGTTTGCACTTTTGCATATGTCTATGGTTTTGTCTTGTGTTAAGTCATTTTATTTCATGCTTTCACAGAATGATTCCAACATGTCTAGTGTATTGTGAGTTCTTCTTTTGCAAGTCAGCCAGAAGTGTCCATAGTAGATTATAGGCGCATGTGAATAGGATACCATAGTGTGTCTTAGAACACCTCTAGTAGTTCTTCCTCCCTGTATCTCTAGAGGACCCCTAGCTCACTAATGCAGAGGAGTTTCTCATATTAAATGAAGTGTATATCAGTTTGTTCTTGGTGTAAATTGTATGTCAAAGCTAAGTAGATCAACCATTTTGGTGTATCACTACTTTAGTTTAGGTTCTATTTTTAGTAATCCTTCTCTCTTTTCATCCCCCTCATTGTTAGCAGTAGGAAATCCAGGACCACAAAGATGCATCAAAGGGAGCTAGCCCTTATCTAGAGATTCTCCCCTCAGTTTTTCTAAACCCACAGCAAGAGGGGAGTCTCCATTGTGCCGCGTGGAAGACAGAAGCTAAACCTCCTGTCAATGGTGCAATCCATAGAGTCAACAATTTTTGGCACGCCCGATGGGACATTTTATCTAAGAGGTTGAAGAATTCTTGGTGTGTTCTTCAAAAAATCAGCCTTTGGAGCCATTCAATCAACACCAAATGGTGACTCTCAGTTGAATCAACTGGTTAAGCAGTCCTGGTACCATCAAGAAAGCACTTTGGTATGTATAATTTCATTACTAAGAAGCATGGGCCTTATGTTCCTTCATATAACTTTGATCAAGCTCAAGTTGTTCATGGAATCACCTCAAGCAAAAAATATGCATATGGTTATGAGTTTTACCCTTTGCAGGTTGGTGAAACATTGCGAGCTTTGCCTCTTCCTCCTCAGTTTGAGCAAGTCCTTGGCCAGCCTGGCTATGATCCTTACCAGCCTTGTGTTGATCCCTACCAGGTCCAATATGACCAATCTCAACACTGTCATGAGCTATATCAGTCTTGTGCCCCGTCTTCTTAATGTGTTACTTCTACTCAACCTAATATTTTTGCCAATCAGCCCATTTTCACCTTCAAACAAGCATTGCTGGGGTATGAAAAGTATGTAGTGGAGCTTGACACTAGAAGGGGACGTGGCCAATAAATACCTGATCATTTCATCCATCAAGTGAGAAATACATTAGATATGGTTAAGAGTGAATGGGCTCCTATTGAAAGAGCCAATTGGCAAAGGCTTACAAATGAGATGTTGGATGTGAGATGTTTAATTGCATCTTTGGAAGAGAGGTTGTGTATTCATGAGAGGCAGCCTTACCAAGTCTATCAACCTACGTACCCACTTCCCCAAGTTTCATATCAGCCATATGCAGCCCCTACTCATCAGCCAAGTCAGGCCTATCGAAGTCCTTTCCCCAATCATGTTGAGGAGAGTTTTGAAACAGTAAATCTTGTGTTTAAGGCCAATCTTGATAAGCAGATTGAATTAGCAAATCTTCACATGCAGCAGTCTATGTTGGCAGCAAAGGAAGTGGAATCAAAACCCTTACTACCCTCTCACATTACAACCCCATCACCCCGAAAGGAGACTTCCAGCCCTAAGATCATGAGCTAGAGAAAACTAGTTGAGTCATGGAGCAGCAAGGAGGAGAAAGACATTGTCTGAGAATGTGAGGTACAAAATGAGGCTAGTGCTTCTAAAGTCCCTCCCACCCTTCCTCAAGAAGCTTCTTGTACTCCATGGCATATTTCATGCATCCCATTTCCATGATGATTCCTATGAGTTCCAAGAAAGACTCTTTCAATAAAATATAGCTAAGCAAATTGAGGAATTAGAGGCAAAGGTGAGATTGCTTAGTGAAAGAGAGATGGAAGTTTCAGACCTTAGAGAGGAGCCTACCACCAAAAGACACCCCTTATACCAATCCTCAGGCCACATCTGATATAGATGAAGTGTTAGCCAAATGGAAGGAAGAGAATCATTTGATTGTAGCTCGAGGATTGCCTCCTCTTCCACATGAGTTTGTCCACCAACCCTCCACTCCATTCTTTCTCAAGGAAGAACTTGTCTTGAATGAGGCAAGTGAGGAAGAGAGGATCCAATTTGTAACTACCCAAGAGGATATCATGAATGGCAATGAGGATGAGATCATCATGGATGCTCCCTTTGAAGATATCATCAATAATAGAGAAGACACAGGTCATGCATACATGTGGATGTTCCAGCAATATGAAGAAGAAGTTGACAAACTTTATTTGTCAACAATGTATGATGAGGAATGTAAGCATGGTAAGCTCTCTCCTCCCTTGTTTGATGAACTTCCTTGTTGCTTTGATGAGGAAAATGACCATGCCATGGAACCCGAGTTGGAGGAGGATCATGAGGATGTCTTTAAACAACTAGAGACTCTAGTTTTTGAGCAAGAAAAGAGAGGCCTGATCATCTTGAGGAAAGCTTTGAAGAAGAGAGCCTTGAGCAAGAAGGTGATGTTTTGTGGGATGAGCAATCAGTCTGTGATCTCATTTCAGACATCACAATAGTCACCCTTCTTCAAGAAATCCATGATGAAGTAGAGGATCAATTTGACAGGGTTTTCAATGAAGCATAAGGGGACAAGTCAATCCATGATGCATATCAAGGGGATTATGGTGATAATCTAACAACCATTGATTTCTTGATGAAACACACCAGCATGAAGGACTAACATTGGACAAGCTTCTAAGAGAAAGATGAATACATATATGTTAGAAGTATTTTGACCCTGATTCATTTGGATACAAGCCAATCAAGGTGGCAGACAAGAAAAGCAAGTCACCAAGTCTCTTTCCATTTAGCCACTTATCTGGCACCATAAGTTTTCTTGCCATGAAGGAGACTTAAGAAGTTTTTCCTTTGATTCAGGAGGGAGGCAAATGTACCTAGTTAGTTGTACATAATAGTTTGCTTTCAGTGATGTGTTTTTTATTTTCCCTAAGTATTGTTGCACGCATTTGTGTAGTTTTTTAGTCTTTGTTGTGTGTGTTTTCCTTTGTGTTTGAGGTAAAGATTTGTTGGTTCATAGGTCTTTAGAAAGAAATTACTAACCTTTTCAAGCTATGTTCTAACTCTGTACCCAATGGACTTTGAGGCTACCAGTATTTTTAGCATAGTAGGCATGCTTCCCCTGGGAATCACCAAATTTGTTGACCATTTTTGGTCCTACAGGCCAAAAAGTCAGTCTCCTTCCTTCCCTGCTATCTTGAGTAGTCAATATTTGATGTATCCACCTTTATGCAATTGTGCTTTCCCCCTTTTGGAATATGCCTATTTCTGTAAAGAACCAAATGACTTGAGTCTTGTAGATGTCTCAGGTTGATCCACAATTTTTTTTTTCACTTTGGGCAGTCAATTGCACAAGCCTTTTTGGCAAAGGAATGGGCCAGTTCAAAGAGATATAAGTCTTTTAAAAAGCTCTAAATACAAAGTGCCTAAAGGGATTTTTGCAGACATTTTGTCCAAAGAAATTCACAAGGAAAGAGACCAAAATTTGAAGGCATATTTCCTAAAAATTGGAAAAAAGTGGTTCAACATCAGGGTTCAATGATATGAAACGAACTACACAGACCGACCAATAGTCACATGATATTTCCAAGAGATTTGAACTTTGAACTCAGAAATATTGAACTGTGGAACCATTTTAGGTTCAAGTGCTAAGTTCATCAATGCTTTAAATTCAAAAGGGAATTGAGTGAACACGACTCCTTCCAGAACATAGAGTATTGAACCGTTGAACCATTGAACTCTGAAAAAGGGTTCAGTTTCAATCGAAAGGTTTAAAGACATAATGGAAAAATTGAAAATGTCCTAAACAGTTCAAAAAAAGGGTAACATAATTTCTTCGAAGGGAACTTTGGTCTGGAAGGACCAAATCAAAAGTTCTGAAGGGGCATTCAAGACCCAAAGGGCCCTCGTAGAAGGTAGTGAGCAGATTCATCAAAGAGCGAAAGGTAAAGGATTCCTTCAGATTTTCTATCTGAAGTAAATCCATGGCAAACAAAGGAAAAAGGATTTCTTCAGACATTTTGTCCAAATAAAATCCAAGGGAAAATCTAAAGGCACAATTCCTTTAGACAAAATGTTTGAAGGAATTCCTTCAGACATTTTGTCTGAAGGAATTGAGAACTGAAGGAGCCTGGAGGGCAGGGGCCCTTGCGGGGGACTCTCAATGAACTAAGAAGGGACCTTTTCCAAGATCGAATGGACACCTTCCCTTCAAGAAGGATCAAATGCAAAATCCCAAAGGAATTGGAAAGCCGAAGAAATGACCAAGGCAATGACAGACCCGAAGATGTCATTCTTAATGAAGCAAACTAGCTGTTGGAGGTTCAAACATTTGATGATGGGCATGTGAACATCAACTTTACAATGATAAGATAGCCATTGATCTTGAAATTACTTAAGGATGGGCATGCGCATGAAAACTCAGTGACCCACTGAGAAGATAGCCCTAAGAGCTCAGATTGACAGCAAAAGCCAAGAGTAAACTCAATGACTCACCAAGAAAGGAGCTCAAAGAGCTAAGTACAAACACTAATTAGATCAGCCAAGGTGGAAAAAGAAAGCATGGATAGAGGAGTTATTTTAGTAGTTAAAATAGTCCATACGAAATGGTCATTAAGGAATGCAAACAGTGAAGGCGCAACCTATTTTCTTTGCTTGAGTAAAGATGAGCAGACAGTCACGTAAGTTCCATAAAGAGGGGCAGCCTTGTCATTCAAATGATCAAGCAACCCATGCTTTTATAAAGACATTTAATATGATTTAAATGCCAAAGTCAAGACTTGTGACATCTACAGCATGGATTTTTCAAGATGTTTCTAGAAGGATGACACCAATATGAGCAAATTTCCTCTTCCCTAGGTGTTCAACACAGAATGGGTTGTTTATTTTGGAAAGTGCCAAAGTCTTCTTTTTCATGCTATATATATATATTGTAACCTCCAAGAGAGGAAGAGATCTCTTAGCATGTATGGTGAAGCCCTGCAAGATTTTACCTTGAATCAAGACATAGCATTTTTACCTCCATTTTGAGTTTGCACTTTTGCATATGTTTATGGTTTTGTCTTATGTTAAGTCATTTTCTTTCAAGCTTTCATAGAATGATTCTAGCATGTCTAGTGTATTGTGAGTTCTGATTTTGCAGTTCAGCTAGAAGTGTCCACAATAGAGTATAGGCTACCATAGTGTGTCTTAGAACACCTCTGGTATTTCTTCCTCCTTGTATCTCCAGAGGACCTATAGCTCACTGATGTAGAGGAGTTTCTTGTATCAAATGAAGTGTATATCAGTTTGTTATTAGTGTAAAGTATATGTCAAAGCTAAGTATATCAACCATTTTAGTGTATCATTACTTTAGTTTAGGTTCTATTTTCAGTAATCCTTATCTCTTTTCATCCCCCCCATTGTTAGCAGTAGGAAATCTAAGACCACAGAGATGCATCAAAGGGAGCTAGCCCTTATCTAGAGATTCTCCCCTCAGTTTTTCCAGACCCACAGCAAGAGGGGAGTCTCCATTGTGCTACATGGAAGATAGAAGCTTAGCCTCCTATCAAGGGTGCAATCCACAGCATCGACAATAATGCAGGTCTTTGTTCCTTCTTCTTCCTCCATCTCTTCCTCCCTTAAGTGTACACGGGCCTCTTCCTCTTCCATTTCCACAAGAGTTAATATAGGGATCAAAACAGATCCCTTAAACTTCTTCTTTTTTGCTTATTGTTGGAGGAAGCAGTCTCTAACGTGAATGTTACACACTTCTTGGGAGATGGAGGTATTTCTTGTTCACCAGAGGTGACCCTCAATTTGATGCACTCTTAGATTTCCTTGAGTGTCTCTGCCTATTTATTTTATGGATACTTCTACTACATTTTTAGTACTGTCTTCCCTTTTTTGTTGATCAAGAGTAGGAAATCATCATCTTTTTTAGGGTTGGTGCCCTTCTTTTGTGGCTTCATCTCATAAAATATATTGAAGATACACCCTATTATAATTACCATCTAGAGGGGATGGAGATCCATTCAGTCAGAGTCATCCTTATAATATTTTGTGGCATTTCTCATAGGTACACATACTGGCACCTCAATCTACTCCTTTCTTGGTCCATGACCTTCACTAGGATCGCCAACTGCTATGGATTGGGAATTCTCCTTAGCACCACTATCAAAAATTTGGTGAAAAATACATAAGGCAACTTTAGCTAACCAAATAGGTTTTCATCTATAAGTTCTAGGAGTATTACACAAAAATGTTGCATGATAGTGAAGGTCATCATGCCTAACATGTGTTGGGAATCTCCTATAGGATGCACCATTCAATCCTGAATGCCTCTATGTATCAAGTGCACCACCCCAGTACTCTTGTCCTATATTTTTGGGAGAAGCTAGGTGGGTAAGTGAACTCTTGATACTTTAGCATGTGGGAGTCCTTATGCACTAGAAAGACCCAAAGATTGTCCTCATCACCATCAGGCACACCGATCTCTTCCAATACTATCAGTATTAACATGGACCCCCATTGAAAGGTCTCACACATCATGTGGCATTCCAATGCATTATTCACCATCTCCTTAGAAATCAACTTTGAAATATTTAACTTGAGCCCTTACGTTATGTGATGGGCAATGCATAAGTATGTCTTGCTTATATCAGTCCACCATCCACTAGGGTAAAGCTTATAACTCACAAGGCATGTCATTTCCCTCATGTTGGGGTCTTATATGTATTTGATCTAGAATTTGAACCCTACCTTATACTATCCTGGGAGTTTCACAACCCTCTTTACTTTTGCATCATCCTCCATCATCTAACAGATGTTAGCTCCTACACCTAGGAGTCTTGTGATCCTATTTATGAGGTGCCTGAGATATGTATGTACCTCCCTACAAAATACAATTGATCCACATAGATGCATGAAAGGAGGAATTATACAAATTCTTCTAGCTTGCCAAAACTTGAAAGCTCATACAGTTAGGTCACACCGATGGTCACTAGCCTATCTCAAATAGAGATGTCAAATAGCACCATGCCTGCCTTCATCTTTTCTCCTATATCAACCACCTGACCCTGGTTGAACTCTTGCACATTGCTCGACGTGTGATGGTTATATTCCTTCAACCTACATGTATACACAAATGATATCCAAATCTCCCCCATTATGACCTCAAGGGGAAACTAAATTTCTTTATACATAAGCTTTGTGCTTTCTTTCAGGTCAACCACCACAATGCTAACTCCTTCTACTAGATCTACCTTTTTCTTCATAGTGGTTATTTCTTCTACCATCTGTGTCATGCTTATGATAAATAGTAACTTAGACATTTCTTCCCCATTCTAAACCAACTACTATTGAAGTGTGGTCTATTGATATTCCCAAATCCCTTAATCTTGATTTGTGTTGCCTTATAGTCATGGTGTTTATAACTATGACTTCAACTCTTGAACTTCATTCATCATTAATGGTAGCCTTGACATAACTCAATATTCTTGTTATCTAGTTCTCTTGCAATTCTCTCTCTACACACCTTTTTTCCAATATCAAATCGAATGCAATTTCTTTCTCTTTTCAACCATTCTCATTTGGTGCCTGTGGGTGCTCAGGTTTTCATTGGGTAGCATTTTCTAGCTTCGGCTTTGGTTTAACTCTAGTTCAACTCTAGTTCTGTGTTTAAATTCACATAAGTTTATAACTTGTTACAATTAGTCATTGGCTCCTTTATACCTTAATTTTAACTACCTTATTAATTGTAGGTGAGTAATGGTGTGGCGATGCATGAATTTCTTGAAATCTGCTAAACCCATGAAATATATGAAAATTCACCAACACGTTCACCTTTATTATGGATCTTTATGCCTCCATCATCACCACATTAACTTCTCTTAACGGTGTATTTGATGAACTGATCAGTGATTCAAATGATCACTTCTTGCCTACAATTGGGTGGATGCCAGCTTATCTTCATGATCTTCCTCCTGCACTTCATTCACCTTGGTTTAAGCTTCACCCTTCTTATGGTAACCTAGGCACAGTGCTTCACATGCATGTAATTTAGCCTCCTTGGTTCCATCTCTTCTTCTTATTGTGATTCCTTTCAAATGCACTTCCATTTCTTGGTCAATTTCTCTATACTTTTCCTTTTTTGCCTTGGCCTACCCTACCCCATATAAATTCTTGCACTGGTCTTCCAACACTTCATTTTCCACGTTTTTGGTGCACTAGTATATTATGTGCCTCTATTTTGTCAACTTAGTACTCATATCCTTCCAAGTTTGGAAACCCTTATGTGCCCAAAAACTTAGGTGTCTGGCCTTAGGTACTTAAAAAGTAGTAGTGCTTGACTCACCAGACTAGAGTTATATGTGGAAGCATCAAAGGAGTTCTCCTATTGGATTGAAGCACCTCACATATTTACTTAACATAAACAACACAAAACATAAGGAAATATTGGGCTTGCACCAAATTTTATATTAGTCAGTACACCACAACTGACTTATGATCAAGAAGTTGATGTTTGATGGTGCAAGCATTGTTCTATTGTCTATAAGGCTTCAATTGGTTATCATTGAAATGCCCAGGGAGTATTTCACCATTCAATATGTGCAATCTACATGCACTAGTCTCTAATATTTTGTGGATGACCTAAGGGCCCATCCATCTAATTTACAATTTGATCACATACTTGGAGTCATAGAGCAATACTAATGCCCCTTCAATTAGTACCTTGCACTTGATATGTTTATCATGCCATAGCTTCTGATGCACCTTTTCTATTTTCTAACTCCTTTGTACTTGGGTGTGTGTCTCATCCAAGCACTCCAAGTCTTTCGATCATGTGCTCAATGATTCTTGGTCATCCAATTGATCAATACACATGATGTGAAATTAGGTCACTAGAAACTCCATCGATAAAATAGTCTATGTACGCCAAACACTAGTTAAAATGGTGTAGCCTTGTTTGGGCACTTATATGTCATGCGATAGGCCCACAATATCATGGACACATGATCATCCCAATCTTTATGACCAATGTCACACATCTTTTTGAGGCACATCCCCAATATCTTATTGAATGCCTTAATTATGTCATTCAGTTCAGGATGATAAGGTGTTGTCTTATGGTATGCAACCATGTATTCAGTTAGTAAGATGTGCATGGTTTCATTGATGAAGTGTACACCTCTATCACTAGTCAGACTAATTAGGAACCCATAGTGACTAATGATGTTCTCCCATATAAATCTTATGGTTGTGGTGGCTATGCAATCTTTGGTTGGCACTACCTCGACCCACTTGGTGAAATAGTTTTTGATTGCCAGAATGTATCATGTACCTTTGCACTTTTCAACAGGAGTGATCAACCCAAAAAAATCAATGGCCTATTTTGTGAATGATGCCTGGGAAAGAATGGGGATGAAAGGATTCTCATCTCATTGGTTTGATTTTCCTATGTACTGGTAGATGTCACATGTCTTGGCATAGTTTTTTGCATCATGGAATAGACTTGGCCACCATAAGCCTAATTATAGCACCATACACATCGTAGCATCTCCAGTATAATGACCTCCTAATATCCCCTCGTGCACCTCTTGCAAGATAGATTCCTTTTCATATTTGAGGACACATTGGTATAGGACCTTGTTATGGCTTAATTTGTATAGTTTCACACTAATAAGTTAAAATGGGGTGGTGTAAACTATGAACTTCTTCTTCTCTTTGGATGTCATAGTTTATGGTGTAGACCTAGATGTTAGAAACATGGTGATCTCCACCAAATCTTTAGGGATGTATTAGATTCTATAGAGTTTCATGTCGAGCATATCATTTGCAATACGCACTATTGTTTCACCAGACTGAATGCGAGACAAATGGTTTGGGCCCGAGTTCTGCTTTCCAAGATTTACTACAACTGAGAACTTGAATTATTGAAACATAACTATCCATCAACATATGTACCCATGGAGAGTGGGATTTTTCACCAGGTACTTAAGAAACTCATGATCAGTGAAGAAGATGAATGGGGTTGCCAACAAGTATTGCCTACACTTTTATAAGGCATAGACTATGGAAAGCACCTCACACTTAGTTGTAGTGTAGTTCTACTCTACCTTGGTCAGTTTTTTACTTGTGAAGGAAATGGGATAATCCATTTTGAATTCACTTGATTGTACTAGAATGGCACCAATCATAAATTTAGATGCATCAACATGGACGTGTAATGGTTTCATCCAGTCAAGAAATTGTAGTATCAATACACTTGATAGTTTGAGATTTAGTGTCTTAAATGCATCTTCTTGCACTGCACCCCAATAGAATGGGCCATCCTTATGCAAGAGCTCTTCTAGTGACACTATAATATTTACATAGTTCCTTATAAACTTTTTATAATATCCATACTGTCTAAGAAAGGTACAAACATCTTTCTATGTTGAAGGGGTCTAGAGCTAAAGGATGATTACAATATTCACAGGATCAATAAGTAGACCATCTTTACAAATGATGTGCCTGAACAGAGTGCCAAAACACATCGCAAAGTTACACTTTTTGAGGTTCAAAGAAATCTATAATTATTAACACCTCTCAAACATTAGGCATAAGTTATCATAATGGTCCTTTACCAGCCCATACATAGTATAATTATCTAAATACACTTGGAGCAACTTATGAATGAAGTCCTTAAAAGTGGTGATGACCACTCAAGAGAATATGACTACTGCATTCTTGAGTCCAAAGGGCATCACATTATATGAAAAATAACCCCATTCTATCATAAAGGTAATTTTAGGCTTGTATTCCTCCTCGATATGGACTTGATGGTATCTTGAGAACCCATTAGTGAAAGTGTATATTTTACAGCCTATGATGTAATCCAAAGCTTCATGAGTGAAAAGAGTTGAAAATGGGTCAGTTACGTAGATAAAATTCATCAATCTATAGTTAGTGTAAATCCAGATGCACTAATCCATCTTGATACTAATAACTATGGGGATAACCCATTCATATTCTTGCATCGGGTAGATGATGCCTATGACTAGCATACCATCAATTTGTGTTTTGATCTTACTGTGGAGATTGGGATTCATCCTATAAGGTTGCTTATTAACAGGTCTAGTGTCATCAAATAGCTTGATACGCATCTTTCCAAGGGATGGTTGTGTGCCCTTCATATCTCAGTAATTCTAAGGGAACAAGTCTTTGAACTCCTGCAAGAGATCCATAATGTGTGTCATCTCCATGTCAGACCAATAGGCACCCAGAGTAGTAATCTTTGGTTCCCCTTCTAATTTGATGTCTACCTTAATAGTTTTGAGCAATGCACGATAGGGCTCATTCTTATATTAATTCAAGTCTTCGACTTGCCTACTACCCTCAGTGGTTTCTATGTGAAGGTGGGTAGGGTCTTCTTCCTCTAGAGCGCTATCCTCAACTTAGCACACTAGCTTCTTTTTGCCTATCAGATTTATCTAGTTGTTTGCCTTCCATGTTTCATCATCCTCATCATTGGAGTCACTATTGAGGATGTGCTCTTCAAATAAATTTAGGAGTGCCAACCCCTTTTCACCAAACATGTCTTTTAGGTGCTCCTCCAAGATTGTAGTGTCCTCAAACACTACCCTTTAAATTAATTATAGTGGCTCAATCAATTCAAGATTTTGTAAAGAAAAGGAGATGGTGTTCATGAATCTCTCCTTAAGTGCATCCCAATTAGTTGTCTTGCGGTGCATCAATTGATAATATACCATGCTCGTGCCCATGTTTTAAGGTTCTATAGAAGGCATGTACCCATAGGTTCCTTTGAGCATTCTCACCGTACATAGTCCATGTTTTTTCACACAAGTGCACATGCACTATAGGGTCAGAGTCACCAGAGTATGTTGAGATGTCTAGGTCCTCATTACTCTTCCCTAATCTAGTGTAGATGGTTGTTTTGACATCTTGCCAAGTTATCAAATTAGGCCTTTGTGTTATGCACCAATGAATGGTAGTGATATATAATGTATTCACTAGTGCACCCATTCCATCTGCTTATTTAGGGACATATGCTTTGATGTCATGGACATACTCTTCCACTAGACTGTTCCCCTCATATCTTTGGAGTGCTACAGGTTTACCTTTACTCAGGCAAAACACTCTCTTTTCCTTCTTAGTGTAAAGGACCCATATTTTTGAATTATGATCAATCTAGACCCAGCCTGTCTTTACTGGTTTTGATGCCTTTACATGAATGCACCAAGTGACACCTTAAACCAGTGGTCTCATGTGTTTCACCGACCTATTGGTCATAAGTAACATCAATGGTGTTTGAGGTTGATTTTCCATCTTCCCATGAAATCACTCCTTGGTCATTAGGATTGAGAGTCTTGGTGCCTTGTACCATGATGTTGTATATGTGGTTTATCTCATCCTCAAGGTCCACACTCTCTACATAGGGGGTCCTTGGTCACTTGAGAGGGGGATAACTACCCTCTCCTTGCCATTTTCAAAATTCATGTAGTGCCTCTTGAAGTGCATGTCTATATTATTTGCATGGCGCCAAGGCCTTTCGAGAAACATTAGGTAGTTGTCTTGTTCTACAAACTCGATCACTTCAAATTTAGCATGGAATTTGATAACCATGATGTTTATGACTGTGCTCTTCAAAATTTTGATGGGTTATACTCAGGTCTTGTTGGACTCAAGGTTGGCTTACCCATCTTTTCCCATATGTTCTTACTCAAGATATTGACCGTAGTGCCTGTGTCCATGAGGACCTCACATGTAGACCATCCATCAATAGTGGAATTCAAAAGGATTTCTTGATCATACTCCACATTTTGTATATGTTAAACTTCTCGTGACCTCTCCATGTGTGGTTCATCGACTTCAACTAACTTTTGCCTTGCATGCTCCAAGAGAAAGTTTTTCAATAGGGGTAGTATTCCTTCTATTTGTAGGAGGCCCATGATCTACATTAACTCTTGTATCTCCACCTCTTGGCTATCCTACTTCTTTAAGGAGGCAACAACCTGTGCTTTTAGATCTCATACCAACTGAGCTCTCCTTGTAGGTTTCTAATTAAACTCATGGCCTATTGCAATGCATCTTTTTTATGTGATGGGTCTAGGTAAGGTACAAATTTGGGTTCAAGCCACATTATGAGCTTATTTCAGCTCTTTTCCCCATATTCTAAGTACAACTGAGGAATTAGTGCAATTAGCGGTTAAGTGGTGAATCCACTATGAGTAGTTTTCTGCACCTTGACTGCCTCTACATAGGTTGGTTGCACCTTTGGAATCTACTTCTTAGTTTTTGGCTCATTCCTAATCATTATGATGCCTTTGTCTATGTTAAGCCTACCTTGGGTTAACTTCTTGTATAAGTTGGGGCATTCTTCAACCTTATGAGCCCTTCGATAATACCCACACATTAGATGTCTAGAGCAGTTGCATTGATAGTGCTCTATCAAGCCACACTTGTAACATGAGTAGGGTGGGAACCTTCCACCACTGCATCCTCCACCTCATCCTCCAGCAGCTCATTGCATCCTAAATCTCATATTCTACTAGCCATATCCTTCATTCCCTTGGTTATCTTTCCCTCTTACTATTGTAGTGGCCTGCCTTACACCTCTCTCAATGTTTTTGTGCATCTCATCAATCACTCAACAATCAACTATTGTATGGTTGTAGGCATATCACAACCAATAATAAATGGTTGTGTTAACCTGGTTCATGAATTTCAATAACGGGCAATTGTGAACATAATTTTCCTCTTTGTAGACTTCACAACTTAGAATTAATATGCATACATTCCTTCGAGGGTAGTTATTTTGGTTATGACCTTATACTTCACAGTCAATGTACCATAATTCGATCATCTTATAATAAACTAGTGGTAATATTTTGGAGTTAGGAGGCCATGGATGCAATTTGCACCTCAATGAATGGGTTGATCCTAGTATCGATGATTTTGATTGCCTCAACTCTAAGCACAACTTCAAGCGCTTCATGAGGGTCTGTAAAGGTCTTCATGGAAAGTACTCTTTAGAGCGATACTAACAACCCTCCAATGAACCATTCCATATGTCGATAAGGGTGTATGCCATAAGGAAGCTCAGAAAGAAGAGTTTTGAACCTTGCATCATACAAGCACACACTTTCTAAGAGTCTTTAAGTGATCTATTTGAGCACGGTGATGCTTTACTATTCAAACTTTGGTATGTTAAATTCCTTTAGGAATGCCTCCTTCAAGGTGTCATAATCTACCATAGCCTGGTTAGGGTCGAATTTCCTATACCATGTATGGGTGTGATCTAGTAATATGGTCACGAACTAGGTTACCTTGTGTTTTGGTTGGGTTATGCCTCAAGCATGCCATTATAGTTCACACTTTAGCACATGCTCTATGGACTTTTCCACATCATAGTACTCTAGAAATTACATGTCCATTTCATAGTATATTTGTTATGGGGGTGCAATTGGCATCTAAGGCACTTGTCCCCCTGGTGTTTATCTAGGTGGTGGTCCTCTAATGCCTCCAACCACTGGGTTAGACATTGGTTTGGTAGTTACTATTGGAACCAAAGATGAGGATGTTATTGTACTACTAACTTGTGGTGCCATACCACTTCATGCAGGTTGTTACCCACATTGTGACACTGATATTGGTGATTTTTATGCTTGCACTCAAATTTTGTGGTTGTGAGCTAGCATATACTAGTCTATAGGTACTATTGGTCACCTCTTTGTAGGGAATAATTTGTTCAATCATAAAATTACACTCCAAATCTAAAAAATGTCCAAAATATATGTTGACAATAAGGTCAATTATCACTCTTGTTATTTACTCAAATGTGGGATCCAATGCATGAGCTTGCACTATAGGTTCAAAGGGGGTAGGTGCATCAAGCGTATCTTCAGTCACTAAATCCTATAGAGTGCATTCTACACCCATCAAATTTTGAGCTCAATTCATTGCTTCATTATTTATCTCCTCTTCACATTGTTGTATTTCAAGATATCCTTCCCCATGCCCTTCCCATTCACTACGGGTTCTCTCGGCACTTTTAGGTTCTATAGCTTCCATCAATCTATGTCATCTCTTATTATAAGTATATTTCTTGGGCTCTTAGGTGTCAATTTGCTCATCTCCTTTCATTGCACTTCACCTACACATCCACTTCTCCTCTTTTATATTCCTTATACGTGAAAGGACTTTAGACTTCCATTCTTAAAGTTTCAAAGCTGTAGTCCATGATTAGATTTTTGAGCTTTGTGTTGAACTCATTCAGAAATGTGTCTCTGGGTTCATGCAAAAATTGATACTCTGCTTCCTTAGGGCAAGAGTATGTTGAAACTATGAACTCAAGCATGTAAATGTCTAACACTCTTTGCCACCATTTGTCTATTAATCTATTCTAAGTGGCATCCAAAGTCTTAATCCTTTATAGGTGTTCCTTTGTCCATTAATAATGTTGTTTATAACTCCTTTTATGGGTTGTATATGTAGCCAACATCGGTACACATGATCAACCAATTCACAAAAAAATACATCATATAGAGTATCATGCAGGTTATTCTGAACCCACTTTCATAGTTTTTTTCCTCTACAAGTTGGACACTTTAACACAAAGCCACCTTCCACCTTTTACAACCAACACTCAATGTTTTCTAGGGAGAGCCAAAGCATCATTATATCACACCATTGCAATAACAAAATTCAACACAGGTCCGAGTGACAAAACCAAAATGTTGTATAAAAGTCCTTATCAAGGGGTGCAATGTTGTCTTAGTTGGTCTTGGAATCATTATAACAAGGCAAAAATATGGGATATTCCCATAGTTATCAACATTTAACACTCGATTATGTCGGCATCAATGCACATAAGGCACATAGTTTATGTGCTCAACTAAAGCATAGTAGAGAAAGAATTGGGGCCCGTGTTGGGCTAGTTATGCTATGGCACAAGATATAAATTATGGGATTTGGTAATTTGGAAGAAGGATTTGGTCATTTAATTAGTGCATGCCTTTCATGGTGTTAGGATTAGGATCACAATTGATTACCTTGTATAAGCAACTAAACATGGAATTAAACCAGAAGTAAAATGTAACTAGAATTTAGAAACAACACAGAATATGAGAGACAATACAATCTTGTATTAATACTCTTCCAAAAGGAAATACAATGAAAAAATCACACTCTTCCCACACCTCTAGGGTGTACCAGTAATTATCCCTCAAGAGTTCTCTCTCTCACAACCAATTACAACCACAACTCAAACACAGAGTTGTACCCTCCACCAATCAGTAACAATGCTTCCAGTACCAAGTACTCAAAGTACTCTAAGTAGATCCCCTGATCTTGCACACTTGGAAATCACCTAATCTTAATTACCATGTAGATCTCCCCTGATCTTGCAACAACCTACAGATCAACTGATCTTACAATCGAAAAGATCTCTTCCTTGTCCTTGATTACAATACAACCCCATGGGTCTCTTAAATAGATCCCATGCAAACAATAATTAGAATTCCTAATTACAATAATTAGAAACACAGACTCAAGACTAAAATTAGTCTTTTACATGCAAACTAACTGTCCATCTAAAATTAGACTAGTTCTGGAAGCGCATGCAAACACATGCACACACAGGTTGCCGACGTCGGTTCCTGTCTGACCGATGCCAGTCGACCCATAACCAATGTCGATTACTGTGAACACTGAAGATGACCGACATCGGTTGATCAGACCAACATCAGTTGCTCTGCAACTCAACAACCTCATCCATTTGCATCAGTGAAGCTTTTAGCTCCACAACTTAACAATCTCCCACTTGGAGATAAATAGCTACACCTGTACCTATACCTGTACATCATCTAATTTTGTTTCCTGGCTTGTATCCCTCTTCAAGTTCAATCTTGAAGACCAACCACCACATATCCTATGGTGCTACTCCTGTCCTCCAAGTAACCTGCCATATCTGAATCTACATACCCATGTAGAGAAGTGCTTGACCCTGCATAGCATGTTAACCTGCTGCTGGTCCCTCTCAGATACCTGAGAATCCATTGAACTGCTTTCCAATGCTCCTTTCCCGGATTGGCCACAAACTTGTTGAAAACTCCCACTGCTTGGGCAATGTCAGGTCTAGTACACATGTACTCAACCTCATCATGTTATTTGGGACACTGTTCTCTGAACTGTCCATCCATAAGTGTGTTAACCGGTTCTGCATCCTGCATATTGAACCTCTCCACTACCTTATTCACATAATCATCCTGAGACAACATCAACCTGTGATTTTCGCTATCTCTAGAAATACTCATGCCAAAGAATGTCGTTGCTTCCAAATCCTTCATGGCAAACCTCTGAACTAACTTTACCCTTAGCCTATCAACTCCCTACATGTGTGACCCTGCAACAAGCATATACACTACATACAGTAATAGGATAATGTAGCTGATATTATCCAACCGATAAAGTAAACATAATGGTCACATTGACTTTGACTAAAGCCATGCTTTGTCATACACCTGTCAAACCTTAAACACCATTGTCTTGCAGCCTGCTCAAGACCATATAACCTGGCCTTCTGTCTCACGTGTCCATTCTCTCCTTTCTTTAACCTGGGAATCCGTTCATCTTTTAGTGCTTTCATTCCAGCTAGCAACTCTACCAAATCTCTCATTTAGTTCTCTTCCAAGGAATCAATTTCCTCATTCATGCCATGCTCCCATTGTTTCCTGGTAACTACCTGCTCTGTCTCTTCAAAACTTCTTAGTTCTTGACCATTAGTGAGCAACAAGTAGTATAAAGAAGGGGAATAACGAATTTGAGGCTTAATTACCCTTTCAGTCCTCCACATGGGCATTTAAGACTCTTTGACAACTTGTTGTCTACCCAAAATCCATTTTAACAGTGACCGATGTCGATCACCTCTAGCCGACCTTGGTCTGCACCCGACCGATGTCGTTGCCTCCTAATTGTCGACACTGGTTCTCTGACTGACGTCAGTGTCCACCTTCCTGACACCACCGACTCTGGTCTACACATGACCGATGTCGGTACCTACCTGTTTGACGTCAGTTCCACCTGATCGACGTCGATAACTGTGTTTTCCTATGAGTGATGACTTTTTACCCACGAGCTCACCTTGGATCATAACCTTGTCCAAACTGCCCTGCTCAGAATTATTCAGCCCCTTGAGCTGATCTCTGTCCATCATCTTCTCCTTGAAAACCAAGGCTTTCTTGTTCTTGTCAAAAACATCAGATTTTCTCTTCCTGCAATAAACACGATCCTTTCATGTAGCATACCACTGTGATCCTCCAATAGAAGCTCCCTTCTTTGTTGACCGAGTTTCAAGAAACCTCACTTTCTTCTGTTACTTACAGAAATCTTGATCTATGCTTTCTGAATCTAAACTCTTACCTTTTGAATCAAGAACATGCATCCCCTTCTTACTCATGTGACCAAGCCTACAGAGCCACATCTTCACATCTACATCTGAAGTAGATAAACCAGAAGGAGAATCAATAATACAAGTAGATAGATAAAGAGTACCTCCTTTCTTACCTCTTGCTAAAACAAGTGCACCCTTGGAAACTTTCTAAGATTTCATTGTGAGAGTTACTGTGCATTGCTCATCACTCAACTTTCCAACAGAAATCAAATTTTGTTTCAGGCTTGGGACATGCATGACCTCCTTCAACACCCATGTGTTGAAAGTCTACAATTTCAGCTGCACTTTCCCTTTGACAACCATTTGACAAGGCTTACCATCCCCTAAATAAATCTTTTCAAAGTCTCCTTGGACATATTCATGAAAAAATTCTCTATTTGGGGTTGCATGGAAAGAGGCACCAAAATATAAAACCCAAGATTCCACTTTATCCAAGGAACATACAAGAGCATTCTGTGCAACAATACCTGCAACATCTGCTTCTTCATTTCCTTCATGTTGATCTTCTACCAACCAACAATCTTTATTTACATGCCCTTTCTTTCCACAATTCCAGCAGATTATACTGCCATACCTGGATCTAGATCTCCTACCTATCTTTGTCCTTGATTTCCCTTGCTCGATCTTCTCTCTTTGCTTTCCCCTGCTTTCAACACTTAAAGCATTCCTTGATGATTCCCCTATGCTTTTCCTGTGAATTTCTTCATTCAAGATTACACTAACAACATCATCAACTTTCAAGATTTTTGAAGCAGACAAAGTATTACTAACTGTCATTACCAAACTATCCCAACATTCAGGTAAAGAGCATAAGATTAAAAGAGCCTTAATTTCATCATCAAAAGCTATATTAACTAAAATTAACTGGTTTACCAAACCATGGAAATCACTAAGATGACTATGTATAGATCCACCTTCAAACATTTGCAAATTAAATAATTGCTTCATAAGAAATACTTTATTCGAAGCTGAGGGTTTTTCATATAAATTTGCCAAAGATTCCATTAACTCTACTGTTGTCTTAGCCTGTGATAAGTTGGAAATCACAAACGATGCTAGGCTCAACCTTATAGATCCCAGAGCCTTCCGATCAAGAACATTCCATTCTTCATCTTTCATATTAATGGGCTTGCTTGCAACCCCACCCAACAATAAGTATAGATCTTTCAGATACAGATAATCTTCTATCTGCATCCTCCATAATTGATAATTCTTGCCATTGAATTTATCCATTCTTAGCTTACTTTCTTCTGCCATTGCTATACTCCCACTCAATTAGAAACCCCTGAGAGTGACCTGTAATCAACAAACACTAACCTGCTCTGAACCAGGCTCTGATGAACCTGCAACCTTGCTCTGATACCACTTGTCAGGATCTAAAACAACAAATAGCTCTGATACCACTTGTTAGGATTAGGAGCACAATTGATTACCTTGTATAAGCAACTAAACACAAAATTAAACTAGAAGTAAAATGTAACTAGAATTCATAAATAGTACAGAATATGAGAGACAATACAATCTTGTATTAATACTCTTCCAGAAGGAAATACAATGAAGAAATCACACTCTTCCCACACCTCTAGGGTGTACCAGTAACTCTCCCTCAAGAGTTCTCTCTCTCACAACCAATTACAACCACAACTCAAACACAGAGTTGTACCCTCCACCAGTCAGTAACAATACTGCCAATACCAAGTACTCAAAGTACTCCAAGTAGATCCCCTGATCTTGCACACCTGGAAATCACCCAATCTTACTTACCATGTATATCTCCCTTGATCTTGCAACAACCTGCAGATCAACTGATCTTACAATCGGAAGGATCTCTTCTTTGTCCTTGATTACAATACAGCCCCATGGGTCTCTTAAATAGATCCCATACAAACAATAATTAGACTTCCTAATTACAATAATTAGAAATGCAGACTCAAGACTAAAATTAGTTTTTTACATGCAAACTAACTGTTCATCTAAAATTAGACTAGTTCTGGAAGCGCATGCACACACAGGTTGCCGACGTCGGTTCCTATCTGACCGATGCCAGCTGACCCTTAACCGATGTTGATTACTGCAAACACTGAAGATGACCGACGTTGATTGATCAGACCGACATCGATTGCTCTGCAACTCAGCAACCTCCTCCATTTGCATTAGTGAAGCTTTTAGCTCCATAACTTAACACATGGATTATGCTTAGTGGCTTATAGGTGCAATCCTTCAGGGGAATAGTTCTAGATTCATAAGGGTGCAAGCCTTAGTTAGACTAAGCCTAAAATTATATAGGTGCTTTGAAGGATCTAGGGGATGCTCTTAATTTAAGTATTCATTCTTAGGTTAGTGCTTCTAGTAAGTATATCAACACTTGGCACAAGATCTTTCTTTACTTAGTCATTACTTAGTTTATGACTGACATCGACATTAATCATATGGATACCATTAATGTCATAAATTAAAAGCTTACAAAACCAACATGCTTATCCTAAATGAATTGAAATTACAACATTATGCTTACTTCACATCCAATTAAAACTATCAAAGATGCATAAACTATATA
Source organism: Torreya grandis (assembly GCA_037957365.1). Taxonomy (NCBI): domain Eukaryota; kingdom Viridiplantae; phylum Streptophyta; class Pinopsida; order Cupressales; family Taxaceae; genus Torreya; species Torreya grandis. The sequence goes on from JARHVA010002897.1 coordinate 1,388,482, forward strand.
TTATGTTTGCTATAACCATTCTTTATCATTAATCAAAGCTTCAAATTAAATAGAGTCCATATATTTAAAAATAGTAACTCAAAATACTTAATGGTCTATAGGCTCACAAGTGAGTTTGGGGACTACAAATGGAGCCTCTAAGGCATCCAATCTATTCCTAATACTAATGACAACTTTCATAATGCATCCAAATCCAATTCTTTAGAGCTTTACTACTTCAATTCATGTCATTTTTGCTTGTTGGTTCGAGCTTGTTTTATAGCCTATAGGAACCTCTCTTTCCAAGGTAGAGTACACACATCGAGTGTCGAGATGGATCCTTTATTGATCATTCTATTGGCTCCATCACCTTCCATATTTTTCACTACAATCTCCATGTCTCATGCAACCTAGAAGATACCATGAGAATCCTAGAAATGGTTAGCCGCCTGCCAACTACTCATAAGGTGTGCACTGAATCCTCTAGCTCATGCCAAGTTGCTAAAATAGAAATCATTCCAAATGATCACCTCAAACCGATGTGTTCTATCATGCTAGCATGAATCCATACTTAACAAAATAGGGGCCAAACACCTCTTTATTTGAATGGATTCTTCTTGGCTTTGACATTTCTGGCAAGCCAGGGGGACTGCTATGCTAATGGATAATGATGTGATGCTTGTTTATTTAGGTAGGATCTTCTAGGCTATAACATCTTTGACAGGTTCAGGAGACTATGAATAGTGGGGAGTGTCTGTGTTGTGATCAATGTGACGAGATTTTGTTACCCTCTTTTATTATTATTATTATTATTATTATTATTATTTCTAGATAAGATAAAAATTAAATGTTTTTTGTTTTTGTTTTTGTTTTTTAATTTAAAAGGGCATTAATAATGTAATTTTTTTTAAATATGTAGGTTTTATTCTCTTAGCAGACTTTTGAGGCTTTTACCAGATTATAGAAAAAAAAATGGGTATCTTTTAACTATGTGGATATGATGGTCGTTGGATTGTTTTTTAGTTTTGTAATGATATGTAAATATCTTATTAGGTGGTTTCTTTTCCCTATATCGATGAGGGTGCTAAAAAATTTTGCATTATTTTGGAGTCGGTATTTCATTTCTTGATAGTTTACCATGTTTTTCATTGTTTGCAATATATATATATATATATATATATATATATATATATATATATATATATAACAAAAAAATGAAAGGGTAAGAAAGAGTTGAAAGAGAAAAAAAGGGAAAGAAAAGTTTTTTAAAAAAAGGAAGTTAATAGTCATGAAAAGAAAAGTAAATACAATTGAAGTCTATTATCTATAAAGAAGCATTCATATGGACACATATCAATGAAAAAAACACAAGCGTTTATAAATATTGATGATGCTTTAAAACATGTAAATTTTTTTAGGGTTGTATTATTCAATTATGTTATTGTTGATTGCCTTTTTTCTGCATTTCAATTGTTGTGGCATTTTCATTACATGTTAGGAATGTTACGAACTGACATCGTTGACTACTTTATGGATCTTTGAATGATGGGGATGCAGAGGCAAGACACTCATATGTATATTAATTATGCTGAATCTAGTATATGATTTACATCAAATATGTGATAAAAGCACATACTTTCATTGAATGAAAGTTTTTGAAAATGAGCTTACATATCAAGGTGGGACTAGTAGATAGGGTGACATATTTTGTATTCAATGGTTATGCAAATGGTTAAACATTCATATTTCTACTTGGTCTGCAATGAGAAAAAAATGTATTTAAATTTCAATAAAGTTTTATTCCACTGTATTCAATTTTATTGCATGACATAAACCCTATATGTGGACATTTTGAACCATTATTTTAAAAAAAATGCACTTAGAGGATGATTTATAATATAAAGCTATCAAATATTTGCAAAAATCCTTCATTGTACTAGGAAGTTATTTTTCATGGTCTAGAAGCGCATGGCATGTACAAAGCAAATATTTTAGGCTCCAACTATTATGAAAGCTTATTTGATGATATTATTTTGCTAACTGAATATGAGTTTTATGGTCTTGCTCTTTGTCTATATATGGCATAATCTTTTTTTAATGTTATAGTAGCAGCAAATAACTTTGCAATGACTTCTTTAGGGCTTTGTGAGCATGAACTATAGAAACAAGAGCCTAAAATGTTTTTTGACTGGAAAATGTATGCCACAAATATTAGAATACCATATCGATAAAAAAGACTTTAAGGTAATGACTTTTGTTGTTTGTGTCTTTCAAACATTCCACAAAGCAATATTCGATTATGGTTAGCACAAACTAAAAACATTACAAAAATATTTTGTATTTGTTCTATTTTAGAGAAAATATATAACATTAATTTTTTAAGACAGATACATTTCATATTCATTATGAGTCATTACAAATAATTTGCATGGATTAGATTACATATGTATTGCCAGTATGTATTTCCATAAGGTTGTCGCATAATGATAAATTCGAAGGTTTGGAAACAAGAATGGGATCTTTTTAGCTTTCCAAATGATGTCCAAGTGAACCATCTATTAGAGAGACATCTAAAACTATGAATAGGCATCATGTTTCTCTATGTTGATTGAAACGAGCAGCGCATGAGCAAAAAATAAAAATAATATAACAAAAATAGATAAAGTAAACATTAGGGAAAAAATAGATTGAATAGAGACAGAAAATCATTATAGTCAGTGAAAGCAATGATACATTGTCATAGAAATCAATAGTTGGAATGCACACAGCATGATCGGTGAAGTATCAAGGTGATAAATAACTATTTAAAATCGATCAAAGACACACCAATTATTCTTGTGTAGTTTTTAAATAATTACATTTCAAAAAAAGACATTGTTCTGGTTGACATTGATGTTGTGAAGGCATTTGATTATGCCTTTTCATGTTCAATATTAAAAAACTTGCTTTGGGTGAGAAAATATGTAATCAATGCAAGAGATCTCTTAAAAATGGAAAAGTGCCAACATTTATTATTCCTTTCAATGTTAGGAGATATGAAAAAAATGTTGTTGTGAAGAGATTAACACTATTAGAAGAAAGATTGGTCGCTTTACAAATGTCATTTGTACAGGTATGAAAGCTTGGCTATAAACTGTCACAATATGGCCTAAAAGGATTGATTATAAATATCTTAATGGACTTTAATCAGGTGTAAAAAGCATTTCCTAGAGAAATTAATGACACATAAATAATTACAATAAAGATAAAATGCAAGCTAGAATACAAAAATGCATATTTAATAGGAAATGTGAGGCCTTCATGCATGATAAAAAAATCATCTAAACTTTGTTACGTGTCATTGTATAAGCAAGAAAATATTAATATTGGTAAGGTTTGGCAAACTAGTTTTTATTAAATATGAGAAAAAAACATTGATGAGATTGTGCCTATTGAGAACAAGACATCCAATGCTTGTGAAAATGAATCGGATCCTGTCAATGAATCTTGGGTGCATGCTTTTACTGATGCATAGTCGATACATAATCTCTAGGAACATATCATTGAGATTTCTCCACTATAAGGACTCAAATAATTAAGTATATTTGAATACAAATTCTCAGAAGAGATGAGCTTCATAATTATGTTCTATGGTTTTAGTCACCCTCAAGATATGACAGACAGAGTGTTGTTTCAAAAAATAGCAAAGTGGGAGCTTTTGCATAATTAAAATGACATTATGATACACATAGCTAACATCTTTTTCAAAGATATCAAAATAAATATATGTCAGGGGTCATCTTGTGCCTAGATATGCATATGCAAAGGTAAATTAAAAGACAAAAAACTTTATGCCAAAGATGTTTGAAACAGAGCTAGCATATAAAAATTCTAAAATCACTCATAGCTTATAGATATTTCAAAAGCATTTGAACATCACCTAACTATTTTGAAAATTCAAGAAAGAATATTTTTGTAATGATTAGGCAATTAGGACTGCCAATGTTTTTTGTAACTATAATAAGTGTTGAACATTGATGGGAGCCTTTGTGCCATGCATTGCAAAAAATGGCTCTAGTGTCAAAAAATAATCACATAGAAACAATTTAAGAATATAATATTCATACAATGATAATAAAAAATCATGTTTTTTTGTAGTTGCTAATTTAAACACACATCTAATACATTCAAAAAGATGTTACAAAAAGAAGAAGAATTTGGAAAGGTTTTGGATTTATTTTTTGTGATAGAGTTTCAAAATAGATGAAATGAGCATTTGCATTTCATGTTATGGGTATAGAATGCACATGTAAATAAAGATTGTTATAATACTAAAATTAAGGATTTTGTGGACATATACATATCTTGTGATTTGACGTTGCTTAATAGTGATTTTACTAAAATACAAACACATCATCATACATGCACATGCAAAAAACATAGAAATTCACATTGCAGATACAATTTTTTATTGCCTTCAATGTAAAAAACAAGAATATTTGAGCCATTGGATGAAACCAACGAGCTATACAAAGAAAATGCCACAATAACTTTTTCTTAACTTGAGCAGAAAAAATATATCAAAGATACAACATTTCATATGTTTTTGCAAGAGGAAAACGTTTCCAAAATAGAATATATACTCTCATTGTGATTTTGTATTTCACAACCCATTATAATGCTAAAAAGACATCCATCTAATACTTAGGTGAATGTATTTGGAAAAATACCTCTGACATTATGGCATGCTAATACAAATACACAATTAATTCTTGATGCATATGTTGCTACACCATATGTTGTTCCTATATGACAAATTTTGATCATACACTAACAAACACATTTTAGAAAGTGTGTGTTGAAACTATTCATAGCAATGAAAACAAATTATAAGCTATAAGAAAACTAGGGAATATACTCTTGCAACATTGATATATGTTTAGTCAGCAGGCCATTCATATTATATTGTCATTTCATTTACATCATAGTTCAAGGAAAATCGTTTTCATAAACACATCGCTAGAGGCAAAACGAACTTACATTTTGAAAAACCTAAAGTTATTGGCACAAGAACCAAACACTTCAAAATATGTAATATGTGATTCTCCCATGGAGAAATATATTGTGAGGTTAACACAGTTAGAACATGTATGCTTAGTTGAATTTGTTGCTTATCACCTAGGTAAATGTGCAAATAATAAGAAACATAAAAAATCATGCATTATACGAAATGTGAGATATAATATCCATGTGGATTCTGAAAACTATTGCAGATAAAAGATGATGATGTTTATACCTTATCGTGACAATGAAAACACACTAAATAAAAACTTCAACACGTGGACTGATACATTCCTTGCTCATAAAAAACAAGTAACAAGGAATGAAATGATGTTTATCGAAAATCCATTTATAAAATGGGGTGACATTGATATTATTGCAGAGAATATAGAAACTAATTTTGATTTGATATTTGTTATTGTTGAGGATAGAAAGAGTGATCATATCAACAATAATTTTCATGCATATGACATAGCCTTTGATTTGCATTACATGAAATATCATCAACCAGTCGACACTCAGCTTTTAAAAATGTTTTGGATAACCAAACATCCTTTTTTGATGAGCACAAAAGAATACCTAGACTTGAAAAAGTAGATAAATAGATATCAAGAAGCAATTGTGAAGGATATTGCAATTAGAAAAATGCTAGAGATGGACAAGTTAATCTATTTGTTCTTCATAAGGGGAGCATGCAGAAGGAAAACATTTAATGTGAAAATGATATATGAAACTTTGACATGTATCTATAACAAAGAACTTGAAAGTGATCCTTTTAAAATCAAAGTCCTGGTTATTTCACATACTAACAAAGTGGCATACAATACGAACGACCTAACTGCACATTCTATTTTTTAACTTCCATATACATCTACATGAATGATATCATTGGATTCAAATACTTTGGACACATTGAGAAAACAATATCAACAATTATGTTTGATATTTATTGATGAAATATCTTTATTTGGAAGTTAAATGCTTTGTAATATTGATAAAAGAATTCAATATATAATGCATACATCGATCAATGTGTTTGCAAAGATTGAAGTTATATTTATCAGTGATTTTTACCAGACATAGCCTGTTCAAGATAGATGGGTTTTCCAAGAGTCGATATTGAATGGAGAAACAATTCCATATACTTTTTTTTTTGATAATGTGAAATGTTTTTAGCTTCGACAAGTTATTCATCAAAGTGATATTCAATTTGTTTCCATCCTGAATCAAATCAAAACTTATCAACACGCAATGCCAGATATTGAATACTTAAATAATTTATGCTATATATATCCTCCTTATGAACCAACATTTCCATTCTTATTTCAAAATAATGATGATATTAAAAAACATAATACAAAAATGTTTGCACTTGTCAATGAATAGACTTATACATTGAATGTTGTTGACAAAAAAAATTATCTGATGAAATTGTTATAAATAATGAAAAGAATTGCTTTCTTAATACAATTATTTTGAAACTAAACATATTGGTGGAATTGATTGATGGAAACTATGATATAAAATATGGATTGGTGAATGGTGTTGATGGAATTATCAAACATTATACACTTAGACATGTAGACATAGTTTAGATTGAATTCAATGATGTCAAAATTAGAGTGTTGCAATGAAAAAAATGCAGAGCTTTTACAATGAATCTAATGCAAAAAAATGGACTATGATAATAATAATGTCGAGGAAAATTTACATAAGAAAAACTATGACCATGGTGCAAGAGCAGTTTCTAGTACAGATAACATGTACTCAAACAATACATAGATCACGAGGACTCACAATGGAAGCATTAAAATTCAATCATGTCGGTGTCAAGTGGCATGAACTTATTTATACCGCACTTTTGTGAGTAAAAAACATTAAATCATTGTATCTTGTGAATAAATTAGAACCTGGCAATTTTGTGATGTAAAATAGAGTGAATGTTGAGATGCAACTTGACTAGAAACTTCTGCATAGTGGCTACCAATTTTTACAAATGTTTGTCAAACATGTGATAGTATTATTGTTTTCTCACTGAATACATGGAGTTTGAAACTACACTTATAATTTATAACAGATGACTATGAGCTTATGGATGCAAGCATTTTATGTTTCCAATAAACAAGAACTATGCATGTAGAAAGCACTTCAGTTTTTGCACAAAAATTTGACTGTCGTCTATCAATGAATGTGCATCGCATAACGTCATGATTTAGAAAAATCATTATATTGAGAAACAACAAAGTGTTTTCTATGTCAAACATGGAGACTATGACCCATGATATATTATATTTAGATACATTGATACAGATAGTAAATATTTACTTGACACCAAATGTACTAATATATGATCTATTGGTATTTATAAATACAACAATTATTAGATTAGCACCTGGAACCAAAATCATATTTTCTAGTGATTTCAATATTGATATGATTCAGGAAACAATATATAAATGTTGTCTTTTAAAAATAATGCATAGGCATGGTTTTTCTTTGTTATCAAATATGCCAACAATAAATGTAGGCACTTTAATAGATCACTATTGGATAAATATGAATATTCATAATACTAGATTCAGTGTTTATGATGCATATTTGATAGATCATCATGCATGTTGATTTTGACTTTTTCTTTAATAAAGTAATAACAATGACTTTGCAAATCTAAACAAAAACATGTGTTGTTTATTTTGTGGAATGTCATTTGCATACGCCAAGTATAACTAGAAAATGAAATTTATCACTATCAATAATCAATGGTAAATTAAAATAGTAAAATCAAAAAGAAAAATAATAAACATCTATATAGATTAAGAAAAAAAATGTTGTACGTCATTTGCATTCTACATAAACCAGTTATCTTTGCATTTGCTTGTAATCTTCAGTCATTGATGTGTTCCAAAAAAACTTGCATAGAAAAACATTGGATATGAAGGCAAGCATGTGCATTTGTTTGATAAATAGAAACCCCAAAATAAAAGCATGATACAATGATAATACTTTGTTTTCGCACATGACAGGTTATTGTTTTTGCATGCTGAAGATTTTTTTTCATTGTTTGTCGATTAACAAAGTCATATTTAGAAGATCTAGGAGCTTTTATCATGATACAAATATGAAACTATACATGTGAATACATAGAGCACTAGACAAAACAACACATATAATATACTCTATTTTCTTTCTTCCCCCATATTTTATTTGAAAAGATACTTATGAAAGTTTTAAAAAAACATGTCAAGGATAGTGGATATGGATCCAGCTAAATATGTTGAGCAAGATCTGTAAATAGGAGAAACAAGGCAATCAAAATGGTAATATTTTATTTCTCGTCTACGATAAATTGGTTGTCTTTACTTAGTGACAATTTCTTTTTTCTTCAATTTTTTTCTCTTTAACAATTACAAAATCTAGGATGTTAATGGTGTTGGCTTACACTTAATAGGAAACTGGATATGCGAACAGCGGAAATGCCAACCATCATGTGGTGATAAACTAAATAAATATCAAGTAGTACAAGGAATCAAAAAAACAAAGTGTGGATCTGAAAATAGTTCCAAAACAATAAAGACCATAAAAATGGTAGCTTTTGCCTTTGCACAACGTATTATGGAGCTCCATTATTCATAACAAGCGGTCTATTATTTCATTTGTATGGAACTTGCAATTTGGTTTTAGTTTTTTTCCTGAAACAAAGAAAAAACATTATCATAGAATAATATAAAATATTTGTATTCATGGTTTTGATTTTAAAATTGTTGTTGATGTGTAAATATAGGGTAGAACATACTAGTGTCAATCATTTATCTCTCGACAATTTTTTTTGGAATTGTATTTGAAGGCAATGTGTTGGTTTTCTATGGTCTTGGTTTTATCAAGAATCTAAATTTGCCATTAAAGACAAAAATAATGTAGGCAAATCTTATCAATAAATTTGGTCAATTGACAATAAATATAAATATTAGTAACAAGTTGATTGACAAGTTCTTGCCCTAATTTTTGGCTGGAAATAGTTTACATATTATAGATTTTGTGATAAAAAAATAGAATTCAATTTGAAATAGGTGATGTTGAGTGTTGTAATGTCTTGAACATGAAATCAATTGTGGAAAACATTACAATTGTGGGCAAGAAGTACAATCTCACTCCAAATATCACCATACATGATCTTGTGCAATCAGATAATGCATATGCAGTGGGTTCATTGGTTTTTGTGATAGTTAGGTATAAAAAATGTTACAACCAATATGATCTTCATCTAAAAGATGACGAAACCAACGAAGACATGATAACTGTAAATGTTAAAGATAGAAGCTTATAGCTCTTATTTTTTTATGTTTTTGAAATATGATTCACTATGAGCTAACATATACATATCCACCTTTTTTCCAAAGCACTGACATTAAATAATTACTTTTCAGCTCATCATAAATGACAATTACAAACATGTATATTCTCATGTTCAATAAATATTATCAACAACAAACACACCGATAGTATTGTTCAAGAACATTGTTAGAAATGGTGTTAAAGATACCACTTTGCTTCATGCAGGGTAGTCCACATTTTTGGATATACTAAATGATGAACATACAAAAGTTTATTTGAAAAGTTTAGCAAAAAAAATGTTGAGGCTAGTATCTATCTCTAACGTGTCATTTCTAGTGAGGAGAAGAAGAAAAATAGTTACAAACAAATAATAGAATTTTGATAGTTTGAGAATATGATAGTTTCTATTTTTTTTTCTTGATTTGAAGGTTAAAGGTCTTTTGAAAGTGAAAAATATCTACGCTTCACCTTTCTAGCCATTTTGTGACCATTGCAATCTCATGAAGATTATCATTGGCACTGTTTCAATAGATGATCATGCATATTGCACAAATTATCAATAAAATTAAATATATTCATATAAACATTTATTACAATGTGTTGTATAGATAGAAAATGGACAAATAGATTGCACTTTGAATGGAATGCTCCTGAACGAAAAGCTGTCAGATCTCACCAAAGTCTCTTTTGATCGATACAAACAAGATATATCAACTGTTACTTTTTTGCTATGGCACTTTCAACTGCATGTAGTTTTGCACTTGCCACTAATAACATCATCAAATATATGAACAAGTATTTTCTAATTCATGTGTTTTGATTTTATTTTATTTTCACTTGATTTTACAAAAAAGAAAACAAAAAAAAGAGATAACATAGACCAAAAAAACAAAGTAATAGATTTATCGCTCACATTGATTACAATCTAGTTTTTTTTTTAAAATATAGTTATTGATATGATTGTTCTTTTTGTAGCTGGAAATTTTAATAGAGATTGATGCTCTTCTTGTTTTTCATTTCTTTGTAGGGTTCCAAGTAACTGACTATATGCAAGATCATGCATCTGGATTGCAAAGTGTAGAATACTTGTTTGGAGGCATAATCTAAGCAAACATGTTTACAATTCTGAGAATGATAGGAACAACAAATTTAGAGATAATTTGTTTAGTGCAAGCAATCTCTGCTTACATGTTAAACTTTTTCACCTCTATATATTTGTTCTCTTGTTTGGATAAATTTTTCAACGTCATGACCGATGGATTGGATAGTATAGACCACTGTTAGTTGAACCCATCTTACTCTTGCTTATTCTTTGTTAAATGCATAATAAATTTTTTGGATAGTATTGTTGTGTCATGGTTTTTAGCTGCACATGTGATGTATCAGAAGTTGGTTGAAAAACCAACATTATTTGACTTATGTGGTGACACAATTTTCTCATCTTTGTATATTTTTGTTTTGATCAATTAGAATGCAACAAATTGAGCCTTGATTTAACATGTTCTCCTTGTTCAATCTTAATTTAACGCATTGTCCTTATTCAATCTTATTCCTGAACTAGGGGAAGATATGTTAAAATGGTAATGACTAGTATACATTATTTTAACTATGACGTTTCCATAAACAAACTTAGTCTTAAGCATTATCTCTGAATTATATGTGACAGTTCAATATTTATGATTTATTTTTTGTGTATGCCTTTGTACAAATAAATTATTTGCATAGTTTTCAATGTTGTTTTAGGAAAAGAACTTGATTATGAGTGACACTCATGAATTATGTCCTTTTATCTTTGACTATGTTGGATTGACCTTTCTTAATACTTATAGATCTAGCTTTGGATGGCAAGGCTAAACTTGTAAATGGTTCGTATAGATTGAAGTCAATTTTTGATATCATATTTCTAAAAATCTTAGTGTAAATTGTATATCTAATATTGGTTGTTTTATTTCAATTATGATTTTGATCACAGAGAATTTTTTGGTCTTAAGAAATCAAGACAATTTTTGTTTTAGTTTTTTTTAATGTTTCATTCTTGTTCCCATGTACTCCTTGTATAGCTACAAACGAGTGTATGCTAATTTTTTATTATAAAAATAAAAAGATTAACAATAAGTTAAGGCATACATTGAATATAAATAAGCGTGATAAGTTTATTTTTGTTGCATTTATGATTTATGTGAAGCTAACTTCTTTATAGTTACCATGTCGTTTGGCTTGGCTATGAATTGTGTCATGTGACTCAGTTTTATGAATATTGTTTTAGCATTGTATTTCTATTCATCAAAACTATCCAAAATAAACTTGTTATGATCCTTGACTCTCATGTCTTTACCATTGTCACTATTTTTATAAACTCAATACATTAATTCAAACATTGTTTGATAGGTCTAAAATAGCTTGCAATTTTTTTTTAAGATGGCCTATCACTATCTGATTGAATTTATGACATTATTTAAACATTATTGCATTTGAAAGATGGACCAAGAACTTGTCATTCATAGGAAAATGCCTTTTTGTCATTCTATAAATTTTGTGTATTTGGATCTAGCATTACATTCACCATAATCTATGCAATCATTTTAGGGAAGTGAAGTGAAAACACTAACTCTAGTTTGGTGGTTGTGATTTCTTGTTGTGTTTAATTTCTTTTACTAGTTTATATTTTTCAAAGCTAGTGACCTCAAGGAAGGTCCTTTATTTTAGCGTATGGTTGTATCACATAATTGTTAGCATGCTTAAAATATGGAAAATCCCTAGACGGATGGGCTTATACTATGATATTTGAAATCAACAATATCTTTGTATTCAAATCATGGCTAGCATATTTATTATTGTATCATTATATTTACGAAGGAACTTGGGTGTTTGCATTTGTTTTCAAAAGGTTTTGTTGTATGTATAGTATATAAATACATGTTTGTGGGATTGATTGTATTTAGTTTTGATAGTAATTATCTGGTTAACATTAAATTTATAATTTATGAGGATGTGAGAGAGATTATATTAATTTCATTGTGATCATGCATAGATGTTAGAGTGTCTTCAATTGTTTGTTTGATTAATAATTGCTTCCAAAAATATTATAACTCTACATAGATATTGGAAAAATCAAATTACGTGATCATTAAATAAGCAAAGTAAATATCCATGCAATTATTACGTTTAAGTTAGTATTAACATTCTTCTTAGAATTGGAATGGTTTCACAATTAAAAGATGTAAGCTAATTATCTATTTCAATGCAATAGACAAGATTAAAGGTTATGATTGAGATTTGTTGTTGAATGAGGACATGGATGCACTTGAACTAAAAATGTTAATACTTCAGAAATCTATATTTATAATTAATTACATTGATTACGTTATCAATAAAGAAAAAATATGCTATTCTAGTTTAGACTATGAAATTCTTGCATATACTTGGAACATGCATGGCATTAAGATAACAATATGAATAAAAGATAACTAAACAAAAAAAACTAGCTAACATCATTTTAAATAAGATTCCTTGGATTTTTTTGTTAAATTTAAAATATAGTAAAGTTATAGTAATATCGATTGATTCATTAGTGAATTGAACTAATGTGTTTAATTGAAGCTATTTTTTTGGTGTATGTGCCACAAATATACTTCCGTAGACCAAATTTAAACAAAGTTTTATCTGCATAAACATACAGTGAAGAGAATCTAATGAAAATGAAAGTATGATTTCAATGTGAATTCCTACCAGACATTAACACCATCACTTTGTTGTCAAAAACACATAAAAATTGTATGAAAACTTACAGGTAAGTGTAGTAATGATTAATACTTATAAAAAAAAAGGAAAGAGCTTATACAGAAAATACAATAGCTAATCACATCATAATCCTGACAAACATATACTAAAAAAGTGTTGAATTGATCAATGATAACATTATTAATAATTTAAACATGCAAATGAAATGTAATCAAACACATAAAAGAGGATTTTTAAGAAATAGAGCCTATGTTTGTCAAAAATATTTAAAAATTGTTGAAATTATTGATTTGGAACTCTGTCGACCAAACTGTAGAGAGTTTACAAGAGTACTTTCGACAATTTTTTTTGCAGCATTCTAAAAATAAAATATGATTCTTCTATAAATAGACAACGATTAAGACTTATCTCCAACAAGAATAAGAATCCCTATCAAAAAAATAATGACTAAGAGGGGGGGTCATTCAGTCTCTTAAAACTTTCTTTCACATGTATTTTAACATTCCTTGAACCATCAAAGCAATACAAAGATATAACAATACATAAAGAGTCATTCACATGAGAATAATACAAAAAAAACTCATATGAGTGAGAAACCCTCAAGGGAAATAAAACCCACCAATATCTAAAAATGGACTATAGTCCTATAAGTTAAAATATCAAATTTAATGAAGCACCAACTTCACATGGAACACCAACCCCAAACTAGCTACGCACCAACCCGGTTAGGATTTAGCAAGCACCCAGATTTAAGGAGGTACCAACCCCCTATATGACTTAGCACCAACTTATCCACCTAACTTATTTTATCACCTTTATATAACCTTGTTTCTCAACCAACTTATGATGACCATCTCTTCAGCACTTGACACGCGTATCCCTCTCAAACTGCGTTTTAAGCCTCTTCGCTCAACAAGCCCTCTTCTTGACTTGATTCAGTCATCTAACCTTGATATTCATATATAGTAACCCTATTATATCTTAATTATATTTTATCTATACCATTTTTATGGTTTACAAGACCTCCTTCAGCTCTTCAAATTACTATATCCTTTGCTTCAATTCACTAACACTCTAACTCGTCAGTTTGGCCTATTAGGCCTTGTTCTTATACTAGGATCTTGCTCATACACCACTTGGTCAGCCATACACACTTGAACACTTATATTTTCAATAAAATAGGTCTTATTACATTCCAAAAACATTAATCAAACATTAAAATAGTTCGGTCATAGCATATAGGACCAAAACCTCTTTTAGGCCTTAAGGAGACCTAATTCAATTATACCTTAATTAGCACAAGTTACCCTTTGATCTTATTAGAGAACTTTAAAACTTCATAAACATAAGGAAAAATTCATATGTCACTAAAATTTAACCCTTATAATATCATATTATTTCCATGAGAACTTTTATCTCAAACCACCACTCGAAGCACCACATTAGTAATGTTCACAATTAGGCGTGTGCATACCTAGAAAGTTTCTCTTGAACTACTGAAGATAAAATACCAATTATCTAAAAAACCATGGAAATAAAACATATAAAAAAAACCTTAAATACATAAAAACTTCACCAAGTTAATTAGGATTCATTACAAAAGGAAAAAGGACTCAAAAACACTCTTGTGACTTGCTCACTTAGAACTTCTAGTTTTCCTTAAAGATCAGTCATGGTGATTTTGACCTTAAACACCTATATGACCACTATAAAATAATATAAATGCATTTATATTTTCGTATGTGATCATTATAACATTCTTAGATAGAAATATAATATGCTCAAGTGGTAATATTGGTCTTGCAGACCAATCTCATAACCTCGTTGTACACAAACGTCACTGAGCTAGACAAGTCAACTTGTGAGTAACTTTTTGCTATATAAAATGATCTCAAAAACATATATATAACATAAAAAAGTATTATAAGTCTTGAACAATGTATTCATACACTAGGATTCATCCCTATTCCATGATAACACATCCTTAATCATCTTCTCACTTTTTCTTAGGTTTCTCACTGTTTGCACCATTAGGTTTGTTAGTGATAGGTTGTCTTGGATGACCAATTTAGCACACATGATGGATAAAACCTAACTATAAACCACCATATATTTAAAATACAAGTCTCAACCTTATCCATCTAATGATTTGCATATTTTGACTTGGTTAACTCTGATTGCTACAATAAATCTTTCAGAAAATAATATTTTCTTATAAGGTATACTCACACACCTGAGAAACCAATTACACCTGAAGGTTTCTATGAGATTTTGATACAAAATCCAATCACTTAAATAGTCATACCAATCAATTATAATAACTTTAAAATATATTTTTCATATCAAGTCACTATTAGGGTTCTTTGAGGGTTTAAACCATCTCCCATTATTAGCAATCACTCATAAAGTTTATCCACTCATTCCAAAAACTAATGTCTATAAATTTGAGATAATACCCTTCCCCATCTACCATTAATATCTAATTTTCTCATGTAAAGGTTACACATGCCAATGAACACTTGAAAAACCTTTGAGGGTAGACAACTTTTCAACTTGTGCACTCGAGAGACCTCAAAACCAGTTTTCATGACTTATCTTAAAAACCATGACCTCAAATCTTGTGATAATTCTTGAAATAAAATATCATACCTCTTTCCATGATCATATGAGCTCAAACATCTTGAAATCTGATCATGAACCTTCATTAGGCCACACACTCTCTCTTTGCTTTCTAGACCTTGACCTACAAATCACATTAGGCTTTGAAACTGACCTTCATGCCTCTTTCCATGTGATATCTACCTCACTTAAATGCTTAAAAAACATATCACGTGCTTAAACAATGTCAAACATCCTTAATATTCCTTAACGACATATCGTAATGCCTCATTGAGCTAGGCAGGGTCTAGAAGTGGTCTAGTTGCATACTAGGTCTATAGGTCCTACCCCTATAGGCTCACCTTGAAACTCTCCTGAGTGATCTAATGCCTCATATGCATGATAAAATAACCTTACATATCCTCTTATGCCTTTGTTCATCCATATCACTAGGCCACCATGCTCAAACCTTCTCACTAGGACTTCACATGCTATGAATAGTGCCATGACTAGGCTTCTCAAGCACTTGAAACTTGACAACTGGCCTTGAAACACTCCTTGATGATTATATACCTTAATCACATGCCTTAAATTCTACTAAAAAAAAATCATACCTATCAATTATGCTATCAAATAAAACCATTCTTTAATGACTCATGAACACCTTTCTTAAGAACTTTTGACATGAATGACAACATCAATGCCAAATTTCAACAATAGGAACAATGCTAAACAATCTACCCCTTTGTCATTGATGAAAAAACATATTGTATATTTATCATTCTTTTCTACCCATTTTAGTCTTTCTCCCCCTTTGACAAAAATGACCAAGTGATGTCTATAACTCCTTGGATCATACTCTTTGCAACCAAAATACTCAACACATAGAACTATGAGTTTATGAGTCATAATGCAAACATGTTCCCCCTATCTCCATGCATAACTTCTTGGAAACACTCACTTATTCTTTCATCTAATGAGCATGATTATCTCCCTCTAAGTTCTTGGCTTATTTAATGATTGCTAGGGGTAGGAATTACACCCAATTCCTATCTTAGGTGTTCAAAAATTACCTTTGGAAGTGGTTTGGTCAAGATGTCTGCAATCTGATCTTGTATAGAAACATATTTAAGTCTAACACTTTGTTTATTTACATGCTCTCTTATAAAATGATACCTGATGGGAATGTGCTTGGTCCTTTAGTGCATGAGAGGGTTATTTAAGATGCTTATAGTACTTGTATGGTCACAATAGATAGGGATAGGATCATCATACTCCACGTTGTAGTCTTTTAGGGTTTGTCTCATCCATAGGACCTGAGTGTAACATGAATCTATTATAATGTACTTAGACTCACAATTGGATAGCATTATTGATGGTTACTTCTTGATTATATATAAAACTAAGCACCCACCTAAGAATAAAGCTCCTCCACTGGTACTCTTTCTATCATCTATACTTCTTGCCCAGTCTGCATTTGTGTAGGTTGTTAAGTTAAAATCCTTACTTCTTGGATACCATAATCCATATTTCATACTCCCCTTGAGATACTTGAGTGTCATTTTGACTACTTGTAGATGATTCTCCTTTGGATCTATTTGAAACTTTTCTATAAGACCTACTGTTTGCATGATATCATGTCTAGAGGCAGTGGTGTATAACAAACTTCTAATCATTGACCTATATGATGTTTTATTGACCTTTAAAGACTCATCCTCCTTACTCAACTTACACCTTATGATCATGGGTGTACTCACTACCTTGAAATATTCCATGTCAAACTTCTTCAACATCTCTCTTCTGTACTTGGATTGTGAGATGAATATACCTTTTTTAGATTGAGTGATTTGATACCCAAAAAATAATGATAGTTCTCCTAGCATGGACATATCAAACTCTTTCTTCATCACCTTTTCAAATGCCTTGGTCATGTTCTCGTTATTTCCACCAAAGATGATGTCATCCACATAGACAACTACTATCAACTGATGGTCATCTTATGTCTTGATGTATAGATTGCCATATACAAATCCTATTTTGAATCCTTGATCCAACAGATACCTAAGTGTACCAAGCTCTAGGAGCTTTTTTTAGACCATAGAGAGCCTTTTTCAATCTGCAAACATAGTCTTTGTCATCTGATAGTGATAAACCATCATGTCGATCAATGTACACTTACTCTTCTAAATTACCATTCAAAAAGGCATATTTGACATCCATCTTGTATATTTTGAACCCTTTGAATCTTGCATATGTTGAAAATAATATGATGGCCTCCAATCTTGCTACTGGTGTAAAGGTCTCCTCAAAGTCTACCCATTCAACTTGTGAATATCCCTTGCATACCAATATAGCCTTATTCCTGGTGACTTCTCTATCTTCATTCAACTTGTTTCTAAACACCCATTTTGTGTTAATGACATTCTTGTCTTTAGGCCTATGAACTAGTTCCCAAGTCTCATTCTTCTCTATTTGGTATAACTCCTCATTTATAACACCTAGCCAAAACTTATCTTTGCTTACTTCTATAATATTCTTAGGTTCAATCTTGGACAATAGAGAAACATTCTCTTGATTTAGATTACTTACCACTCTTCTCCTTGTTTTCATAGCTGCATTCTTATTGCTAATGATTTGAGATTCAGGGTGATCTCTTTGAATCTATCTTGAGGGTCCTTTTGAGTTCTAACTCTCTTAAACTTCTTATTCTTACTCAACCTCTATAGTATCCTCTTCATTATTGAAGTCTATATTCTCTAAAGTGTCCTTTGACTATGAGTGTGATTTTCTTGTCTCATCAATCTTCACATTGGTGCTTTCCACTATCTTTTGTAGCCTTTTATTATAACATTTATATGTTGAACTCATTGATGAGTATCCTAATAATATACCTTCATTAGATCTGGAATCAAACTTTCCCAAGTCTTTATCATATCTTTTGATGAAATATTTGCTCCCAAACACTCTAAAGTGTTCCACATTGTCAGGTCTGCCCTTCCATATTTCATAAGGAGTCTTGTTGCCATTAGTCCTTATCTATCTTATATTCAAAATGTAGACTACAGTGCTTACTGCCTCTCTCCAATATCCATCAAATAATATAAACTTGTTTAGAATAGTTCTATCCATCTATTGAACTATATTATTCTTCCTTTCCACTAACCAATTCTGTTGAGGTGTCCTAGCTGCTGAGAATTGTCTACTTATTCCATGAACCTCATAGAAATCATCAAACTCATTAGACCAAAAATATCCTCCTCTATCAGATCTTAGGCACTTTATTTTCTCATTCTTATCATTGTCAAAAAGAGATTTGAAATCCTTGAACTTGTGGAGAGCTTTTGACTTTTCTTTCAAGAATGCAACCCAAGTCATTCTTATGTAATCATATATCAGTAACATGAAGTAGCTATCTCCTTAAATGCTTTGAATTCTTGTAGGCCCACAAAGATTAGTGTGTATTAATTCCAAGGGTATTTTAGTAGATTACTCATTGGACTTGAACCTTCTTCTACTCTACTTACCTTGTTGAAAAGCTTTACAAAGTATGTTTGTAGGTTTGGTGATCTTAGGCATGTTCTTCGTAGACTTCTTAGTGTTAATATTGATTATATTATCAAATTTTAATTGAACTAACCTTTTGTGACATAGCCAATTTTCATATATCTTGTTCATGAATCATCTCTCCTTATTGATCTCATTCAAGACATACAGCTTGTTCTCAGTCCTCTTAGCATTGACAATTAGACTTCCTAATTTGGCTCTCCTTATCTCACACCCTCTGCCATGAAAGGTTAGTGTGTGTCTATGATTACACATTTGACTTACACTAAGCAGGGTATGTTTCAAACCTTGCACATACAACACATTTTGTGTCTTTGTCTTCCCATTGTCCAAACTGAAGACACCCTTGCAAACTATATTGGAAATTGTGTTGTCTCCAAACCTCATTATTCCTGCAGCATTTTTTTCAATGAGATGAACTTATTTCTATCTCCTATCATGTGGCTTGAGCAACCACTATCTATACATCATTTCATGCCTTCATATTGAATTTGAAAGGTAGTTTGAGCTAGCATAGGATCCTCTTTGGTCTTTTGTTCCTCTTTGGTAAATAGTCCATCTTAACTCTTGAGCTCATTATGATCAGTCCTAACTTGCTTTAACTTCCATACTAATGTTTGATTCTTCTCATTCATTCTAGGAGCTTCATATGTCTTGTTGAATCTTGAGGTCCTTATAAGTCTATTAGAGCATAATCTTGTAATGTGTCCTATATTATGATAGATGTAGCAAATAATATTTTTGTACTTACCTCTTGACTGATGACTCCTTTTTCCATGGTTCCATGATGACTTATCCTTTATTACATTAGGCTACCTAAATGGTGTTTTCATGTTGGTAATCTTGACTTGTTCTGACTTCTCACGCTCTCTCTCAAACTTGTTCATCTTGTCTATGATTTGTTCATGTTCAACCTTCAAAGAATCTATCTTTGTCTTCAACTAGTCATACTCAACTTCCTTTGACCTAAACTTTGTGTTGACACCTTCTAATTGACTCTTAAGATCCTTTATAGTCCTTTTTTGATGCTTCAAATCATCAAGGGCACTTATAAGCTTAGCTTCAAGGTCTACTTCATCTTCTCCTTCTTCATTATCATTGTAGACTTCTCCATCATACATGTCTTCTTCTTTTTTATCACAAGACATCTTGTGCTTCTTACGATCACATTCAAACTGTTAGACTTGTTTCAAAGGACCAAGCTATAATACCAATTATTGAAAACATAATGACTGAGAGGATGCAGGTGAATCAGTCTCTTAAAACTTTTTTTCACATGTATTTTAACATTCTCGTGAACCATCAAAGCAATACATAAAGAGTAATTCACGTAAGCATAACACAAGAAACACACATATGGGTGGGAAATAATCAAGGGGAAGAAAACCCACTGATATCTACAAATATATTATAGTCTAATAAGTCAAAATATCAAATTTAGAGAAGTACCAACTTCACATGGAGCACCAACCCAACTAACTAAGTACCAACCCAGCTAGGCTTTAACAAGCACCCACATGCAAGGAGGCACCAACCCCCTAGGTGACTCAACCACCCAATTGATTTGATTGCCTTCATATCACCTTTTTTCTCAACTAACTGATAATGACCATCTCTTTAGCTCTTCACACTCTTATACCTCTCAAACTGCCTTCTAGGCCTCTTCACTTAACTAGCCCTCTTCTTGACTTGATTAGGTCGTCTGACCTTGATATTCATTTATAGTACCCATAATATATCTTCATCATAGTTTATATGTACCCTTATTGTGGTCTAAAATACCTCCTTCAACTCTTCAAAGTACTATATCCTTTGCTTTAATTCACAAATACTCTAACTAGTCAATTATGCCTATTGGGCCTTGCTCTTATACTAAGATCTTGCTCATACACCTCTTGGTCAGCCATACATAATTGGCCACTTATATTTTACATAAAATAGGTCTTAATAAATTCCAAAAACATGAATCAAATATTAAAATAGGTCGGTCATAGCACATATGACCAAAACCTCTTTTAGACATTGAGGAGACCTAATTCAATTAGGCCTTCGTTAGTGCATGTTACCCTTTGATCTTCTTGGAGCACTTTAAAAATTCATACACATAGGTAACACTTCATATGTCACTATAATACACCCCTAATAATTTCATCTTATGTACATGAAACCTTTTAGCTCAAACCACCACTTGAAGCACGCCATTAGTAATTTTCACAATTAGGTCTATGCATACTCAGAAAGTTTATCTTGAACAATTGAATATAAAATACCAATTAGCTAAAAAACCATGGAAATAAAACATATAAATAGAAACTAAAATATTTCAAAAACTTGATCAACTGAATTTGACTTCATTAAACAAGGCATAAGGACTGAAAAACACTCCTATAACTTGCTCACTCATAACTGCCAATTTTCGTTAAAGACAAGTCATGGTGATTTTGACCTTCAACACCTATATGACCACTTTCAAAGACTCTTAATGCATGTGTATTATCATATGTGATCATTAAACCATTATTAGGTATAAATATAATATTTTCAAATTTCAATATTGGTCTTGCAGGCCAATCTCATGACCTCATTATACATAGACCTCACTGAGCTAGATAAGTCAATTTGTGAGCAACCTTTTGCTATATACAATGATATCCAAAACTTATATCCAAAATTAACATGTATTACAAGTATTTAATAAAGTATTCATGTAATTATTTTCATTCTTATTCCATGATAACACATCCCTAATCATCTTCTCACTTCTACTTGGGTTTCTCACTGTTTGCACCATTAGGCTTGTTAGCGACATGTTGTCTTAGATGATTGGTTTAGCACACCTAAGGCATATAACATACCTAGAAACCACTATGGACATAAAATACAAGTCTTAAAATTATCTATCCAATTAATTTCATACTTTTACTTGGTCAACTCTGACTGCTACAACAAATCTTTGAGAAATTAGCACTTTCCTATAGGGTCTACTCACACACCTAACAAACCAATAAGGAATTATTAGGTAGACTAGAGTGGGAACTGGAAGTGTCTCTATTAGAGGTAATGGATTCTCATAAAATATATTTACACTTATTATGAAGGGTATGCCCAAAAAAATTAGGAAGACTCTAGGTTATGAGATGGGTAGAGTGGGAGGGAAATCATAAGTGAAAACACTCAAAAGAATCAAGGCCAAGGGAATTTGGGCAAAAGGTGAAGTGAAAAGACTAGGAAATGATAAAAACAGAGTGAAAGTAGTGAGTACAAGAATAGAGAGTCGAAATGAAATAGGAATAAGGGGTAGAAATCAAACAATAGGAGATAGAGGAGTGAGTGGCCAACCCTAAATAGGTGCCTATTGAGTGTCCTGTTTGGGGCTTAGGGTCGAACTGAACTTGATATTAAATCTTAAACACTACAACACTGTTGATTGAGTAAATTACACTTGCACTACCTAACACTATGTAGTCCGATCTCATGGTTGTTGAGGCTTGGTGAAATCCATTTCTAGACTAGACAGGGTTGAGGTGCCAAAAATATGTAAGGGAGGTAGAGGCGGAGGCGAACCTTAATGAACTGAGGTTGTTGTTGGAAGTGGATATTGAGAAACTAGGGTTATCATTAGAAGCAAGACTAGAAAATAAAATGGAGGAGATGAATAGGTAGCTTCAGGAGGAGAATATGGCATGGCATCCTTCAAGATCCCACATGAGATAACCAGAGTGGCATATGGAGGAGGTACAGATAGAGCTTGAGAAACTGGAACTACTGATGGAAGCAAAACTTGAGAAATTAGGGTTAATGTTAAAAGTAGAGATTGAAAAATAACTGGGGGAGGTGGAGGTACAACTTGAGGAATAGAAGGTGGTGGGACACACTTCAAGATTCTCCATGCAATGATTGGAGTAGTTGTAATTAACTCCTCTGTGGGCCAAGCAGGAACTAGAATAGTTGCAAAGGGACCTACCTAAGCTTTTTTCTCTTTGTTATTTCTCCTGGATTCTATCCATGGTTTCACTTCCTAGTCATTGATAGCATTCAAGTAAATATCATCCTTATCCTCATCTTAATGGCAATATTTAATGTTGAGTTGAGATCCATATTGTGACAAGTGAGCCTGAATCACCCTTTTAGGTTCTTATTATTGAAGCTTGCATTTTATCATAGCGAAGGAATCTTGATCCATTGCCATATTTTATATTGAGAGAAATGTCCTATAAATGTGCCATCATATCATGATGGGGACTAAAGGGCATGCCTTCTATTAATGAGCTATGCAGTGGTTGAGAATTCCATTCACCAGTTGATAGGTGATCTCTTACTCTATCAGGTGGTCAGACACATAGTATGGCAAATATAAGGGTTCATGCAAGAAGTGCATAACTCATATCACTGTCTCCTTTTTATATACCTAGTGGTCACTTATGGTTGTGATAGACTCTCGTATTGCATTTGAAATTTGGGGCATGGGAGCTTCATTCATTACCTAGTACACTACCAGGTAAAAATGTTCACAGACCTCCTAGACATATTGGTGGAAATGGTAACCATAGAGCTTAAAGAACACAACATGGATAGTTCGGCCTCTAAGAATCTATGAAAGAAAGATTAAAGGGTTGAATGAGAGCATTTCACATATAACATCGAGCACATAACCCATCATGTAGAAATCAACCCCATTCCAAGAGTCTATAATAGCCTGGACCAAGTTTAAGTTGATCAATCCTCCAAGGTCTGGGATGTCAGAGCAAATCATAATCATGTACAATAGGGGAAGCCATATCTCATTAACATGCATAAATTACAACTCTTTGAACATTTGGTATATAAGGATCATGCCTACTTGTATCTCTTCTCAAAAACTGTGTATTATGTTAGCATTGATCTTTTCTTTGTTGACCCACTTGGAGTCTAGGTTATCAACCTAGTCTTGGAGAACAATATAGATCTAGTTATCATACATATAGGTTGATATTTTTAGTGCATCATGTGAAAACAAGAAGTTTGACAGGTAGTAGTATGTCTTGAAGGCATTTACAGATATGTCAAAAATATGCTGCCAAGAATTAGGTGAATAGACCCAATCATTAACACCATCATGTACTCAGATGCCCTTATGAAGAATGTCTCCCATCAATTCAGTGTAGGGAAAGGTCTCTAGTCTAGCTATGGATCTATGGAGTCCATATTTTTTATAGGACCAAAGGGCATCATCATATTCAGCCTCCTAGTCATCGACAACACCAAAGTCCCTGGGGTCCTGCTCGATTGCTTTATATATTTCATTGTAATGCTTGAATCTAGTTAAACTAGCAAGGAAAGTGGTGTACCAATATTAAGTACTTAGCTTTGTGTTAGAAGATGTACCAACCATTGAAATGGAATAGAAAAGGAATTGGGAAGCTTTTGGATGTTGAAGGCATGCGATACAAAAGTTGTTTGTCAATTTCAAAAGAAAAAATACAAAATTTCTTCTAAGTTGGTAATGACAATAGTTAATGAGCTTCCTTTAGGCTTTAAAATTTTGTGCATGCATGTCCATGCATTGATGTCATTTTCCAGCTTGCTTGCCATGAATTTGAAATTTGAGTTGATGGCGAGATTTTTTCCTTTTAATTCTAAATCTAGAATTGAATTTGGAGAGCATGATCCTCCGTTGCCAAATGGATATAGCATTGGTGATGGTATGTTTTCCCAATCTATCCAATCTAGACCAACTTTCCATTCCTTTGATGATGAGCATGTGGCAAACACATTGTCATGTACCTTGGAGTTTCTTTGGCTAGTCCCCATTTTCAGATATGTGTCATTGTTTTACAAAAAAATTATTAACGATCACCATCTAAGCATAATTTCACATTCCATGCCTTTATCTTTAATAAGATGACGTGTCACCTGGGGACACATGCCACACTCTGATTGGTCTTGTTTAACAACTCATACTCTATTATGAGCTTTCCAAGTCACAAGTGGCAACTGGTTCATCTTTGCATTATGTGATGCAACAACTTTTCCTTGAGTTGGGCTTTCCTAGGTTTTGACTGTTCTGACATGTTTGAGAGACTTGCCTTTCTCCCTCATGAAAGCATGCCAAACATGCGATCACACACCTTGAAGTTGACTTAGCTAAACCCCACTTTCACACACGTGACATTGGTCTATTAAATTTTAATTGGCAGTCACCATCTGAGCGTGGATTTGCACTCCATGTCTTTATTCTGACCAGGATGATGTGTTTCTTATGGACACATACCACATCATAATCGGTTTAGCTTAACATATCCAACTTTATTCTAAGCTTTTCAAGTTACATGTGCTAATCAGTTCACCTTTGCGTTGTGTGACATGATAACTTCCCATCCAATTAGGCTTTCCCAGCCTCTGACATCTTTGATAGGCTCTAGAGACTCACCTTTATTGCTTGAGAGCATGTAGCAGGCACACAATCACATACATTTAAGTTGCAACAAATAGTCCCTATTTTTTGACACATATCATCTGCCTATTGGATTTTATTATATGGTCCCCATCTAAGTAAGGTCTTGCATTCAATGTTTTTGTCCTGAATAGGATGATGTGTCACTTGGGAACACATGTCATGCCCCGATTGGTTCTTGTTGACAACTCCCAATTTATTATATATTTTCAAGCCACAAGCCATAACTAGTTCATCTTTGCATTACATGACATGATAGTTTTTCATCCAGATGGGTTCTCACATCTCTAATAGGTCTACGAGACTCACCACTAAGCCTACTTTACCAGTCTTTGACATCTCTAACACATCTTCTGTACTTCCCTCTATGACTCTGAATGACATGGCAAGATCCATTACATCAAGCTTTCTTGAGATCTAAAAACTCTGACAGGTTTGAGTGAGCAACCTTTCTAATTCTAAATAATGTGACAATATGGCATTGGCTTGGGTTCTCCTAGCATATGATATCTATGACAAGTTTGGGGAACTGCTCTGACTGGTTTTGAATCTTGTGATGATCTCCCATTGGATCAAGATTTCTCGAGCCCTAACATCTATAACAAATCTAGGAAACTAGATTCTCTGACCCCTGATGATGTGTTAATTTCCCATTAGATGGTGCTCTCCTGGGCTCTGACATTTATGGCAAGTTTGGGAGACTAATAGTTCTAACTTAGATTGATAATGTTTGTGCCTACTTAGACTAACATGAAAAGTGGTGTCTCGGTACTCATGATATGTGGCATGCACGTGACCACATATCTTTGAATTTTGTGTGATAGTCTCTATTATGTGACATGTGTTATCGATAAATTGTTTTTTATTAACAATCACTATCTAAACATGGCTTCACACTCCATACCTTTATTCTGAACATGATGATGTGTCACCTAATAACATGGGTCACACCTCTATTGATTGTGGTTAACTGCTTGTACTTTATTCTAAGCATTATGAGTTACAATAAACAGCCATTTTACCTTTGCATTATATGATGTGGCAATTGAGATAAGCTCTCCCAAGCTTTGACAGGTTTGAGAGACTTATTTTTTTGATTAGAAATAATGTGTTAATCTCCCATTGAGTTCAGTTTCCTAATTTTTGATACCTCTAACAGATCTTAGTCATTGCCATTTTGACAGCGAATGTTGGGGCCAATGCTCGTTGCAATGGGCTCTCTGGGGCTCTGACATCTCTAGCAAGTGGAAGGAGTCACCTTTCTAGCTCCAAATGACATGGTGATCTATGATTGACATGGCTTCAATAGACCTTTGACATCTTTGAATGGTATGTAGAGTTACCTTTTTGACTCTGAATGATGGGGCAAGTTTCAATTGCACTGATCTCTTTCGGGCTATAACATCCATGGCAAGTATGGGGAACTAGCCTCTTTGACTTTGAATAACATGGTGTGCCACTATTGGGTTATGCTTTCTTGAGCTCTGACATTTCTGATGGGTACATGAGACTATCCTTTCTTATTCTGAATGACATGGCAAGTACCTTTTGGGTTGGGATTTGCCAGATTCACAAGACGATGGACTAATAATGATAAAAAAGAAAACCATTCATTAAAGCTTATTTGTTTGCCATAGGTCACTCAATTTTGACACATAGGATGATGAGTTTCTTGCTATGGGAAAAAAAATGGATCCATGAAACATTTTATGATGAAAATCAATTTGCAATGTTACGATATGATATGCTAAAAATAAACAAATAGTACTTGGTGTTTTGTTTGAAAAGTTTAAAATGTTTGTTACTACTTCAAAAAAATCGAAGTCATGTTTATTTTGAAGTTTCTAGCAGATGTCATGGCATAAATGACACAATAGATATTCTTGTACAATCACAATAACTATTTTGAGTCTTTTTTATTGATTTAATTTCTAAAATTTAACAATTGTTAATGACTTGTACAAAAATTGATTAGCCCACTCTATTCATTGTTGCAAAGTTTACATATTTTTTTATCATTTATATTTTTTTGTTATGGGTTTGACTTGTTTATGGCTATTTATATTTTTCCTATTGCAACATATAAATTTACAGTTACATTTTTTTAAAACAACACTTATGTTTATAGGGCACACAAAGTCTATTTTTTAAAGTGGTTAAAATGTGTTCGACCCAATTTTTTTCACTGTATGGATCTACACACCAAAAAAAAAAGACAATGACCACTTGGATTTACATATTGGCATTAGTGATCATTAATGGACCTTGTCTAGGCTTTTAAGGCTTGTGCACACATTTTTTTGCATTAATGTCATTTGACAACTCACTTGAGTCAAATTTGAAAATTTGAGTGGGGGTTGGGATTTTATCTTTTTATTTCCAAATCCAGAATTAAATTCATAGCCTATGGTCCAGTGCTGCCAAACGGATCTAACAATGGTGATATGATATTTTTTTAAACTATCCAATCGGGTCTAGTTTCCCATTCTTCTAACAACAAGCATGTGGTAAGCATGTAGCAACATCCCTTAGAGTTTTTCGTAACTAGCTCATGCTTACTAACATGTGTCACCCCTCTTTCTTTTTTTTAATTGGTAGTCATCATTTAAGTTTTATTTTGTATTCTACGGTTTTATGCTTTGCATGATGATGTGCCACCTAAGGGACTAGTGGTGCATCCCGATCCATTCTGGTTAACTAGTGACACTTCATTTTCAGCTTCTCAAGTCACAAGCAGTGACTAATTCATTTTGCATTACATGACACCGTAGTTTCCCATTGGGCCTAGTTCTCCTAGCTTTTGATATCTCTAACAAATCAAGAGATCTTACTTTTTTAGCTTTGGATGGTCCATCGATCTTCCATTCATCTGAGTTTTATCGAGTGCTCGTATCTCTACCAGGTCTAGGAGACTGTTCTTTGACACTGAATGATGTGATGAGTCCCCATTGGGTGGTAGTTTCCTGGGCTTTGACATACTTGATAACATCTTGGAACTCATTTTTCTGACTCTAGATGATGTCGTGATCTCTAATTGGGCCTAGCTCTATTAGGATCTGACTTATGTGTCAGTTCTGAGAGACTACCCTCTTTAACTCTAGATAGCATAGCAAATTTGTTCAAATTTAATCCATGCCATGAAAACCCTTTGTCAGAGCATTAAGCACTAATAAATGAGCATTAAGTAAATTCATTATTTTGAAATCTACCAAATCCAATAAAAAACTATCATCGCATATGTCATGAATGTCATCGCACATGTTGCAATAACATAACTTAAAAGATATATAAGTTTTTTAATGCTTTGGTAAATATTGAAATTGACCAATCAATATATATTTTCATTGATAATCATAGTTATGCTTCATTAACGACATCGGGGATTAATATTAGCAATCAATTTCATTTTTTCTCTTTATTTACCTTCGTTGCCATTATATTTTGGCTATGATTCATTATTGTTTATTTATTTCCTTCTTGGCATTTTTTTCCCATAAGGTGGCTTTAAACTCTTTGTTTTTGTCATATGGTTCTACTCAAATTTCAATGAAGCCCGCTATGTAAGAAGCTTTAGCTCATCCTTTTTTTCTATGCTCCTGCCAAAAAACACAAATGGATTTCATTGGTAGAGTCTCACACTGTCGTCTGTACAACATCTTCGGGATTCCTTCCAAGCAAGTTTTTAATGTTATCCTTTCTATCATCAATGAAGAATTTCTCTCTGCCACTAACATGATGAAAGTTAGTTTTGTGGTTGCTTCTATGTTTGCTACCAACATAATGTTCGTTCTCTTTGACAAGGAGAAGGTAACATCCTTAGTTGAATTCTTTGTTAATCCAATCTTCAAGGTCAGTTTGGATGAAGCTATATCAACCCTTAATGATAATCAGGGAGATCCTCTACCATTCTTTGGTAGAGATAATTTTGGGTTCATGCCAATGGCCATGTTTAGGAACCTAGAGAAGAGATTCTCTCTTTTTCATGATTATATCTAGTCCCTAGTTTCTGAAATGAAATTAGATAGGTTATCATGTTCTTTGTTTCTCTCACCACTTGTAAATAGTGCTTTGTTACCTCTGTCTACTATGGAATGCCTACATGTTATTCACCACTTGTAAATAGTGCTTTGTTACCTCTGTCTACTATGGAATGCCTACATGTTATTCACCACTCACGCCAAAGAATTTAATCACTCATATTATTGTCTAGGCTTATGTTCTGTGGCATTTCTCCTTCTCTTCCATGGCTAGTTAGACAAGCTTTGACAACAGTTATGATGGCTTCGGGTGAACATTTGATTGTAGACAAATATAAGTCTAAGCAGTTGGACATTCCATCTGCCTTAGAGGTTCATGGTTCCAATATGGCAGTTGTTGACTCGACCTATGGCAAGCATTCTTTGCTGGTTGGTGATTATTCTAGGCCTGTCTCTACTTTCAAGTTTATTGAAATCATACCAATTGATTAGATTTGTGAATGAACCCCCCCTATTTTTTTGATCTGATAATGTTTTTATCTTTTTTTGTCCTCTGCTAATATATTCTAAGTTTTTTTTGTTATTTGACCTATTATATGCTAAGGAAATGAAAATATTTTGGTCAATTTTTTTTTCTATATTCGTGTTTTTAAAAGAATTACATCAAATTTTATGACGTGCTTAATATGTAGGCATCATATTTATTTTTATTGTAGTTATAATGGTTGGTGTTTTTTATTTATAACTAATGTACTAAGTGAATGGATACAGTTATGTCTACAAACGATTTATGTATGAATATATTTTTTTGTTTTTTTATCAGGAACATGTCCCATAAACCCACTACTTATTAAAAAAAAAGTTGGGGGGAGGTCTAAATGTTGTCAAATATTGTAACTACTTAAACACTTGTACCTACAACCTTTACATAATAATTTAGATGATAATATCCTTTTTAGACAATACCTCTTTTTGTGAGGCTATCATAATCAAAGCCATTTCACAACTAGATACTTTCTCGACTAGACGCATGTACTAAAGCTGCTTAATGGTTATTGTTTCTATTTCTTTAAATCTTTTGTATTCGCTCTTTCTTTTTATGGCTTCCTTATTGTCTTTTATTTTTATGTACAATTCAAAGGATAATTTGGGTGGCTCTGGCATTGTGATATTTGAACTTAAAGCCAAACATACAACTCTATTAACTAGGTTTTATTGTACCATATTTCAGTATATATATCCATTTCAAATTATAACAATCCCTTAAATAATGTAAGGGAAGTCTTACAACATCATGTAGATGGTGATAATTCATTCAAGATTTCATTATTTGTTGGACATTATTTTAATCTTGAAATTTATGACATTTCAGATCCTAACCAATGAATCTCGAGACTTGGACTATAACTTTATCCTACAATATGAACAAACCACTTTTCGTAATGGTTAGATGAGGAGGAACCAAAGGTGGAGGAACCAAAGGTTCAACATTTTATAGTGTGATTTATTTATACCCTAGCATAAGGAAATTGTTTTAACTACTCCAAGGTTATAAGATAATTTATCCATTGTGGTAATTGGGTGTGATAGCTTCATTGGGTCTTCCTAATGCATCATTCAAGACCTTGCCATTTAACTTTAAATTTATTTTATAATTCAAGGACCTATTGAATGTTTGACCCAAAACCCCATCTAAGCAAACAAAATTCTCTAGTCACTATATATGGTCATAAGACCACACATGATTTATTTACACCTCAGAATATGACATAATTTTTAGATATATCTTCTTACTCATATGTTTTAGGAGGATTCTCTACTATGAAAACATAATTTGATAAGTTTATTGGGGTCATGTTGGCCATTTTTGGCCCACATATCAAAAATTTCCCAAGTGTGAGAAGGTGGACATTCAAGCAAAAGTGGCAAGTTCAGACAACCTTGAGTTCTCCAAAGAAGAAGTCTTCAGGCTTTCGAAGTCGTAAGACTTTGGGTTTCTGAGGACATAGTGCAAATCGGGTTTCCAACGGTGTTTGACTTCTAAATGTTTTATAAGTAGAAGTAATTTGGGTTTACGAACCCAAATTACTCATGGACAGTGTATTTCGGGTTCTCCAAAGAACACTACTTAATTGCTTCATAAGTTGTGAGCAGTTAGAAGCTTGAAATAAGTAAAGGGGCTTGACAAACTCAATTTGGTTTCGAAAAATAGTGCTTATTAGGTTCTTTAAGGGACAAGTCTTCTCCAAAGAATACTCCAAGGGTCATTGATAAATCCAAAGGGCATTTCCTTCTCCAAGTGGACAGTTGCAAGTTTACCGAAGGCTCTTTTGAGTTTCGGGAGGACCATTTCAAATTTTCTGAAGGGTATATTTCCCTTCAAAAAAGACCATTTGTAGAAGCCCGAAGGGTCCCTTACCTTTCGAGAGAGCCCTTACAAAATCCCACATAAAATAATTTTGAAGGTAAGGAACAAAAAAACAAAAGTTCGAAGGGTATGTTACCCTTTGGAAGAACCATTTCAAAATTATCGAAGGGTGTCTTTCCCTTCGAGAGGATCATTTTCAAACACCGAAGGGCACTTTTCTTGATGAGAGGATCATTTGCAAAAGTTCAAAGGGACATACAGGAAAATTGAAGGGTCTCTCACCCTTCGGGAAAGTCTATTTTTAAAAATATGAAAGGCAAATTCTGAAGGAAGAGAGCAAGAAGGAAGCTTCAGACAAAAAGTCCAAAGGAATTCCTTCGAACAAATTGTCCCAAGGAATTCCTTCGAGAGATTTGCCCGAGACAAATAAATCCCAAAGAATAAAGGAGCCCGCAGACAGATGCCGAAGTTAGAGAGATCAAAAAGCCCGAGTTACTCTGCATAGAGTAAATCGAGATTCTTCAATGACTTAGCTTGAAAAGCTTTATAAGTCAAGTAGCTTTGATGACCCAAATTACACAACAAAGAGTAGATCGGGTTTTCAATAATGCTTGATTTAATAAGCTCGATCTAATGGCATTTTCTAATGATCGACAGTGCACGGGAGTCATGATCGAACAAATGAAAGGCTACCAAGTGGCACAAAGGCATCCATAACGCATGTCAAGCATCCAAGGTAGCTTCCAACGACCAATCAGTATAAAGGGGAGTCCAAACGGTTGGTAGCTGGGAATCTATGAAGGTTCTCATCCTTCAATATGACTCACTCCTGACAAATGATCTTCCAACATAAAAGCGACATGGTTCGGCCAAAATTTTCAACACATGGTGACTTGCGTCCCTTTTCAATAGGACATGTAAAGGGGAAGGTCGCCATACCATCTTTAATACAAAGATCAATACAGTTAGGGTACTTTACCAAGAAAGGTTAAACACTCCTTGGAACCAAACTCTCCAGTTAACAAACAGACCTAATGATCCAAACACTCATGGTCAGAGTATAAAGGAAACAGGGGACCCTTTCTCATTATTACACCTATTATATCTCACTTGACACTCAAATCACAAAGTCCTTATTAAAATGCTATCAAAACGAAGGGAAAATTAATATTTGTGAACGCAAAGCAATACAAGGGGATAATAAGACGCAGACAAATCCATAAATAGTGGCAAAAACATAGTAAAAAACTTATTAAGATTTTACCCAAGATAGATGGAAACACTGCGAACATCGTGATCAAAATGAATCACTCGAAACGAGAACCTATAGGACTAATTGAAGACAATAGGAAAGAGATTGAGAATCAGCTACGCCACAAAGAACTTGAAGCAAACCAAGGTAAAACAGATACTGTTCCAATAAGCAAATACAGAAGGGAAGATGGATCACAAGACCATGTAGGACCGTACAGCCCTACGACTACACCGCTGACATGGTCATCAGAACTGTATGTTAACGAGCTTATGAACTTCAAACAAAGGCTGGAGAAGATAGAAGAGAAAGGGCGATATGAAAGCACTAAAATTAAATAAATTTTGGAAACTAGCTCGAACCTTGAAAGAGAAAACAAGTTGCTCAAAGAGCAAGTTTTAACTCTGCAAAGCAACATGATAAGGGGTCAACAGGAGCTAGTCTATCTAAAACTGGAGCTATAGAAAACAAAATCAACAAAAAGTATATCAGAAACAGGGATAAAAAGTGACATTTCACAACTAGAAAAGATCCAAACAACAATGGCAAGCATGGAACTAAGGGAAAATAAGCTACGACATCAATTAGAAGAAACAAAATCCTAGGCTCAGGTTGTCAGAGAACCAATTCATGAGCAAAAAGAAACCATCGAGAAACAAATCAAGAGACACATAAAAGAAGAAAAAGACAAACAGGACAAGGAGGTTAATATTATCATCAAAGGTTTGAGGGATTTTGGCGAGAAAGAAAGAACTGACATCTTAGCAAGAGATTTTTTAAAAGAAGAATTGAAATGGACGGGTGTTATCAAGCAGGCAAACAGGATTGGAAAGAAAATAGAAGAAAGAAGGAATAGGCACGTAAGAGTTATCTTGAGAAACATAGAGGATAAGAGCACAATCTTAAAGAATAGGAGGCTACTCAGAGGCACCCACATTTTTCTTAATGAGGACTTAACATTCGCACAACAAGAAGAATGAAGAAAGAAGTGGGAAAAAGTGAAAAAAGCAAGAGAGGATGGAAAATGGGCATGGCTAAAAAATGGAAAAGCTCAAATCAGCGAGCGTTCTTTCCACAAAAAATAGGAATTCGGGGCCCCACGAGAATCTCTGCATATGATAAGTTGGAATTGCAGAGGATACCCTTGGAGAAGAGGACCGGGGTTGGGGCCCATAGCAGAAGCGAAAGACATTATTATTTTAACCGAAACACGAGCATGATGGATGCAAAGTCCCAGACTTTGTAGGGTACAAGAAAATCTCGGTATGGAACGAAGGAACGGAGACAAGAAAGGGTCATGGGGGGGTCACCGTGCTTATAAAAGAAGTGTGGGCTGAAACAATGAAAATAGAGAAAGAGGATCCCAATAAACAATACATTTGGCTGAAAATATAGACAATAAGGACATAATCAGGTTGGCTGCTTGTTACTTTGCCCCGAAAGGGTCAACGTTCTATAAAAAGAGAAACTTGGATAGGGAAGACCCGTATGTAGTGTTAAAGAAAGATATCTCTATTTTTAGCACATCAGGGGAAATTGTTTTAATAGGAGACTTCAATGCTAGAACGACCAACAATCAATATCTTCAAATGGAAGGAGAAGATAGAGAGAATAACAATCCCTTATGGCCAAAAGAGGGTGGGGACCAACTTTCGAAAAGAATGTCACAAGATGGAAAAGGCAATGTGACACACTTCGATGCCGAACTTTTGGGACTTTGTAGTTTGTATGACGTGGTTATATGTAACGGGATAAGAGCTTGGCCAAGATCTGGAGGTATTACATGCAAAACCTACAATGGTGAAAGTGTGGTTGATTATGTCATCTGCTCTAAAAATTCGACTGCTAGGTTGCTGGAATTTGTTATAGGGGAATGCCCTATGGAGATGAAATCTGACCATATGCCCCTCTTGGTTAAGTTTGGATTTCTCACAAACAAGCAAAGTGAAAGGAAAGCTCAACACAAGGTTAGGACAACTAATCCACATGGTAAAATCATTTTGAATTAAAAAAACCATTAACTCTTTACTACTGCCCTTGGGCAACACATTGAGATGACCAAAAACAAAGTTGGGCTTAAGGAAAACAATATCACGAGGAATGACATTGACAACAGTTTGTTGGTCCCTTTGATCCACAAGGCTCTAAATGTTTGCAAGAAATCCAAGCCTTGGAAAGGAGTCTCTAACACATTCTCGGCCAACCCCTGGTATGATGAAGAGTGCAAAGCAACAAAAAGATCATACAAAGAGAGCGAGCCAAACAAAGAAAACAAGAAAAATATGTGAAATTGTTAAAAAGCCAAGAAAGAAAAATTTGTTATACTAAGAAGAAAGGAGCTAATAGAGTTAGGTAAGCACAATCCCAAAGGTTTTTGGAGGGAGATACAACAAGAGAAGAAACATACAGACAATAATATCACAGAATCTCAATGGTTAGAGTATGCAAAGCTGCTTTATGAGCGTGAACATGAGGAAACTCTCCCTCCCAGTGTTAGCAAGTCAATCGAGCTCTTCTCGGATGAGGAGATCAAACAGGGTATAAAGAAATTAACAAATGGTAAAGCACAAGACATTGACGGGCTGCAAGCTGAATTCTTAAGGTGGGGCATTGAACACCTTGCTCCGCACATCAAAAGAGTTTTTAATGAAGTCACTCAATGGGGATTTCCAGTGGAGTGGACGACTAGTGTCGTTATCCCTCTCTTCAAGAGTGGGGATATCAATAATCCCTCTAACTATCGTACTATCATGGTCAACCCTCTTCTTAGAAAGTTATTTGGGAGCTTGCTCGAACATAGAATTAGCAGTTGGGCAGAAAAAGAAGGGAAAAGAGCAGAGGGACAAGCTGGTTTTAGACCAAAGCACTCTACCATTGATCACTGTATTACTCTTAGGCATTTGATTGAAAAAGCTTGGAACACCCAAGGTGGGGAAGCTTACTGTTGTTTTGTGGATTTAAAAAAAGCTTTTGACACAATACCCAGAGATAAAATGTGGAAAAGAATGGAAGAACTAGGGGTTCCCGATGATTTTAGGGCAGCTATCCACAAACTCTATGAGTGTGTTAAAGCAAAAATTAGAACTAGAGAAGGCATGTCTGAATGCTTTGGCAACAACATCGGGGTCAAGCAGGGGTGCCCACTCTCCCCCACTTTGTTTGGTCTTTACATTGACAAACTTGAGGAATGGATAAATAAAACTGAAGGAGGTGGCATTCAGTTGACCAGTCTTGTTGTAAAGCTACTTTTATATGCAGATGATCTTATTCTTATAGCAAACACTACCCATGGTTTGAGGGATCATTTGAAGGCTTTAGAGCTATTTTGCGAAGATGTCGGGATGCAAGTGAACATTAGCAAGACTAAAGTCATGATCTTCTCTTTAAAAAGGAAACAACAACAAACTAATTTTATGTTCGAAGGTAGCCCGTTGGAAATCATCGAAGAATACAAATATCTTGGTATTGTTTTTCATAACAGGCTCAGTTGGGAAACTTGCAGGGCGAAAAGGATTCAAGGAGGTTGGAGAGCTTCTTACCTTCTCCATAACAGATGCAGGGAAGCGAAACTTTGGGACTAGAAAACCAAGAAAACCCTTTTTGGTTTACTGGTCGCACCGGTTGTCCTCTACGGTTGTGAGGTTTGGGGAAGCAACATGTCAAATCACAGATGGAGACAGTTGGAAAGAATTCAAAAACATCTTATCGCCAGTAGTCTTAAAGTTAAAGCAACTGTTCCATATGAGATCCTCTTGGCGGAAGCTGGTACTTTCCCAATGGAAGTTGTGGCGATTTCACGGGTACTAAGCTACATAAAAAAGGTTGAAAACATGGGGAATCACCGGTGGCCCAAAATGGTGGTGAACGAGGTGCTAGATCGGAGGAAGAAGACGTGGATGAAGCAAAACATCAAGTGGCTGGGAAAATGGGACATTAAGTTACATGAGTGCCCTAACTCGAAAGAGGAAATAAATAAGTTTGTGTTAGAAAAATTCAGGATTGCCATGTGGACAAATCAGATTGGATGTAAAAAAAGGCATTATATCAAAGAGTTCAATCCCACTTGGGAGTAGCGGGATAAAGCATACCTAAGTGCCGAACTTAAAGGTAATGCTAAGATCCTAATGGCACAATTGAGGACTGGTTCACACCATCTTAGGTGTGAAACTGGAAGATGGACGGTTCCCAAGGAAAGATGGGAAGATAGGACTTGCATTTTTTACAACGATAGAGTGGTTGAAACTGAACGACACTTCATTAGGGAGTGCGATGCGTACAAGGATATTCGTATGCAGTAGGATAACAACGTGAATGTGGGCAATTTTAGTGAATTATTTGAGGAGGAGAGGCTACACAACACGACTTGGCTGTTGGTAAAGATTCGTAGGAGGCGAGATGACTTCGAAACGAATATGAAAAATCTCTAATGGTCTTGACACTTAGTCCCATAAACTATTTGATCTCGTGGACGTTATTAAAACTCATTTCATTTCATTTTCTATTCATAACCTAATCAACACCATTAAATATTTCAGCTGGGTACAAATCTCCCAATAGAGGGTCCCTTAAGACATGAATCCCCACTAAAACTATAATAACCAAATGTGGGATAACAATGAAGTGTAATTTTCCAGACATCCCCACAAACTAGATTATTTTAGTCGTCTCCTGCATGGGAACCGGACTGTTTTAAACTCTGGAACGTGGAATATTTGAATGCCTCCGACAGTCAGGCGAGGATTTTGAGTGAATTGAATTGAAATGGGGCCGAAAAGATTAGCAAAGGAGTGTGCAGGAAAGGGCATGGGAGGAGCATGCACAGGCCCTGCCAACATACGCTGTGGACTTTGCGGAGCTCTTAATTATTGCTCTCCCTTTCACCAGGTGCACCCAACATCTCAATTATAAACAAACCCCTGTTAATGAAACTTCTTTTTGTGTTGATATATAATTCTAAAGATCGGTCAAAGCTCATCTGCCCATGAGTAACCTCACAAATATCTCTTTCACACCAGTAACCTAACAAATATCTGCCCATGAGTAATTTTACAAATGTATGTTTTCTTGATGCAATTAAAGTCTGTCCCGCACTCATTGAATCTGCTGTTATTGTTTTGCATCCTTTCATTGTTTAAACTCTGACATTAGGCTTCTTTATCCTGTCCTGTTCTGTTTTACTCCAAATATTGCAAACTCTGCATATCTTTTTTCTATGCTGTATGCTATGTATCATTCTATCCAGATGCCTGCACACGAGGGAAGAACATAAAACAAGAAGTTCAACCTCACCAATAGTAAAAGCCAAACAGGACTAGATGCAGACCATCACCAATCCACATTCGAAAATTGGATGCTTCTTAACATTCACTGCCACGGGGCATCACTAATTTAGGACTTCGACCAACTCGTCTCCACCATATAGCCTCTACATTAGCAATTAATATATATTAGAGCACAAATATCTGATTCCATCTCTCCTCAATTTCTTTATGATAAGAAATCCATGGCCCTATAATGACCTCAGATTGAGGCTTTTTTAACCAGTGGTCCATGAGTAACCTCAATTGAGTGCCAACAATAAATACCCCACGAGTAATCTCAGCCGAACCTTAGTGATCAACAGTCCATGAGTAACCTCAACTGAGTCTTAATGATCAATGGCCTATGAGTAACCTCAACTGAAATAAACACCCCATGAGTAACCCCAACTAAAATAAACACCCCACGAGATGCTCCTGCATTAGACATTCCATGTAAGAGTTTGTGAACATAGTGCTCACAAACAAGACTAGATGGTAGAACCATCCACTTGACTTGAAAAGTAAGGGCACCGACACCCTTCCACCATGTGAGGTACCTCCAAAGCTTTATCTTCAATTTCCCTTTCCTTCCACATGCTGGACCATAGACTGCCCCCCTCCACCAATCAACTCTCTTTATCCTTATACATCCTCTTGTGGGATTTCCTCACAACTATCCGTCCATGTCTACCGAGTGTCTTCTACACCATTCTCCACTTGTTCACTCAATGCTTCCATTTCTTGGTCCTTCTTGGACACCACTACAAGACCATAGTCTTCAAGAGCTTCTCCCTCTCTCTTCACTCTCTATATCTCTCAAGGCAATCTTCAGTTGCTCACAAGGCAACTCTTCTTCTGCAAGTTACTCTTCCATCAACACTTCTTCCTCGTGTGCTTCTAAGGATTCTAGAAACACTTCTATCAATTTCTCAGTTTCCATACTTTCTTCATTATGTGCAACAAATTCAGCATACAAGACATTATGGGAATCAAACATTCCCTCAATCATCCTCATCTCTTCTTCAAGTAGGAGATGATCTTCTACTCCTCCTTTGTCAATTATGGGACCTTCAGGAACTACCATCTTAGCTGCCACATCTACTTTTGTTACAATCTCCTCATCTTCTTCCAACGGAAGATCTTCTGCTTCTTCATCACTCAACACTCCCTCAAAATCCATATCATGTGCATTCACTTGCACTTCAGTCATCTCCACCTTCATGCCCTCTTAAAGACATGCTTTCTGCTGCTCCTCCTTCCATTAGAGTTTCTTTAATCAGTTTCAATGTTCTCTTATTCCAAGAAGTCTTCCTGATCTTCATCCCTGCAATGCATGGTGTGATCCATGCCCTCTTCCTTCTTTCTCTCCCCTCACTATTCTGCAACATACATTCTTCCGTGATGTTGAGGCTAGCTTACATAGTCACTAACTCCTCCTTCATTTCTTCAATCCCTGACCTCTCTAGTATAGAATCACCCTTCCTCTTCCTCTTTGCCTTAGCTTTCACTTGAGCTTGCATTGCCCTCAACACAACTTTTAACTCAGTCACCCGGGCTATACACTTCTCATCCATCTCCCTCATACTTTTCTCACTCACACATCTAATCCACTGCTGCATCCCTTCTATTGCAATCCTACGTAGGTCATAAATAAATTGGATTGGATCCAAAATAAGTAGACAAAAGTCTACTTACTATAGGGCTTGGATCCCATTGATCTGGGTTGCCTGGCACTTGAACCCAGAGCTCGTCGGATGGAGTGGATTATCTACTTCTTTTCTAAGAGTAAAAAAACTCAAGCCATGCTTGCAATTTTCATTGCAGACGGCTTTCTCCATGTATAAATTTATTAATCATTTGGATTGCTGGGTGGAAAAATTTCATACACCTCTCTATACTTCTCTCTCAACTCTTTGTTCTCTACCCACCTACACAAGATGAAGAACACTCAACTCTCACTGCACTCTAGCCGTTCTACCCATTCTTCCTTAAAGGAGGACAAACTTCAACAATCTCACTCATCTCAAAGTGTTACCAACTATGATACCGATTGATGCTGACTAGGTTGGGGGGTCCAATGAAGGACAACCTTATCCGTGTAGCCCTTACTCAAATCTCTTAACAGTAGACACATTGACACATCATGTGATAAGAATTTACACACAAGATTACATGTTATTCATACTATGATTTTGACTTACAGAGACTACCACACTCTCACACACCCCTTACAACCATGAAGAAGGAAACATTACAAACAATCCCTCAATGGACTTGTTCTACTCTCTACTCTCTCAAAAGCATCCCTGAATCTCTCTTCTACAAGAGCCTGCCTTTTAAATCTGACATTGAATTCATGTGTGCTTTCTGGAGATGCCCCTTCGAAGACAAAACACTCTTGAAAACACCAATATGAGGAACTCAAATGTTCTTGGTCATTACTTTAGTTTTGTAAATGACACAAGTAAATCCACCACTAAATGCAGACTGACGATTTCATAACTACTGCTGGAGCCTTGCAAAATTGCCTCAGCGGTTTCGTCACAGTGCAAAAACTGTTAACTTCCGGAGTTCACTTCTTTTGCAAACAAACTCAAAATGAGATGCCCTTTCTTTTGAAAGTGCATAAATTTTTGAGTAGAATCCATAAATGCAGTCAGATTCTGGTTTTGATGTGTACCTCATGCTATTTTTTCCTCTACACTAGAGCCTAGCTTTTTTAGGCCTTCAACGAATGCAATCACTTCCCGAATTGTGCTGACAGTTGAATAACTTAATTGACTTATTTGGAACCTTGTTGCTGTCTAAAACTGATCCTCTCTGATGTACTTGATGCCCCTAAAGTGTTGGTGTGCTGATGCTTCCCTTGGACCACCTTCTACCATGCCAAAAAAAAAAAAAACACGCACAAATACTGACTCATGTTTTTGGGTGATGCAAGATTGCTCATTGATCCCCGGGATGCTCCTGCATTAACACTTAATATATCTCTTAAATTTTCAGTCAAGCAAGGTATAACGGTCATTGTATAGGTCACATCTTTATTTAAACAAATTAAAACAGTTAATGTACTAGTCAACTTTTCATTGCAACAAAGTCTAAGGAGTCAGAGGTCATCTCTTCTGACAAAAAGTCAAATCTGTTTTTTCAGTAGTCAAACAACATACCGACAGGTCAATGCCACAATTTTTAGTCAATTTAATGATTAACTGGGTTTAGTCAATCTTAGTGAGCCAACTCGTTATCTTTGTCCTACTTCCACTTTACCACAACATTATTTAGGAACACTAAATTCCATCTATTTGGGCAAGCATTCGCTTCAATCCTTTCCATGATGATGGGTCTTGTAGAGAGATCCGAAACATTGGACCAAATTATTTCATACAGTTGATTCTAGAAGATTCACAATGCTACAAAAGTTCAAATTATGATCAATGCAGCAAGATTTTGGCCAAAACATGGCATTTGGTCAGCTTAAGGAAGAATTCAGTCAACAACAAGTCAAAATGGTTAATAGGTCACGTGCTGAATTGTTCCCTAGTTTGCTGATGTCACTATCCTGTTTTGCTGACAGGATCAATACAGATTGTCCTGAAATCCCTCTTTTTATTCCTTTATCCTTTGTTGTCAAAGGAAAGAAAATCCCCTTCCAATGATGCATTAAGGGGGGTAATCAATGAATATTTGTATGGATTAAAGAAGAGTTTTTAGCATAGTTACCTATGACTCTAGGACAATGGGACGGGGTTTTTGTATGGCAAAATTTTTACAAATTTTTGGGATGGGCAGAGAGGGACAGCAATTAAAATGATATATAAATATTAAAAATATATAAATAAACTTAAAAAAATTAAAGAAACTAAAATAAGCTGAAATTCAATTAATAAATTTAAACAATATGAATAAGTTACGAAATAAAATCATCATGATTAATCATTAATCTGAAATTGTAAATGAAAGAGATACATCAACAATAGCATGCTAGCTCAAAACTGAGAGTCAATACAATGAGTAGAGTCAAAGACTCCAGAGTACACGATACATTTAATTTATGATTAATACATCAACAACTAATGCCCAAAACAAGAAAACATAGTCAGCAACTCAATAATCAAAGTCATCATTTGAAAGAACATCCATGAACCGCGCCTCCTTGCTGAAATTGTTGTCCTCATCTTCATCTTGGAAGGGGAAGCTAACCAATCCTTGCTGCACATTATGCTCTTCATCAACCTGCCTTGGCTCCATAGGATCTACATCCCACCGTAATGGGGTTGGCTTTGATTGTACTCATGTGTCTTGCAATTCATGAGACACAATGCACTGTGTACAACAACAAGCTTCTCCGCTCTTATAGAGGTAAGTTTGTTCCTCTTAAGAGAGTGGATCCAACCATATGTTGACCAATTCCTCTCAATAGCAGAGGAACTAGAAACTTGGGAAATGAGGCAAATGACAAGTGTTTGGACTCTGGAGCATACCTAAATGCTCATATTGTCGCTACCAACTACTGATTTGTCTTGTGCCAATTTAAGCCTGCCTATCCTAATTGAATACTTGTAGTCATCAAGTGCAGTGAACTTGAGCCACTCAAATCTGACCTATGAAGCTTTATCTGTAGTATAATTTTTTTCCAAGGCCTTCAAGAATCCCTTCAACTCCTTGTCATCCAAGGGAACAACTCTACTAGGCCTCTCCGCATACCCTTTCAGTGCAAGTGCATATGTGGCCATATGTAAGGGGGTGTTTAGTTTCTCCCACCTCTACTAAACGATGACCTGAATATACAGATTGTATAACTTTAGGGTGTGGTTCCTCACCTGAATAGCGGCCTTCATCTATGCAAACATGCCATCAATGCACTCATATATGTTGCCAAGGTTGGGGGTAACTAAGTATCCATATTTGATGATGTTGAAAACCAAAGATATAATTGATGTGATGTATATCACATCTACCCAAAATGTGTCTCTCACCACCACTGCCTTCACCCTTTTCCCTTGCCCTATCTTAAACTTCGTCTACCGAGTCCACTCCTATTTAAGATTATAAGTTGTGGGAGCTCTTACAACTTAATCATCCTATCCAACAAAACAAAGTAGAATGCAAAATAGGGGTCCACTGGCTTGAGGAATTTTGTCTTCATAGTTACGGGAGAGTGCCAATGATGTACAATAGTTGCAGATGAACACCTACACGTCCCTTGCCTCGATCACTATCATTTTGACCTAGTCAATTTTGCTGATGTCTTTCAGTGCATTGTTCATGGCATGCATGTAGCATGGGGTTCAAAATATATACTTGTAGGTAGCCTCCACTAGCGTACTTGTTGCTCAACACATGTAAGTTGCATTTGTAACTACTTGTATGACATTGGAAGGGTCAACCTTCTCAATGGAATCCCTCAAAATATGAAATTGAAACTCCAGATCCTTGCGCTTGCCTGAACAGTCAATCACCCTCAAAATGTATGGTCCATCCTTGCAGGAGACAATGATATTGTTAAGTGGGAGGTGTATAATACCTGTTCACCCATCCATGTTAATGCTACATCCATGAGAAACCCATGTAGCCTTCATCTCCTCTATCAATAAAATAACCTTGGAATAGTTCCTATCCAAGATTGTAGTCCTCAGTTTGGTGTATCCCGGGGGCATGTACCTTGCACCTGCTTTAGCTACCTTAGCCTTAGCTTCCTTGTAATAAGAGAGCGAGCAATAGGCAATGGGATGCCAATGGAATAGAAGAATTTTCCAATGGCATTATTGGTCTTCTCTCTACCCTTTGTATCAAACATATCTACAACTAGATTGGGGCCTACAACCTTCCTCTTCCTTCTAGCCTCCACTTTAGTCACCTCAAAACTTGAACTTGTTGCAATGTTAGAGAAAGAACTCTTAGAAGTCCTATGCGACCTAGAAGGGGTGTCAATGCCATGAATTGTTGGAATTTTGTTCGTGATATTTCCATTATAAACCCTGACAAACTCTGCCCTCTCATCAAATGAGTTTTTTACAAAGGCCGAACCCTTCTCCTAGGATGTGCGGGAAGTGTGCATTGGTCCAAGTGATGTTGCCATTTGAAGTCAATGAACAAACATTACACTTCCATAGTTTACTCCCCCTTCCACTTTTGGGGTTCACAACTATATGAGCAAATTTTTGCAACGGTTTCTTCTTGTTGATTGGTCCCCTAGCCCATTTGCACATCTCAGAAGGTAATTAGACTTTTCGGTACTCGCAATTTTACTTCCAGTTTGTGTTGCATCTTCCTTTTCAGCTTGCCGCCCCACA
Source organism: Torreya grandis (assembly GCA_037957365.1). Taxonomy (NCBI): domain Eukaryota; kingdom Viridiplantae; phylum Streptophyta; class Pinopsida; order Cupressales; family Taxaceae; genus Torreya; species Torreya grandis. The sequence continues at coordinate 1,433,359 of JARHVA010002897.1, forward strand.
CTAAGGTCACTAGTACCACCCATCTCATCGATGCATTTGCTTATCAGATTCATAATCAAGCTCATTTTGGGACTCCAAAAATAAAAAAAAAGAAACAACAATAAATAATTTGAAATTTTAATGTTTATATTTCATGACTGTTGACAATGGACATTGTAATAAATAATTTAATAAACAAAAGCATCAAATAATTGATTCATTTCGTATTTTCAATTTTAGTAGTTAGGGAAAAAATTAAAAAGAAATCATTTTACATTTTGAAAAAAAACCATAAATAAAAGCCAATGTCATAACCCATTTTGCATTTTGAAAAAAATGAAAAAAATAAAAAACAATCATTTCTATAAGTCAATTTCCATTTTGAAAAAAGCCATAAATAATAAATATTAAAATTTTAAAAAACAGCTAATGCCATGGCCATTGGCCCACAACCTATTTTGTATTATGAAAAAAAGAAAAGGAAAAAAGTAAAAAAAAACAACCAAGGCCCAAGGGCCAAATGGCTTTGCAAGTTTGTAAAGGAAAAACAAAAAAAATGCAACCTTGATTCTAGAATGAAATTGACAATTTTTTTATATATATTGGAGAGCGCTACAACAGTAATAATCCAAGAACACAGTAGCAACTCACAAGAAGCACATCAAAAATATATATAAAAGAGCAGTATTAATTCTCATCAAGAGCACAAAGCTAAAAGTTACACAACAATATTAACCAAGAGTATCAAACTAAACAAAAAAAGCACAAAACTATTATGCTACAGGGCTTATGTTAGTTCCATGAGAAAAAATGGAACATCAGCCGAAGCCTCAAACAGAGGATCTTCCTTAGCAACATCAACATCGGGTCCGAAAATTTTCTTACCATAAACAGGTCCCTTTTTTCCATTATCAGATTCCTCTTTCTCTAAATCAGTTCCCAAAATACTATTATCACACGATTTCCCAGCGCAGAAATTCCTTAGCACAAACAGGTTCAACGACAACACTCATTGCAGTAGCATCATCATTCTCAGCAGTTTTACCAACTCCAATACCAACATTGTCTTCAAAAACAGATCCCATATTAAGCTTCTGAAGTTGATTTATCAGCAAGTCCCTTCTGTCTGGGTCAGCATTCTCTATAACGTCCTGTAGTATATTAACAGTATTGCTTACATTCTCCTCAATGTAATTCTCTAACCATGTTGAGATCCCCCCACCATACTCTTTTCCTGGCCCATGAATACCAACCAATGAAGAAGAAGTAGAGTTATAGCCACCCTCATCACGGCCCATCTCATTTTGAGAAGAGTCTAATCTGTTCTGAAGGTTATTATTGGAGGAAAATTGATGAGACGATTCAATTTGATGCAGTGTTAAATGAAGGGCATCCATGATTGCATCCGTACCAGTAGTGTCATCATCACCTTGATCCATATCAATCTCTAAAATTCGCACAAAAACAGGGTCTGAATTATCAGCTTGCTGAAAATATGTCTCTCTGATAATCTCCCATTCAGCTTCAATAATATCAACCTCAGCAGCATTAGAATGCAGTACTTGCCAATCTTGGAAACCAACAGTATCAATCAAGTAGTTTGAAGTTATTTTCAACATCCAGCCTTTATTTCTAGCTTGTCCTGGGGCACTTTGAGTTGAAGAAGAATCTGCACACGAAGAATGCAAAGGATGACTTCACTTGTGAAGTCAGTAAGTACCCTTCCTTTCCCTTAACACAAGTCATTATTTCTATGCTTTCAAATAAATTATAAAATTTCAGAAGACACAACTATCCAAAGCTTCTTTAAAAAAGGCATCTTCTTATCAATATAGTTGAAACCAAAAACAATATTTATCTAGGTAATGTCTCGAGACAACAATTTAGACTGAGTCATAAGACAATTCTTCCAAACAACAGAAGCAAAAGGACAAGTGAAAATAAGATGATCAACATTACAATTTTCCTCACAAACAGTACAGTAGGGCCTAGAAAAACCTGATTTAGACAACAAGGAGCCAACAACAAGCTTTTTATGCAAAAGTAACCGTTTAAAACATGACATTTTAAGCTCTATGCATGAAGACCAAATGACAAAAAATATGTGTTTCTATTTGTGTAGGGGATCACAAAAAGTCCATTTCCTATTCAGACCCAGGAAAGTCTTTTGAGAGAAGGAATTTTTTTCATATAGTTCCGTAGCAGATATCTCACATAGAGGAGGACTTTTAAGCCATTTAGAAGTGTCCGAAAAACATCACCCTCTTCCATAATAATGGCAGCAGAAGAAGCCTTAGTAGCTCAAATCAACAAGGTGTAAGTTCTAAGATGAAAACGAAGAATATTGAAACTTACTTGTAAGTCATCCAAAGAGTCCTATCTACCATTGGAATAAATATCAACAAAGGTTTTAATGCCCTTTGAAAACTAGAGAAAAGCAGAGCAACGCCTAACCGAGGCAAGGGAAGTATTGTTATAAGTTAGGTTCCTTCATATATATCTGTACCCTGACATCTTGAGTTGAGCTCATTAAAAAGAGGTTGGGTAACCAGCAGGGGTCTCACCTTCTCCCATGCCTTCTTATAGAGAGCAAAAAATGGGTGAACCAACAATTTTGACTGAGAAAGAGTCAACAAGAAGATCATAAATATGTAAGTCCTTCCATTGAGGCTTGCCTTTAGAAAATCCATGAAGAATGTTATTTCTAACCAGGATTTTCCAGGGCTCACTACCATTTACTGCTCTTAGAATCCGTTTTACTGCCAGAGCAATTCCCTTGAAGCATTAAACTTTTGATGCCAAGCCCACCTAAGTTTTTAGGTTTAAAGTAGACTTCCCTGGCCACAACATGCCTTTTCTTGTTGCCTTTACCATCTAACCACAAATAATCCCCAGCCATTGTATGAAGTTTGTCAATTTGGTAATTGCTGAAAATCCAAAAGAGGAGATATAAATGCTAAATGAAGAAAGCACTTTCTGAAAGACTTGAATCCTACCAGGGAGGGACAACAGATGATTATACCATTCAGTAATTATTTTTAATTTTTTTTTCAATAAATCAACCTCACATGTCTTTGAATGAGATAGAAAGAGCAAAGGGGATACCCAATTACCTAACCATTTTAGAAGGGCCATTCCAAGAACACCCAATTCTGCTCTGCCATTGAGGAGGAGAATCATCCCAACCTAGCAGCATAGATTTATGGATAGCTATTTTGGAACTAGATTCAATACAATAAATATCAAGTATGAGAAAAATTTGCACAAAATCTTCCTCCAAGAACTAGAAACAATATAGTCTTATCAATAAATAGAACATCAGTGAACATATCTTGATTGGGAAGTTTAATATTATTGTACACAATATCATAAATCCTAGGTTCATAGGTGTAGGAGAGCTTTTGTCTCATAGTATTAGGTGAATAGTCACCTTAGAAGGTGAAGTGAATGGTCACATTTGTGGCTATATATTTTGTAATCTTTCTTGATTTCAAGTAATCAGATACAATTTTGCTTTACACCACATTAATTGCTATTTGTATTCAGTCCATTATACCTAGATTGACATTAGTATCAGGCAGAAACTTTTTCCACTCTATTCTCTTCCTCTACTAGCTACAAAATTCATTTCCAGCCAATAAAATTTCCACACAAGATAGCCGCCGTATGGCCTGCTAAAATTTATCTCAGACCTATATAAATTTATTTGGATATTAGTTTTTGTCTTTGTCTAGGCATGTAGTTCTATGCTGAGGATGGCATTCTAAATTAAATTAGTAACTGTGCTTTTTTTGATGTGTCGGAGTGAAGACCTGCACCTTCTTTTCTCAGACAAGCTTCTGCTGACATTCATGTTTATTGGCACTTCCACCTTCAGATCTGCACCACTCTGATTTTGGCGTTTAACTCTGATTTTGGTGTTCAAATACTGCATGGTAACAATTGAATATGTCATAAATTTGGATGTTTCATCTGCTGCAAGTTGCATTGGAGATAAAAGATTAGTTTGTTGGTCGTATGTGGAAGACTCCTATTTGCATTTGATAGTCACCAATGGTGTTTCAAGTGTGGAAGGATAGCGTAGGATGTGGTGTGCCAATTGAGGCGTTGGAGATAGGTGGTGCTGTAAATTCTCTCATTTTTCTCTTGAATACTCTCTCCACATTGCCCTCCATCCACAACTAATGACAAAAGATAAGTTTCTTTAATATTTAGAATTTTAAACAATTTTCATGCTTTTGATTTGAAAAGCATTTCTTAATTTTTAGGAGGATTTTCATTTTTGACATATTAAAATAATCAATAAGTCAATTTAAAAAAAAAAAAATCAGAACAAATTGTGCAAACTATTTCCAATTTGAAAAAACAAAACAAATTATCAAAATGCAGCGTTCAGTATTAATGATGCATTTGGTTCACGTTTTTACGAGTAATGTCATTGTAATTGAACTACTGCATCTATCGCCTAATATAGCTGCAACAACAACCTTTGAGGCCTCGTCTTTATAAATCATTCCGGAGAAATAAGGGTAAAACTTCATTTTCTACATTTTCCCTCCATTACCCATTCTTATCTATCGCTAGATGTAAATCCTGAAAGCAAAAAAATCCGACTATATAGGGTTATTATGTACGCGTACAAGGATTTCTCGCTAAACAGGTGTCAGATAAAACGAATTATTTTCATGTATTATCTAAGTGCCACATATTATTTTGTTCTCATGTGCTTTAACGTTTCTTACACGTACCACCAATTATATAGAAAGAATGCGTTTCTTCCACGTACTGGTTGGGTATATAGGAAGAACGAGTATACTGAGAGGCTAGGTATATCGGTCTGGTCGTATATAGAAAATAAACTTTTTTGGAGCGATAAGGAACTAATCCATCTCCATAAATAACAAAAATGTACTCAATCAAAATAATTGTTGGCACATTACTAACCAGGAAAGACACCTGGTTAGAATGGTCAAGACAAATGAACACTCTCATTTTTAATGACTTGTGGTTCAACATCTGTGATGGGGATGCATAATCTGCTAAACCAAAAGAAACAAAGGAATTACAATCTTCGAAGCACAAAAATTCAAAAGCATTGGCTTTGATAAGGGCCTTAGTTAATGGCAAAGTTTTTTGTCACATATAGGGGCACAACACTCTTTGGGAAGCACTACGTAAATTGAAGGACTTGTGTGATTCACACTCAAAATTGGAGTTTATACAATTGCAGTTGAAGTTATTCAACCTTGAGTTGAAAAATGGTGATGTCATGAATTTGGCTTCAAAAATCCGAGCTATCAGACATATTGTTGATTATGTGGATGTAAAGTGTCATGTCCCCTTTTTCGTGGACATTGACAGACTTGATGATTAGCCTATTATACGACCTTCGTAGGCTAATAAGATGGACAGAGGGTCATAATGGAGCTTGGCTTGACTTTGATTCGCAGAATTTCTACATTTGGTTTTCATTCAGGGTCTTTCAGACATGTTTGCTTGATGCTCCTATTATTTAGGGATATTTGACATGCAGCGGAGCACCTTTATTTTGGTATGGTCATGTGCGGAATCACTCCCTGATTCACCTGCTTCGATCGGTTTGAGGATCCGACATATATTGAGGGAGATATTAATATTTGATTGATTTAATCAAATATTAATTATTTGGTTTCATTAATAATTAATTATTAATTATTAATTATTTGGTCTAATTTTAAATTAGAAACCCTAATGCTAATTTAAGAAACCCTAATTAGGGCAAGCATATCTTTTGAGGGTATAAGGGTTTCACATGGAGGCCATTATTGATTATGTATGAATTGATTATTGAAATTGGAGAAATTCTTCTGTGAAGACTGAGCCAAGGGTTCCAGGATTCCATTTGCAGTGGAGAACGTCAAGTCTTCATTGTGTGCGATTCAGAGGTTGTGAAAGATCAGCCGATCTATTGCCAAATTGAGAGATAGCTTCATCCAGAAGTTATCACAGAATTTCAGGGTTGAGAGATAACTTCACACAGAAGTTATTACAGATATTTCAAGTATTTATCTTTATTTAGTTTTTGATCCAATAAATTATACAGATAGAGATATTCTGTATTAGAATAGTATATCTTCAGATCAGGTGGTTCAGCAATCAGGGATTAAGAACAGACAGGTAGGCGGCCGTACTAAGTCCGTACAAGCCCGTACAGATCCGCTCAGGCACCGACCTCGGCAGGCAGAGAGCTTCCAGTAACCGACATCGGTCGACTGAAGACCGACATCGGCAGAAAGCCGACCGACAGTGACCGACGTCGGCGAGATATCGACCGACGACGGCGTCTGTGTGTCGACACAGAGAGGCCGAGACCTTCCAGAATCCAGTTTTCACTGCGAGATTAGCAAAAGCCAGGGTTTTAAGGCCAGATTTTAATATTCTTTTATTTGTATGACAGAGACTCAATTGTGTAATCGTCCAGAAGAACAACTGATGAGATCTTTGATTTGCTATTGAGAGATTATATTGTGATTTGTTTATGCATATGTGCATCTATTCTGCAAAATTATATCTTTGTTCAGAGCTTTATGTGTTTCTATATTCCCTATTTGAAGGGGATATTACAGTTGTTCAGAGCTTATTGTGCAGATAAAGGAGCCCCTAAGTAAGGGACATCACAGTGGTATCATAGCCAAATTCCTGCCATCCTGTTGGGCACATCAGAGCTAATGTCTTGCCATCCTGTTAGGTAGCTTGGGTATCAGTATGGCTTTAACAGATGTCAAAGATTTGGAAGAAAGAATGCACAATGCGAAGAAGAAGCTAGATAGTCCATTCCAGCAAGCAGATGACATTCTAAAAACTTTGGAGGAGTTAGAAATTTATTTAAGCAAGGTTGAGCAGTTAAATTCTTATGAGATGCAAACAGCGTTATCTCCAGCGTTTGATTCGTTGGTGAAGCCCCGATTATTGAGACATCATGATGAGGTGGTAAGACTTGCAACTCTCTCTTGTATTAGTGAAAGCATGAGGATCATAGCTGGCTTTGATTTTAATGATGATCAGATTATGAGAGAGGTACTTTATGCCATGGTAAAAAGCTTCGAAAAGTTGGATAACATTAGAGACCCTCATTTCTCAAGGAGGGCAAGATTACTTGAAACATTTGCAAGGTATGGGTTTGAAAACATTATGATGTTAGTAGGTTGTATTGGTGAAATTCGAATGATGTTTAAAATATTTTGGAATATTTTAGATGAGTTTCATTCTAGCAATATATTGGCATCAATGCACTCTATTATGTTCACAATCTTGTTTGAGGAGGAGGATAAAATTTCCAAACTTTTGGCAGAAGATTTATGGTATGTCTGGACAAAAGGGAGAAATGTCTCACCTAGAGCTTGTATGTGGTTAAAGAATTTAATTAATAGGCCCAAGGATCGTAGTGCTTTCCCTATGACATGCAGCCACTTGCATGATGAGTTTGACAGTCATGTTGATCCAGTACAGGGAGATATTAACACATCTTTAGGTAATGATTTATCTGCATTATCGTCACAGGCAGGGGTAGTTGAGGATGTTGTGGATGAGCTTTGTCTTAAGGTGAGTCTAACTTAGGAGTTAGACAGTGAGGATGAGTCTGATGCTTGCATTCAGAGTGTGGAGGTGTACTCAGATGTTAGTACACTGAGTGTTGGTGATGAGTATGTTTCTATAGCTGCTTATGAGGAGCATGTGGTTGAGGCTCACACACATATTCAGGACTTGGGAGTACCTGATTCTGAGGAGTTTGGGATACCAGTGGAGTCGAGTCTCCAGATTGATTCTTCTCACACATTTGACAGTATGGTACAGTTGGTTGTGCCACCGTTACAGAGGGATCAGTTATGGGATGGATTAACACCATCTTTTGTAGATGGAATTTGCAATTGCCAATTACACAGCCTACAGTATCGACACATCCAGGGCAGTTGTGATTTCAGAGATTGGTTGAGTTGTGTTCGCCAATTTGATTATGGGTTCCTCTTTGTTTTAATTCTGATGATATTGCTGGTACTCACATTGATTCACAACAGTGCAGAGCATAACTACATTTGGGATCCAAGTGGATCGAGTAGTTCATTGTTCCGAGATTGCTTGGGGACAAGCAATTTCCGGAGGGGCGGATTGTCATGTCCCCTTTTTCGTGGACATTGACAGACTTGATGGTTAGCCTATTATACGACCTTCGTAGGCTAATAGGATGGATAGAGGGTCATAATGGAGCTTGGCTTGACTTTGATTCGCAGAATTTCTACATTTGGTTTTCATTCAGGGTCTTTCAAACATGTTTGCTTGATGCTCCTATTATTTAGGGATATTTGACATGCAGCGGAGCACCGTTATTTTGGTATGGTCATGTGCGGAATCACTCCCTGATTCACCTGCTTCGATCGGTTTGAGGATCCGACGTATATTGAGGGAGATATTAATATTTGATTGATTTAATCAAATATTAATTATTTGGTCTCATTAATAATTAATTATTAATTATTAATTATTTGGTCTAATTTTAAATTAGAAACCCTAATGCTAATTTAAGAAACCCTAATTAGGGCAAGCATATCTTTTGAGGGTATAAGGGTTTCACATGGAGGCCATTATTGATTATGTATGAATTGATTATTGAAATTGGAGAAATTCTTCTGTGAAGACTGAGCCAAGGGTTCCAGGATTCCATTTGCAGTGGAGAACGTCAAGTCTTCATTGTGTGCGATTCAGAGGTTGTGAAAGATCAGCCGATCTATTGCCAAATTGAGAGATAGCTTCATCCAGAAGTTATCACAGAATTTCAGGGTTGAGAGATAACTTCACACAGAAGTTATTACAGATATTTCAGGTATTTATCTTTATTTAGTTTTTGATCCAATAAATTATACAGATAGAGATATTCTGTATTAGAATAGTATATCTTCAGATCAGGTGGTTCAGCAATTAGGGATTAAGAACAGACAGGTAGGCGGCCGTACTAAGTCCGTACAGATCCGCTCAGGCACCGCAGGCAGAGAGCTTCCAGTAACCGACATCGGTCGACTGAAGACCGACATCGGCAGAAAGCCGACCGACAGTGATCGACGTCGGCGAGATATCGACCGACGACGGCGTCTGTGTGTCGACACAGAGAGGCCGAGACCTTCCAGAATCCAGTTTTCACTGCCAGATTGGAAATTTTATCCTCCTCAAACAAGATTGTGAACATAATAGAGTGCATTGATGCCAATATATTGCTAGAATGAAACTCATCTAAAATATTCCAAAATATTTTAAACATTATGCGAATTTCACCAATACAACCTACTAACATCATAATGTTTTCAAACCCATACCTTGCAAATGTTTCAAGTAATCTTGCCCTCCTTGAGAAATGAGGGTCTCTAATGTTATCCAACTTTTCGAAGCTTTTTACCATGGCATAAAGTACCTCTCTCATAATCTGATCATCATTAAAATCAAAGCCAGCTATGATCCTCATGCTTTCACTAATACAAGAGAGAGTTGCAAGTCTTACCACCTCATCATGACGTCGGCGAGATATCGACCGACGACGGCGTCTGTGTGTCGACACAGAGAGGCCGAGACCTTCCAGAATCCAGTTTTCACTGCCAGATTAGCAAAAGCCAGGGTTTTAAGGCCAGATTTTAATATTCTTTTATTTGTATGACAGAGACTCAATTGTGTAATCGTCCAGAAGAACAACTGATGAGATCTTTGATTTGCTATTGAGAGATTATATTGTGATTTGTTTATGCATATGTGCATCTATTCTGCAAAATTATATCTTTGTTCAGAGCTTTATGTGTTTCTATATTCCCTATTTGAAGGGGATATTACAGTTGTTCAGAGCTTATTGTGCAGATAAAGGAGCCCCTAAGTAAGGGACATCACAGTGGTATCAGAGCCAAATTCCTGCCATCCTGTTGGGCACATCAGAGCTAATGTCTTGCCATCCTGTTAGGTAGCTTGGGTATCAGTATGGCTTTAACAGATGTCAAAGATTTGGAAGAAAGAATGCACAATGCGAAGAAGAAGCTAGATAGTCCATTCCAGCAAGCAGATGACATTCTAAAAACTTTGGAGGAGTTAGAAATTTATTTAAGCAAGGTTGAGCAGTTAAATTCTTATGAGATGCAAACAACGTTATCTCCAGCGTTTGATTCGTTGGTGAAGCCCCGATTATTGAGACATCATGATGAGGTGGTAAGACTTGCAACTCTCTCTTGTATTAGTGAAAGCATGAGGATCATAGCTGGCTTTGATTTTAATGATGATCAGATTATGAGAGAGGTACTTTATGCCATGGTAAAAAGCTTCGAAAAGTTGGATAACATTAGAGACCCTCATTTCTCAAGGAGGGCAAGATTACTTGAAACATTTGCAAGGTATGGGTTTGAAAACATTATGATGTTAGTAGGTTGTATTGGTGAAATTCGCATGATGTTTAAAATATTTTGGAATATTTTAGATGAGTTTCATTCTAGCAATATATTGTCATCAATACACTCTATTATATTGTGATTTGTTTATGCATATGTGCATCTATTCTGCAAAATTATATCTTTGTTCAGAGCTTTATGTGTTTCTATATTCCCTATTTGAAGGGGATATTACAGTTGTTCAGAGCTTATTGTGCAGATAAAGGAGCCCCTAAGTAAGGGACATCACAGTGGTATCAGAGCCAAATTCCTGCCATCCTGTTGGGCACATCAGAGCTAATGTCTTGCCATCCTGTTAGGTAGCTTGGGTATCAGTATGGCTTTAACAGATGTCAAAGATTTGGAAGAAAGAATGCACAATGCGAAGAAGAAGCTAGATAGTCCATTCCAGCAAGCAGATGACATTCTAAAAACTTTGGAGGAGTTAGAAATTTATTTAAGCAAGGTTGAGCAGTTAAATTCTTATGAGATGCAAACATCGTTATCTCCAGCGTTTGATTCGTTGGTGAAGCCCCGATTATTAAGACATCATGATGAGGTGGTAAGACTTGCAACTCTCTCTTGTATTAGTGAAAGCATGAGGATCATAGCTGGCTTTGATTTTAATGATGATCAGATTATGAGAGAGGTACTTTATGCCATGGTAAAAAGCTTCGAAAAGTTGGATAACATTAGAGACCCTCATTTCTCAAGGAGGGCAAGATTACTTGAAACATTTGCAAGGTATGGGTTTGAAAACATTATGATGTTAGTAGGTTGTATTGGTGAAATTCGAATGATGTTTAAAATATTTTGGAATATTTTAGATGAGTTTCATTCTAGCAATATATTGGCATCAATGCACTCTATTATGTTCACAATCTTGTTTGAGGAGGAGGATAAAATTTCCAAACTTTTGGCAGAAGATTTATGGTATGTCTGGACAAAAGGGAGAAATGTCTCACCTAGAGCTTGTATGTGGTTAAAGAATTTAATTAATAGGCCCAAGGATCGTAGTGCTTTCCCTATGACATGCAGCCACTTGCATGATGAGTTTGACAGTCATGTTGATCCAGTACAGGGAGATATTAACACATCTTTAGGTAATGATTTATCTGCATTATCGTCACAGGCAGGGGTAGTTGAGGATGTTGTGGATGAGCTTTGTCTTAAGGTGAGTCTAACTCAGGAGTTAGACAGTGAGGATGAGTCTGATGCTTGCATTCAGAGTGTGGAGGTGTACTCAGATGTTAGTACACTGAGTGTTGGTGATGAGTATGTTTCTATAGCTGCTTATGAGGAGCATGTGGTTGAGGCTCACACACATATTCAGGACTTGGGAGTACCTGATTCTGAGGAGTTTGGGATACCAGTGGAGTCGAGTCTCCAGATTGATTCTTCTCACACATTTGACAGTATGGTACAGTTGGTTGTGCCAGCGTTACAGAGGGATCAGTTATGGGATGGATTAACACCATCTTTTGTAGATGGAATTTGCAATTGCCAATTACACAGCCTACAGTATCGACACACCCAGGGCAGTTGTGATTTCAGAGATTGGTTGAGTTGTGTTCACCAATTTGATTATGGGTTCCTCTTTGTTTTAATTCTGATGATATTGCTGGTACTCACATTGATTCACAACAGTGCAGAGCATAACTACATTTGGGATCCAGGGGGATCGAGTAGTTCATTGTTCCGAGATTGCTTGGGGACAAGCAATTTCCGGAGGGGCGGATTGTCATGTCCCCTTTTTCGTGGACATTGATAGACTTGATGGTTAGCCTATTATACGACCTTCGTAGGCTAATAGGATGGATAGAGGGTCATAATGGAGCTTGGCTTGACTTTGATTCGCAGAATTTCTACATTTGGTTTTCATTCAGGGTCTTTCAGACATGTTTGCTTGATGCTTCTATTATTTAGGGATATTTGACATGCAGCGGAGCACCTTTATTTTGGTATGGTCATGTGCGGAATCACTCCCTGATTCACCTGCTTCGATCGGTTTGAGGATCCGACGTATATTGAGGGAGATATTAATATTTGATTGATTTAATCAAATATTAATTATTTGGTTTCATTAATAATTAATTATTAATTATTAATTATTTGGTCTAATTTTAAATTAGAAACCCTAATGCTAATTTAAGAAACCCTAATTAGGGCAAGCATATCTTTTGAGGGTATAAGGGTTTCACATGGAGGCCATTATTGATTATGTATGAATTGATTATTGAAATTGGAGAAATTCTTCTGTGAAGACTGAGCCAAGGGTTCCAGGATTCCATTTGCAGTGGAGAACGTCAAGTCTTCATTGTGTGCGATTCAGAGGTTGTGAAAGATCAGCCGATCTATTGCCAAATTGAGAGATAGCTTCATCCAGAAGTTATCACAGAATTTCAGGGTTGAGAGATAACTTCACACATAAGTTATTACAGATATTTCAGGTATTTATATTTATTTAGTTTTTGATCCAATAAATTATACAGATAGAGATATTCTGTATTAGAATAGTATATCTTCAGATCAGGTGGTTCAACAATCAGGGATTAAGAACAGACAGGTAGGCGGCCATACTAAGTCCGTACAGGCCCGTACAGATCCGCTCAGGCACCGACCTCGGCAGGCAGAGAGCTTCCAGTAACCGACATCGGTCGACTGAAGACCGACATCGGCAGAAAGCCGACCGACAGTGACCGACGTCGGCGAGATATCGACCGACGACGGCGTCTGTGTGTCGACACAGAGAGGCCGAGACCTTCCAGAATCCAGTTTTCACTGCGAGATTAGCAAAAGCCAGGGTTTTAAGGCCAGATTTTAATATTCTTTTATTTGTATGACAGAGACTCAATTGTGTAATCGTCCAGAAGAACAACTGATGAGATCTTTGATTTGCTATTGAGAGATTATATTGTGATTTGTTTATGCATATGTGCATCTATTCTGCAAAATTATATCTTTGTTCAGAGCTTTATGTGTTTCTATATTCCCTATTTGAAGGGGATATTACAGTTGTTCAGAGCTTATTGTGCAGATAAAGGAGCCCCTAAGTAAGGGACATCACATAAAGATTGATGTATATATGAACACTTTCATAAAAACACCTTACATATTCAAGTAAACAATTTGTTGAAGACTCTCACTTTTGATCAATTGGTTGAAAAGATGGCCGAGAGACAAAATACCTTTAGAAGAAAGACCAAGTCCACAGTAGAAAGTATTTGCTATGCTAATCAAAAGGACAATTCTTCCAAGAATGCTGAAAACGATAAAGACAGTGAAAAAGAAAGGGCGAGATGGCAAAGCTAACAAAAATAATGGTCAACATTAGGAGAAACAAATTGCCAAAAAACACTTGTAATGTAAACGTTATGAAACAAAAAAAGAATCATGAGACTCATGAATGCAAAACATTATGGGACAAGATTGAAACCTATAAAAAACAAAAAGAAGAAAAGGAAAAGAAGATAAGCTCATAATTAGACTCAACTCAGTTTTCAAGTGAATGTGTATTTTCCATCTCAGACAAAACAAATAATGCCCCAATGAGTTCAACCTGGGATAAAGCTTGGGTCCTATACATTGTTGCCACGCAACATATGACTTTCCGAAGGGGCTTCTTTGAGGAGTTCCATGAAAAAAGTTGTGGTCCAGTATATTTGGTAGATAAAACAAGTTTGCAACCTCAAAGCAAAGGTTCAATTCAACTCAAGTCACTAGGGCTTCTTGGTTTCATTCTTTGAAATGCCCTATACCTTCCTCAATTGAAAACAAAATGTTGTCTTTAGTGCTTATTTGACAACAAGGCCACTCCATTTTGTTGGATGATAGAGAGGTAAAGATCACAAGAAAATGTGATAATATAGTTGTTTTGACTAGATTTGATGAAGGAAAATTACTAAATCTTAGGGGTGAGCATTCAGTTCCAACAAATTTTGGTCATCTTGCTGAAGAAGGAATGCCAACAAGTTCTTTCAGGCATGCAAGATTTGAGCATAGTTATTATGACAACATTTGTACAATGCAAAATAATGGTGTTGTAGGTTTGCCAACATTGCCCAACAATATTGAGAAGTGTGAAGCCTGCATATTGGCTAAACACGAAATGAAAACTTTTCAAAGGTCAAAATAGAAAGCCAACAAAATTGCAATTGGTTCATTCTTATTTGTGTTCTCTGCCAATTCTTTCCACTGGTGGGCACAAGTACTTCGTATTGTTTATTGACCACTATAGTAGAATGACTTTGATATACTTTCTGAAACAAAAATCAGAAGCCTTTGATATTTTTTCAAAGTTTCGAACAATGAGTGAAAATGAAACACAATTCAGTATTGGGACATTCAGGATTGACAATGGTGGTAAATTCACATCAAAGGTGTTTGAAGCCTATCTCAAGCAAAATGAGATTAAACATCATTTCATAGTCCCTTACGCTCATCAACAAAATGGAGTAGTAGAACGGATGAAGGAAACTGTGATAAACATGGTTTGAGCAATGTTGTATTTTAAAGGAGTAAATTTGTATTTCTGGATAGAAGCAACTCAGACAACAATATATCTCCGCAACAAGTCACCATTAGCAACCTTTCAAATGAAGACTCCGTATGAAGTCTTGCATGGTCATCTCCTTTTAGTGCGATATCTTCGGGTTTTCGGATCCACTTGCTATGCATTGATTCGCAAAGAGAAAATGAATAAATTGGACCACAAGAGTCGAAAATGCATCCTTTTGGGATACTCGGAATCTTCAAAGGCATGTAAGCTATATGATGAAAACAACAAGAAATATCTCATTTCAAGAGATGTTGTCTTTGGTGAAATTACAAAGGACACAAGTGTTAGGTGAAAATTGAATCGACTTCAAAAAATATGTTAAATTTGATGTTTTCAAGGAGATTGATATGGAGGTTC
Source organism: Torreya grandis (assembly GCA_037957365.1). Taxonomy (NCBI): domain Eukaryota; kingdom Viridiplantae; phylum Streptophyta; class Pinopsida; order Cupressales; family Taxaceae; genus Torreya; species Torreya grandis. The sequence continues at coordinate 1,448,683 of JARHVA010002897.1, forward strand.
CAAATAGTGAAGGGGGGACTTGTAATTGGGAAACAATTTAAGTTTTATTAACTCATGTAATTGAAAACGTCACTCCCCTTGTGGAAGAAAATGAAACTTCATCAAAAGGTGGTCATATGTTAGAAAATAGAGCTTCAAATCAAGAAAATGAGGCACTAGCTATTCAACAAACAACTCAGAAAAAGATGCCAAAAGGGGCCACATAGACATTGAAGGATGTCAGACTTGATGAGGTTGGAAAAATAGGTACTTGAAGTGCACATATAGTTGCTCAACAATCAAATGAGGTCCTAGAAGAAATTCAAGATAAGATAATAAAATTTACTTTGGATGAAGAAGTCAATGTCGCTTTTGATACAATACCTACTTTTTTCAAACAAACTGAAGATCTTGATGTATGGATAAAAGCAACGAAAAATGAATATGATGCTTTGGTCAAGAATACAACTTAGGAGTTAGTTGATCCTCCAATTCGTTATAAATCCATTGGTTGCAAGTGGGCCTTTCGAAACAAACACAAAGCAAATGGCTCACTTGTCAAATACAAAGCAAGGCTTGTCGCAAAAGGATTTGCTCAAAAAGAAGGGATAGACCACAATGAAACCTTTGTATCAACAACAAAATGGACTACAGTGAAACCTTTGCACCAACAACAAATGGACTATCATTCGAACTTTGTTAGCTTTGGCAGCACAAAATAGATGAAAAATTCATCAAATATACGTAAAAATTGAATTTCTAAATGGCTATTTCAAAGAAATAGTGTGCATGACTCAGCGATAAGGTTTTGCAGTGGATGGCCAAGAGCACAATGTGCAAGTTGGAAAAATCACTTTATGGTATGAAATAAGCCCCAAGAGCATGGTACGAAAAGCTCACTGAGCACCTCCGAAACATGAATTTCAAGCGTTTTGAGTTTGAAGACAACTCTTTTTGTCAAAAAAATTGTATTTTTAGTGGTGTATGTGGATGATCTGCTCATCCCAAGAAATAATGAGAGATACACTACAAAAATCAAAGTAGAGTTGATGAAAGGCTTTGAATTGACAGACCTAGGTTATCTTCATTACTATTTGGGTGTTGAAGTGATTCAAAAATCAAAGTTTATCTTCATCACTCAACAAAAATATATTTGTGAAGTTTTGAGCAAATTCGGAAGGTTAGATTGTAAGCCTCTCAATACACCCATGGAACAAAATTTGAAATTGACATTAGCAAATACCACAGATTTGGTAGATGCCACTAAATACAAAAAACTCATTGGAAGTCTAATCTATGTGACCATAACTAGACCAAATATTTATTTTGTTGTTGGGTGTTCTTTCTAAATTCATGCAACAACCCAAAGAAAGTTATTGGATAGTAACAAAAAGAGTTTTGATATTTGAAAGGAACACATAATTTTGGGCTTAAATAACCCAGGGCAAGCAATCAGTGCCGGCAATGTTTTTAGCAGAAGTAAAATACATGGCAGCTTTAGAAGCAACCAAAGAAATTTTGTGGCTTCGAAGGATTATTTTAGATTTGCAAGAGCAACAAGTTTCATTAACACCACCCATGGTTCACAACACATTTGCAATTCAAATAACAAAGAGTTCAGTCTTTCACGATTGAACCAAACACATCAACAAAAAATTCCATTTGATTTGACATAATTTGAAAGTTGACAATGTAAAATTGCTATATTGTCCTATTGCGGAGCAACCAATAGACATATTGATAAAAACATTTGAAAGAGAAAATTTTAAAAAATTCAGAAGCATGCTTGGTCTTATAATAACCCCTATGGATTAGGGGGGGATGTAATATTATTGTACATAATATTATTAATCTTAGGTGCATAGGTGTAGGAGAGATTTTGTCTTGTAGTAGTAGATGAATAGTCACCTTGGAAGGTGAAGTGAATGGTAGCAGGAAGGCCAATCCCTTTAACAGGGGGCCCAATGGAGGCATCTCCAAGGAGGTAATGGAGAGCTCCATCTGCAATGACAAACAGGGTTGGGGCAATGGGACAACCCTATCTCATAGATCTTTGAAGGTGAAAGGATTCTGTAAACTTCCCATTCACATCCCACCTAAGGAGAGGTATCTTGAAAAAGGACACTAACCATTCTACAAAAGTTTTCTTGGAATCCAAAAGCTTTAAGCATCAAGTCAATAAATGGCCATTCAATCCTATAATAGGCCTTTTCAAAATCTAGGAAATCTATACACACATTTTGTTTGGTTTCTTTAGCCTAGTACGTCTCCCCAATTGGTTATGAGGTTGTCAAGAATGTATCTACCTTCCACAAAACCTATTTGAGTTGTTGAGATGATCATTTGAAGAATAGGGACAATTCTTCTAGCAATAATTTTAGCTAAAATTGTATAAGAGACATTGAAGAAGGTTATAGTTCTCCAATTTTAATCTTGAGAAGAATCAACCTCCTTAGGAATGCGTTTAATCACCCCTCTATTAATATCTTTACCCAAGGAGCTAGACTAAATAACTTCCATATACACATCAAAGATCTCTGGGGCAATCAAATTTTTATTCACTTGGTAAAATTCAGCAAGAAATCCATCATACCCTAGAGATTTATCATCTTTAAGGGAATCAATTGCAAAATTCACTTATTAATTGAAATATCAGTGTATAGTGATGCAATTGAACAAGCAGTCAGCCTTCTAGGGATGATTCTAGAACACAACAATCTATTTTGTTCAACGTGAACATTAGAACCATTAGAGGTGAACATATTAAAATAGAAAGAGAAAAAAGCAGTTTTTAATTTCATTAATGTCATCAGAAACAACATCACCAATATCAATAGATTTGATCTTTTCTCTGACATGTTTGGCGTTGAGAATCCTAAAGAAATATTTAGTTCCTTTGTCACCAAGCTTGAGCCAAATGAGCCTAGATTTGATTTGTGCCCCTTTAGTCACATACTATTGAGCTATTCTATGCTGATGTTTGACTTAAACAAGGTTATCCAACAGAGCAGCGTTATGGCTGTCATCTCGAATTCTAGTCTCAACATTAATCAATTGTTCATGGATTACTCTTGGCCTGTTCCTTCTTCTCTTAGCTTTGGCTTGTCTAAAGGATCTCATAAAATTCTTACTAAGAGTCATGCAATTATTCCAATTGTGGATTTTACTTTTTTGCAAGATTCCAAAAGGCTTTGATTCCCTCTGGACATTCTTCATCTTTAAGTAAGCAACATTGAGCTTGTAGAGTCCCTTCTACTCCTCAGAGTTCTGAAATGGGATAGAAGTTAAACTGAATTCCATCTCAATTGGGGCTGATCAGAAAGAATAAAAGGCAGAACTTTCACAAGGTTACCTTCAACTACCAATGGGATAATGAAGATATCCTTATTAACATAGAATGTATCCAATCCAGAGTATAATCTTTTTCTGCATTGTTGGTTGTTGCACCCATAGTAGCATTAATCGTCTTTGAAAAAAATCATTTTTTCAAAAGTGCAAGTGTTTTTCAAAAAATCGTGATTAATTGAGAAAAAAATCGGAAAAACTTAAAACTACCAGGAAAATGCGGAAAAAAAAGAAAAAACTATTTTTTTTAAAATTTAAATGCATTTCTATTGCATAGAGATACATATTAGGCATTTCAATTGCATAGAGAATAGATACAAAGAATGAGAGAAAGATAAATGAGATTGTACGCCATCCAAATCAATCAACTATTTTTTTCATTACTTTTTTGAAATATTCAATTTCATTATATTTGTATTTGAAAATGTATGCTATTGTCGTTTACAAGGGAACAAAAAAGGGGAGGGAGCAAATAGTAACATATAAACTATGGATCAACAGGTCTACACTTCAACATATTTTCAGGGTTCTTGCCTCTTCTAATTTGAGAGACGACCTCGGTGTCAATCTTAACGTTATTCATGATGTCGAAGTCAAAATCTTCAAAAATAGGCTCTTCATTATTTTCGAGCCATTCAAACTCTAGATCAATTTCGTCAAGGTCGATCGGATGATCTTTCTCAATGGTACCTAACATTTTAAAATACAATGCATATGTTAGTTACTTATGTGAATAATATTTTACAAGAATATAAATCAACTTTTCATATGAATCGAGAATTAGAAATACAACATTTATTAACTTTGAGTTTTCTTTATATTCAGACGAAGATTGTGGTGGACAAATGCCGAATCATTCATCCGTTCTCGAGTGAGTCGATTGCGTTTTTCTGAGTATATATGCTTGAACGCACTCCAATTGCGTTCGCAAGTGGATGAACTACATGGCCGGCTCAAAATGTGCATTGCTATCCTTCGAAGGTGTTTGGTTTATTTGCCAAAGAAATCTTACCATTGTGCTGCAAAAATAGATTTTGTTAACATTGTAACATGCAATTGCATAATCCAGTCAAAATTTAACGCTTTAATTGTACGTATAAAAAAATTTCGTCTACCTGGTTGGATATCTTCTTTCTTGTGATGGCTGTCTTACTACAGAAGAAACCCCTTGCCTGCTTGTACATTGGCAACTCTCCCATAGCTTCAAACTCTTGCTCAACAGAAAACATTTTTTTTATGCACTTAAATAGGCCCTTTGTGACCTCTGCATCGTCTCGAAATGAGACACTGTAGAATAATGTTGGATTGAAAAAGTATCCAGCTGCATGGAGGGGAGATTGCATTTGTCAATTCTATCTGTTATCAACTATCTCCCATAATGACATGTACTTTGTCTCGTTATTCTCCAATTTGTCCTTAATAGCTTCTTTGGCCCTATCTATTGCTTTATACAAATAACCCATGGGGGGTTTATCTCCATTGACAAGTCTCAAAACTCAAATCAGAGGCTCAGAGAATAACACAATTTTCTCTATCTCTTCTTAAAAAGACAGTGAAAAAACAGTCATTCACTATTCTACCATCCATATGTTTTGCAAAGGAACATTCCACTCACTCACTTGAAATGAACATTCGTTTTAAATTTATTTGCTGTTGAAAAAGAGTTTGCAAGGTAAGGAAGTGGGTTGCAAACCTTGTCACCCTTGGCCGAAGAAGTTCCTTGCCATTTGTGAATGTCTGCTTCATACTAAGAACCGTTGTGTGATTGTATATGAACTTCGTGATTGTGCGAGTCTTTTGCAAAACTTCTTTCACCTATAGAATTTTGTCTGTCATCCAAGATCAAATCAAGACAATGTGTCGCACATGGAGTCTAAAAAATAATTGCATATTTCTTCATAAAAAGCCTTCCAGTGGCCATGCAAGTAGCAACATTATCAGTAATGAATTGGACCACATTTTCTAGTCCCACATCAATCACAACCTCATTAAATAGACAAAACAATGCCTCACCCAATTTTATCTGATCAGATGCATCGACACTTTTAAGAAACACGGTGCCAATGTCACACGACACAAGGAAGTTGATGAGTGTGTGATTCCTTCTATCTGTCTATCCATCTGACATGATAATGCATCTCGACTATGCCCATTCTTTGTGATGTTCTACAAGGACATCACTCACATCTTGTAAAACGTCCTTCAACAAATTTGTCTGCAAAGCCTCGTATGATGGGGTTGAGAACCTTGGACCTGTAATTGCAATTGCATCCACCATATTTTGCCAGTATAGAGATTTGACCACATTAAACTACAAACTAAAAGAGTACCAAAAGTTGGAGATTGTCTTCTTTGCTTGTTCATGCACAGTTTTTTTCAGCCTGTACTCTTTAGTGTGGTTTGCGCTCCAAAGGTAGTGCGATGGCTAAAGAAGGCATGGATGTTTCCCCCACCTGTGTTTGGCCCATGAGGTATTGATCCATGTGTCATTTGAGATCTCTTCTTCCCCTTTTCATGTTCTATTGATGGCGCAGGCATGTCATCATATTCTTCATCACTCTTTGCATCTGAAAAGTTAGAACTTACTTTTATGTCTGTTCTTGCCCTTTTTGCCTTCAAATATGAATATTGTTGGAATGCTGCTATAGCTTGATTTGTGACATCTATAGGGCATGCATTAGTGCAAGGTGTAACTTTGTCCCCTCCTTGTCTCGTCAAATGTCACTTGAAGCGGTATATGCTTCCATTGCATATATGTCCACAAAAGTTGCATTTGACTTTGTTTGGGTTGTCTAACTCGATTTTGGTGTCATAGTTCCATGCAAAATCTTTCACACGTGGCATGATAATCAAATCTGCAGTGTGGCATAATTTTTTTTGTTTAAATGCTGAAATATTTTGAAGGTGTTTAGTTTTTTCTTATCACTCCTAGAAGAAACCCTTATCACTCCCGTCTTTCAATATACTTAAATCTCTAATAGTCAAACCACTCAATATACCATACACCTTTCTATATACCCTTAGGTACGTGGAAGAGTAATGGTACAAAGGAGCAATTCTTTTGATATACCACCCTTCTCCATATACCAAACCTTTTTATATACCTCACCTTCCTATATACCCAAAGGTACGTGGAAGAATGATGGTACGTGGAAGAGAGATGTATGTGAGAGCAGAGTGATACGTGAGAGTAAAGTGACACTAAAAGAAATGGTACATGAAAAGTCTCGGGTTTGTTTAATGGAATACCTGTTCACAAGGGCAGTTCAGAGCTCCTAGGCACGACACCCGTTTAACACTACGACCCTTCTGCACCAGATTTACAGTTGAACGATAGATCCCGAAAGAAGACAAAGAGAAGAATAGAAAAGGAAGTGTTGTAGAGATGCTTTGTTTGCATTTATTTTGTTAAGTCATGCTTTGCATTCCTGCAATCGTTAGTAATAAATACATACACAATAAAATAATATAAAAATATTGCCTCAGAGAATAAAAATAAACATTGTTTTTTATTGTGTTAGAAAATAAAAATTCATTACAGGGTTAGGGTTAGAAAACATGTTTTTTTTGTAATTTTTAATTTTTATTAGTCAAAGTTAATTAAAATTAATTCATTGCAAAATATGATTGTTTTTAAATATTTTTTATAGATTTTAATTTTTAATAATTACAAACTATAAAAATATATTAAAAAATTAATATTTAAAAACAAATTGTAACGTTTAAATTTTAATATTAAAGAAAAAACCCTAACCCTAACCTACTGTACGGTTAGGGTTAAGAAATAGTTTTTTTGTAGTTTTTAATTTTTATAAATCAAAGTTAACATTAATTCATTACAATAAATTATTGTTTTTTAATATTTTTTATAGATTTTATTTTTTATTAATTACAAACTATAAAAATTTAATAAAAAATCGACCCTAAACTAGGTTAGGGTTAGGTTTAAATTTTAATTATTAACATTTAAAAAAAACCCTAACCCTAACTGCATGGTTAGGTTAGGGTTAGGGAACATGAATATTTTTTAATTTTTATAGTTTTTATTTAAATTTGATTAGATGTATATATATATAAAAATCAATTTACTTGGAAATTTGAATAAAGTTAGTGAAGACTGAAGAGAAAATGTCGAATTTGTCATTGAAGATTCTCAAACTTCTTGGACCTGTCGCTGAAAATCTCTATGTTCTCCTTGTTTGTGTTATTTTGAAATTTTGCTCTTGAAAATTTCGAGAAATTTGCAAAATTTGTGTAAAAAATGATTGATTTTTTTAACTTTTTGTATACATAAATAAAAAATCGTGATTCCAGCGGAAATCGTGATTTAAACTTGTTTAAATCGCGTTTTTAAAAAAATGCGAAATTTTCATGGTTTTTTCACGATTTTTTGAGATTACTCGCCGAAGTCAACGATTTATTGTCTGGCAGGGGTTGACTGGGTTTAAAGTGCGGATTTTTGACCGAAAAAATTAGTCTCCACAACAACTGGTGATTAATCGTGATTTTTTCGTGATTTCTGCTTCTATGGTTGCATCAAGTATACCAAATGCTTTTGTTAACTTCTTTTTTGAATAGTGGGTATGCGAGTTTGTGTATCCTTTTAAATTTTTCCCAAAAGAACATCTCATTTTATTTCCAAGCAAAAGGAGCCCCACCCATCTTATCTTCTCTTTATTCAACCATATTGAAGTCACGTCCAATGACCCAGGGAACATCTTTTATATTGGAGGCACTCCAGTTCCACAACTCAGTTATTTCTCTATAGTCATTAGGTGCATGGACCAATCATATCCCAAAGCTTGCCCCATTTGTTTTAGGATAAGCTAAATAACATGGTTACAAGGAGACACATCCAATCAATAACATAATCAGACCACTTCTAGTTAATCAAGAAAAGGATGAAGCATCATGTCAAATGAATTTAAGAGTTAAATCTATAGCAATCCTTGTTTCATTTACTTCTTGAAGCAAAACAAAGTCAATACTCTCCCTTGAATGCCTAAACTGTCTCACAATTGGCCTCCTATCACGAGTTTCCAACCCTTTGACATTCTAGCAGACAATCTTCATAAAAAAGGGGATGAATTAGAGGCCTGAGATGGGTTCTTAAAGCCCTCTTTATTTTGATACAACCTATTGAAGCATAGTGGGATTTTAGAGTACTTCAGTTTCTTCTTGGGGTCCTCAATACTAGTAACAGGGGTGGCTTTCCTTGTCTTAGAATCCCCAGACTTCACAACACTACAAATGACAAAGTCTTTAGGAGTCTCAGTTTTCAATCTCTTAGTCCCCAATTTAGGTCTAAGTAAAGCATTCTAAATACCTAAAGGAGCACTTGGTTCTTCAACAATCATCTCTCCAGAAATCACACATTTAGTACTCTCTGTGGGAGGCATGCAATTGGAGAGACACCTTGGTTGGGGCCCAATACCCATAGTAGAGAGTACATCAAGAGTAGGGCCCAAGATTAAAATCCCGGGCAGCAGTCACCTCACAAGGGGGAATAGAAGGGTGCGAGGGGACAAAAGGGGGAGGGGAGAGGCATTAGATTTAGCAAAACTAGTCTTATATTCATTTGAAGCTCTCCCCCTATCCTGACAAGTGACTCCTCAATCTTCAATCTCAACATTCTTCACAACATAGACAAGAGACTCCTCAATCTCCATTAAGGAATACTCAAGAGAGGAAGGATTTTTAGGAGAGGGGGGGAGTAGATTGAGAGTCACCAAAGATGGGATTGACAACACCATGATCCACTTCATCTTCCTTGTGAACCAAATTCTCAAGATGAGGTGCGGAGAAAGACTCCACCATGGGTGGGGCTATAAACACCCCCTCAATTATTTGTTTTGGTTGAATCCCTTCACAATTACCTTCTTTAGGAGCTTCACCACTTTTGGCCTTGGGGGCAGGGAACAAGTAGTTTTTCCTAATGTGAACATCTTTTTTGCAAAAAAAAACATGAATTCACTCTTCCCAAACCAAATATAAGGTAGGAGAAACTAGACTCGGGATTTGGAGGACTATGGTTTCAGAAAAAATATCAAGTGGTTTTATGGAAATAAGAACCCTAGTTGTCATGTGTGCTAGGGTTGACCTATTGTCTTCAACTTTTATAACTTCCTGCAATGGCTTGAGGGCTTGTGGCAAAAAAACTCCAAATTTGCAAGGGCACATCACGAATTTCCATCTATCTAGGAGTTGTTTTGAACACTATCTCATTGCACCCCATTTTAGGGCTCCAAGGGAGGGCACTTAAAACTTATTAACCCATGTTCCATAAAGGCTGACTAATAGCTCTTCTCTACGTGTTCGAGTTCTTAAACAAGACAAGAAAAATTAGTTTTCTGCATCATTCTACAACAATTCATATACATCCCAAGCTTCTTACCCCACACAAAATTAGTCTAGTTATAAAAAAAAATCTAGAGGGCAAGGCGTTTTGATTGAGACAAATAAAGAAAATACGCACATTCTTTAACCTAATTTCCTTTGAATGCAAATCTTTACACATTACTTCATTAGGGTAGAGGGTGAGGGTTTTTAAAAGGTTAGGTGACTTGAGGAATTTTTTGAATCCTGCTTGCTCTCCAACTTTCCACCTGATCCATAGTTGACATGAAAGAACACCAACACCCTTTGAGAGAGAAGGCCCATCTTCCACACGCAGAGCTTCACTAAAAGTTTACTTGGTGACGGTCGGTTTATCAATGTTTTATCAATGTTTTTAGGGTGATGAATTTTATCTGAAACATTTTTTCTCTTCTAAATTTCCATCAATACCTTTCTCTTCCTTATTAGACCCTGTCGCATCCTCACTTCCCTTAGCATGTGTTACCACTTCAATTTCCACTTACCTTGTCTTTTCAAAGGCAGCATTAATGAAGGCTTTCCTTCTCTCAAAAGAACAACAAAAAGACATGAACCCCCAAAAAGGGGAGATGAATACAAAAAAAGGAACTAAAACACCAAGGAAAGAGAAATCAAACCAACATGAAAACCAATGCAACAAAATGAAATTGGACCATAGGATAACTAAGATCACCAAGGAGGACAAAGGGGACCAAAGATCAAGCAAGAGAAAGGCTTGAAGATGCTCTAATTGAGGCAGACTCTTCGTCTCCCTACATAGCCCAAATCTCCAAGCTCCTCTTTGCCATGTGTGCAATATTTAGAAATAAACTACCCAATGCAGAATATTTTTTTGAATTTGACAATTTGTAAACTAAATGGCTTAATGCAAGTTTTTTTAAAAAATAGTGGAAATGGGGCATGACAATACTAAATGGGAATCAATGTACATACTTGTAACTTGTAAATGACAAGTGTAGAATGAAAGAAATATAAGTAGAAGTTAAATCCCTCTTCCTCTTGCTCTTGCTGAAACCGAAAGCCCTCGTGCTTGCTCCTCTCCTCTCCTATTTCTACTCTTTTCCTCTTTTTTTTTTCTCAAGTGTGATTCACAATGGTAGCTGTTGACAAATCTTCCACAAATCAGATTTTCTCTCGCCAAGCAGAAGATTTCTACGGATTCTTCAGGTTTCTACGGACTCACTCAGGGAATTATCTACAGACTCACTCAGGGAATTATCTACGGACTCACTCAGGAGATTTTCTATGGACTCTCCTGACACTTATTTTTAGAGGTCAAACAGCCCTTGCGGAGGGCAGAAAAGACAGAAAGAGTTGATGACAAAGTCCGAAAAAATTCGGAAAAGTTGCAAAAAGCAAGGAAAAGTCTATTTCAAAAGTTCTGAAGGGCAGGGTACCCTTCGGAAGGGTCACTTTCAATATTCCCGAAGGGCACCTACCCTTCGGGCAGGAGGAAGACCAAATTCAAGGACCTTTGCAGAAAGCCCGGGTGCCCTCCAATTTTTCCAAAGGGCACTGGCGGAGGACACTTGGTCTGTGCGGAGGACACGTGGTCGGCGGAATGGACCGTGACAAATTCCCTAAGGGCACAAGCAAAGGAAAAGACAAAAGGAAGATATCCTTCGGACAAAAAGTCCGAAGGAATTCCTTCTGCTAGCCTTTCGGAATTTCTTCGGACTTTTTGGCACGAAGGCGGAATGGAATGTGACAAATTCCCGAAGGGCACAAGCAAAGGAAAAGACAAAAGGAAGAATCCTTCGGACTTTTTGTCCGAAGGAATTCCTTCTGCTACAAGACCGAATTTCGAAGGACTTTTTGTCCGAAGGAATTCCTTCGGACAAAAAGTCGAAGAAATTCGGAAAGGCAAGCACAATACAAGATTTCGAAGGGAACCTTCAGGAGCTTAGACAAATCAAAAAGGCCGCAAGAAATAAAGTGAAGGGAATTCCTTAGGACAAAAAGTCCGAAGAAATTCGGACAAATAACCCCGAGGAAAATAAACCCGCGAGAAAGAGGCAAAGATGATCAAAAGAAGTCCGCGATAATATGAATTAGCGTTCAATACAAAAGGCTGACAGAACAAAAAGACCGCGGGGAAAAAGTCCGAACAAATAAGAGTAAAGAAAAATGGGCAGAAATAAACCCGAAGAAATATAGCCGAGGGAAATACGACAACTTCTGGTGACGTCCCGCAGGCCGTCAAATTTTGCCTTCGAGAAGTAACTGTTGGAACAGGGATAAAGCCAGAATCCAAAAGAAAAAGCCAAACAGGTAAGAATATAGACAAATACATCCGAATATAGAATCCTGCCAGAAATAGACACGATCAGAATTAGAACAGAATACATGCAAGCAAGAGCTATTTTCGAACATAAGAGCTATTTTCGAATAAACGGTCAAAGTTTCAGTTGACTGATTATTAAAGACCTGTTCGTCTCCATTCAGCCCATGCATCCGAAAGTCTAACTCAGCTTCAATAGGAGTTCCGAGTTCGAAAGAGGAGTTGACTATTCCAGATTTAGAGTTGACTAATTGATCAAACGCCGCATCCACTAGAAGATTTCCATGCAAAAGGAGGTGGGCGGTTCATAACAAAGATAAGTTCGCTTCATCAAGCGAATAAGCTTCATGCAAGGACAAAAAGGAAAATATATTTTATTGAAAGACCAAGTAAAGCCTTGAGTTAGCCAAAGTGGATCTTTCTCTTCAAGTTTATACGCCTATCTTTGGCCTCTTGTAATGTTCTATATAAAGGATTTCAGCCTTGATTAAAAATCATCCAATCTCTCTTGGTGAGACCAGACTCTATCATTGGTGAGTTGTGTAACCTCTTCGATCAATAGAAGGACTATACTTTCAGATTTCAAGAATCGGCATAGTGTATATTTCTTCAGCAATTTGCATAAGTGGTAGAGTTCTCTCCCTTTCCAAATTTTGTTTTATACCTAGTTGCTATATTATCCTTGTGCAGGGCATGTTAAAGTGTTCTTTATTGTCTTCTGCTGAAATTGTAAGTGGATGTTAGGTGGCAGCAAAGTGTCTTGTATCGGACCTCTCTCCATCGTTTTCCCTCAGGTTTTAGTTATTGGATCGAACCTCTGCATGAAATACATATTCATAAGTGATTAATTTGAAGTCTAAGGTCTTCCTTCTCCCTTGTTCGTTCAGTGTTCAAGGTTCCAAATTGAGTGGATCAAAATCTTGGTGTATCACCCCTTTTAGGTAGGATTTCCTTTTTAAGTTTTCTTTCTCCCTTTTCCATGGTAGTCAGCAGTGTAGAGTAGGAATCTTCATTGATACATCACACAGGAACCAGCGTTCTCTGGAGGTTCTTCTCACTATTGAGGCACCCACCCTCGTGAGAAGATCCCATTGTTTCAGCCGGATAGAGGACTGACAGTTTCGCGCACGTCCTTCGAACCAGGGCGCAGCTCCAGGTTGACAACAGTAGTTTGGGTCCTTTTAATAAGTTTTAAGGTCAATTTGTAGTTAGGGTTTGTGTCTTTATATTTTTTGTGTTTTTTTATAACTTAAATATGTAATTTTTTTGGTTTTTTTAATGCAAGGGATGCTGGGATGTCCTCAGGATGGTCGACGACATCATGCCGTCCTCGATGCCTCCCTTTTGCAAAAAATTAGGTGACATCCTTGAAATGTACCCTGAAACTCAGGGATGTCTCAGAGACATTTCCTTATTTCATTTTTCCTGGTATGTGGGGGTGTAGTAACCAATCCTACTTTTTTTTGTTGAAAACAGGATATAGCAGTTAACATGAATATTCAAAAAACACATAAATGCATCATACACATGTGGCTGAACTGCTGTTATATCGTTTCTTAAATGACAAATAGATTAGTGCAATAATATGGATTAGTTTTCTCAAGTACTTAGATGGATAAATCATCAAATAATCAATAATTCAAATTACCCATGTGCTAATGTGTGTTGCAGGTCTGATAAAATACATAAACAACATTATAGCAACTGAAAATAACATCATTGACTCACCACCGTATGTTCCTCCACCTCCAATACATGTTTCATAAACAATAGGCTTCATTATGCCTCCAAACAAGGTGGAATGGATTCCTCAGGGCAAGCGCTTGGACTGGAATGATGGCATGCCTGCCCTTGAAGAGGTACGACCAGTAGGAGTACGGCCTGTGATGTGGGATATTTGTCTAGCAAGGAGAATATTAGAATTTGCAGTTTGTCCCTTCTGATCTCTTCCAAACAACATTAAATTATTATTCCTCGAACATCAATACTTTTGTCATTTCAAACCCTTTAGCATAAACTCCAAAATCTGCAAATAATAGCACAAGCGTAGCTTCTGTGTGAAACTAGCAACAACACCCAAGGAAGATCTTTCACCACCGTGGATGATATTCTTCAAGAGGGTTTTCATTCTCAGAAAATTCTTGGGGAACCAAAGCTCAGTCTAGCAGCATAACATTCTCCAAAATGACCCCCAACATCTCCTTTTATAGCTTTTTGGAGGGAATTTGCAATTTAAAATTATAATAATTCCTTTTCCCTCAAAATTGACCCTTTTTGCAATAATAATATTTCATGTGCAAAGGCCCCCTTTACTAGGCATTGAACTTTTCAAACACTTCATTACCTTTCCGACGAGCCATTACACTAAGTAGTCCTTTTATTAATTCTCAACATTAGACCACGTTAGTGAAATATTAATTAATTATACAATAATTCACCCAAGTTGCGGAAAGCACTGAAATTGAATCGGAATCAACCTCTGATCAAATTGGGATGATACTGAAGATGTAGGATGATGATTAGAGCTAACCAAGTGACTTACTAAAAATAGACGTGCTCTCCAAGAAGTTTGGAGCACCAACTAGGAGGACAAAACCACTTCTGAAAGCATCACTACGACCCATAATGCCAATTGAGCTCAAAGCCACAAATAGAAACCAACTAAACATAAATTGGTGTTCTCCAAGATCTTTGGAGTCCCCTAACCAATACCAATTAGCCCACGGGAACTCGGGGAATAGGTTAACGGTCACCCAACTGACTAGGCCTGAGAAGGGGACATTATAGGGGGTAAATTTCCCCCTGGTCCAGCCGTACCAAAGACGTCCCAGATGGCTCTAAGACAGGGGGACGCATCCCTGCATAACTACGGTTTTCAACGATGATGTGGCATAGGTTTTCCCATTTAGTAGTACACTTTTAATAAATATTGTTATAATGGCCAAATCGGCCAATAGAAAGTACCCAAGTTTAATGTTTGGAAAATCAGAAATTTTATTCTTAATGCAGCGATGGGGTCATCACTCTTCTTTGGTCTAATGTGGGTGCTTTGTCTTGTATTAAATACAAACTGGAAAGAAAATCAAAATTTATGGAGACTAAGGTGAACACTATCATTATCATAGAGAAAATACTTTGAACTCTTTAGGCACCACGAACCATTATTGTATTTTTCTTTGAATGATGAGCTAGCTAATAGTAGTAAACAATATGATGGTCATTATTTTCTAAATTCAAAACGAAACTTGTCTCTAAAACAAGAAAAGAGAATATGGTAGTTGACAGATTGCCTTCGGTAAACCTAAGTAGTGAAAGAAAACTTAAAAGATGAAATTGCAAGGGAACAAGCAAATGATTAGGAATGCCTAAAAATCATTATTATTTTCAAAGAAAATGATCTTTTTTACCATTTAGAATATAACAAGCTCTGTTACAAAAATGCAATATTAGTACCCAATCACTAGACTCTCAAATCAAAATCTTATGATTTTGGTGATAAACCATTTGAGTCATGTGGGTAGGGATAACAGCTATAAAGCTAGACGAATAGGAGGAATACATAATTATATAACCATTTGTGTAAGTATTAGGTTAATAATTGGAAGTGGACCTCATATAGGAACCCTGATATCCTCATTGGTGCTTAACAACAAATGGGAAAGTAGGTCCATTAGTTTTCCATTCACTTGCATTGGGCTGGCAGGGGTCAAGGCCTAGGACGTTGATGGGCTGCAAGCAGAATATGTAAAATGGGGTTTGGAAATTCTATTGTCACACATCATAAGCATATTTTAATGATCACTTGGTATGGCTTCCCAATAAAATGGACAACTAGCCTAGTTGTACCCTTGTTTAAAAGTTGGGAGATGCCACAACTCCTTAAACTATTGAACTGTTATGGTCAACACCCTCCTTGCAAAGTTATTTGGGAACACAGTAGAATGTAGAGTTAGAAGTTGGGATGAGAAGCAAGGAAAGAAAGCAAAAGCGCAAGTAACGTTTAGATCAAAACACCCAACAATTTACTATTGTGTCGCTCAGACATTTGATTGAATAAGTATGGATGACAACGTAGAAGTTTGTTCTTGCTTTATCGACTTCAAGCAAAGCCTTCGACATGGTACTGTAGACACCAAAATTTGGTATGAGACACTTTAGCAACATCAACTTTGGCACACTTTGTCATACTCGGACATTGTGCACACACTTGACTCTTTGACACACCTCTCTATTCATCTATTGTCTTGGTCGACCTTATTTGCTAGAGAGACTTATTTAGGATCAGCCCAGTCTATACAAGAACCTTCCATAATCCTACATAGACTTTCTCCATATCTTAGGTCATTGATTTTCACTCCTAGGACAATACCGGTAATGGCTGGATAGTTGCGGTTACCATAGGTGTTTGTGTCTGTCAGTAGCGTCCAGGAACATCCAACGTCTATTTTTCAAATTGGGAAATCTCTATTAGGTTGGCCTAGGCATATTTCATGGGTCTTGTAATGTCCTCAACCACCAGCAACAAATCGCCAATCACCAAGCAAGGAAACACCAACAAATCAACCACCAATAGCAAATCGCCAATCACCAAGCCAGCAAACACCAACAAATCACCATACCCAACAACAATATGAAATCGCTACCCTTGAAGACGAGCGCTGCAATTAACTAGGGAATCGCCCATTGAGGGAGCGCCAAAAAACAACAATCATTTATTATAAAAGGGGAGCGCCCATATAAACAACAATCATTAATACAACATTAATTATTAATTAATTAGTAATCAACATTCATTTGACGAAAGGTCACCACCTTTGGAGGAGAAATGTCGTTTGATGGAAGGCTATGAAGGTATTAATATTCAACGATTGGTGGGAAGGAAAATAGTTCAATTATGTATTCAAATATTTAACCTTGTACAAGCATCATGATTTACAATCGCTCTTAAGGACGAAACCCCTTAATCGTGTAATTTGATTTCAAGGACGAAGACCATTGTCATCAGAATAACCCGAGGATGAAACCCGTTGAGGATTTATATTTTATTATTTAAAATCTGAAAAACTTGTATTGAACAATTAATACTACATTTTATTATTTAAAGTATTATTCCAAGTGCAAGTTTATATTTATACAATATTATTTCAAAGAGAATTCCAAGGAAACCGAATTTTTGTATAATACTCTGATTAGGGATATTACAGTGGTATCAGAGCCATTTTCCTGCCAGCGTCTGAACTATGGGATCACTACATAAGAATATTGTGGCCGGTTTTGATTTATACAAAACTCTTCTGACAACGATTTGAGAAGAAATCTCTTTCATAGACTATGGAGTTGATAGAGACACGGAATGGAAAAAGGCACTATGAGGAAGATAACCTTGATGCCCTGGAAGACAAAAAACCATTAAATGTACTTCACCTATTGAAGGATACCGAAGTGACTTTCAATGCTATTATGGATAACAAACAAGACACTGCATGTGCACCTTTGCATTTAGATTTCCCTGGCTATCCTAGAGAAATAGGAAGCTCCCATGTTGAACATGGAGGGTTTTTAGAGTCGATTAAAAAATCCAGAAGTCAATGAAGATTGTGAATTAGAAACAAATTGCACACAACCATCCACACCAAAAGATGAATTGGAAGTTGATTCCATGCCTGCTTCTTCTATAGGAGGGGCTCAAGAGGTATTAGAAGAAATAAATTATGATGAATGGTATACAGTTAGACAGGAAATTGAAAAGTCTTTAGGTGAAATGCATGTAGTCTCTAATCTTCAAATTTATGAAGATGCATACACAAACAGTGGTTTATCATTTGGGAGAACCGTTACTAATTGCAGATTGGGAATGAAATCTTAATTGTTGTGCTGAGGCTTCAAATGAGGAAAATACTTTTTGATCTTGCATGAACCACATATTTAGAAATTATGTGCTTTTTGTACGCCCTGCAACTACTGATAAGTCCAATGTAGAGAGTGAAACACCACCTTCCTTTGAGTGGTCAGAGGATTTGAAAGGTGTGAAGCTATTCGTGTTTTGAGGCTCTTTGAAAAATTAACTTATCACATAAGTAAAAAATTCAATGGTCAACCTACACAATATTCCTTCAGCACCATTCATTGTGCCTTGAAAACCCTTGATACAAAGTTCAAAGACATTTATTTACTTGATAAAACCACAAGAAGGAAGCTACCTATGATGAGACCTCATACTTCTGATCACGTTGCCTCAGAGTCGTCAATAGTTGCATGGCATGAACAAGGGATCTTGATTTTGCCAACCATTCAGGTTTCCAATCTTCTTAAGGTGGGTTTGCAGTTTCATCAAGTAATTGTCTAGAGACAAATGCAGATGGAATAGATGAACATAGTGGCAATCACGCTATTGTTAAAGGTAGAAATAAAACTTACGTGTATGTAGACCTTAGCAAGGTTTTTTAGACCATAACACTTAATGATCTAAAACGAAAGAGCAGTCCAGTAAATATCAGTGAATTGTGGAAACTGACTCACAATTCTAAAAGTGTCATGCATGGTCTAGATGTAGAATTAGATCGTGGGAATGGGAAAAAGTTTTCTATGTTAAGGTTGTTACGAGGAGATACCGGACTTTTAGAAATTATTTTTCCACCTTACACACCCAAAAATGACACTGATATGCCACTTATTTGCTTTGCCTCAAAACAAAAGAACTTTCTCTGGAAAGGAAAAGGAAAAATCAACACCTGGATGGCAGAGAATAGAGAGAGCAACAAAATTTGATATGGAAATCGAAAACATTAAATCAGGATATACGATTATTATGAAAGGAGCTGTAATTCTTGAACATCCCACTTTACAATTGTTTGAGGACAAGCAATTTGAGGAAGATCTATAATGTTTGCAACCACCAACAACAAATCGCCAATCACTAAGCAAACAAACAAAAACAAATCAGCCTTCAGTAGCAAATCGCCAATCACCAAGCCAACAAACACCATCAGATCACCATACCCAGCCAACAATATGAAATTGCTACCATTGAAGAAGAGCGCTACAATTAACTAGGGAATCGCCCATTGAGGGGAGCACCAAAAAACAACAGTCATTTATTATAAAAGGTGAGCGCCCATGTAAACAACAATCATTAATACAACATTAATTATTAATTGATTAATTAATTAATTAGTAATCGACATTCTTTTGACAAAATGTCACCACTTTTGGAGAAGACATGTCGTTTGATGGAAGGCTATGAATGTATTAATATTCAACGATTGGTGGGAAGGGAAATCATTCAATCATGTATTCAAATATTTAACCTTGTACAAGCATCATGCTTTACAATCGCTCTTAAGGAGGAAACCCCTTAATTGTGTAATATGATTTCAAGGACAAAAACCCTTGTCATCACAATAATCCAATGATGAAACCCCTTGAATATTTATATTTTATTATTTAAAATCTAAAAAACTTGTATTGAACAATTAATACTACATTTTATTATTTAAGCTATTATTCCAAGTGCAAGTTTATATTTATACAATATTATTTCAAAGAGAATTCCAAAAAAACCAAATTCTTGTATAATATTCCGATTATGGATATTATAGTGGTATCAGAGCCATTTTCTTGCCAGCCTCTAAACCATGGGATCACTACATAAGGATATTATGGCTGGTTTTGATTTATACAAAACTCCAACAAAGATTCCAGAAGAAATCTCTTTCACAGACTTTATGGAGTTGGAGACACAGAATGGAAAAAGGAACTATGAGGAAGATAACCTTGATGCTCTAGAAGACAAAACCATTAAATGTACCTCACCTATTGAAGGATACT
The DNA here is from genome assembly GCA_037957365.1 of Torreya grandis. Lineage (NCBI taxonomy): Eukaryota > Viridiplantae > Streptophyta > Pinopsida > Cupressales > Taxaceae > Torreya > Torreya grandis. The sequence goes on from JARHVA010002897.1 coordinate 1,468,490, forward strand.
GTAGTGACTTTCAATGGTATTATGGATAACAAACAAGACATTGCATTTGCACCTTTGCTTTTAGATTTGCCTGGCTATCCTAGAGAAATAAGAAGTTCCCATGTTGAACATGGAGGGCTTTTAGAGGCATGCTTAAAAAATCAAGAAGTCAATGAAGATTGTGAATTAGATACAAATTGCACAGAACAATCCACAACAAAAGATGAATTGGACGCTGATTCTATCCCTGCTTCTATTGGAGGGGCACAAGAGGTATTAGAAGAAATAAACTGTTAGGACTCGTTCCAAAGTCTTAGCTTAAGATTTTGTTAAGTTTATTTTAAATAATAAATGTAAATGGGGCATGCTTTTTTTTATAGAAACACCCTTGTAAATAAATTAACTTAGTTTTATTAGGTTTGTTTTATATTTGTGTTAAATAATTAAAACTACCTTTCGAGTGGAATTTCCATGGGAGTTGGTTAGTAGGTTAGTTGGTTTCTACCGGTATGTGGTGAAAACCTATAAATATATGTTTTTCAATGTAAAAGGGTTAACTGCATATTAGCACCCTTTTTATGTACTTGTTTTATTTTGATTAATAAAATACTTGTGGACCCGCTCCAGTGCGCACAAAATTTACCTCAGGTGATTTTGTTTGGTTAAATCTATTGGAGTGTTATCAGTGGTATCAGAGCATGATAACTTGGTAAATGCTTGGCAAATGCAAGGTAAAAGAGAACATGGTGATCTCGAAAGAAGAGATGAAAGAATTTATGTGATTGGATAAAGAAGGCTCACATGAAATTGATTTTGGCAAATATAAGGTATGTCCCTTCTTAATATACTTTAGAGTTAATATTTGAAAAATTATTCAAATATCAAAATTTTCAAATATATATTTTTTTTAAAATTCTGTGATTGGAGGACTTTGAGAATTAAAATACATTGAAAAATTAATTTTGTATAGCTGGTCTGAGAAGCAACAAAATTAATTTTTTCATCCTCCTTTTTTTGAAGCTTGATTCTCCCTGTTAAAGCTTAGAAGTTGATTGTTTGATTCCAATTTTTAAAAATTTGCCCAATAAGCCATTTGTATGGATTTATTAGCTTGGAAAACCCCTGTAACAAAGTGGTATGGCCTCCATGATTTTGTAAAAAAAATCTGAAAAAAATCTGGAAAAATCTCTATCAGTTTTAAGCTTTTTTATGCCAAAACATTCTGATCTAAAACTATCCTGAAAGCTTTTAAAGCAAATTTCTGAGTTGTATGGCTTGGTTTTAAAATTTTTCAACTCTCATAGTGTTCAAAAATTCCAGCTATCATTCATTTTACAGAAAGTCCCATCCTGGTAGTTTAAATTTGCTCAAATTTACTTAAAACTCCATTATTTGGCCCTATACGGATTTGTAAGGCCTGGTACATCAAGAGAAGAGTCCCATAAATTATTTTTTGCAGCCATGGTGTCCTTGGCTATAGCATGACGTTGGAATACAACTGAAAAAATAATATTTTTCATTTTCCAAAGTTTGATAAAGTTTGATCAAAGATTTTATGGTTTGAGGGGTCCACAAATCAAAGAGTTTTTTACTTTTTCCAAAAGTTTCATAGATGAATTAATTTTTACTTGGGAAAGTAATATTTTTTTATATTTCAAAGAGCAAAAATCATCTTTAAAAATAAATTTCTCATTATATGCCTTGTAAAGGCTCATAGAGTAATTGGAAAGCATGATTTTTTAAAAACCCTTGGAAGTTGGAGGTCCAGGGTTTAAATCTTCCTTTGGTGAAATTTTCTATTTGGACATTTACTCTTTGGAAGAATATTCCATTTTTTTGGAATCTTTTACATGTTTTGAATATTGTAAAGAGCATAAATCATGTGAAAGAATGAAATTTAGTGGGAGAAAAACAATAGTTTGTGTTTCATTGGTGAAATAAGGGTGTAATTGGTTTAAATCTTTTATTTTTGGTGAGGTTAAGTGCAAAACCCATCAAAAATCTTTCTTTTGTTCTACGTAGAGGTTAAGTGAAAAACCCCGTAGAAGCATTATTTTGTGTAAAGTCTTATTGTGAGTGTGTTGTTATTTCATTTTTTGCACTTACTTTCATTTCAAGATGCCAAAAATTTAAAATTTACTTTCAGATGGTGATAGATTAACAATTTTTAATTATTCTGATTGGAAACGTTTGATGGAAAAGCTTCATTAATTTTTAATGAGCTATGGGATATTGTAAAGAATGAAAATCCTACATTGCCTACAGAAGAAGCCAAACTCGATGTATTGAATATACGTGATTCTAAGGCCCTAGCTTTAATCAAGTGTTGTTGTACTCGAGATACATACATATTGAAAATTCTCCTCATAGTTACACTACATGGAAAACCTTATTTGATTTGTATGATAAGAAATCTAAGCATAAGAAGATACACATCCACATGCAGTTGTATACTTTATCGTTAGAAGAAGATGGGATGTGGGAGAATACATATCTAAGTTGAAGAATATTGTTACTGAGTACACTAAGGCTAGGTTTGTAAAACTAAATGATGATTTCATAGTTACTACTGCATTGAAAGGACTACCTAGGTCCTATAGGAACTTTGTAGAAATGTTGCATGTCTCTGACAAGATCACATGCATCACTTTTGATAAATTGGTTGAGTTGCTTATTCAACATGACCTCTCTCTACCTAAAAAATCCAAGAAAACCGAGGAAGCCCATGTTTAAAATTCTAAGCCTAGTTCATCTTCTTCTGGTCAACAAAACAATAGAGGGAACAATTATAGAGGGGGTCAAGGTTATAGAGGAGGCAAATATCAAAATCGAGGTAGAGGTTATTCAAATCAACAATCTAGCCATTCTCGTTCAAATGAGACGAGTGATAGAGGATGTGGTTACAACTCTTATAGAGGTAGAGGTCGAGGTAGATCAGACATTTAGTGTCATAGATGTGGGAAATTTGGTCACATTGCCTCTCAGTGTAGGATTCCTTTTGACAAAATTCAGAGGCCACAAAAAGTGACTAAGTCTAACTCTGCTCAATATGTTGACCATGATTATGATGAATCTAGCAATGTTGCTCATGAATCTGCATTTACTGCTTTAGGGCACATTGATTATATGAAATATGACGCTAGAGATGAGCTCACAGATGTATGGGTTTTAGATATAGGAGCAACCAAACACATGACATTTAGGCAAGACTTCTTTTGGACTTTCAAAGAAGCTTCTCTCTCTCCGGTATCCTTGGCAGATAAGTCTTTGCATACTCTACAAGGTCTTGGGTCAATTCGGATTCTCCTTCCTAATGGATCAATCAAATACTTGGAGAATGTTTGGTATGTTCCCACATTGCAAAAACATCTTATTTCCTTGGTAACTATTCGAAAACAAGGTTATCAAATTGTGCTTGAAAATGGGCTCATTTATATCAATTCAGTGAATGATGGATATAAAACCATGTATACAGGATATGAGGATGGAAATTTTGTTAGATTGCATTGAAAAGTGCTTCCTCCCATAGTGGAACTTGCGGCAATTGTTGAAACAGGTATAGGTACTATGTCTACACAACGGTTATGGCATCTCCGCTATGGACATTTGAATGTTCACTCTTTAGTGGACTTGCAGAGATATGGTATGGTGAGTGGGTTGCCCACTTTTTGCAAAGATAGTATTCTTTGTGAATCATGTGTTTTGGGCAAACAGAATTGGGAAAAATTTCTTAAAAATTCTTCATGGAGAGCTAACAAATGCCTGCAGTTAATACATAGTGATGTGTGTGATATGAAGAAATCATCTATTGAAGGGTGTAGATATTATGTGTTGTTTATTTATGATTTTTCTAGGATGATTTGGGTGTTTTTCATGAAAAACAAATCAGAAGTTTTCACTAAGTTTGTTGATTGGTTACACTTAGTTGAAAAAGAAACAGGTTCACACTTGGCCACTTTTCGTTCAGATATGGTGGTGAGTATACTTCAAATGAGTTTTCGGATTATTGTTGGGAACATGGCATTCATCGACAATACAGTAATGCTTACACTCCACAGCAAAATGGAGTATTTGAACGAAAGAATAGGACTTTAGAGGGCACAACACGAGCTATGTTGCACTATAAACAACTCGATGATAAGTTTTGGGCTGAAGCCATTGGTACTGTAGTGTATTTGAGACATAGATCCCCCATAACTGCACTTTTGGGACAAACTCCATATGAGGCTTGGTATGGGTTTAAACCAAAAGTTAAACACTTAAAAGTTTTTGGATGCCTTTGTTTTGCTTTAGTTCCCACTGAACATATAACTAAGTTGGAACCATGAAGTCGAAAATGCATCTTTCTTGGATATTCTGAAAATAAAAAGGGGTATCGTTTGCTTGCATAGGATACAGACAAATTCATAGTGAGTCGGGATGTAGTATTTGACGAATTTGGTACTATGAACACTGCAGAGATTGATTCTCAATTTGACAGGTTAGAGAGGAAAATTGCAAAACGTGATAAGGGATTGAATAATGAGGACAATTCTGAGAGGTTGTGGTATAAGACTAATATCCCTTTTATTTCCTCTCCATCTACTAATTCACAGGTTGATGACTTAGATAATGTTGAAAATTCTCTAAGTCTTCCTTCGAATGGTGCACATGATGAGAATTCTGGTGTTCCTGATTTGAATAATTTGAATAAGTATCCAAAATGGGCTCAAAGTACTTCTGACTTGAAAGCAGATGAAGTTGGTCTAACAGGTCCCAGGAGTTCTCGTAAACAGGGGAACTCTGCAATGGTTGTTACTACTTCTTCCATTGAGCCTACTACTTTTAAGGAGGCCTCTACTGAACATGTTTGGCAACAGGTAATGCAAAGTGAGTATGATGCAATACTTAACAATAATACTTGGGTTTTGGTTGATCCTCCTCCATTCCATAGGATGCAAATGGGTTTATAGGACCAAGTATAAATCGGACGGCTCCATTGATAAACATAAGGCAAGACTTGTTGCGAAAGGATATGTGCAACAAGAAGGTATTGACTATGAGGAAACATTTGCATCAACTGCCAAATGACACACTATCTGTATGGCACTGTCTTAGCAACATAGAATGGTTGGAAAGTACATCAGATGGATGTTAAAAGTGTGTTTTTGAATGGTGATTTGCAGGAAGAAGTATACATGAAACAACCTCAAGGTTTTGAAAAAGTGGGTGCAGAACACAAAGTGTGTAAATTGATAAAAGCTTTGTATGGGTTCAAACAGGTACCCATGGCTTGGTACGAGAAAATGGATTCATACTTGAAGACAATTGGCTTTCAACGTAGTGAATCTGATGATACTCTATTTTCAAGTGCAGGGTAAGAAATTGGTGATTCTTGTTCTCTATGTCGATGACTTGTTTATCACAGGAAATGATGAAAACCATAACAAGTTTGTGAAGAAGGAATTAAAAGATGGGTTTGAGATGACAGATCTTGGACTTCTTCACTACTATCTTGGCATAGAAGTAACTCAGACAGAGAATAGTATTTTCATTTCACAAACTAAGTATATTTGTAAGTTATTAAATAGGTTTTGCATGAGTGATTGCAAACCTGCCCTCACTCACATGGAAAGTAACTTGAAATTGTCTAAAGGATGATGGCAGTGCCTTTTTTGATGGCACCAAACACAGACAGTTAGTGGGAGGTTTGATATATTTGATGGCTACCAGGCCCGATATGTCATTTTCCATTGGAATTTTGTCTAGGTTTATGCATGAGCCTAGAGAAATTCATTGGCATGCAGCAAAAAAAGTACTTCGTTAACTTTAGAGAACGAAAACATATGGCATTGAGTACTGTCGCAACAAGAACTTCAAACTTGTTGGGTATTGTGATGCAGATTTTGGCGGATGTGTGGATGACAGAGTATCCACAACAGGATACACTATACATATGGGTTCAACTGCCATTGCTTGGTGTTGTATGAAGCATGATACAATGGCAAATTCATCAGCAAAATCAGAGTACATTGCAGCATGAGATGCTTCTAGAGAAATTGTTTATTTACGATGCATTCTTGAAAATCTTCAGATTTCTCAGGTTGCTCCTACACAGTTATACATTGATAATTAGAGTGCAATCAAGATGTCCAAGAATCCAGTATTTCATGCCAAAACAAAACATATGGATGTCAAATATCATTATTTACGAATGCTGGTGGCAAAAAAAGCACTTGATCCTATATATTGCCCAACTGCTGATCAGACAATTGACATTTTCACAAAACCCCTTGACAGAATCAAATTTGAAAAATTTAGAAAAATGCTTGGCATGTGTCCAAAGAACTGACTTTGGATCATTGGGGGAGTTTGTTAGGACTTGTTCCAAAGTCTTAGCTTAGGATTTTTGTAAGTTTATTTTAAACAATAAATGTAAATGGGGCATGCTTCTTTTTATAAAGACACCCCCATAAATAAATTTAACTTAAGTTTTATATTTGTGTTAAATAATTAGAACTACCTTTCGGGGAATTCTCATGGGAGTTGGTTAGTAGGTTAGATGGTTTTTACCGGTATGTGGTAAAAACCTATAAATATATGTTTTTCAATGTAAAAGGGTTAACAAATTTTGACACCTTTTTTATGTACTTGTTTTATTTTGATTAATAAAATACTTGTGGACCTGCCTCAGTGGGCACAAGATTTACCTTAGGTGATTTTGTTTGGTTAAATCTATTGGAGTGTTATCATAAACTATGATGAATGGCATACAATTAAATGGGAAACTGAAAAGTCTTAAGGTGAAATGCATGTAGTCTCTAATCTTCAAATTTATGAAGATGCATACATAGATAGTGGTTTATAATTTGGGAGAACCGTTACTAATTGCAGACTGAGAAAGAAATCCCAAGTGTTATGTGCTGAGGCTTCAAATGAGGAAAATACTTTTCGATCTTGCATGAACCACATATTTAGAAATTATGTGCTTTGTGTACGACTTGCAACTACTGATAAGTCCAATGTAGAGAGTGAAACACCACCTTCCTTTGAGTGGTTAGAGGATTTGAAAGGTGTGAAAGCTGTTTGTGTTTCGAGGCTCTTTGAAAAATTAACTTATCACATAAGTAAAAAATTTGGTGGTCAACCTACACAATCTTTAACACCATTCATTGTGACTTGAAAACCTTTGATATAAAGTTGAAAGACATTTATTTACTTGATAAAACCACAAGAAGGAAGCTACCTATGACGAGACCTTATACTTCTGATCACGTTGACTCAGAGTCCTCAATAGTTGCATGACATGAGCAATGGGAGATCTTGATTTTGCCAACCATTCAAGTTTCTAATCTTCTTAAGGTGGAGTTTGCAGTTTCATCAAGTAATTGTCTAGAGACAAATGCGGATGAAATAGATGAACATAGTGGCAATCATGCTATTGTTAAAGGTAGAAATAAAGCTTACATGTATGCAGACCTTAGCAAGGTTTTTTTTACCATAACACTTAATGATCTGAAATGAAAGAGTAGTCCAGTAAATATTAGTGAATGGTGGAAACTGACTCACAATTCTAAAAGTGTCATGCGTGGTATAGATGTAGAATTAAATCTTGGGAATGGGAAAAAGTTTGCTATGTTAAGGTTGTTATAAGGAGATACCGGATTTATAGAAATTATTTTTACACCTTACACACCCAAAAATGACATTGATATGCCACTTATTTGTGTTGCCTCAAAACAAAAGAACTTCTTTCTTTGGAAAGGAAAAGGAAAAATCAGCAAAGAACACAAAGAGCAGCAAAATTTGATATGAAAATCGAAAACATTAAATCATAATATATGATTATTATGAACGGAGCGGTAATTCTTGAACATCCCACTTTACAATTGTTTGAGGACAAGCAATTTGAGGAAGGGAGGTCTGTAATGTCTGCAACCACCAGCAACAAATTGCCAATCACCAAGCAAGCAAACACAAGCAAATCAACCACCAGTAGCAAATCGCCAATCACCAAGCCAACAAACACCAACAAATCACCATACCCAGCCAACAATATGAAATTGTTACCCTTGAAGAGGAGCGCTGCAATTAACTAGGGAATCGCCCATCAAGGGGAGCACCAAAAAACAACAGTCATTTATTGTAAAAGGTGAGCGCCCATATAAACAACAATCATTCATACAACATTTATTATTAATTAATTAATTAATCAATAATCAACATTCATTTGACAGAAGGTCACCACCTTTGGAGAAGACATGTCGTTTGATGGAAGGCTATGAAGGTATTAATATCTAGCAATCGGTGGGAAGGAAAATCATTCAATCATGTATTTAAATATTTAACATTGTACAAGCATCATGCTTTACAATTGCTCTTAAAGGCGAAACCCTTTAATTGTGTAATCTGATTTCAAGGACGAAAACCCTTGTCATCACATTAACCCAAGGACGAAACCCCATGAAGATTTATATTTTATTATTTAAAATCTGAAAAACTTGTATTGAACAATTAATACAACTACATTTTATTATTTAAAATATTATTCTAAGTGCAAGTTTATATTTATACAATATTATTTCAAAGGGAATTCCAAGGAAGCCGAATTCTTGTCTAAATATTCCGATTAGGGATATTACAATCGGTCATAGTGGGAAATAACAAAGAATCAACTATAAATACAAATCAATCCTAAGGTTATACTCTCTTAGCAACATCTTTGCAAGTCTTAATAAACTTGAGAAATCCACTAAGACTCTCTTGAGATGTTATCACAAAGGCATATAAATTTGAAAACCCCTCAAAGGAGTAGTGCTAGAGGCAAGTGTAAATGCACAGGAAAGTCAAAGTTGCATGGTGCCAAGTATTGAAAGCCAAACATTACATTGCATTCTGGATTGATCATGATGTCACACACACACATAGGTGGGAGAACTATGTGCGGTTTGAGCTCTCTTTGGAGAAATGGAACGTAGGCAACGCTTAGTCATTTAGCAGGGAGTGGTTGGGGCTGTCTAATGCAAAGTACTACTTTTTCAAGGGTCTTCTTGTGGTTGAAAGCACAACTAGGGTTTGGACAGAAGGAGAAGGGAAACAAAGATTAGTGCATAGAACTGAAGGTGAGCATACACGTTGCGAACATCTACAAGCACAGGCATAGGGTGTTGAACACACTATCTACTGAGAGGGGGGGGTGAATCAGTAGATGAGCTAAAACCAAGTTCCTAAAACTTTTAAACAAAATACATAATGTATATGCAAAGTAAAGAACAAAAACAGAGATCATACATACACATAAGAATTCTCAACACTAGATTATTACGTGGAAATCCAAAGGGAAAAACCACAGTAAAAAAAGCTGCTAGAAGCTAATGTTCTAATCCAACCTCACAAAAAAGATGTTTCACAGACAAACCTCACTGGTTACATTCAAGAACACCCACTCTAAGGAAGCACAACTTCTTAACTGAGCACCAACTCAGTTTTTCTGATGGCACCAATCTATCAGAGAAATGAAGCTACAACTTCAGCATATAAAAGAGATTCAGAATGAATCTTGTTCAGTTTTTTGTTACAAGTCTTGTCTGTAACTGCACCTTCACGCTATGTCTTCTCGGCTTATCTGCCTCTCTCTCTTTGTGTCTGGATATCTTCTATATTGACACACCTTATTTGTTTTGCCTTTTTACACTATCTGCATATGTCTTCACTCGACAATTTTGAGTTAACACTCTAATTATTATCGCAGCAGCAACAAAGGCACTTTCAAATGTTTTGTTCGTAGCATATATAGACAAATGCATCTTAGGGTTTTCTATCTGTAAAGTGTTCACACTTCAATTGCTCTTAACCGGTTCAAGCTTTTGATTTGCATTCAATGTGACTTTGACTTCGTGTCTTGATTCAATGCTTCAAACGACAATGTTCAAATGTCTTTACTATCCTTGGCATCTGCACTTCTACTGTTCTTAACTGCGCCGCTTCCTCGATCAATTAGATTGATTAATCTTGAGCTCCGTGAAGATATATTGAGTTCATCACTAGTTCCAGTTGTTCCTTTATAGACAGTTAGAAGACATTAAATGCGAGCTTTTTATTTCTTTCGTTGTGCCAAGTTCACATTCTTTTCTTTGTTGGATCTTTTATTATGACCTCTTGACACTTGTCAAATGTGCGTGCACTCGGAGGGTCATCTGAGTTTGCTTTGCACCATTGAATCTAATGCACCGATCAGATGTGAGCCGTTGATCTTTTAAAGCAACATGAATTTTAATTCTTGCTTTGCCATTAACCATTGAACTTCTTTCCTTCCCTTTTCGCATCTCACTGCTTTCTATATCATGGGTTCGCTTCCGCTCCTTTCGATTGTCCTTGATATGCTCAATTTTTACCCTTTGTATTGAGCGTTAAACTTCGACATGTTGGCGTGATCTTATTTTCTTCGGCATTCTTGTTACGCTCCTTACAACGTCGATCCTTGAAGACTTGCTCGTCTTTTAACGTTGCTTTAATTCCTTCGGAAGGTTCCTTTATAGAAATTATTGCTGGCCTTCGTGTCTTCGGGATAATTTTCGCGGGCTTTTTGTCCAGGGCCATTTCATCCTGAAGTGTCCTCCAATTTCTCCGAAAGAATTCGTCATTGGCTTCTTATTCAGAAGTGACCTTCGGAAATCTTTTCTTCGAACTTTTTATCCGAGACATTTCTTCGGACTTTTGTTCGTGTCGTTTCTTCGGACTTGTCGTCCAAGAGACTTTTGTCCGCATCATTTCTTCGGACTTTTTGCCCGAGACATTTCTTCAAACTTATTGTCTACGTCATTTACTTTTTGTCCATGACATTTCTTCGGACTCTCTGCAATCTACCCTTCGGCTTTTCTGCAAGTGTCCACATACCCTTTGCAACGTTCAAAAGATACCCTTTGGACTTTTTGAAGAGGTCCACTTGCCCTTTGGAACTTTCAAAAGATACCCTTTGGAATTTTTGGTCCGCTTGCCCTTCGAAACGTTCAAAAGATGCCCTTTGGACTTTTTGAAAAGGTTCACTTGCCCTTTGAAACGTTCAAAAGATACCCTTCAAACATTTTTGAAAAGGTCCACTTGCCCTTCAGAACGTTCAAAAGATGCCCTTCGGACTTTCTGAATGTACCCTTCGGACTTTTGTTAAGGGACAATTTTCTGAAAAGGACTTGACAATTTTTCCGAAAGAATTGTCCTTGCCATTTTTTTTGAAAGAATTCCTTCGAGGGAATTCTTCAAGACTATTTTGGGTTTTCCATTACTTGACTTATCAACTTGAGAGAAGTAAAATCATTCCTTAAACCCGACCAATTTTATTAGATCAGTTCGGAGTTTCGAGACTGCTTTACTTATTTTATAAGTAAGAGCACTTCACAAACCCGATTTACTCCACAAGTCTGCTCAACTCAATATTTGGCATTAATGCATGGTCAGATTCAATTTCAATGACATCAATGACATCAACCTTTGACATCAATGACAATTTTATGCTGCCTTAGATGGAAATGACAATTCTTCAGTCCTCAGACTGCTTTCTGGATCATGATATCAAAATTGTCAATTGTCTCCTTGCTCATAGGGGTCCGAGGAGTTACAAACTTGCAGAGCTAGTATAGTATCGATCATCGTAGGGGTCACACTGTTATTGGTAGCATCCAGGCAGGGTTTGAGCTATAGTTTTTTGATCTGAGCTGTGACAGAGCATACATAGAGCATTTTGAAAATCAATGACGACGGTTTCTAATACGAAAATAAGCTAAGTATCTCTCTCCTCTTTGCTTTGTCAATTTCAAATCTTCTAATTGCTATATCCATCCATCCATTTCTCAATTTAGATTAGGGTATTATTGTTATATTTTACACAATTTTAATTGGCGCTAGTTTTACATTATTTAGCTCACATTAATCCAAAGTGTTGTCCTAAAAAAATGCCACTCATTTTTGGGACAACCTACGGACTATTTTGGCCCTGCATAGACCAAAATCCTCTCTCCCCTTTTCAAAAATTATTCTGAGCATTCAGGTTCTTCATTTTTCAAAGCTTTTTCAGAAATCTACGGACTCTGCAGGCTTGAATCTACGGACTCTGCAGGATTGGAACTACGAACTTCACAGATGGTTTCTACGGACTCCGCAAACAGATGTCTACGGACTCTTTCAAAGTTAGAAAAAACTATGAACTTGGCTTCTACGGACTCTGCAGGCAGGCTCAAATCTACGGACTCTCAAGGTTGGTTTCTACGGACTCTGCAGGAAAGAAACGGGTTCAACACTTAGCCAAATAACAAAGAATGAATCGATTGAACCATTGAACCGTTGAACCAAAGTTGGTTCAATCGGTAGGTTCAAGGCGCTGCCCCAAAGCCAAAGGAACAAGTGCCCTTACGGAGGGCAGTGAGCAAAAGCGGACAAAAATTGGAAATCCCTCGGGAAAATGGCTAAGTGCAAGAGGCTGAAAGAATTCTTTCGAGAAGATTTTCCTCAGAAAAATGTTTTAGGCAAAATTCCTTCGGACTTTTTGTCTGAAGGAATTCACTTGGAGAAAAAGTCCGAAGAAATGGAAAAGAACGAATGGCTAAGTAACATGAACTTTCCTTCGGACTTTTTGTTCGAAGGAATTCTTTCGGGCTTTTTGCCCGACGGAAAAAACCTGAAAGCCAAAAGCCCGCCGGGGAAGTCGAAGCCTGAAGTCCGCGCGAACATCCCGAAGGATAAGTACCCTTGCGGGGGGGGGGGGGGGGCACTTGACGATAGAGAAAGGACCGTTTTAAAAAAAAGCCCGAAGGGACACCTTCCCTTCGGGACATTCCAAAGGCTGATCAAAGACGCAGAAAAGAACCTTCAAAGACTTGGACAAAAAGGACTTCAAAGGATGAACTGAATGAACCGATTGAACCATTGAATCGTTGGACCAAAAAGTTCAACGAGTTCATAGGTTCAAAGGTTCAACCAGAGCTTAGAAAGATAAAGGAAGCAGTGATTGAGCGAGACACAGGATGAACCAATGAACCGATTGAGCCTTGAACCGAAAGAGTTTAAAGCTCAATGGTTCATAGGTTCAAAAGGTTCAAAGGCGGCCTCAGTCAAGGAAAAAGCAACAAACAAGTGGTTCAACGGATGGTTCAACCAAGGGGCGAAGAAGGGATTGAAACAAGAAGCGATAAAACAAAAGAGATAGAATGAACCAATGAATCGATCAACTTTCAATGGTTCAACGGGTTCAAGGTTCAACATAGTTCAAGCAGCTGGCAACCATTGACGGTCCCGTGGTCGTCAAATTTAAAGGGATATCCGTGGAAATTCAAATAAAGCGCGGAATTTAAAGAAAGAATCAAGCGATTGATTGAAAAGAGAGCACGAAGACTCAAATTGCTACAGGGAAGAGAAGACCAATGCAAAGGACCAGATATATCTTCGAAAGAGTTATTTCCAGTAGGTGAAATAGTGGATCGAGTAGACTTCTGAGGGCACCAAACCAAGGACGCAGCCTGTTTTTCTTCCATAAAGTAAAGATAAATTGGAAAAGGACTAGACGGTCCATACCAAAGAAGAGACATATTAGATGAAGGGACACGCCATAGTTATGGCAGCTCACTGTTCTAAGCATGGTCTCTCCAGACAGGCCTGAAGGCGCATTGAAGACGTTGACTGCAGCATGGGCCGTCCCATGGAAAAAAGCGCCAATCCTTGCGTAGTTGCTATAAGATTGTAATATCTCTCATTTGTAAAGGGAGACTTTTCATTTTTACAGGAGAGAAACTCTCCCTAGTTGAAAGAAGAATACTGAGACTTTGAGCTCAGATTGTAATTTCATTTCATTTTATCTGAATAAGAAAGCAAGTTGTTTACATTTTACAGACTTTGTGCTGTTTTGGCTTGTATCATTTAGGAGGTCATTCTTATGTCTGTCTTCTGAATGTGTTCTTATTTATTTAATTTGACCAGCAGAACCAGCGAAAGTAATTAGTAAAGTGTCCTGAAATCAACTGTGAGGAAGACTTTGCGCTTTCACATTTGCTTGCAGTCTGTATTTTTCTTTTCTTTCTGTGTTGAGGATTCTGGGACGAATTTGTGCCCCCATTATCCTTTGTGATATACTCCTTGGGCAGTTGAGGTGGAAACTTTGTGTTCTGTTTCATCTTGCTGGTTACTGTGCCCCTTTGTCATCAGTTATTTTTACTACCTGAAAGAAACTCCTGCTGTTTCCTGCAAGAACACTTCTGAAAGAAGAGAAGTGCCTTCAGCGTTTCCACCAGGATTTTCTCCTTTGTCTGTGAGCATCATCTCTGAAAGAAGAGAGATGGATGGTTTATTCTGCGCCCATGTGTTATTTTCTGCTTATTTATATAGTATATAGCGCTGCATATTTAATAGGGAACCTCCCCTTGATGAGAGGAGAGATTTGTCCCCATTGGATGTGGTAAACCTGTAACTTTGGACGACCAATCTCCCTATGCTGTGGTGATAGGAACTATTTTGCTCACCAATACGCTGATTGACAAAATATTCACCCAACACAAAGTAAGTAAAATAGGTACCTAGAAGCAAGGTATGGAGCCAAATGGAGGAGTTGGCATACCAAATGAATATAGACAAGTTAGAAATGAAAAAGTGCTTTGGAAGCGGCTTTGGGGTCAAGCAAGGTTGGCCATTATCCCCCACACTTTTTGGATAATACATTGACAAGTCAAAAGAATGGGTAGATAGAGTAGGAGGGAGGATGTCCACTAAGTCAGCTATGTTGTAAAGCTACTTTCATATGTTGATGATCTCGTCTTGATAAGGGCCTTTAGGCATACTCCTGACGAAGGAGGGGGAGGGGAGGCACTTTGGCGATGAATGAGGGGGTAGGGAGGCACTCTTTGGATGAAGGGGAAGAGGGAGCAAAGTTTGGGCTCTCGACCAACTGAAGGGGAGATTGGCGAACTTGATTGCAAAAACAACCCCCAACTAGAGAGAACACTTGAAGAGCTTAAAACTCCTTTTTAAGGAAGTAGGAATGCAATTAAACATCAATAAAACTAAGTTTTTGGTGTTCTATCTACAAAGAGAACAAAAGAAAATAAACTTTCTTTTTGAAGGAGACCCACTTTTGGTGGTGTCAGAATACAAGTATCTTGTTCTTGTTTTTTAGAGCAAACAAAACCAGGAGCCATGCAAAATGAAGAGAATACAAGGGGGGTGGAAAGCTCTATATGCACTATTGAACAAATGTAGTGATACAAAAATGTGGGATTGGAAGACCACCAAGGTCTTGTTTGGGTTACTTGTTATGTCAATAGTGTTCTCTAAGTGTGAGGTTTGGGTTGGTAACAGTGCAGGCCTGAAATGGAGACATTTAGAGAGAATCCAAAAATGTTTAACTACCAATACTTTTAGAAAGCTTCAGTCCCTTATGAGATTCTCTTGGTAGAAACATACTTTTTTCCTTTAGAGGTAGTGGCTATGATCCATTTCCTAGTATACTTGAAGAAAACAAAAGGTATAGAGACCAAAAGATGGCCTAGAATAACAGCAGGAGAAGAGTCAAAATGGAAGAAAGCACACTTGGATAAAGCAGAACAAGTGTATGAATAGGTGGGGTATTAGTTTACAAGAATGCCTAAATACTAATGAAGAAATCAAAGAATATGTAAGAGAAGTTTAGGATAACCATGTGAACAAAGGAAATTGGTAGGAAACACGAATAAAAAATATTCCATAGGGGCAAAGATGAAATGCAAGGAAAAGATGCTTATAGTCCAACTGAGGTCTAGTTCACTTCAATTTAGATGTGAAACTAGCAGGTGGATGACAACTAAGGTAGAGTGGCAGTAGAGAATGCATCTATTTTACACTTTGGGAAAGGTTGAGACAAAATGGCACTTCGTCATGGATTTTTGTGCCTATATTGACATCTGGACCTATTATGTTGACATAGAATTGACTCTATGCCTATCCTCTTTGAAGAGGTGAGACTTGCGAAAAAGGGGAATTTCAAAATATAATTAACTATAAAAAGCCCACCCTGTGAAAGAAAATTGCAGCACTGCAAATATGACCCATGATTTGCTCTTTTCACATTCAGATTTTATATCAGTTCACAACATTTCATTTCATTTCATTTTTGGACCCTATCCATTTACTCTAGGTGTAGATGGATTGGCAAGCTTTGGTTTACTCTAGATGTTGGTCACAAGGTCGAAACCCATGAGTACACAATTTGAACAATATATAAGGTAAATGGAAAGAATTCTGCTCGTGGACTTCCACAAGGTGGTCTCATATGCCAAATTGACATCTCGCTTTATGGTGACCTAAAAAATAACTTTATTTTTTACATATAATGATTAAATCATGGTAGTACAAAGCTTAAAAGGAGCTAGGCTAGGCACCAAAGAGAATGGGGCAACAAAAAAATAAATGATAAGGCACAAACAAAACTCCACAAAATAAGGAAGACAAGCTGAAGGATTGATTGTGTGATGGATGAAGCCTAAGACGAATAACTTAGGGCTTATTAGAAGAAAAGGTGAAAGAATAACAACTATGGTTTTTGATGTAGAAGTAGGGTTTGGTTTTGGTGGTGAAGGGTCCTAGGCGGATGAGTCCCAACCAAAGAGAGCCTCTTGTGTTTTCTATGCAAGAAAGTAAGTTCAAAAAAGGAACAACTAAAGTAACCCCAAACCACCTAGAATGGAAACTATCTATTCACTGCCTTCTCTTTTTTATTTGAATGTGGAAAACAAGAGACAAGGGTTAGAGAATGCACCACTTCAATTCCCAAATCCCAAATGAGCATACAATGAATGCAATTTTTAGAAATTTAGAAACCCTTGATGCATCTTAAATTGCACAACACTCCATGAACAACCCAAAAATGTAAAAAGCTGAAACGGAAATTAAATGCCAATGTTTTGCAGTTTACATCTTCTAAATAATGGTTTACTAGTTGAAATAAAACCCTTGGATGCCGCGAGGGGGTTTATGTAATATCCCCTTATGATAGGGATATATGAAAGACAAAAGCTCTGAACAAGATACGATTTTTGCCAAAATAATTTCCAAATAAATAAATAAATCACAATATAATCTCTTATTTATTCGCTCAGACTATTACAATAGATATCCTCTGTCATGCATATTAAAGAATATTAAAATACGGTCTTAAAAACCTGAGTATTCCGCAAACTGGGAATTAAACATGAATCTGGTACGTCTCGGCCTGCTGTGTCAAAAACACAGTCGCCGACGTCGGTTATACTGCCGTCGTCAGTCGACTGGGGTCGTTAACTTGCCGACGTCGGTGATAGGTCGGCCGATGTCGGTCTCTGTGGATCTCTGCCTGCCGATGTCGGTCTCTGTGCGAATCTGTACTGATCTGTACGGACTTCGTACGACCGCCAATAAAGTACACCCTGTTTGTTGGACCCCTAATCTCAAGATATATGGCTCTAATACAGAAGATTTCTATCTGTATAATTTATTGAATCAAAAACCTAATAAAATAAATACCTGGAAAGCTTTGTGACAACTTCTGTATGAAGTTACCTCTCAAATCTGTAAACTTCTATGATAACTTCTGTATGAAGCTATCTCTCAAATCGGCAATAGATCAGCTGATATTTCACAGCCTCTGAATCGCACACACTGAAGAGTGGACATTCTCCAATGCAAATGGAATCCTAGAACCCTTGGCTCAGTCTTCACAGAAGAATTCTTCAATATCAAAATCAATAATCATTCATAATCAATAATGGCCTCCATGAGAAACCCTTATACCCTCAAAAAGATGTGCTTGCCCTAATTAGGGTTTCTTAAATTAGAATTAGGGTTTCTAATTAAAATTAGACCAAATAATTAATATTTAATTAAATCAATCAAATATTAATATCTCCCTCAATACATGTCCGAAAGAGCCCAAATGAAAGCCAACTGGAATAATTCTGCAAGTCAAAGCTAAGCCAATCTCCATCATGACCCCCTATCCATCTTCTCAGCCTATGAGGGTCGCATAATAGGCTAATCATCAAATCTGTCGATGTCCACTAAAAAAGGGGACATGACAATCTGCGCCTCCTGAAATTGCTTGTCCCCAAGCAATCTCGGAACAACAAACCAATCAATCCACCCGGATCCCAAATGTAGTCATGATCTATACTGATGACAATCAACGCAAGCTCCTGCAATATCCTCTCAAATATAACCAAGAGGAATCCACAATCAAACTGGTGAATGCGACTCAACCAATCTCTAAAATCACAACTGCCCTGGATGTGTCGATACCGCAGTCTGTGTAACTGGCTACTACCAATTCCATCTACAGAAGATGGTGCCAATCCATCCCATAATGGATGGTAAGAAACCGGAGCCGATCTACACCTGTGTAAAATCAAATCTTCTATCTCTAGATCAAAATAAGAATAATGAGCATACCCCACCGTATAATGCCGGTAGGAACCCCCAAACTCCGCTACTGGCTCGTCATCACTGAATTGGGAATCAACAGATGGCTCTAATCTCTGACTCCAAGTGGCTGTAGGCTGGATAGGACCCTGTGCAATCTGCTCAACAAATCCCACCTCAAAATCCCTGTGAGGTAGCATAGTAGAAAGGATCACTATAATCTCCCCACCCAATCTGCTTATAGCACTAGTACCTCGGATGAGAACACTTTCTGTCACTTTATGCGAGTCCAGACGAACACCTGCACTATCCAACAAATACTCCATGAATGATTCAGTGCAGTAAAAATTATATGAGGAAGCATCAACATACTCCCCCACACACCACAACTGATCTCTCTGTAAAGGTGGCACAACCAACTGTACCACACTGTCATCTGTGTGAGAAGAATCAATCTAGAGACTCGATTCCACTGGTATCCCAAACTCATCAGGACCGGGTACTCTCAAATCCTGCACATGTGTGTCAGCCCCAACAATATGTTCCTCAGCGACAACTGCAGGAACGTACTCCCCACCAACCACCTCCCTATACAAATGAACTGGGTCTGGGGCTGGTGAAGACCGCAAATGATCCAACTCCACGGTCACCTCCTTTGACTGAAACTGCGACTCCTATAGATCTCGCTGTAAGTCATCACAAGAAGACCCTGCTGTGACTCCTTTCTGTCTCTCGTTGTGGGAGAGATTGACCTTTCCTTTCATGGCTTGAAGATGTTGTCTTGCATTGGCAGCCTCCTTGGCCTTTTGTGACCACATATCACATAAATTTTGGGTCCTTTCCATATCCGTCCAAGTTTGATGTTCTTGATGTGAAGATCAAGGAGCAATATGATCATGCAAAGAATCCATACTCTTATTATCCATATCATTAGCATGCTCTATGCTGATCTCCAATGTAGAAGTCTCAAGTGAAACTTCTTGCAAAGATGATATAGACAACTCATTCCCCATGGCTGCCCTCATATCCTCTTGAGTCAAATCAACATGTCTAACAACTGGTGTAGGGCTGCCCTCAACCCCTGTAGAGACCTCTTGTTTCTCCTTCTTTATGTTTTGTGATGTGGACCTTTTACGAATGGATGCCATATACCGTACTAATTTGTCTTCGAATGTAGGGTCTGAAAGAATTTCATTCATCCTCCTCTTGGTCTCAGCCAACATATTCAAACTTTGTTTCAACTTCTTCATATCCTTGTCCCACTGTTTCTGAGTACTTGAAGTAATCATGATTTACCAACCGATTCAATGTCCAATCTACCCAACAGGATGGCAAGAATTTGGCTCTGATACCACTGTATCAGAGCTATCACTGTACAGATCAATCTACCCAACAGGATGGCAGGAATTTGGCTCTGATACCACCGTAATATCCCCTTCTGATAGGGATATATGAAAGACAAAAGCTTTGAACAAGATACGATTTTTGCCAAAATAATTTCCAAATAAATAAATAAATCACAATATAATCTCTTATTTATTCGCTCAGACTATTACAATAGATATCCTCTGTCATGCATATTAAAGAATATTCAAATACGGTCTTAAAAACCTGAGTATTCCGCAAGCTGGGAATTAAACATGAATCTGGTACGCCTCGGCCTGCTGTGTCAAAAACGCAGTCGCTGACGTTGGTTATACTGCCATCGTCGGTCGACTGGGGTCGTTAACCTGCCGACGTCGGTGATAGGTCGGCCGATGTTGGTCGCTGTGGATCTCTGCCTGCCGATGTCGGTCTCTGTGCGAATCTGTAATGATCTGTACGGACTTCGTACGGCCGCCAATAAAGTACACCTTGTTTGTTGGACCCCTGATCTCAAGATATATGGCTCTAATACAGAAGATTTCTATTTGTATAATTTATTGAATCAAAAACCTAATAAAATAAATACTTGGAAAGCTCTGTGACAACTTTTGTATGAAGTTACCTCTCAAATCTGTAAACCTTTGTGATAACATCTGTATGAAGCTATCTCTCAAATCGGCAATAGATCAACTGATATTTCACAGCCTCTGAATCGCACACACTGAAGAGTGGACGTTCTCCAATGCAAATGGAATCCTGGAACCCTTGGCTCAGTTTTCACAGAAGAATTCTTCAATATCAAAATCAATAATCATTCATAATCAATAATGGCCTCCATGAGAAACCCTTATACCCTCAAAAAGATGTGCTTGCCCTAATTAGGGTTTCTTAAATTAGAATTAGGGTTTCTAATTAAAATTAGACCAAATAATTAATATTTAATTAAATCAATCAAATATTAATATCTCCCTCAATACATGTCCGAAAGAGCCCAAACGAAAGCCAACTGGAATAATTCTGCAAGTCAAAGCTAAGCCAATCTCCATCATGACCCCCTATCCATCTTCTCAGCCTACGAGGGTCGCATAATAGGCTAATCATCAAATCTGTTGATGTCCACTAAAAAAGGGGACATGACAGTTTAGATCACCTACTTGAGCCTTGCAGTGTGTGGCCGAATGTGAGGGAGAGAGTTGATGTCATTGATTTGGAGGCGATGTCTCACAACTCCAAGCAAACACTCTCCTTGAATTGGCTGATTGGTGTGTCCTAGAACACCAAGAAGACACAAAAAAGGGAAAGAGGCCTTCGGAGAATCCCTAATGCAGAATGAGAGATCCACCTATGGCAGCCCCAAAACCCTTGGAGACAAAGGCTGAAGATATGGAGTTGTCCTCTTGCTGTGGTAGAATTGTCGCATCTATAAAAGGGAGAAATGGTGTTGGAGAAGAGCCAAATTGAATGTTGGACCTTGCAAGCATGATGGCATAGTGAAACAATTTGTCTGCATAATGGAGTTAGAGCATGGAGCAACAATGTTGCCAATAGTCACAAGATAGGAGCGTAATGGTTTCGTGATTGGAAGATAATGTTGATGAGAAATTGATGGTATTTATAGGAAGATAAAGGTTGACATTAGGGTTATGTATGAGGTCATGCCACAAAAGAGATGGGGTGGATTACATTAACCGTTCCTCCTCCCTACTAACAAATGGTTGCGATGCTTGTGTGCTGAGTGGGTCCCCTTTCCTTGTGATTATTACCAAAAACACACGAGGAAAAATTTCATTGTGGTATTGTCTATTCATGGAGGTTGTCTTGAGATGGACTCAAACATACATGAGTAAAATCCCACAAAAGTTAATAATATAATTAAAATTGCTTGTGGAAGGCTTCGATTACTCAACACAAATACATGATTGGGTTGTAATTGGGTTGTTCCCATATTGGTAACATGATCCCACGTTGGTAACAGTCATGAGACAAGGATGACTTATAAGGCATTACATACTCCAAAAGTTTTGCCAATGGGGAAAAATGCTACATGATGACAAGCCTAAAGTGGTGGATTATATTCACTGTTCCTCTCCCCCACTAACAAATGCTTACGATGCTTGTGTGCTAAGGGGGTCCCCTTGCCTTTTAATTATTAAAATGCCATTAGGGTAATGGCTACTCATGGTGGTCATCTTGAGATGACTCAAACACACACAAGTAAAATCCCACCAAAAATAATAAGCTAATTTAAATTGCTTGTGGAAGCCGTCAATTACTTAATACAATTACATGATTGGGTTAATCCCACATTGGTAACAATTATGAGACAATAACTTATAACGAATTACATGCTCCAAAGCTTTGCCAATGGGGAAAGAGGCTAAAGGGTGAGGAGCCCAAAGAGGTGGATTATATTCACCATTCTTCCCCCTGCTAACAAATGCTTACAATGCTTATGTGCTAAGTGGCCTTGCTTTGTGATTATTACCAAAATACACGAGGAAAAATGTATTAGGGTAAAGACTACTCATTTAGGTCGTCTTGAGATGATTCAAACATGAGTAAAATCTGACAAAAGTTAATAATCTGATTAAAATTGCTTGCAGAATCCTTCAATAAACCTTAACACAAATACATGATTGGGTTGTAATTGGGTTAATCCCACATTGGTAATAATTATGAGACACAGATGACTTATAAGCCATGACATGGTCCAAAAACTTTTTCAATGGGGGAAATGCTCTAGGGTGACAAACTAGAAGTGGTGGATTATATTCACTATTCCTCCCCCCAAACTAACAAACGCTTACGATGCTTGTGTGCTAAGTAGGTCTCCTAGCCTTGTGATTATTGCTAAAAACACATGAGGAAAAATGTCCTTAGGATAATGACACCTCATTGAGGTCATTTTGAAATGACTCAAACATACACGATTAAAATCCCCGAACAATTAATAATCTAATTGTTGTAATTTTTTGGCTCATTGTTCTTGGGAATGTTGTGTTGCTGTTGAACGGACCAAGTAAGAATTGTGTTCTTATGAAATTCTAATAGCAGATATTTCAACATGCTATAATTAGTAATTGTACAATCAATTAATTTGATAAGCTGAAATCTTTCTGAAATTGGTGCAAAATCCATTTTATCATGATAAGGGAAATGGTATTCTCTACCATTCTGTGATACTTTGTAATGCAATTGAAAGTGTCCGGTGGAAGGTATGTATGCACAAGAACACCGAACTTTGGTCTTTTTGGAATAAGAGAGGATTGGATTTAGTGGTTCAACACGTCAGAGTTTCTGATTCATTAGACACAGATAAATTTTACTATGCATTTATGATGAAATTTGTTGCCGCATATAAGTCTACAAACATATATCAAGACACAACTCTAATTACCTAACAAGGAAATATTTAGGTTGCAAATGTAGTAGAAATAAAATTTCTAGACTTGAAAAAGTTGAGGAAAAACTTTTCATTTATTATACTTGACACAGAATCATTCAGAAGGATCTTTGTATTCATCGAGCCTGTTATGTTTTCGTTTGCTACCATGGGAGTTCCTTGTCATTCTTGAAGTATGATGGCTGGTTTATCGAGTTCGGATGCTAAATTCTCTTTCTTTACTCTACATCAAAGTGTACAATGGATACATGAATGTTGTTGTCATATATGATATTACTTGATTGAATTTTTTATGTTTTTGTAGGATTTTTAGCTATGGCCTTTTCTTAGTATATGCTTTTCAGTGTGCGATTCTAAACAATCAGATGATGATATCATAGAAATTATCTTCACACCTACCTCCTATTTTCCTCTTGTTCCATGAACTTGATATTGCCTTTGGTCTTCGAATTCATCTAGATATATTGTCTAATTTGACTTTTTAAAAATTAGATATTCATGTAGGGTGTTAACAATTTAGTAGAACTAGGAATCAATGCAATCTTTTGACAACAAAATGCTCATTGAAACGAAGTCTGCTAAATAAGCAGAAGTTATCTGCATATGAATGATTCTTGCTGTAGTTAACTGTAGTAGTAAGAACTCTAATCAAGTTAATGTGAAGGTTTGTCGACTTTTTTGTACAGGAAGTTCATTGGAAAGAACACAAAGAAGAGTGTAAGAGAATGGAGGAGCAAATAAAACACGCAAGCTTTTTGCATGATTTTCCTTTTTCATTTACTCAAGAAAGTACGGAGCAGGTAACCAATTATTCCCTAGCCTTCCTCTATTTTCATTTCATGCTTTGAAATATTAATCACATTTCATGGTTGTTTTCTAGTTCTTATAGATTTTTTAAAGTATGAGAACACAAATTTTGTGGTTGTAGCTTATTTTTTGAAGTTTCTAACCGTCAGCAGAATCCACGTTGTGGGTTCATAAAATCTGCATATTAAATATTACATTTTCATGATTTCAGCTTGTCAGGAAGATTCTGATGAATTGCGTTTTGGTAATTCCCCACCACTTCAAGCAATTCTAAACAAAGGAACCGTTCTCTTTACTTTTTTCTTGATAGAGATTGCTAATGTGGCTGCAACTTAAGATGAACCATGACTACAATATAATATAAATGTATCAAATCATCTTATTCATATTCAACAATTCATTATCAATGGTATTTTTCTCATTCAAGTGTCTCAATACCAAACACAAAGTTTGCATGAAAATTATGTTTCTAATGATTCAAATTGAGACACTTTACAAATCCATAAAATGCTTTAGACACAAATTATCTAAGATCCAAGGTTTCCATTTTATTTTGAGCAATTTTAAGGCACACACAAACCCAAGGCTTAGAGTATATGTACATTCAGATTTAAAATATTGTTCCTAAAGAAATATATAGTAAAATATGAGAGACCTTGGTTGATTTTAATTAATTGCTTCAGTTACCTTGAAGGACTTAAAGCTAAGGTGAATGATTTAGAAAGCACATTGATAGAATCTTTGGTTTGATTTTATAATCTAATTTGTCAAATACATGTTAGGGTTTAGCAGTTCGATGTATTTGCTATTCGGAACATGGATATGGATTTGGATTCACCCATGATATGTATCTGGTCCGGGATTTTACACCACGACATATATGAATACGTCTGGATTTCAGTTTTCTATATATGGATTGACAAAAATGTATTTGTTCACTCTCTCAAATGTTCCTCCCATGCATATGTCTGCGAATGGGGTTGGGTAAGATAGATATTAGAGACATATCCTTTGAAAATAAAACTAATAAAACACCTAACCTAAGCGAATGTTTGAACACACCACACAACAAATTAACTCCCTAATGTTTTATACTGTGTTCTCTACATTTTCGATTAAATGTTGTGAAATATAGAGATGAAGCCTCGCCAGTTCCTTCCCTAGATGCCCTTCTGGTTCCTTGCCTAGTTACGCTGTTACTAACCACAACAATTTATAGCAGATTTAGAAGAGTCTTCAAATTTTAGAAAGGATAGTTTATAAATGCCATATTGATCCAGGGCCTAGGGGTGACATGGTGGACAACACACTAAACGGTTTCAAATGTGTTATGCGTGAAAATGATTAATGAATCATAGAGTGAAACACAACAACAATCAGAGTGATGTGACAAAGAATGCAAGATCAATAGAACACCATGCTAGAACTGTAATGCCAGATTGTATTATGCAAATTCTATATAATGATTCGAGAGACTAGATGTATCAACCCAAAGACTCTTCTATATGATGCCTATTGAAGAATTGAGAATAGCTAGTATACATTAACATAAAAGTGAAGGAGACGAAGAGATGACTTGGCCTTTACAAGAAACACAACTGCTTGAATTTTCCCAGTTCATATTCTCGATTTTGTTTGTTTTTGTAAACACCATTGAACAATTGTATTGAATAGGACTGACACTATTAGAGCTATGCGGTACTGGATATGCTGAGTTTGGCCTTTGTGGTATGACCATTTATGCTTGGGATGATGCTAAAGCAAGAGGTGAAGACAACATGTGGTGTGGAGCATTGTTATTGTATGGTGAGATGATCAAAGTGTTGGATCCTCTTTGAGAAGCAATGGTCCCCATTGCGGCAAGATGAGAGAGATGTGGAATGTGCTTTGCAACTTGAGCTTTAGTATACCATTTCCTTTGATGTGGAACTTGACCCATCTTGACAATCTAGTTGATAGGTATTTCTTGATTCCTTGTGCATTTGATCTGCGTGTCAATGATTTGATCTATTTTTGTTGTCATACTACAATCATGATTGATTTCTGATCTCTGATGTTCTTCTACTACATTTGGTGTGTCCAACAAAGGTGGAGAGTAATTGTGCAAGAGTTCTACATTGAAAACTAAATGAAGACAAAGGTAAGCTGAAAGATTGGGCTTAAAGGTGTTATCTCTAACCTTCTTGGTGATAATGTATGGGCCATAGCAAAGAGTATGGATCTTGCGGTAAGGTCTCGTGAGCCTTTCCTTTTGCAAATGAAGCGTACTCTATCGCCAACATTGAATTGGTGTGGTGTTTGATGTTGATCATGGTGCAACTTGTACATAGCATTGGTCTTTTGCATAGTGGTTTTCACTTGTTGTTGGATGTGTTCAGTGAACTTGGCTGGTTTGTCAACTTCATTTTGAGTTGAGGCAGTTGTACTTGATGGCAACATAGGATAAGCTACATCAATGGGTGCCAATGGTTGTGTTGACAATTCTTCCACAAGTCAGATTGTCTCTTACCATTTAGAAAGTTCACGTCTCTAGCCAAGGAAGAAAGAATACATTGTTTTTTCTTTGGTAAGGGCCTTTGCTACAACAGGAATTCCTTCGGACTTTTGTCCGAAGGAATGGTTCATCAAAGAAGGCTTCTGCTAAGGACATAACTTCGGAGAAGTGCTAAGGACATAAGTCCGTAGGAAATAACAAAGGAAAGAGCCTAAGACAAAGGAAGTAATTCCTTCGGACTTTTTGTCCGAAGGAATACTTCGGAGAATCCAAAAGTCCGCCCAAAAAGCAAGGAAAAACCAAGTAATAATTCCTTCGGACAAAAGTCCAAAGAAATCCGAAGGGCATTCTCAACAAAGGGTGTCTTTGGAAGGCAGAAGAGGGCAACACAAGAAACCCGAAGGGCAAGGTACCCTTCGAAAGGGTCATTTTCAACAATCCCTAAGGGCACCTACCCTTCGGGTAGGTACACAACAAATTCGGGACCCCTGCAAAAACTTGGGTGCCCTATAATTTTTCCGACAAAGACGTAGATGAAGGGACAGAAGCCCTTGCGGAGGGCACTTGGTCGGTGCCTGAACCTTTGTGCAAAGTCCGAAGGGCATTCTCAGCGGAGTTCAAAAAGACAAGGATTAATTCCTTTGGGCTTTTTGTCCGAAGGAATTCCTTCGGACAAAAAGTCCGAAGAAATTCGGAAAGGCCTGTGCAAAAAAGCCAACAGCAAAGTCCAAAATCAACAAAGAGCAAAGGCAAAGGATTAATTCCTTCGGGCTTTTTGTTCGAAGGAATTCCTTCGGATAAAAAGTATGAAGAAATTCGGAGAGATTACAAGGAAGACAAATCCGTGGGAAAAAGTCCGAAATAGGTGAAGGCAAAGATGAAGGAATATCTTCGGACTTTTTGTCCGAAGGAGTTCCTTCTGACAAAAAGTCCGAAGAAATTCGGAGAGGCGCCGCCAAAAGAGAAAACCCGACAAGACAAAACCCGAGCAAAGGAAAAGAAAGGGAGTATATCCTTTGGAAAAAAGTCTGAAGGAATTCCTTCGGATTTTTTGTCTGAAGGAATACTTCGGAGGATAAAGCCGGGGAGAAAACATAGAAGTCCGAAGGAAATTGCAAACATAAAATTCTGAAGGAAATATGAAGCCATAGGGCAAAACAAAGTCCACAGGGACAAATTCAGCAAAATTGGCAAGCATAAAGCCGAAGGAAATCAAAGGTAAAGTCAACAAGAATTCCGAAGGAAATAAGAAGACTAAGGGGCTTGATAGAAAATAAGCCTGAGAAAATGCCAAAGGGTGACATCCCGTGAGACGTCAAATTTTGACCGCGGGAAGTAATCGTTGAAACAAAGGTAAACCCAGAATTCTGAAAGAATTAAACCACGGGAAGTTGACCTCAGATTAAGCGACGGGAAGTTGAAAAAGGCCAAACGGAGAAAATATAGACCAAATATAGACAAAATACAGCCAAATATAGAATCCCGCCAGAAATAGACATGAACAGGTAGACCAGAATAGGATAAAATACATGCAAGCAAGCTCTATTTTCAATCGACCGGTCAAAGCTTCAGTTGACTGGTTGTTGAAGTCTTGCTCATCCGAAGGTCCAACTTAGCTTCAACCGGAGTTCTAAATTCGAATGTCGAGTTGACTATTCTAGATTTAGAGTTGACTAATTGTTAAATGCCACATCTACCAGGAATTTCCCATGCAAAGGAAAATGATCTCTTCGTCCAACTCAACTTATCAAACGGTCAACTCAGCCTTTCAGACGATCATCTCAAATGTTCCAGCAGCTCACGTAAAGTCTAAAATTGACATTGGCGTGGATTTCCATGCAAAGAGAGGTGGACGGTTCAGAATAAAGACAAGTTCACTTCCTCAAGCGCAAGAAGCTTCATGCAAAGACAAAGGGAAAACTTATCTTATTGAAAGGCCAAGTCTGCCTTGAGTTAATCTAAGTTAATCCTCCTCTTCAATTTTTCAACGCCAATTTTTGGCTTTTGTAATTCTCTATAAAATGGCTTTTCAGCCTTAGAAAAAAAAAATCATCCCTCTCTTGGCAAGACCAAACTCTGCCATTGGTGAGTTGTGTAACCTCTTTGATCAATAGAAGGACTGTACTTTTAGATTTCAAGTGTTGGCATAGTGTATATTCATTCAGCAATTTGCGTGTGGTAGATTTCTCTCCCTTCCCAAATTCGGATTCGTACCTAGTTGCTAGCTTACCATATTATGCAAGTCATGTTAAGTGTTCTTTATGTCTTTTGCTGAAGCTGTAAGTGGATGCTAGGTGGCTGCAAAGTGTCTTGTATCAGACCTCTCTCCATCGTTTTTCCCTCATGTTTTTGGTCATTGGATCGAACCTTCTCACGAAATACTTATGCATAGTGGTCGATTGAAATCTACGGTCTTCCTTTTCCCTTTTTTGTTCAATGTTCTAGGTTACAAGTTGAGTGGATCAATCTTTTGGTGTATCACCTTTATTAGGTAGGATTTCCCCTTAAAGTTTCCTTCTTCCTTTTTCATGGTAGTCTGCAACATAGAGTAGAGATCCTCATTGATACATCTTACAGGAACCAGCCTTCTCTGGAGGTTCTCACCATTGAGGCACCCACCCTCGTGAGAAGATCCCATTGTTTCAACCGGATAGAGGATTGGCCATTTCATGCACATCTTCGATTCAAGGCGCAGCTCCAGGTTGACAAGAGGTTAAAAACCCAAAAAAACCTCAGAAGGGTTGTGTTTAGCTATGCTAAAGGAAAGGTAGACTCATCCCAAATTGGACGCTTCTTGGAATTATACATTTTAAGATGATGCATGTTAGTTAGTAGATAATGGGGAATTAGGTGGAGACTAGGTACTAGGCATGTAGGAGAGCCTATGGGATAGTTGTGATTTTGTGAATTTAAAATTCACTAGTGGGCATAAGAGGGATTTAGGTGATAAATGGGATGTTAATAAGAAATAACAAGGGAATTAATATTGGATGGGAAATATGAATAAGGTTAGAAGAGTGAAGAGGGGGTATTAGACAAATGACTAGGAGGATGGGGGATTAATGATAAGATGAATTAGACAAAATTAGCGATGTTAGTGTCGACTAATAATAATATTAGTGACGAGAAATGAAGCGAGCAAATTTAGAAGTATACAGATAGGTATTTCCTGATTCCTTGTGCATTTGACCTGCGTGTCAATGATTTGATCTATTTTTGTTGGCATACTACAATAATGATTGATTTTTGATGTCTGATGTTCTTCTACTACATTTGGTGTGTCTAACAAAGGTGGAAAGTAATTGTGCAAGAGTTCTACATTGAAAACTAAATGAAGACAAAGGTACGCTGAAAGATTGGCTTAAAGGTGTTATCTCTAACCTTCTTGGTGATAATGTATGGGCCATAGCAAAGAGGATGGATCTTGTGGTAAGGTCTCATGAGCCTTTCCTTCTGCAAATGAAGCGATACTCTATCGCCAACTTCGGATTGGTGTGGTGTTTGATGCTGATCATGGCACAACTTGTACATAGCATTGGTCTTTTGCACAGTGGTTTGCACTTGTGTTCAGTGAACTTGGCTGCTTTGTCAACTTCATTTTGAGTTGAGGGAGTTGTATTTGATGGCAACATAGGATAAGCTACATCAATGGGTGCCAATGGTTGGAAACCCAAACCAACCTCGGAAGGGGTGTGTTTTGTAGAGTTTTGAAGGGCTTTGTTGTAGCTATGCTAAAGGAAAGGTAGACTCTCGTCCCAAATTCGACACTTCTTGGAATTATACATTCTAAGATGATGCACGTTCATCCTTTTCACCACTTTTGTTTGTTCATCAGTTGGAGGATGGAATGTGGTAGAATTTGTTAGCTTTGTTTCCATCATTGACCAAATTGCTTTCCATACATTTCTCATGAATATGGTATCTCTATTAGATATGATGGTGGATGGTAATACAAAGTGAATCCATGCATACTGAAATAACAATTGAGTTGTTTACTGAGCTGAGATAGCCTTTTACATGGCGCAAGAATTGCCATCTTTGAGATCTATTCACTACTACATACACACAATCATGACCATGTTTGGTAGTAGGTAAACCTAAAACGAAATCCCTAGAAACTGAATCCCAAGGTTGTTCGGTACCGGAAAAGGAGTTTACATTCCTTGCTTCTTGTTGACTGGCTTGGCTATGGCACATGCATTACAGTATCTAATGTATTTTGCAACATTTGATCTGAGATGTGGCCAAAAGAATTACATATTCAAGACTGCGAGGGTGTTTTCAACTATAAAATGACTTGCAACCTTGTTAAAGTGAGCCTCCCATATCAACTTTTGATGTTTTTCTTCGTGCGGTACACACAAGTGGCCCAAATGATACAAGAGTTCATCCTGGAAGTATTAATTTGGAATTGACTTACCACTACACAATGCCTTATAAATTATCACCAAATCTTAATCTGATTGGTACAATTTTGGTAAAGTGTTGGTTTTATGTCAATGTGTCAAGCACAAAGAGAAGGGCTTGATCTAGGATTCAATTCAAACAATCCGCTACTAGATTACCACTTCCCTCTTTATGCCTGGTGTTCAAGTGGAATTGTGGAAGGTACAAATACCATATCTGATGCCTCTGTTGCTGCAACTAATTATGTGTTTGCAAGAACTGCAATGGTTTGTGATCCGCAAGGATAATGGTCTATTTTCCTAATATGTAGTGCTTTCAATGCATACATGCTTGGTCTATGGCATAAAGTTGTTGGTCATATGTGATATTTTATTATCGTGGCATTGAATGTCTCTTTGTGGTGAGCATTTGGGTGGCCAAATTGAATGAGGGCTGTTCCAAGTGCATGTTCAAATGCATTAGACTCAATCTCATGTAATGAGGTTTGTTGAAGATCATGTAACACGAGCACTGGTGGATAACTTAAATGCTTTATGTTGTGCAATTGTGTAGGTGAAATAGTGCTTTTTGCCACCCTTGGTGGCTTGATTCAAGGGCCAAGTGGTTTGTGAGAAACCAAATATAAACTTCCTATACAGATTTGCCAACCCCAAGGAATAATGAAGTTCTATGAGCCCTGTTGGTTTAAGCCATTCTTGAATGACACATATCTTGGTCAGATTTACATGTATTCTATGTGTGCCAACAACACACTCAATGGTAAGACCTTTACATAAATAATATAAACCATCAAAATAATACACAAAAATATAACAAAGCTCAGCAACATGAGATATTGGTGGGAAAAGATGCCCTAATATGCAATATATTTAGAAATAGAATAAAACCCTTAAGGTAGGGTAACACCATACAATACTCCTTAAGGAAGGAATAACTCACAAGATCTCCCACTATGGGAATCACACTTTGAGGGGGACGATGAAGCTAATAAATGGCACTCATCTCACATATTATTATCATAAAACACCCTTCCATTTGGTCGTTGTTGTAGCCCTCACCTATTCATTTGTCCATAGTTCGCATACTCAGACTTGACTTGGACTTGACAGACCAATTTTTTTTTGACTTGGTAAATACTTGGCCATAATCGACAAGATTAACTATGTTGTTTGGGTATGGGTACGGATACAGGGACATCTCGGGTATGCGGGTACGTCATTTTTCAAAAACCTTGATTTGGATACATCGTGGGTACGTTTGTGTATATATATATTGTATATTACTCATTTTTTTAGTAAAACACTTGAAACTACATAGTGTGAAAATATTTGTCTATAAATGATAAAAACACTTAAAAATATATAATATTCATTCATTCATTACTTCAAAGACAAGATGTACATTCAAATCTAGAATAAATCATCTCGATTGTCCACAAAATCATGAATGCCACTCCCATTATTTTTCAACTTTATCATTTACTGACACTTTCTCTCACAAGGGCTCATCGGTGCATTGAATCTCACGAGTGCATGCCTTAAGGGGTGCACAGGGAATGGGGTGGGATCGGCTTGTGGCACTTTGCCAGAGATATTCTCATACTATTCTATCACGCATACATCCCTTCATGCAGCCTTCATACCTTCTATAATGTCTCCTTGAAATCTTGAAACCCTGAAATATGGCTAAGTTTGAAACCCTGAAACCCTGGAATCTGACTAACTCTGAAATATGACAGGGTCCTCCAAAACCTAGAATTTGCATTATAGCTTCTAGCAGTCCGAAACCCCTCACAAACATCCTGAAAGTATATAAATAAAATATAACTATATAAATAAAATATAACTATATAAATAAAATATAACTTAAAGTATAAGAAGAAACTAGATGTCCATATCTAAATGTAAACTTATACTTAAATGTTTATTTTATTTCTATACGGTTGGGTTCGGACTGGATTTACATTTAGGCTTGCTTAGTTTTTAGGGTTTTTTTTAAAGGATTTTTTGAGGTTTTTTTAAAAAAAAATTCGCCATTTTTCTGCCGAAATCCCTTGGGTACGCGCCAAAAATGTCCCGGGTACTCCCGGAGGCGCCTGTCGGCGTGCTGGACGTTTCCGGCACGCCGGCGAGCGCCTCCGGGAGTACCTGGGACGTCCCCGTGCCGGAGGCCTCTCCAAATAGGAGGCGTCGGGCCGGGAGGCGTATCCCTGCAACACAGACAAGATAAGAAAATACTTTGTAAAATGTTGGAGAAGTGTTTTCTATTAGATTTGAATACAAATAGATTACAAAATCACATCATCATGTGAATACTAAAGCAAGTTGATAACTATTATAACTTATGAATTTATGATGATTGTTATTGAAAATCATCATCATAAATTGCATATCGATGCAAGTTACTATTGTCAACCTGGAGTTGCACTCTGAAATGAGGACCTGCTTAAATGGCTAATTCTCTCTCTAGTTGAAACAATGGGATCTTCTTATGAGGGTGGGTGCCTCGATAGTGAGAACCTCCAGAGAAGGCTGGTTCCTGTAAGATGTATCAATGTGGATCTCTACTCTGTGCTGCGAATCTACCATGGAAAAGAGAAAGAAACTTGAAAGAGAAATCCTACCGTATGACAATGATACACTAGAATGTTGATCCGCTCTACTTGGAACCTTGAACACTGAATCAAACAAGGAAAAAAGAAGACCTTTGATTTCAATTGATCACTATGCATAAGTATTTCATGAGAAGGTTCGATCCAATGACAAAAATGTGAGGGAAAACGATGGAGAGAGGTTTGAATCAAGACACTTCACAGCCACCTAACATCCACTTACAGCTTCAGCAAAAGACATAAAACACTGAACATGACCTGCATAACATGATGAGCTAGCAACTAGGTACGAATCAAAATTTGGGAAGGGAGAGAAATCTACCACGTATGCAAATTGCTGAATGAATGTACACTATGCCAACACTTGAAATCTGAAAGTACAGTCCTTCTATTGATTGAAGAGGTTACACAACTCACCAATGGCAGAGTCTAGTCTTACCAAGAGAGGGATGGACTTTACAAAGTTGAAAAACCATTAATATAGAAATTTACAAAAAGCCAAGAGATTGGCATTGAAAAAAAGAAGTTAACTCTTCATTAGCCCAAGTCCAAATTGCGTTGCATGAGTGTTCCAAATTTGTCTTTTCTTGTCTTATACTTGGCTGTCTTGCATGAAGAATATTTGGCGTTGAGAAAAGAAGAAGACAAGCTTTGGATGCATGACACCTATGAATAGATGTCTTGACTTAAAAACTATTCAACTTCAAAACAAGAGTAGTCGAATTCACTCGAACTGCTGGAATGTTTGAAAGTCTCTCCTTTGCATGAAATAAATGCAAATGCCAAATTAAGAATTGCATTTGAACCGTTGGAATATTTCGAACTTTGAGACAAACAAGAGTGCATTCATGGAATTTTTCGCTGTTTGAAACGTTCAACGCTTTGCTCGTTCATCATGCAAGACAACTCTATTTTAAGAATTGAAGCATGCTTGTTTTCTTAAACACGTTCACTTCATTGGAGTCACTCACATTAGTCTGTGCATGATCTTTGTTCATCCTCCCTTTGTCTTTATTCTGCGTTTGTTTTATTCGCTGTTCATGCTTATGTCCATGTTTAGTTCTGCTTCAGTGTTGTTTGTATTTTCTTTGGCTTTTCTCGTGTTCTGCTTTAATTCGGGAATCAGGGTGTATATTAGCTTTCGTCCTTCGGGACTCTCTATTTCTTCTCTTTCCCGGGCTTGGCATTTCCTTTTCTCTTTTTTGGCCTTTGCTTACACCGTTGTCTTTTCTATCGGGTTTTTTGAAACTGTCCTTATTCCTTCGGACAAAAAGTCCGAAGGAATTCGTTTCCTTGCCAATTTTTTGGAATTTATTCTTTTAGGCCTTATGTCTTGCCCTTTGATTTTTTTTGGACTTTTGTTGACTTCATATTTCCGCTGATTTCCTTTGCCATTATTCTTTTTATTTTCTTTGTGTTTTTATCCTCCCGAATTTCTTCGGACTTTTTGTCCGAAGGAATTCCTTCGGACAAAATGTCTAAAGGAATTCGTCTCCTTTGGCTATCTTTTCCTCAAAGGGCAAGTGCCCTTCGGGAACTTTTCTTTTGTCCTTCGCTTTATGGAGGTGCCCTCTGCAAGGGCTTCTGCTTCCCAATAATGCCCTTCGAAACTTTTGAAAGGGTCCTGCCATCGACCAAGTGCCCTCCGCAAGGGCAGGTGTCCTTCGGAAAAATGAATTGTCTTTTGGAATTTTTGCCAAGGTCTTCTTCGTGCTTGAAGTGTCCTCCGCAAGTGCACATACCCTTTGGGGAAATTGTAAATGTCCCTATGTGACGCCTAGATGTCCTCCGCAAGGGCTATGTCTTCCAGGAGTGCCCTTCGAAGAATTGAAAAGGTCCACTTCACCGACCAAGTGCCCTCTGCAAGGGCATGTCTGCCTTCAAAAGTGTCGTTTGGAAGAATTGTAGGGTACCCGAGCTTTTAGAAGGGCACTCGGGCTTTTTGAAACCGTCCCTTGGAACTTTCGTCTTGACTTGAAAACCATAAAGTGAACCAACCCGAAGGGTACATACCCTCGGGACTTTTGAATTGGACCTTTTCGAAGGGTAGGTGCCCTTTGGGTCTTCTCAACTGTGCTTTTCCCCTTTTCTTTCGGACAAAAGGTTCGAAGAAAATAAGCTTTGAATGACTGCCACTGTCATTTTTTTGGACTTTTACACAGTCCTTTGAGAGCTCTTTCTCTCGGACAAAATGTTCGAAGAAATAGTCCACCTCTTATATTTTGAAAAATTCCTTGGGAAGACAAAATAAATAAATTTACAGCGTGTATATTTTGGCTGTATTTGCACATTTCGCTGTAATCAAGGAAGCTCGTTGGAAACCTTTGAATGACTAAAATTCACCTGGCTGTAGATGGCCACTTGGGTGGCTGTAAATGGTCATTTAAGGACCCTAAAACTGATTCACAAGACAAACTTGGCACCATAGCAAAGTTCCGAATAGTAGGGGTGACAATTTGCCCTGTGGAGGGCAAAATTGTCAATAGTTGCAAATTAGAAGAATTTACAATTTTCTTTTCTCTGTTTTAGTGAAAAATAGGAGAGACTGAGAGGGTCTAGTCCTCGCACTTTGTTGTGGCTCCTCGCTCTACCTAGAAGGCTGCGATTGCGGCTCCATCTTGGTACTAGATGGCATTGACTCCTTTGCCTCATGTTTGACAACATCTATAAGGATGTCATCAGATCCAATCTCTCGTACTTCTGTTGTATGACCACTACCTACACCCTCCATAGCTTGCCTCTCGAAATCAACAATCTCATTCTCATTGAACAAAGGGGTCTCCTCATTCTATGCAGTTTAGTTACTATAGAGATCAATTTCATTTAAATCAATAAGATCTTGTGATGTGTCCTCCACCTTTCTTGTGCGACGCTGAGAGTTGTATTGCACAAAAACTAGGTCATTAAGACGTCGTTGAGTCAATTTATTGCACTTATTTCCACCCCAATCTTCCCACCACGAATTTGCAAGCAAAATATTCAAAAGTTTGTAAGTAATTAATAATTGCAAGATTGTAACTTGTAAAGTATAAGTAAAGACTCTAGTTTTTATTATTTGGTGTCTGGGTGGATCAACCTTGAATGGCTAGTGTTCAAGAAAAGAGCCTCCCCCTAGCCTGCTTGTAGTTTAGCAACTTTGAAATAATGAGGTCCGTCACCTCAACCTTAGGTGTCATCCTCTCAATGCATGTTGAGAGGCTCTCTATAACCTCCTCATTAACATTTGTGAAGCTATCGGAATAAAAAATCTTGGGATTTAGGTAATACCTAGCTGTATGAATGGGTTGGTGGAGTTGATTGTTTCACCTCTAATCAATTATCTCCCATATGGAGATCAAATCTGCCTCTATCCCCCGTATAAAAGTTTTGGATAGCCTCTTTGGCTCTATCCATGGCCTGATAAATGTATCCCGTTGGGTTTTACTCCCCATCCACCAAGTGCAAAACCTTCACTAAAGGCTCTGACACCTACAAAGTTACAAACAGTTACAAATTGACAATTAAAGTAACTACATTAAAAAATTGAAATAAAGGAATCAATTTGAAATTTAAATTGAAATTCGAAGCTACCTTGATAATCTCTGTAGCTCTATTCGCCAAGCCATCATAAAAAACTATCTTTGCAGTCTTATTTCCATCAACTTTTTTTGATTATGTCAAGTCCAATCATGCTTGACTCACAAACATCTGCTTCAATGGTGTCAACTAGCTACAAATACTTTGCAACATTAGGAAGTTAGTTTCAAACCTTGTGACACTTGCTCATACAAGCTCTTTTCCCTTGGGGTGATCTCTCATCAAGCTGTAATATTCCCAATCAACAAATCGCTGCCTCGGAGAGCAATGCCACAATTAACAAGAAGGGACAGCCAACAAATAGAGATCGCAGCTTTTGAAGAGGAATGCTGCCATTAATTAAGCAAAACATTTAATAAAGGGAGCGCTGCTATTAACAACATTCATTATTATTAAAGAAGAGCCCCATGAATAACATTAATTAATTAAATGGTAACCAACATTCATCTTGATTAAATGATGCCACCTTTGGAAAAGACACACCTTTGATGAGGGGTTATGACATATTTATATTCATTCATTGAAGTGGAGGAAAGCATTCATTTAACTCATGTATTAAACATTCAATTGTGTACAAGCTTTACACTTCTTATTACACTTAAGGACAAAATCTCTTATATGTAAAATTGGATGCAAGAATGGAAACCCTTGTCATCGCAACCCAAAGACGAAAACCCTTGAGGCTTATATTGTATTATTCGAGATCTGACAATTCTGTAATAAATCTTCATTTAAATTAATAAATTATCATTTTGAAGTACAAGTTATATATTTATTTTAAAATGGAATTTTCAAGGAAACC
Source organism: Torreya grandis (assembly GCA_037957365.1). Classification (NCBI taxonomy): domain Eukaryota; kingdom Viridiplantae; phylum Streptophyta; class Pinopsida; order Cupressales; family Taxaceae; genus Torreya; species Torreya grandis. The sequence continues at coordinate 1,506,318 of JARHVA010002897.1, forward strand.
AATTTTCCATATAATATTTCCATTCAGAATATTACATCAAGCTAAGAACCCAAGGGTGATCATAAATATATATGGTAATGTTTCTGGTATCTCTTACAACTAGTCTTACCCAATCAATTTTTCGTATGTTCTCCAAAAGAAGGTCAAGGTAGTGGGTCATGCAAAGGGTCTAAAAGAGTGATGGATGTCTCTCCTTAAGCAGTCTCCTAGCCGCCACATATGTTGTTGCATTGTTAGTGACAATTTGCACAATATTCGCGATGCCCACCTCCAAGACAACCTCCTCGAGCATCAGGCTCAAAGTTTTTGCATTTTTTACTTTATTAGAGGCATCAATTGACTTCAAAAAAACCATCTCACCATTTGAAGTTGCTAAAAAATTGATGGAGGTGCGCTTCCTTCCATTCGCCCACCCATCTGAAAGATTCACGCATCCGAACGTTTGCTGTTGTTTCTTTTTCTTCCATAATTGACTTAGCATCTTCAACAATATTTTGGGGCAACTTCCCACTTAAGTCTTGTAGAGAGTGTGCCTTGTACCCTGTCTTTGCAATTGTCAATGTCGTCACTGAATACTCCCAGTACGCGATCTTTGCCACGTTAAAGAGAAGTTTGTAATATCATAAATTCGCACACGTCTTGTTTTCTTTTTCATGCACCTCTTTGTTCCACCTTGTACCTTGCAATGAAGGTTGTGCCCTAGATATGTTTCTTGGTACAAAAAAGTTATATGACTGGCCTTTGCTCAAACTGGATGAGGTGGATGTGCCTCGTATGTGTGGACCATGACTAAAGTCCACAATCTTTGCCATATCTACCTCAGTTTTCATTGTCAATTCATGAGTAATGGTGGTTGCCATGGTCTATTGTACCCTTGCCATCTCTAGTTTCTTCTCATCCAATAATACAAACTATGGCAAGGAATGCATATGATATTGTACTTGAGGCAATTGATGCCATTAGAAACCTTCTGAGCAAAACATGCAAATCTGTATTGCCCCCAAATTGGAACAAAGGCTAAAAAACAGTAATATTTCTCAAACCCAATCCAAATGACACAAATTGAATTCTGAAATATAAATCAGCAACTCAACAATTCATAATTTATTTGCAATTTTCCACCCTTCACACACAAATCGCCCAAACCCTAGGCAACTAGGGTTTTGTGGTGATTTCAGCACTTAAAACACCTCTAAATTTTTCTGAAAATTTGTAGGAACGTAAGAAAAAATACAGTTGATTTATTTTCCCAATCAGATTTGGCAAAAACTGAATTTCTGAATTTATATGGCGAAAATACAATTGAAACTTGTAAATTCTATAACTTGCAAGATACTTCGAATTTTTGAGCAAATAATAGCTTGAACTAAAGATAAAAATATGCTCCTTTAATTGAAATAAAAATCAAATTTTTTCAACCATTGAAAGACCTCTAAATGATGCCTCGAAGTTCTGAAAACCCTAGTATTTTTTTCAAAATTAAGCTAATAATTACTAGATATTTTCTAGGCATAGATTAGCCCCAAAACATGCAAACACACCTCAAAACAATTCGTTCCACCAAGGAAATATTGCACAAAAATATTCAAAACCCTATGAGAGGGTTTCCACCATAAATAAGCCTTTCGAAGATGATTTTTCACACCACCAAGCAAGTCGCCCAAGTGGAAGTCAACAACCTTTCTTCCCAAGCAATTCGTCACACTTGCAAACCTTCCAACAAGTTCGCCCAAGTCTCTCAATCCAAATGACCACAAGCTGAAATATTAGATGCAAATTCAAAATAATCTTCAAAGGGATTGAACACAATTTTCGAATCAATAGGTGGTGTTGATAGACACCATTTGTAGAACATTTAGTAGAACTTGAAGGGTAACATTCTTCAAGCGTCTACCTTCAATAACCAAGCTTGACATACTTGATCACCAAAGCGAATAATTATATGCGCATATCTTCAAATAAATCCTCCTTAAATACCCTCTTCCAAGTGTAGCGCTCCAAAATAGAAAGAGAGTGTTAACTTAAAAATCAACTTAAGTCTTATAAGCCAAGACCAAAAACTCCCCCACTTAAGTGAAATATACATAAAGTATTTTTTCTCAAAACATAACTCAAAATTAGAAATATAAAGTACCTTTTTCATTAGTAACTCTTCACAAGTGGTCCACCATGTCCCAAAACCTTCTTCTACCTTTAGCCATTGGAAACAAGAATGGGCTAAGTCCCACAAGGATCTTAATAAAAAATGGGGACGTTACAAAATCACACTCCCTGTGATGATCCAACTATGGTATACTTCTAATCGGCGGGATGACTTCTAATATGATGACTTCCACTCACTAATGTTGAACCTGATGCGATGTTAGATGCCATTGTATGCTAACCTACTACATGTTTAAATATAAATTAAATAAATAAAAAATACCTAAACCATAAAGTTGTAAATGTAAACCCTATGTACTCAAAAAAATACATTTAAAAAAAAAATGACATTTAAAAAATAATCTAAACCATAAATTTGTAAAACTAAACCCAATGTATAAGAAAAATCAAGCAATTTTGTTCATAAATCATGAAAAAATACTGTAAATCATGAATAAAAATAATGAGAATTGAATGGAATGCATGTAAATTTGTAAAACATGTTTAGAAATCTACTATTAACATTTTTACATTCTTGGAAAAAAAAAAAAAAAGAAAAGAAAATAAACTTGGAAATTGAAATTGCTCAAATTTGCTATAAACTCCCTCCAATTCGCTCAAAGGATGCTCAAATGCAGTGTGGGGTGTGTGTGCTTAGAAAAGGAGAAAAATCTATTTTTTCAACTTTTTTCCTGTCGGATAGTTTTTTGACCATGCGGCGAGTCCATAATCAATATTACGCCGAATACTAAGCAAATACTCCCCGAAACTCGGCTTCTTGCACTTGCAAGTATAAGTGGAAAAAACTTGCGGGCGAAAAAAATGGTGAGTACTCACATACTCACTGAGTATGTAAACTGTGCATTTGTCCATAATAGTATAAACTCTATCCATGTTGCATATATTCATTATTTTGATTTAACGAATATGATTTCTAGATAAAATAGTACACTTTAATGATTTTGTCATTTGGTATTACTAATGGTAAATGAAGAATGCAAAATCTACTTCTTTCAAGGTGTTTATACGCACAATTTTAAAGGAGAGATCCTTTGAGTTTGTTGTCAGCTTGTAGACACTATCTGTGGGCACTTGTAGATACTGCTGTATTACTGGGCACCTGCAGCAACTGATTGTAGTTCACCTGCAACAACTATTGTAGGTGACTATTTATTGGCTACGACAAGCTAAGACTAACTGCAACCGACTATGCTTTCAACCACTTCAAGCTGACTCAACAAAGTGTGGAAGTTAGTTTTGTTAGACTGAAAGGTGTTACAACTACTTATAACACTTTAATTCTCATTGGACTGCTTCATTTCTATTTCTTCTACATGGTCGCAACATCTTATTCTGCCAAGATATACTCTAATTTCCTTTTTGTTATTTTAGCTTAGTTCAGTTTTATGGTTATAACACCTTGGATTCCAAATCAACCAATAATACCTTGCTTCCTCTATATAAAGAGAAGAGTTGCAGGGTGTAGGGAATAATCAATAATAAGGAATAATTAGGTAGAGACTATAAGAGTATTGTAATATTGTGAGCAAGTCCAAAATAGAGTATTGTAATCAGCCTTGTAACAATTCCTTTGATGCTACAGTTGAATAAATAAGAGTTGTTTTTATTAAATTCTGTCTTAAGCAAGGAGGGAAATCAAGCTCTAGTCCAACCGAGGTCGGGTCCAATCACAAGGATTCGACAGTGGTTTCCTATCCGTTAGTTCATTTTTGTTGTGTGCTCATTTCATTTCATTTCAATTCTATAAGTGTGTATTTCAATTCTGTTGTGTGGAAAGCTTCGAATCTAAATTAGCGTTTACTTTCCCGCAATTTACTTTCAGCAAGAGTGATTTACTTTTTGCAAGTGTGTTTACTTTCAATGTGTGTATTAGTTTAGTTTCAATTCCCTATATGCAATAGATTAGCCATTAGCTCACTCAGTTGTTTTAAGTGGTTTAGTGTTGCACATACAGTGCAAACCCCTTACAAAGTTAATGTGTCATGCCCTCCTTTTGGATCTAACCACACATGAAGACCCTTAGCCTTTAAATTGTTTCCATGGGGTAAGGAAAAAGAAAGAAAATGGAACGTTGGGAACCTTTTTAAAAGCAATTAGCAAAAAAGTACTTTATGTTCTAATGTTCACTTAAGTTGTGTTATTTTAAGGGTCATGGTCGCCCAAGCACTTAAGTGGGAGTTATAAGGATTGCTCCTTTTAATATTTTAAAAAAAAAGGCTTCCCTCCAAGTTGGACGCCTCTTTTTGGGGAATGATTATAAAAGCGAGGGGATCATTTGAAGGTCATGTTATATTTTGATAATTGATTTGGAGCTTGAGCATGTAATGTTTGGCTGATTTATTGTAAGGACGAAAACCCTTCAATATATGTTGGAACAAGGATGAAAACCCTTAGATTAACTAGGGCATCCTCCATTTAGGGGTTTGCATTGTTCTTCACTAGTTTGTGGAGCAATTGAGCATCATCTTTAAGGTAATAATTATTCCTAAGGCAACGCCTAGGATTTTGAGGAGAAATTGCAGTGAACTAGGGTTTTGAGAATTTTGGGACAGTGTTTGGTGGACTTCCCGTGGTGGAAATTTTTTTTTCCTTGTTTTGTTTGATAACTGCCATTTTTATGGTCATTTTGAGCTATCATGGGCATTGTAACTCCCAGTATTTTGGGAGATATGAATTTATGAAGTTTCAACTGTTTTTGGCTAATAATTAATTTTGGAGTGGATAAATTGTGCCATTTTTGGCAAATATATATCTGAATAATATTTATATATTTTTTTGATAATTTTCACAATATTTGGCAGCCCTTTTGAGGCCATTGATGGCATAAAGTTATATATTATTTTTGCTGTAAATTTTTGTATAAGGGCAACTTCTTGGGAAGGTGAATAATATGTTTGGTGCCCTAATTTATGAACGAATTGTCGCTGTGATATTTTATATAGTTTTTGCAAATAATTCACAAGGGTTTGAGCAGGTTTGTGCAAGGTGAAATGCATTGAATTTTTAGGTATAACGTCTAAGGGTGATGCTAGGGTTGGGAGGTTGAAACCCTGATTTTCAACCATACATTTTCAAGGATTGAAGGAGCTATTGATTGCTAGGGCTACAAGGTATTTAATTACAACGTTGCATAGTATTTGGAGTATTTTTCTACAGCTAGGGTTTACTGGTTTTGAAATTAGAAATTTCAGTTTTACATATGGGTTTGCTAGAAAACCCCTATTTTGTTGATTTGTCCCATTTGTGGACATTACAGTGGTATCAAAGCCAATTTCTTGGCCAACTGTGTAGTGAAAATAATAACAAGGGAAAAGGCTGTGGAAGAAATGGAGAGAGGCTCTACAAAGCAGGGAAGAAGTTAGAGCATCCATATCAACATGTGGGTGATCTAATCAGCATATTGGAAGAAATAGAAAGTGGCTTATCCAAGGTAGATCGGTCACAATATGAGGCAATGAAAGGGGTGGTACAACCCTCAAGGATTTGTTTGATCCTATACCAACTTTTGAGGCACGCCAATAAGGAGTTAATACTTTTGGTCACTAGTTGTATTAGTGAAATTACAAGACTAACTGCTCCCAAGGCTCCTTACAACAATAAAATCGTGAGGGAGATATTTCAGTTGAGTGTGGAGAGTTTCCAAGGCCTAGAGGGCAGCAAGGGACGCTCCTTGGCTAGGAGGGTCACCATCCTGGAGACTATGGCCTTAATCAAGTCATGTAATTTGATGTTGGACTTGGATTGTGATACACTTATTGTTGATATGTTTGAACATTTCCTTATAATTGCTTGTAAGAATCCTACCAAAAATGTTGCAACTCCTATGTAGAGAATCATGACTGTGACTCTCAATGAAAGTGATGATCTTTTTGAGCCATTATTATCTATCTTGTTGACAGGTTTGAGGCAAGAAGAGAATAATTTTTCAGTCGCACATATGCTGTTTGAAAATGTTGTAAAAATTTGTGAGGAAAAATTGAGGGTTTATTTGATAGTGGAGCATGTAGAAGAAGAAAAATCAGAGATCTTGGAGCAACAAGAGTTGTTTTAGCTAAGTAAAGGATAACTAATGATTGGATTTTCTGAGCCACAAGAACTAGAAATTCAAGGGCAGCCTAGTGAAGATTTTCAGCAAGCTATGAAGCAACCAATGGGGTTGCAAATAGTAGACACTAAGATGGAAGTAGCGGAAAAATCAGAACTTCCTAAGGTGAAACAAGAAGTTGTTCAACAACTTTATGAGCAATCAAAAAAACAAGATAAAGGGGAAGGTAAGGAAGATGAAGAATCCATTTTGCATATTGGGGAAGAAAATCAAATTTGTGTATAGGTAAGCAATTGGGTTATCTTCCTGGTAAGTGCTCATTGTTTTCTCCTCATGTTTGGTTTTTTCAATGTTTTGATTGTAAAACTTGCACTAACAATAAGGTTGAGTTGAAGGGCACTCAATTGGGAGAATTCTTCCAAGTGAATCCTAGGGATAAGCATGACAAGCTTCCAACATGGATATGGGATCCAGGTGAGCCTTACAAGCATACTTTTGACATTGTGTTATGTTGTGAAACAAGGATAAAGCTTGGTCCATCGTTGAAAGGGGCATAAACAAGAAGTATCAAGATCCAAGGATCAAAGGGTTGTAAGTAGCACGTTAACTGCTGTTTTCTCCGTTTTCAGTTTGCTTTCCATCAAGTTTCTTGTTGCCATGGTGAATATTGGTCCTCAAGAGGTGTGCCTCTTACACCTCAACACCATGGGAATGGCTCACACATGTATGAGTGGATTTCCAGCCACTATCATGGGAAGATTGAAGAGGGAAATAACTTGCTACAGCCATGTGAAGAATGACATGAACATATCTTTAGAGATCCGGGTGAAAGAGAGTTGCAAGGAAGAATCAAGGCACCAAGAAGGGATGCACTTCATGATCATAGAGCTTGATAAGATGATAAAAAAAGTGTTATTAAACATCCTTGTTTTTACTAATGTGTTTGTTCCAAGTGTAGGTTCAATAGGGGAACCAGTTGCAATAGCCATAAAGAGTGCAAGGAATGTTATAATTTCTGTACATGAGCAACCAATTGGGCATGGTAGAAACCACCCAACCTCATGGTTGGAAAGCTTGGTGAATTCCGGAAATGATGAAGGTGACAGAGGTAGGCAATCTCAGCTAATGGAACACTCAAAAACTTATGAGAATCTTGGCATATTACAGCCCTACACATATTCTGGAAATACATGTGCCAAATCTGATTTTTTGTGCTCAGAATTTTCTGGGTTAGTAAATAAAATACAGCCGCCTATTGAAGACATAAACTTGGATTTTGTGAGCATATTTCAGCCCAAGAATATTGAAAGTGCTCTCACAAGGTCCGATTTTCTTCACTCGGAAAATTCTAAGTTGATGCAAACGCAGCGGTATCATGAGGACACAAATTCTGATTTTTTTGACTGGTTACAACCCTTAACAAGTTTTGGAAATGCTCATGATTTGGGGCACTTCTTGCATAGCAAAGGTTGGGAAAGCAAGCGTAAGGTACAATACTCTTTCGTGGATGGATTTGAATGTTTGTTGGACTTATTTTGTGATGCATACATGCTTGAAGATATTGACAAAGGGCAGCAAGTAGAAGAATACATGACACACAAGGAGATCCATGCATGATTGCTTACATACCCATAACATTCCCTTACAAGTTATTCTCTCAAATTGGTTCGAGTTTGTTTTCTCTTTACAAGTGGGGAGGCTACAATTTTGGTTTGGGAAAAGTTTGGCATGGCATATAAAAGACCCTAACAAGTTTTGGAATGCATACCCTGGGAGTACACCCACCCTAGCGCACTTTCAAAAGGGAATTTTCATAAGGGGCAGCCTTATCATACATTTCAGTGTGATTCATTTCTGCAGCCCTATCCTTTTTTGCATAATGTTTGAGTTCACAATGGCTTCCTTGAAGAGTATGGAGATGAAGGGCTCATTGGAGGTCAACTTGGTAATGAATAAGTTGACATTTTGGAGCAATCGCCTGGCTGTATATCACAATCACAGCCCACATATCTGCATATTCATTCCTATTGATGAGGTAATTTTTTCTTGGAGGAAGGAACAAGTGTCCATGGCTTCCCCATGGAAAATTCCAGCTCGTGAGAGGACCATGTTGAAGAGTTTGGGGCATGAGATGAGGCATATTAACAGCTATTTTGAGTTGCATTGGGCAACATATGTTTGGGGCAGCAAGTTGTTTGAAAGAAGATACGGTTGGAAGGCTATTTGGGAAGGTGCTATGGGCTTGTGGCTTCTTAGCAACAACAGGTACATGCATGGCAGTTGCATATGGGGGCATGAGAGGCCTATAGAAGATTGTTATGGCCTTTACGACACTTGGGGGCAGCCTTCAAATCACAGGTACAACAAGGGGAGGTTTTGGATTGAGGTTTTTCTTGGGAAACATTTACAGGTAGACATTGCATAATAAGGTATGTTGGGACACCCTTTTGGATATTGCAATTGCTTGAGGACAAACAATTTTGGGTGGGGATGACTGTCATGCCCCCCTTTTTGATCTAACTACACATGAAGACCCTTAGCCTCTAAATTGTTCCCATGGGTTAAGGGAAAAGAAAGAAAAGGGAACGCAGGGGACCTTTTTAAAAGCAATTAGCAAAAAGGTACTTTATATTCTAATGTACACTTAAGTTGTGTTTTTTTAAGGGTCATGGTCGCCCAAGCACTTAAGTGGGAGTTATAAGGATTGATCTTTTTAATATTTAAAAAAAAAGGCTTCCTTCCAAGTTGAACACCCCTTTTTGGGGAGCGGTTATAAAAGCGAGGGGATCATTTGAAGTCATGTTATATTTTTATAATTGATTTGGAGCTTGAGCATGTAACACTTTGCTAATCTATTGTAAGGACGAAAACCCTTTAATAGATGTTGGATCACGGACGAAAACCCTTAGACTAACTAGGGCATCCTCCATTCAGGGGTTTGCATTGTTCTTCATTGGTTTGTGGAGCAACTGAGCATCATCTTCAAGGTAATAATTATTCCTAGGCCAGTGCCTAGGATTTTTAAGGAGAAATTGCAATGAACTAGGGTTTGGAGAATTTCAGGACAACTTTTGGTGGACTTCCTGTGGTGGAAATTTTTTGTTTCTTGTTTTGTTTGATAACTACCATTTTTGTCGTCATTTTGAGCTATCATGGGCATTGTAACTCCCAATTTTTCGGGAGATATAAATTTATGAAGTTTCAATAGTTTTTGGCTAATAATAAATCTTGGAGTGGATAAATTGTGCCATTTGTGGCAAATATATTTCTGAATCAGCCCTTTTGAGGCCATTGATGGCATAAATTTATATATTATTTTTGCTGTAAATTTTTGTATAAGGGTGACTTCATTGGGAAGGTGAATAATATGTTCGGTACCCTAATTTATGAACAAATTGTTGCTGTGATATTTTATATAATGTTTGCCAATAATTCACAAGGGTTTGCGCAGGTTTGTGCAAGGTGAAAGGCATTAAATTTTCAGGTATAACGTCTAAAGGTGATGCTAGGGTTGGGAGGTTGAAACCCTTGTTTTCAAGGATTGAAGGAGCTATTGATTGCTAGGGCTACAAGGTATTTAATTACAGTGTTGCATAGTATTTGGAGTTTTTTTCTACAACTAGTGTTTGCTGGTTTTGAAATCAAAAATTTGAGTTTTACATAAGGGTTTGTTGGAAAACCCCTATTTAGTTGATTTGTCCCATTTGGGGACAATACATTACGTTCCTTAGTTGACAATTAAATGAAGGATCCTACTATCTATATGTTATAAGGCTGCCTAGTTGGGTTCTTACTCAAGGTCAGAGGAGAAATCCTTGTTGGAGTTTAGTATTTACATGAGTGATTTTACTATGGTAACTAGTAACATTATTGCTATGTAATAATGTATATTTGGTTAGTTAGTCATATATTATTGTTTAGAGTTATATTGTTATGTAACAATAATATAATGTATATAGGTTTATTGTTATGGTTGTTAGATTGGATTATTATAGGGATATGTGGAGATTGTGGTGGAGATATGAGCTCCCCAATTATAGGAAATACTTTTCCTATATATGTTTGCAATGTGCCCGATAGAATGTAATTGAGTGCAATATAATAATATTGGTGTGTGATTAAAATATAACTATCTCTGTGTACTATGTTCGGCTCTCTATTGTGGATTGCATGAGTTAAATCTCATATAATTTCTTCAAATACCTATCATTGGTATCAAAACAGGTTATTTATTCAATGGAAGCTTAATAAATGTTAAGAGGCAATTATTCTCTACTATGCCCCTGTGCATGAGAAATTATTTTTTGAACATTAAATTATAGGCCATTATATTTAGATTTATATCAGTGTTTTGTTCAGTAGTCTTTCATGCACTGTGTGTGACGTCTAGAGGGTGAGAAGTTATTTAGATTTTTGTTCTTTATTGATAGCGACAATTAGATGCGTGGAGTGATTTAAGCACCGATCTTGGAGATTTTGGTAATTATTCTCAGCGGTAGTCAGATTAGATATGCAATTCTACGTCTAACTAAGCCAACATTGCAGAGACTTCTTCATTCGTGCATACGTTTCTGCTAGGCTTGCCAAAAGCTATCTATCAACGACTAGAAAAATGGCCAAAGCATAGTTTTGACAACGATTCAACATTTTTCGGTCTCCTATGCACAATCAAATCTGTAAAGACATTGGAGACTTTGCTAATCAGCTTCATCAAGACCTGTGCAGTCGCAATCCATCCGCAGTTTCAAAGTTTCCTCACTGCCGCCCTTTTTTTGCATGCTACATCTTTGGATATTTTCTGGAGTAGTTGAATCTTCATAAGTACTGTTGCGTATCTGATCCTCTCAGCTCGTGCTTCTTTTGTCTCTTGGGACAACATCCATAGGGTCGATTATTTCAAGCGATCTGCAGGACTCGTGCGCCATCAAGTTTAGTACCATCAAGCTGTATTTGCCATTATTACATGCAGATCTATGTTTCAACATTATATTGTTTGCTGTCCAATAGGGAGCTTTCAGAGCAACAGAGCATCGAATCACATTTCTAGTCATTGATGTTTACTAAGACGAGGTCAAATCCCAATCCATGGTCAATGTTTTTGAGTCACATAAATAAATTCCTGTGGTTTAGTCTTTATTTTATGGTCAATGGTAAGAGTTTACATGCTTTAGGTATTATAGTATTTTTGTTAGGTGTAATTATGGATAATTACGGTTTGAATCTAAGGATTAAATGTCACCATTCAAGTTATAGAAGTCTAATTGTCCATATAACGTTCGAGTATAGTCTTGGTCTGAGAAAGGTGTGTAGTTAATTGACAAAGTATTTAAGTCAAAAAGTTGTCATTATCATAGTCAGTGATTTGAGTCTATTGTCAAAATAAAAAAACGAGGTTAAGTATATTAGAGTCAATTAGTATAGGTGAATTTATGTTTTGTTTTAGTTGTAGTCATGAAATATTATTTTGTCAAAATTAAATAATGAGTCTTGTATGTCATAAAATAGTGTCGTTATTTGTAAAAAGTCCTTTATGTCATTTGGTCTTTGAAGTCAAATTTATACCCCTTATTGTAATAGACGTATTTTCGGGCAAACCCGATGTCCATATAAGTGTCAATCTTGTGGGGGGGACCCTATTCCATTCAAAACGACATGCGATTGAGCTTCATGACTTCATCAGCTGAGTAAGCAGCCTCACATGTTGGAGGTCGAAGGCAACGGAGGAAGGAGGCCATTCAAGCCACTCGTTAGCCACTAGTGACAGGGACACTTCTGCTTTAGTGGCATGTGATTTCAGTTGTATGTATTTCAATTTCTCATTTTTTTCAGTGTCGTATAAAAATAAGAACAGATGAATATTCCTGTTCATTTGTGAGTATTCTCCATGTAACACCTTTTGTAGAAACATTGTAGAATGTTGATCAAAATGTATTGTAGCAAACATGATGCTTGTTAAGGGTTTGTGGTAAACCTTTGGAAAACCATTGAAGGCTGGGTAGATGGTCCCTGCTTGCATTCTTGTTGGCCATTTTTGGCCCACATACCAAAGTTTTGCCTAATTGTGAGAAGATGGACATTCAAGCAAAAGCGGCAAGTTTAGAACAACTTCGGGCTTCCAGGAGCAGACAACAGACATCTTCGGGTTCTTGGAAGGAGAAGGCTTTGGTCTTTAACAAGTAAAAGACTTTGAGCTTTTTCTCAGTAGAGCTCGGGTTTGTCAAGCAGGAAGACTTCGGGTTTGTGAAGGCACACTACTTATTTCACTTTATAAGTTACAAGTAATATCCGAAGTAGTGCCTTTTGAGAAGCCCAAATTGGTCTTGGCTAGTGCTTTTCGGGTTCTCTCAGCAAGAAGACTTCGGGTTTGTGGGTCTGCCTTGCTTAAAAGGTGAAGTAAGTTGCAAGCAATCAGAGACTCGAAATAAGTAAAGGGACATGACAAACCCGAGCTGGTCTTGGGCGGTGGTTAGCGGATTCTTCAAGAGGCAAGTCTTCAGGTTTTCCGAGGTGAAAGACAAATTATTTTATAAGTCATAAGCAGTGGAAACCCCGAAGTAAGGAAGCAAGAAGTTGTAAGGAGTCAAAACCCTGAACAAATGAGTAAAATGAAAAGTTCTGAAAGGAAAATTATGGAAAATAGTCCGTGGAAAGCAAACCGCCGTGGAACATTAGGTCAATGGTCAGCAAATTCAAAGGGCCAATCAGCGAAGGACAAGTGGCACAAGTACATACAATGCACTTCTAGAACATGCAAAGTGGTCAAACAAGGATTAGACACGTCCAAGTGGAGCAGTGAACATGCAAAGACCAATCGGGATAGTCTAGATTGCATTAAAGAACATGCCGAGTTTTAAATGCAAGGACAAATCGCTCACACTTGGTAGGAACATGCAACTACCTCTGGTATGGCTCGCTTAGTTCCAAACAGGAGAATTGAATGCATGAGGAGCTCAAGGAGATGGATGGCGATTTTGGACGGTTCATCCGGTGGTCAAAGTAGTTGCATGCTTTGAATGCAAAGAGCTCGAGTAGAATAAGCGTTGGTGCCAGTCATCGATGACTTCCTCTCTCCCTTCTCTCCACGCAAAGCTCTTCCTCTTCTCTCTCCCCCATTCTATATATCTCACGTCGTCCATTTTGTAAAGGGTTCCCAGTTTTTAGACTTTTTTTATCTTTTTGGGAGATGGGACACTCTTTGAGATATTGCAAAAATATGCTCAGCTTGATTAGGCTCGACCCTGTCAAGCACTTGTAAGAACTACCTCTTGATGCAATAAAAGGATTTTCTTTGCCTATCTCTTTCCTTGGATTCGTGTCTGTTTAGTTGTGCACTATGGCAATGTGTGAAGGAGAGTCTTCCTCGTCCATTGTCCTCCTTTCTAACCTTGTTTAAAGAGTTTTTTAATGTTGTTTGCGGGTTTAGTTTAGTGTTCTTTCTACCATCGATGTGAGCTTTCAGTGAGTCTTAGATCTCCTCGTTTGCATTTCTTGCTTCCGGAACCTCCTCTATGAAATACTAATGCAAGCAGCTCGATTTGGAGATTGTGCAAGTCAGTATTGCCCTCTGCAAAATCAGTGTGGGTTCAAGCTAGTGAGATTTTTCCATTTAGCTTTGGTGCATCGCCTGGTTAGCCCTCTTAGGAGCCCTTATCTCCCTTTTAACCCTTTTCCCCATGAAGTTTCATTTCAGCATTAGTTTTAGGTGATCCACCAAGAGGAACTAGCCTCTTTAAAAATCCTAGAGGCTCAACCTCACCATAGGATACCCACATCCTGACGTTGTTCCCATGCTTATAGCCGGAAATGGGAGAGCTTGAAAACCTCTCCCACAGGGGTGCAATTCTGTGCTATAATAGTTCTGGCATGCTTTGTGGGACTAAGGTCCAAAGCAGTGGAAGGATTTTTGATGTTGTCCTACTTATCAGCCTTTGGAGGCATTCTGCAAACATCAATGGCGACTTCGAGTATTTATCAATTGGTTTGAGCAGTCCAAGTGCCTAATAAACAGATTTGGTATGTATAATCAGCCATCTTTTGACCAACATGCATATTCCCTACCTCATCAGCACGCTTATCAAGCTAATAATGTTTGTGTTCCCCCCAAGTGGCCCTCAAATGACCCATCAGCCCTATCATGAGCCATCTATATCAACACTTAGGCAAACTTTAGTGTGCCTTGACAAGCATGCACTAGAGTTGCGCTCACAAAAGTGTTATGGCCAAAAGGTCCCTACTCACCAGATTCATTATGTGAGGGATTCATTGCAGCAAATAAAAGCAGAATGGGCCCCTGTTGAGAGAGCAAATTGGAACAACCTCACTGATGACATGATGGATATATGTGGTTACATTCAGAGCATTGAGGACAAGCTGAAGGGACTTGAGGAATAGCAGAGTCAGCCCCACCAACCTTTGGTGCCTATGTATACATCGCTTCAGCCTTCTTATGTGTTGCCCATTCCTCCTCAAGTGACTGTTTCAAGTGCTCCTTTAAATATTCCAAGTTCCTCATATGTTTTGCAGTCTTTTCCTTCTTGGAAATCTATCCAAGGTGGCTGTCAAAAAAACGAAGTGGCTGTTGTGGAACAGCTTGCTGTTTGGGTCCAAGACTTCATCCCTTTCCAAGAGCCTTCTTCTGTACCTGACCACCTTAAGGAGGAGCTATTTCAAGAGAACATAACAAAGCAGATCAGAGAGTTGGAGCTGAAGGCAAGGAAGAGGAAAGGCAGAATCAGAAGATAAAAGCAGAACCTCTACCTTTCCCATCTTGGAGCCAAGTTACGCAGCCAAGTAAATCCAAGGTCATTCGGTCTCCATCCCTCCTTGCTCAAGAGCCTCTATCTTTTCCATCTTGGAAATCCATTCAGAGCAGTGGGCCGAAAGAGGTGGTGATTCCTGAAGTCAGACAAAGAGCCTTGCAGCGTCCACTCCTTTCCCTTCAAAAGCCTAGAGCCTTTCCTTCATTGTGAGCCATTCAAGAAGCGAAGTTTCAAGAAGAGATGTTGGATGTGGTGATCCAAGAGCCAAGGCAAGAGAAGGAAGAGTCAGTGGTTGAAGAAAGTAACAAAGAGAGGTTAGCTTAGCTCAATGAACTTGTCCTACAAAAGTTCCAAGATTCTTTCTCCCTCCCTCAAGAGCCACCAAAGAAGCTATTTCGTAGCTGGAAAAGCACTCTCTCAAGTTGCAAGCAAGGTGAACTTTTTCACCCTCCCACCATCTCCCTCTTGGAGCAACGACCTGTTTTGCAAGGAATAGAGGAGTTTGCAGTCAAGTTTGAGCCATCAAGGGAGGAGAAATCAGGTTTGCACCAGCTGTGGCATGGCTTTGGCTTTGAGGAATTAGACTCTGAAAGTAGTATTGATGCCTTCATACTTAAGGAGGAGTGTTTTCAGGATGCAGAGCAAAGAGAATCAAGATGAAGTATGGCAACAACTGTACCATGACTTCATGGATCAGGTAGAGGTTCTAAACCAGCCTATGCCTCTTCCAGCGTTTGAGGATGAACTTGCCAATCAGGGTGAAGATGCTGACCAATCTCAAGATGAATTGTCCATTGAAGGCAAAACTGATGTCTTCAAGAATGAAGGAGAATGGTCAGATCCAGAGCCACAAAAATATGACATGTTGGGCCTTAGATGGATTGATGAACTACCATATGGCTCCTTTCAAAGCAAACAAAACAAATATGGAGTTGAAGTTGGCATTGTCTCAGATGACCAAGAGGAAGCTACCTTTTGGGATGACTTGGAGCTTTTCTGTTTAAGTCTAGACAGTAAACCAAGCACCAGTTCAAAGGAGCCGTCACATGCGTTTAATTCATAGCACAAAATTGAGCCATCAATGAGAAGATTGCAAAAGCCCCTACAGTCCAACTTGAACCAAGTTTGGAGGACATGAACCAGTATGTCTACATCGGAGACACGTTTGTTCCATTCCATCCATTAGAGAGCACATTAAAAGGATTGACCATAAAGCTGCTTGGTTCACTAATTCTGGTACCTCTAAAGCAAGGTATTTTTCATCTTGGATTGATAAAAGTGAATAATACTCACAGTTTCCCATTTGATCCAGGAGGGAGATAATTGTAAATTATAACCTTGTATATATTATGATAGATTTCATGCTTTCCTCCAAGTGCCTTGTGCACATTTCCTATTTGTTCTTTTTTTTCTTTCCCTAAGTGCCTTGGGCACTTTGTTTTGTGTTGTTTTGTTTTGCTCTTATTGTCCTTGTTGCTTCAAGAGGAAGTTCCAGAAAGGGTCAGCCTTGTATCCAGTTTCAGACCAACCCAGTTGCAGAGGTTGATGACTCCATGCCCAATGGACTAGACAAGGCAACATGAGCTGAGTTCTCAAGCATATCAGGCATAATTCCCTGCGAGTCGCCAAAAATGTTGGCCATTTTTGGTCCACATACCAAACTTTTGCCTAAGTGTGAGAAGATGGACATTCAAGCAAAAGGAACAAGTTCAGAACAACTTTGGGCTTCCAGGAGCAAACAACAGACAGCTTCGGGTTCTTGGAAGGAGAAGGCTTCGGGCTTTAACAAGTAAAAGACTTTGAGCTTTCTCTCAGAAGACCTCGGGTTTGTCAAGCAGGAAGACTTCGGGTTTGTGAAGGCGCACTACTTATTTCACTTTATTAGTTCCAAGTAATATCCAAAGTAAGTAGTGCCTTTTGAGAAGCCCGAATTGGTCTTGGCTAGTGCTTTTCGGGTTCTCTCAGCAAGAAGACTTCGGGTTTGTGGGGCTGCCTTGCTTAAAAGGTGAAGTAAGTTGCAAGCAGTTAGAAACCCGAAATAAGTAAAGGGACATGACAAACCCGAGTTGGTCTTGGGTGGTGGTTCGTGGGTTCTTCAAGAGGCAAGTCTTTAGGTTTTCCGAGGTGAAAGACTTAAATTATTTTATAAGTCATAAGCAGTGGAAACCCCGAAGTAAGGAAGCAAGAAGTAAGTTGCAAGGAGTCAAAAGCCCGAACGAATGAGTAAAATGAAAAGTTCCTAAAGAAAAATTATGGAAAATAGTCCGCAGAAAGCAAATGGTTGTGGAACATTAGGTCAATGGTCAGCAAATTCAAATGGCCAATCAGTCAAAGACAAGTGGCACAAGTACATACAACTCACTTCCTGAACATGCAAAGTGGTCAAACAAGGATTAGACGCGTCTAGGTGGAGTAGTGAACATGCAAAGACCAACCGGGATAGTCCAGATTGCAGTAAAGAACATGTCGAGTTTTAAATGAAAGGACAAATTGCTCATGCTTGGCAGGGACATGCAGCTACTTCTGGTATGGCTCGCTCAGTTCCAAACAGGGGAATTGAATGCATGAGGAGCTCGAGAAGATGGATGGCGATTCTGGACGGTTTATCCAGTGGTGAAAGTAGTTGCATGCTTTGAATGCAAAGAGCTCGAGTAGAATAAGCGTTGGTGCCGATCATCGATAACTTCCTCTCTCCCTTCTCTCCACGCAAAGCTCTTCCTCTTCTGTCTCCTCCTTTCTATATATCTTACATCTTCCATTTTGTAAAGGGTTCCCAATTTTTAGACTTTTTTATCTTTCTGGGAGATGGGACACTTCGAGATATTGCAAAAATATGCTTAGCTTGATTAGGCTCAACCTTGTCAAGGACTTGTAAGAACTACCTCTTGAAGCAATAAAAGGATTTTCTTTGCCTATCTCTTGCCTTGGATTCGTGTCTGTTGAGTTGTGCACTATGGCAATGTGTGAAGGAGAGTCTTTCTCGTCCATGGTCCTCCTTTCTGACCTTGTTTAGGGAGATTTTCAACACTGTTTGCAGGTCTGGTTTAGTGTTCTTTCTGCCATCGATTTGAGCTTTCAGTGAGTCTTAGAACTCCACTATGTTTGCATTCTTTGCTTCCGGTACTTCCTCCATGAAATACTAATGCAACCAACTCGATCTTGAGATTGTGCAAGTTGGTATTGTCCTTTGCAGAATCAGTGTGGGTTCAAGCTGGTGAGATTTTCCCATTTAGCTTTGGTGCATCGCCTGGTTAGCCCTCTTAGGAGCCCTTATTTCCCTTTTAACCCTTTTCCCCGTGAAGTTTCATTTTAGCATTAGTTTTAGGTGATCCACTAAGAGGAACTAGCCTCTTTAAAAATCCTAGAGGCTCAACCTCACCATAGGACACCCACATCCTGAGGTTGTTCCCATGCTTATAGCCGAAAATGGGAGAGCTTGAAAAACTCTCCCACAGGGGTGCAATTCCGTGTTATAACAGTTCCCACATTGAATAGGTCAGATGTGTTCCCTACAGTGAATGGTTGATAAGCAAATGGTTCCTGTACGTGTTCCCACACTAGTTCGATCAGATATATCCTTGACAATGCATGGTTGATAAGAATTTGATGCGTTCCTTCTTTGTAAGGTCCCTTTTGGGCTGAAATCAAAGAAAAAGGGTAAACCAAAAAATTCCCAAATATAGCCTCAACACTTGGCAAAAATCAGAATTGAAGAAAACTGAATTTTATTGTGATTTTCTGACCTCAAATGCAAATCGCTAGTTGCCCTAGGTGATTAGGGTTTTATGAGATATTATGGTGCAAAACAACTCCAAAAATTCTGCTTTTAAATCTATAGATAGGGAAAAATATTCCAAACACAATGATGCAAATAGATCTGGAAAATAATGCTTCTTCAATTTTATTTTTGAATATAAAATGCTGCAGAAACTGAAATATTACAAAAATAATAACTCCCAAAATATGGCGAGTTTTACATCAAGCAATAGCTCTAAAAAGAGCTAAAAATACCAGCAAACAAATGAACTACAAATCTGAATTTTCCTACCAAGGGAAGACCTCCAAACTATTGTCCCAAATCCACAACTAGGTCGCCCAACTGTAAACCCTAGGAAATGTAGAAATTTGACTTCTTGGTCTTCAATTACACGAACCAACAAAATCCGCTGCATTGCAACTTCTTAAATAAAGTTGCTTCTTCAAGACTCCCTTGAAACTCCAAGTGCCTTGATCAAGCTTGGTAGCCACACTCCAAAACCTGAAAATAGAAATAATTGCCAAAAAGATACTCTACAATGAGCTCATAGCATGTTCTTGTAACTCTCCCAAGGTAGGCGAACCACTATGGGACCCTTTTGGACAAAGAGAAAATACTTTTTAGCCCACAAGGGTTTCTCCAAGTGTGGCGTCCAAGTATGGTTCCTTTCCCATGCCCAAAAGTCATTAATGATTTTTACTTGAGGGTCAAGTCCTCATGAAAAGTGTCCCCCTTTTATATTATCTAATTTTCACCTCATAATATAGTAATTAAAATTACTTGAGGATCAATTAAATAATAAATTACAAATAATAATTACGAATATTGCTTTTTAATTTCAAATGATGAAAATCACTCTCTAGCAACATCTTAATTACCATAAATATTCCCCTTGATTCATCCCTTAGCGCATGGGGAATAAATTAAGCTAAAGGTCTTCAAAAGGTTGATAAAAAATCAACCCCCTAGAAAAGGGAATCGTACATTCTTCTCTCTTCAATTCAAGTTGTTAAGAAGATCATGAGCACATAGAGGTGGCATGCTATCGGAGAATAAGATATGTTTTACCATGTAAAAACTACGAGGGAAATGTTGGAGTTTAGTATTTACATGAGTGATTTTACTATGGTAATTAGTAACATTATTGTTATGTAACAATAATGTATATTTGGTTAGTTAGTCATATATTATTATTTAGAGTTATATTGTTATGTAACAACAATATAATGTATATAGGTTTATTGTTATAGTTGTTAGATTGAGTTATTATAGGATATGTGGAGATTGTGGTGGAGATATGAGCTCCCCAATTATAGGAAATACTTTTCCTATATATATTTGTAATATGCTCGATAGAATGTAATTGAGTGCAATATAATAATATTGGTGTGTGATTAAAATATAACTATCTCTGTGTATTGTGTTCGGCTCTCTATTGTGGATTGCATTAGTTAAATCTCATATAAGCTCTTCAAATACCTATCAATCCTCGACCTTATAGATAATAGTAGATTGTATGTTTCCTATAGGGGACACCAATATCCTTCTGTTCGATTAGGCCGCAATCGAGGATTGAGGTTTGAGTAAACACGAAGCACAAATCTCTGTAATATGCAAAAAAAAATTATGTAGAAGAGATCCCTGTTGTAGAAGTGAAATCAACCATGAGCCAAAAGAAGAATCAATAATCCATCATTTGATCATTAGCCAAAATAGCTCTAGGAAAGGTACATATATAGGTGGAAGATAGACATTATCACACATCCTCATGAATGTGGGATTATCTTCCTCAATGACTTAAAATAACACCTAAGCAAGATAAACATGTGTAGGGATAAACCATTTAATAAAATAAAAACCTATACTAACACTCTCCCTTAAACGTAGCTTAGGTGGGTGGTAGAATTGGGTCTCGACACAAGTCATAATGAGATACCCAAGTACATAGAAACGTCCCCCCGCCCCCCCCCCGCGAGAGGGATGATGGAGCTATCCGAACGCTAAGAAGAGCTTGCAAATGAAGATACTTGTTCTCAGTGAAGGGTTTGGTGAATATATCAACAATTTGCTTCATAGTCTAGATGTATCGAAGATCAATGACTTGCTCATGGATAAGCTTCCAAATAAAATGCATGTGAATCTCAATATGCTTGGTTTGTTGATGGAGGACTGGATTTTTGCAAATCTGGATTGTGCATTGGTTGTCACAAAAGATGATTGTTGGTCATCGAAATTGGATATTGAACTCAGTGAGAATCTCTTGAAGTCAGATAGCCTCAGTGGCAACATTAACAACTCCTATGTATTCTACCTCTGTAGAAGATAAAACAATAACATTTTGCTTCTTGCTTGACCAACTAAGTGGTCCTAAACTAGGGGAGAAACTGTAGTCTAAAGTAGACTTACGATTTTGAATATCACCAACTTAATTTGAATCTATATACCCAATCAAGTGAACATCAATTCTTGCTCCATAGTGAATCCCGAAACTATGAGTACCTTGAATGTAGTGGAGAATCTGCTTAGTTGCTTTCTAGTGCAACTCATGTGGTTCTTGCATAAATCTAGAGACCATGCCCACTGCATACGAAATGTCAGGTCTAGTGTACGTAAGATAGATGAGACTGCCAATGAGTTGTCGATATGAGGTAGTATCAACCAAAGGAAAAAGACAATTAGCCTCAAATTTCACACCAGATAGAAAGGCTGTTAGAGCTGGCTTACAGTCAGCCATGTTAAACCGTGCAAGTAAATCAAGAGCATACTTGGATTGTGCAATAGTGATCCTGTAGTCAAACTGAGAAATTTTCTGAGGAAGTAATGCAACAATCCCAAGTTAGTCATTGAGAACCTGTCAGACAAAACAATTTTTACAACTACAATGGTGGATGAAAAATTCCATGTGATCAATAGGTCAACCACATAGAGAACCAAAATCAATAGTGAATCATCTTGCCGTAAAATGTAGACATTCGGATCAGAATGACATCTAGTGAACCCAATCGAAAGAAAAGATGAGTCCGTCTTGGCATACCAATCTCGATGAGCTTGTTTGAGGCTATAGATAGATTTTCGAAGTTTGCAAACTAAGGAAGAATCTTCCATAAGTCCTTGTGGTTCCATGTATATTTCCTTTTTGAGGTCACTGTGAAGAAAGACACTCTTGACATCCATCTGAGGAACATCAGCAATGTGTTGCGGCATTGGCAAGAGTGAGTCGATTTCATTTATTTTGCCAACTAGGGCAAACGTCTTAGTATAGTCAATTTCGATAGATCCATCTACATCGAACAAGTTTTCTTCCCTTAGGAAGATGGACTAAATCCCAAGTGTTGTTCTTAAGCAAGGAACCATTTTTCTCTTCCATAGCAGTATCCCACTCATGAGTCCCTGATGCCTCACGAAATGATTGTGGATCGGAAGTAAATGCAATGAATGCATGTGGGGCATTATGGAACTATGAACATGTTCGCCTAGTGTTTGATGGAACTCCAACCTAATGGCCAACACTTTGCTGTGTCTGTCTAGCCTAGAGAAGAACAAATATCGGAGAGTCAGGAGGAGATTCCTCATTCTCTAAAGATATTCTAGGAGGTGAGTTCTCATCACTACTTTTATCATTAGAACTAGAAGAAGAATCTGGATCATCAAGAAGCTGCTTAGGGGGATCTGAATCATCGAAAATGTCATCAAATGTCAATGCATCCAAGGAAGAGGGAGAAGTGCCAAGTGAGGAGTCTAAAGGACCCTTTTGAAAGTGAACACTTATTTCAATGAACAACTCATGAGTGGTGGGATAGAGAAGCCTGCATCCCTGAACACCCTTAGGATATCCAATGAAGATGCAACGCTGACTCTGAGGTTCAATTTCCTTACGTTTCTTATTAGGAATGCGGGCTATAATAGGAGATCCAAACACTCGAAAATGCTTAATCGTGGGTTTTCAACTACTCCAAACTTCAAAAGTAGCGACTTCCATCAATTTTTTATGAGGGATATAACAAACACAGTTGATGGCCTCGGCCCAATGTTGAGGTGCAAGAGACTTGGAGTGTAGCATACAGTTGACCATTTCCTTCAAGGACCTATTCTTGCACTCTGCAACACCATTCTGCTGAGAACTATATGGAATTGTACACTGTAGTTCAATCCTCTTTGATGTGCAGAATTGCTCAAAATGATTATTGACTTACCATCATTATCTGTACGCAAAATATTGATGGCTTTATCTAACTCTTTCTACAAGCACCTTGAAGTCCTGAAAAAGATCAAAGACTTTAGATTTTTGCTTAAGAAAGTACACCCAAGTATACCTCGAAAAGTCATCAATGAAGGTAAGCATGTATTTAGTCTTGTTGAATGGAGTTGGAAATGGACCAGAAATGTCACTGTGAACTAGTTCCAATATCAACGTAGCTCTCCATGATTTGCCTGTCATACCTTTCTTTAGGATGCTTACCAAGTATGCAACCGTGGCAAACTCTGTCAGAAAAATGAACACGTGGCAACTCTGAAACCATGTCATTATGGTTGAGTTGCTCTAGGTAGCAATAATTGAGATGGTCGAATGACTCATGCCATAATTTACTCATCCGATCTGAATGAGTGAACAGTGCAGTAGAGGGTTGATCAGGGGCAAAATGTGAGAAAATATACAATCGTGACCGGTGATTTGCTTTTTCAAATGCAAATATATAGTCACTGTCTGCTTCCCCAATAACCACAAAATCAGGGGTGAACTCAACTCTCTTTCCTGAATTGGTGTGAGTGATCTGATAAACAGATAGGAGATTGGTGGATAATAAGGGAACACATAGAACATCCTGAAATGCCCCATCATTCACTTCAACAAATTCTCTCCCATTAACTTCTGCAGAAGTATTGTCACCCAACAAGATGGAAGGCATAGAACAAGGCTCCAAGGACAAGAAAACATGTGAGGAAGCCATGTGGTGCGAGGCTCCAAAATCAATTACCCATGTGGAAGGCTAGGATGCAATTGCAACAAGTGCTTTGCCCTTACCTTTTCCCTTACTACTGCCTTTGGCCTGAGAAGACTCCTGTGCTGATGAACTCTGATTGGCAGAATCAAGGACACTGATATTTTGCTTCTCAAGCATTTTTGTCAATTGGTGAATCTGCTTCATGCATTTGGTTTCCTCATGCCCATATTTATTACAATAGGCACATATGAGTCTCTCTTTCTTGGGTTTTCCACTTAAAGAGGACTTAGTTGATGCTTTTGACTTAGCATCAGATTTCTGACCCATTCTTTGTTCTAGGTCTTGGTTCTGTTTCTTCTCCTTACTACTAGAAGCTTTTTGTTTTTCATGACTCACAATTAAGGATTGCGATTTAGATGACTTCAGTGTAAGCATTTGAATAAGTTTGTCTTGCTTCCGATTCAAGTTAGTAACAAAATCATCCAAGGATGACATGGTCCATGTAGCTCTAAGGGCACGTTTGGTGGTGTGGAAGGTAGGAACAAAGACATAATAGTCTGAACTCAATTTGCTAAGGATGGAAAGAATCAATTGATCATCTTTTTTGTCTATCCCGCACAGTTTTAATTGAAACCTGAATGATTTGAATTTTGTGAAGAAGTCTTGTATAGTGTCAAAGTTGCTTGGACTCAAGCTGATGAGTTCATTCTCCAACTCATGACCCCTCATTATATGCTGCTTCCTTAAGAGTTTTTCCAATGTAGTCCAAATGTCATTAGGAGTAGATGCAGATTCAATGTGAAAGAGCAAGTCAAGAGACAAATAAACGTAATAGACCATAGGCGTCGTCACTTCTGTTAAACCATTTCACCTTCTCTGCATCAAGTGTCGGTTCTGTTTCTTTACCCATAGTGATTCGGTGTTAGCCTTTACTCAAGGGGATTTGTATGTTGACTTTCCACTCGTGATAGTTGATTGGTGTAAGAAGTGAAACTTGATTCGGATCCATGGTCCAGAAAAGAAGTATGTACTAAACCGATTAGTTTTTGAAAGACAAGGATATGCAACCGGCCTTGAAACTATAGAAGGTTCAATTTTACAAGGCTCGAGTATAGCACCAATGTGTAGAGCTCGAAAAAACTTGCACTTTAAGAAAACGACGCCTAAAAAAGCGTTGTAGGCTGAAAATTATGTGAATTTGAAGTTCTTTCTTGCAATAGAAATTCACTTTGCATAAATTTTGGGTGTGCACAAAGTTTGGCTCAAATTTTTATGAGAAAGTTAAGCCCC
The DNA here is from genome assembly GCA_037957365.1 of Torreya grandis. Lineage (NCBI taxonomy): Eukaryota > Viridiplantae > Streptophyta > Pinopsida > Cupressales > Taxaceae > Torreya > Torreya grandis. The sequence continues at coordinate 1,531,275 of JARHVA010002897.1, forward strand.
TTTGGGTTTGTTATAACCAATGGATAAATTTCCATATGATCACGCGCTGAGCCCTAGGTCGAGTCCCCCTTGATGATGTCACCTTGGGGGAGTTTTGTGATGTCACTGTGATGGATCCCAAATCCAAATGAATAGTGCTACAAACCCCCTGTTTAAATTTGATAGTCCCGTGGACATCATGTCGGACTTTGGAGCCTTGAACACCCTTAGGCGGAAATAGGGTGCCCTGTGTAGTCATTGGAGTTTCCGAGCTCTCTCGTAGTTGTGGGAGTTTCGGCATTGGATTGCAGCCATTAGAATGCAACAACCTGTCGGAGTCAGGAGGGCCTTTGGCAATCGAGGTGTTGGAGACAATAGGGCTATCGACAGTTTGGGCGTTAGAGACAGGAGGCCTGTCGGCAGTCAGGGCGTTGGATGCAGTTGGCAGAGATGTTGGAAGTTCCCCCAGTGTTGGGGATGTTTGGGGTTTGGGTAGGTGCCGAGAAGACTCAAACCTCCAGAAGGTGCTCAGAGGACCCGAAACTGTGGCATGTGCTGGGAGGACCCGAAACTTTAGTAGGTGTTGGGAGGACCCAAAACTCCATTAGGTGCGTGCAACAAGGACAAGTCTGATGAAGCTGCAAGCAGGGACAACAACTCCGCCAAGTATGAAATCTCCACATCTGGTATGCCTTTGAAAAATCCGTGAAATACCCACCAAATTTCTCGACAAACCTAGAGAAACCCAAAAAATGATTTTTCCTTGGAGACCTTGGTGATGTGGATTTATGCAAAATCCAAGAAATTATCTCCAAACCCTCCAAAATGGTTGAAATCCACTGTCGTGAAACTAGGTCGTGTTTACGTCAATCCTAGGATTTTGACACCTTCTGAATTTAATGCCACAAACTGTTTTCCGCAAAAATCTACCGGATGAAAGATGACCATCAAGAGACGGCTTTTCCCTTGTTCTTTTTTTGAATCTGGATCAACCAAGGATCCCAAAAGAAGAGCGAAATTTGAGAATGGGTGAATCTTCAATGTGCTAGGTCAATGAATGGCAAATTTGTGACATGCAACTTGAAACTCAAGATTTCACAGCAAGAATTTTTGACATTTGGCTATCAGAAACCACACTTTGATACTATGTCGGATTAGGCCGCAATTGAGGATTGAGGGTTGAGTAAACACAAAACACAAATCTTTGTAATATGCAAAAAGAAATCATGTAGAAGATATATTTGTTGTGGAAGTGAAATCAACAATGAGCCAGAAGAAGAATCAATTAATTCATCATTTGATCATTAGCGAAAATAGCTTTAGGAAAGGTACATATATAGGTGGAAGATAGACATTATCACACATCCTCATGAATGTGAGATTTTATTCTCCAATGACCTAAAATAACACCTAAGCAAACTAAACAACACGTGTAGAGAAAACCATTAAATGGAATAAAAACTTACACCAACACCTTCTACCAAATATAAAACTCTCCACTTACATGATATCCTTCACAATGATATTCCTCCCATTTACATAGACCTTTATTATTAATAATGGATGTGTACACCCCTAATCCAAATGTTGGCTAACTCATTACCTAATGTAACTAATTCTACAAGTTACCCATTTGACCCAAATATATTTTACCTATATAACTAAGGGGCATGTGTGCCATATGTCAGTGTCTCCATCAACACATATACATTATAATATCATACCCTTAGCTACATAACATGCCATTCCTCTTTGACATGTTCCGTCCTTGAAACATGAGAAGAAACCCAGTAATGAATGCTCTTCAAATCATTGCACACTTGCCGCCGTACTCAATCATCCAACCACCCATATGTGATTTCGGTAGGTGATAGCTTGCCAACCTTGGTTCCAAATTCCATTGCATTACTTTGAGTCCATTCATGATCATAGCAATTCCTCCTTGGTTTCAATGCATAGTTATAATGATTTCTCCAAATTCCACTACGCCACTCTGAGTCCAAATGAAGAGTGATTAATGTCTACTGAGATACTAGACCAACAAAAACAACGTACACAGAATGATAATCACATAACATACCATGGCAAAGAAAAGCATCCAAACAACAGCAACTTGAATTCATAAAAGAGAAGTCTCAAATATAGTTCGCACAATATAGGTCCCAAGCATCCATACTTGGACATACAATATGTTATTTGAAGGACAAGACCCAATGGTTGTTGGTTAACCCAACTGTCACAACTAACATAACTAAGGGTCTTTCTATATCACTAAATGCCAACAAGACTAACAAAAAAATTGATGCTTTACAAAACATGTTTTCATAATTGATGGTTTGCATCTTTAACTTAGCACATCTGTATACTTTCCTTGAAGGAGAATGTGTTGAGACATTGAACAATCAAATTCTCAAGTTCCTTACTAGAGACGGTAAATACTTGAGAAAGAGGGAAGAAATAGAAGCTATTTTTGATTCTAGATTTGTCAAAAGGCAAGAGGAAAGAAATAGAATAAATATTTTGTCAAATGGAAGAACAAAGAAGTTGAAGATTCAACTTGGTTGTAACAGATTGAGGTTGGTTGTCCTTGGAGGATTTCAATCCAACTCAGTGAACAGGAGCCTAGATTTTAACTTACCTGGGATGTTTGATGTAGGAGCATCCCTGGTAAGGAGTGGTTATCTGACATCACCCAAAAATTGATCCACATTTTTAATAATCAGGTTTCAATGTATAGGAGATGGCATTTTTATCTAAACTTTCAAACTATAGCTTTTATGGTGTCTCAATATTTCACTGGATTCTCTGTTGCTTCAAGTTTGAAGATACCTCACATTTCTCCGAGTTTTCTTGGATTCTTTGGGTTTCTACTTGTTCTTGGGTTGTTCTTTGTTTATTCGAGTTCATTCTTGCGTTTTTGTTTTAGTTCCATGTAACAAGATGCGTATCAGTGTTGCATTCCCATAAGGTCTGAGTTTTGACAAATATGAGCCTTCAGGATCAAACTTGCCCTATGTTATGAGAAGTGGCCACTTGTCATCTTCTCATTAGATCTTGATCAGGTTTGCTCATTCCTTTATATCTTAGTTTATTTTTGCTCCTTGCAATAGCTTGTGAAATTTGCTCGGACTTTGTTTATTGTTACCTCCAGCTTCAAATAGGCTCCATGATCTGAGATCTCGCCACTTGTTGCCTTCTCGGTAGTTATCATGATCCATAATAGAAGATCCAACATCAAAAAAGGATTGGAAATTTTGCAAGACTAATAAGGCAGTCCTTGTGTCAAGGGATTGTTAGCATGGAACAACTTTGTCTCAGCTCTTGGTCCCATAGACTCCTTGGTCTTGTGGATGTTATTAAAATCTTTCATTTCGTTGCATTTATGCTTTGTGATACAAGATCCTGCCACTTGTCATCTTCTCGCTCGAGCTCTGTTTTATTTCTTTACCCCCAAGTTTTATTTTGCCTCAGGTAATGAGGATCTGATAGGTGCAATTAATGTGAAGTTTTCTTGTGTTTGTTTAGCTTTCACCTCCATGTTCCTTGTCTCTCCATAAAACGAGATTGAAACACATTCCTGATCTCATGAATTCAGCTCACAAAGGGTGTTCACTTTTGATTTGAAGTATTAACTTTCTCAAGGTGCTATGTGTAACGACAACGTGACAAATGTCATGATCTTTGTTTTTCTTGTTTATAAAGCGCTCTCACGATTAGAAGCTTTGATGTGCTCTGTGAAATGAGATGTTGACATGTGTTGAGATCTCGTGAGCTCGTCTCATGGAAGGTTTTTGCCCTTTGTTTCACTTGGTGCTTGTTTCCTTGCTGCTTCATGGCCTCAAGTCATGTGATCTTCCTTTTTGCTTGATTTCTCTGCGGTCTTGAGTTCGAACTGACACGAAACTCTAGGAAAACAAAGTGAAACGGACCTAGAGGCTAACAATATAAGAAAGTTAGGGATTCAAAACAAATGCTAGGAGATACAAGAAAGAACAGAGATAAACGATGATTGATCGATGATAACACAAAGATCATGATGGTGAAAGACAAAAGAAGAAAAGTAGTCTTTAATTGGTTTTCACACGATAATGGAGATCAATTTTCGGGACTTACTGTAATTTCCCCTTCTCAGCAATAATCCTTTCTGTTGCCCGTCAGCCTATTCTAGAGACCCGTAGGCTTGTTGGAAGTGGAAATTAGGGTTTCCTATTTTATAAGAGGTTCTAGTGGAGTTTTTAGGGCTTGCATACAAGAGTTTGGCGGTGTGCTTTGGGGATCTTGCTGGGTTTTTAGAGAGCTTCAGAATAGTGTAACATGCTTCTGCATCGGATGACTTTTTCGAACTTGATATTTTTAGTAAGTTGTGACGGCTACCCAGATTTAGGATAAAATGAGGTTGGAGTCACTTACTATTTTTAGCAGTATGCTATTTTTAGTAAGTGCTATTTCTGGCAGCGCTTTATGTAGCAGTGGTTCAACAACTCAGTGCAGTTTTTATTTCGGGAAGAGCAAAATGGGTAATTTGGTGCTTGGCACTTTTGGGCTCGTTTTTGGCAAATGTATTAAGATGGGTCATTTTATATTTGAATATCATTAATGGACCCCATGCCTAGGCAAATGACTTTAAGTTGTTTTAAAAAAATGGGTTTCATGCTGGACGCCCCACTTGGGGAATTAAATATTTTAATTTTATATTATTTGCCTATGCACCTTGGACTCCTAAGAAGGTGTGAAGAAAAGGAAGTTGAAGGGTCGTACTCAAAGTGCTATATATACAAGGCTTTGCTCCATCTTTTGGTATCCATTTTTTATACAACAAAGTGCTGCTGAAATGATTTCAGACCTCTAGCTTCAAGGAATGCATACCTCCTAGCCTCTCTCAGTTCCGTACTTGCAAGATAGTACCTAGCTGATTTAGTGACTGTTCTTCATCCAGAAGTGCAGATTGGGCTTATTGATGATGGATTTCTTTGATGTTTTCTGATTTTGAAGTGGATTTATCAGTGTTTGGTGTGCTGGTTTGGTGCTTGCTGTAGCACGTTTTGGGTCATAGCTTCCGGAGTGTTTTTTATTTGGTTCTGGTATTGAAGCTGTGTGTTCTCCTACCTTGGGCGCCCCCTTTCTCTAGTTTTTAGAATTTTTGGTGGAGTCTTTGATTTTCTAGAGCTGGTCGCCCTAGTTCTGGTGGCTGCCCCTTTTCTTGTAGAGCTTTGGAACGCGTGCATAAATTATGGTGAGCTGATTGGAGTTTCTCAGTTGGAACTTGGACGCCTCCCTCCTAGGCTTCCTTTGCACTTGGTTTGAGGTCATTTGAGGTGTTTGGAGCGAGTTATGAGCATTAAGGTGAAATTCATACTGGCTGGTTTGAGTTTTCTGTTCGCTGTCCCTTTATATCAGATCTGATATTTTCATCTATTTTGCCATTTACCATATGCTGGATATCTTATACTTGATTGGAGATCATTCCCTAACATTTTGGTGTTTAGTGGACATTTATATCTTATTGTAAAATGCAACTAGTGCTCACATTGTAATGCTAAATCAGTACTACTAATTAGCGTTCTATACTTGCATTTTATTTGTATTCCCACTGAATAAGTGGAAGTGGCCAGCTCTACCGCCAAGTTGTTCTTTCAGTTTTGTACTTACTTCCACTCCCACTGAATAAGTGGTCGAGTTATTTATATCTCAGTTTGTTTACTCTCTTGCTAAATAAGTGGTCGAGCTATTTACATTTTAGTTGTTTTCCACTCCCACTGGATAAGTGGTTGAGTGTTATCTTTAATATTGTAATAATGCTCCCGCCGAATAAGTGGTAGAGCTTTCATGGTCGGTTATCCGCCTACATTTCGAGCACCTACTTTTCAGAATGGTCGGCAAGCCGCCAACAGTTTGTAATTTCATTTCTCTTTTTCTTCTAACGATCTCTTGCACCGTATGCTCTCACCTCGCCCTCACTAGGATCTGGGTGATCAGAAAGTGAAAGGGTTCCTTTCAAGCTGGTTTTATTTCAGAGCTAATCTTAACGGGTGCATTGTTGTTTGCCATATTGTGTGTGAAAAATCAAAAAAATCTAAGGGGAATATTTCACTTACCTCGCAGATTGAGGGTTCTCTGGGTTATCCTCGTAAGGGAGAAATGAGAGGGATATTAAAACTTAGAGATTGATACCATTTGAAATGGAAGGCCAAATAAGACGAGCTCAGAAAATAAAGAAAACAGGGGTGTACTGGTTGGTGAAGGTTATGATATTCAAGAGAGCCTCAAAATAAAACTGATCAAATTTGTGATGGATTTTTAACTGTGGAGGTGAATCAATCAAGTTTTAGAGACAATTCGAAGCTTTTAGCGAGTTTTTAAAGCCCAAAGTTTTTTTCTAAGTTTTTGATAAAATGCACGTAAGCTTATTTCTGTTGTATTATTCAATAATACGGATAGCTCATGTTATTTGAATCTTTTTTGCTTGGAGGAAATTAAAAAAATGATGTTATTTCATAATCATATGTGATTTATGCCATTTTGAGAAATACATAATCTTAGATGTTTTCAACATCAGATTGAGCATGATTTGGGGTGAATTTAGTTCACTGGCTGCAGGAAAAGGCTGTTGTTCATTTGACACCCTATCCTTGACTACATCAATATGTTTAAGTATTCAACATGTATTTTTCTGCAAGTTGAATGTTATTTTAGCCTTTTAAGGCTGTGCAACTGTGTATTTTTGAAGCATTGAATGATGGTTGTGTGGCTAATATTCTGCCATTGGCCTGAGTTTTATGTGAATGGTTTAATCTGTTAGTTTATGCTTTCAGTATTAGATTTATTACTTCTTGCAAATGGATTAATTATGCTCATTTACAGTGAACCCAAGGAATGATATTTGTTCCATGTTATTCCTTCCTTTGGGGAATGATCAAATCCATTTTGGTGCATAGACCTTTTACTTTTGTATTTGCTTACAAGCAATTTTAAATAGCGCTAGGATAGGGGAGCCAGCCTTCTCCAGAGGTTGCTCTAGATTAAAACACCAGAGCTTCCCATTGTTTGCTATGATTGTGGGCACATTTTTCCATATTTACAGTCAGGCAATCAGAAGTAGCAACAGTACTCAACTAGAAATCCATGAAAATCTGAAACGTTAATGTTGAAGAAAGATCTATTTTCTTCTCAGGGCACATATTTTTGTTAAAGAGAACCTTATACAGAGACACGAGCTAGCTATATTCCAGATAGACACTATACTATGGAATTAATCCCCAGTCAAAATGCATCATTGTTACTATTGACTTCTGTGAAGTCAAGGAAATAGTTCGTGATAATTGCATGTTCACTGCACTATTGCTCATTCTATTATCTAAATTAAAGCTTCGAACTGGGCCACTAGCATAGAGTAGGCAATTATTCTGTGTCGATAATTATTTGCTAGATAAATGCAGGATTCAGGTTGAGTTTTGATTTTTTATTTCATTCCCCACAACATTTTTGAACATGGCCAGAAGTTGACATGATCAAACTGCCCGTTTTCTATAGGGATGTAGAGCATTTCGAGAGATTTCTTGTGAAGTTAACGAATGCCATTTCTGAAGGGTGACATTCCTTGTAAACCACCTTTTAATTTTTTTTTGGTTTTCATCTTTTCTCAATATCACCAAGCATATTTGTGCAGGTTGATTCTGTTGTCTTTTAACCAGGCTGTTTTTATATATGCACTAGCCGCACCTGTTATGTAGATAAAAGTCATACTGATTTTCTTGGATCCATACCCGCTTGATTCAGATACTTTGCCCATTATCAGGCTAGGCTGCCTCTATCAGGTATTTTCCCCAATTACAGGATAGTTTGTGTATTTCCTATTGTCATTTGTTTCTAATCTTGAAACACCATGTTCAATAGTCATGTCAACAGCTAGGATGCACTTTCTCCTATTTATTCCTCCCAAAGTGTTTTCATTGCATAGTCAGAATCGGTTAGTTGTTTCATAGTTCTCTGATGGTTTGATGTCCAATTGATGCTATGTTTGCAAAATCTGATTTAATCCAAGCATAGATAGGGATCATCTTTTATTGTTTGTAATGGAGTCGAATCATACTTGATCCAAAATGGTACTCTTTTCGAATTTTCCTTATAGGTGGAATTGGGAGAGGCATCGTGTTGCTCTTTCTTAGAACGACGAGGAATTCACCAGATTGGTTTGTGGAAATCTGAATGCAGATGTGGACAACCAATATTGTCTTTGGAGGTCTCATGGTATCTCTTCTTCCTCTCTCCTCCCCCCTCTCTGTCTTTTACTGTGATGACACGTGCATACGTACCTTTTTAAAAAATATCTCAGCTTGATGAGTAACATTAATAAATACATATGATAGTACAACTTTTTAAAGCCTACTTAGCAAATATTTCTTATCATGAATTGAATTGCTCGTTTGAGTCATTGCTGGTCATACATCATATTTTGTTCCGAGTGACTAAGATTGTGAGTTGTTTCGTATATTTTGCTGTTATATGAAGGCAGTCCTAGTTATTTAAATATTAAATTATAATTGTAACTAGGGTTATTATTGTCTCTGGATGACTCATGTTATCTCTTCTTCCTCTCCCATCCCCCCTCTTTCCGTCTTTTACTATGATGTCACGTGTATACATGTACCTTTTTTAAATATCTCAGCTGGATGAGTAACATTAATACATGCACATGATAGTACAATTTTGTAAAGCCTACTTAGCAAACATTCTTTATCATGGACTGAATTGTGCGTTTGAGTCATTGCCGGTCATATATCATATTTTGTTCTCAGTGACTGTTGTTTCGTATATTTTGTTGTTATATGAAGGTTGCCCTAGTTATTTAAATATTAAGTTATTATTGTATCTAGGGGTATTCTATGACATTATTTTATGTGACTGATTTGTTAGGTGGTTGTGGTGTTTGGTAATATGGATGCTTCCCAACTTATCATTTCTTCTGTAACATTGATCATATTTATATGGAGTTTCTTATGTTAGATATCACATTCAGTCGGGAACAATCAGGGTAGTGTCTAAATATCTAGTTGCAATTTTGATATGATCCTGTATTTGACATTCATATTGTTGTTTGTTTTCATTCCTGCGCACGTATGTGTGTGATCAAGCACTTACCACTGGTGCTCTTCTTTGATTTTCCCTATATGTTAAAGCTTTGCAACTCATAAAGTTATTCTCAATTTCACCACCACATCTTGTGTTTGTGTTGATTATTTTTTTTAATAGCGGCATTCTGTAATGTTATTTAATATGATAATGATGTGTTAGGTTGTTGGGTGTTTGTTATTATTTATACTTCTACAACTAACCATTGCCTCCATGCCATTGGTGATATTTATGTGCGCGTCCTTATGTTAGAAATCATATTCAGTTTGGGAGATTTATCAGAGCAGTGTCCAAATATATAGTTCGAATTTTGATACGAGCCGATATTTTTCATTCATCGTGTTGCTTGTGTTCATTCCTTCACGCATGTTTGTGTGCTATCAACCGCTTATCACCAATGCTCTTCTTTGATTGTCATTACTTTCTTGGCTACCTCTGAACAAGCATAAGATCCAAGTAACATGATGCTGAATTTAAAGAGTGCATAATATACCACCCATCATCTTTAATAGCCCATAAATAATTCCATTTTACCTTATGAGGGTCTTTGCTAAAGGATGCTTTGATGGTCTTCTTTGTTGTGTCCATTACCTCAATAAGATATCCCGTGCAAGGAACATTGCTATCAACCATACAAAGCAACTTCATGGTAGGTTTAAATAATATGTTGACTTTTATTGCAAAGTGTTGACAAGAGTTCTGTGTTTTATTTGACCAACCATCATTGACAATGATGCATCGACTTGTACTACAAGAATCTTTAAAAAAAAAAAAAAAAAACCAAAAATTATATTAATAGAAATAAAATATTATCAATACAATGCCAAGCTATGACACTGATACTCCATGATCTATCCTTAGACTTCCAACAACATAAGAAAGAAGAGAGAGAACATATCATCAGATTATACATCCATAGAATTTAATTGAAGGATTTTTTCGAGCTGATTCTGCTTCTCTGAAGACCATGTCAGAGGCAGAGGACCAAAATTGATCAAATTATGATGATCCAAAGGCCAATTAGCCAGTGCATCCGCCACCTTGTTTTGATCTCTAGGAACATGTTGAAATAAAATAGTGTGAAATTATCTAGCAAGAACCTCAATATTATCCTGAATCTTGGTAATTCGCCAATTTTTTGAAGTATGTTGCTTGTTGGCTGAAAGAAGATGGATAATTACCATAGAATCAGATTCCACTATAATTCTAAGACAACCCAATTTAATTGCTTCTTGGAGAGCTCTTTGGATTGCCCAGATTTCAGCCACATTATTAGTAGAAAAACCCAATTGATGAGCAAAGAAAAAAAGAGGAGTTCCTAGAGAATCATGAGCTACCCCTCCAATACTGGCTGGGCCCGGATTGCCTTTGGCTGCTCCATCCGTATTAAGCTTAACAAAATCAAAAGGAGGAGGCTGCCATTTTCTTAGAGCAGTGGGCATCGATAATTTAATACTAGAAATAGAAATCAATTTGTCTTCTTGTAAATGTAATTTGTCTATCATGCTTTTCCATTTGCCAGGCTCGTACTACAAGAATCTACATTAGGCTGCAACTCATTCATTACTTCAGTGTCTCTTTCTTGAGGCTTGACGTCCCCAAAATCTAGCATGATGTAAAGAAACTGCATTGAAAGTTGGCAGATCTAGCATGATGGAAAGGTACCACATGGAAAGTTGGGAGATCTAGCATGACTGAAAGGTACAACATTGCCACAATAATACCTCCTCATTACCCTGTCAACGCCATCCTTTTTTTGTCCCATGTTGATTTTGATGTTTGTTTGGATTTTCCCCACATTTGCATTGGTGGACGGGACAGAATAAACGCAAATTCAATTTGTGTTTGATGTTTCCTTGCTATGCAGCTGATCTTGGCACTGGTATGGTGTTTGGGTACGCCAATACAACAATTCTTTTTCCTTGGGTGTAACCTTACAAAAATATATATTAAATGTTAAAAATATAGCCAAACAAGCAAAATTAACCACAGAATATACAGAGTAAATAAAATAAGTTAAATGACCACACAACGTTGAAAACACTACTGATAATACATTGCCAAATGCCATGATAAATCCAAATAGATTAATAGACAAGTAGTCATTGGTTGAACTTAGAACTACAAGTACATAGTTCAAATTTATACCCAATTTTTTTATAAATCAGTATACTGCTCTTCATCAAAAGCACGGACATCATCATAATAAAAAATAAACTTCTAAAATATTTATACTCACCAACAAAACTTCCATTTTAATAAACTACTTAAATATTTCAAGCACTAAATAAAATGAAAAATTCATCCACGCGCTAAAAAAGTAATAGTATAGATAAAGTATCATAGCGGAATGCCAGGGCTTTTCACCCTTCGAAGTATTTTTTTGTGCAAAACTTACCTGTTGGAACTATTAACACACACAAGTGAAGCATGCAAAGGACCGACTTTTATTAATATATCAAATCTATATATATTAGAAAAGCAGGTGACCTATTTAAAGAAAACCAGCATCTAAAAGAGACATAAATCAAACTATTTTCTTGTTTGGGTTACAGCTGCACCTTCAAGGGAGAGAGTGCGATGGCGATTGCAGTGGATGAAGAAATATGGAGAAAGATTCTAGAAGAATTTCTGTTGGTCATCATAACAATGCCCCGACTCGGATTCAATTTAGAATGAAAATTGTTTGTAGATGATGGGATGAGCTGTTTTCTTCGCCCTTCACAAAATCTATCGACATTTTCCACTGGTTTCTATTCCTGCTGTTTTCTTAGTTGTCATGTACATAGATATTTCATTTCATCATGTGATCAAGGTCTCGTGGGTTATTGAAGAAAGTGGAGATTTTAAAAAAGTGACTATGTCAAAGTGTATCTGTCCAAATACGTCGTGCCCATGATAACATGAAGTGGTATTTCTGTAGCCGCTGCTGCTTTATATAATTTGCTTTCACAGGAAATGAGGTGCTCCTGTTTTACTGATAGAACCAGCAGGGTCCTTGATGGCAAGGACAAACCTGGGCATATGCAGGCTGGACCGGTACCTGGTACATGCCATATCAGGACTGGCACCTGGTACAAACCATACTGGGACTGGTCCCCTGAATAGGACCCAGTAACATAGTTTCCTTATAACGTTCCGAAGTTTGAAGTCATATAGTTGTGCTAAATTCTGTTTTATTTTGCTGACAATTTTTGTGCAAGTAGTCAATGTTGGCATATTTAATCAGTTGTTGTTATCAATTAACTAATTATGCACACATATTGTATTATTAAATTCAATTTTGGATTTTAAGTTAGACTTAGATGAGATCTCAAGTGAAGTCTCCATCATTGGAGTTCTTGTCTTAACGTACTCTCATCTTCATTTTAATTATAGTCTGAAGTTCAGTAGACTGATTTGATCTCGAGTTAAAGTGTCAGCTTAGTTTAGGGTCTCACAAACCCAAAATGCAAGTTTGTTGTGTGTGATTATCAGAAGGAAGTTTTCCGAGATGGACATTCTCTATCTGTAGGAAGTCAAGGTGGCGGATTTTTTATTCACTGTTGTCAGTAATTCCATCTGGCACGACAATATCATTCTTCATAGCAACCATGCCACAGGTTGTGGAGGGGTGATCACATTCATCTCTCCAAGGTGGCGGCCACACTTAGTGCAATCTGGTGTGGACCCCACCAACCGGTTAGTTGGGGCTCTTTTTAGCATTGAAAGCCACTCCTTTGGCTTTATTAATATTTATTTCTCGAATGACGCTTTGGAGCGTTCCCATTTATGACGATGGATGGCGGATGATCTCCCTGATGCCCATTGGGTATTATGTGGTGACTTTAATATGGTGGCATCACCCAAGGACAAAATGGGCCACTTGCCTATGAGGTAGGCCGCTGGCAAAAGGGAGGCATGGTTTTACATGTGCACTAAATGGAGCTTTTACAACGCCAATTTAACACGTTGGTCTGCAAATGGAATTTGGTACACTTGGAGTAATTTCAGAGAAGGCCTCACTTGGATTCTAAAGCATCTAGATAGGGCAATGATGTCCACTCAACCGTACTTTGATAACGACTTTTTTTCTCTAGTGCGGGTGTTGCTGGATTTTGGGCTTTCCGATCACTCCCCCATTTGGTTTTGTGTGACATGGCAGTTCGTGAAACCCAAAGTCCACAAAACGCAATTCTTTCTTATCCCCTCCTTGCTTAAGCATGGATCCATAGTGGCACACATTATGAGAGTTTGAAATTTAGATCCATGTCCTTCCCAAGAATCTAGTTGGATTCTCTGGTGGGATGATGCCATCAAAAGGACCTCCTACTTTCTGTGGATCTACGGCCGCCAACTTGCCAAAATTCGAAGACACTCCTACTCTGCTACTACCTCAGAACTGAGTCGTGCGGCTCTAGCTCTGGAAAAAGATCCCTTTAATGAGATCTTGCAGGTGAGAGTTGCGTCCTTGAGGCACCGCATTTAGATTGCAGACAACTACAATGCCCGGGGAGCCCAAGTCAAAGCTAGGCTTCATTGGCTTAAGATAGGGGACAAAGCTTCTAAGGAGTTCTTTCAATTGCTGTGAGCCAAAAACTTGAAGCAACAAATTTAAGTCATTGTTGAGGTTGGTAACAAAATCACAAAGACTCCGCAGATTGTGCAAGCTTTTGTCCGCCATTATCAACAAATGTTCGAAGTTCAAATGTCTTCGGCTAAGCATGAAATTGCCATTCAACAATGCTTTCAGTGGTGCCATGCAAACTCACTCCTGCCCAACGGGTGATTTGTGATAGGCCCCTCATTGTTGATGATTTGCATGAAGCAGTGTCTCACATGGCTAATGACAAATCCCCTAACATTGATGGCTTCCCCGGCGAATTCTACAAAACTCTTTGGGATCTTGTGGGCAATGATTTGCATAAGGTTTATCAATAAGCGTTTCACGCACATTCACTGGGTAAAAATATAAATAAAAGAAATATCAAATTCATACCTAAGCAGGGAGATCCTGAGTTGATTTGCAACTGGGAACCCATCACCCTCCTGAATGTTTCCTATAAAATTATTGCCAAGGCTCTGGCAATCTGGTTGCGCAATATGTTGCCTCTCATTGTGCATCTAGAACAAACGGGCTTCATTAGAAGCTGTTATATCTTGGATAACATCATTGCCGTCTGGGAAGGGATGGATTGGGCTAGGTGGTCTAAGCAACAAACTATGTTCATCAAAATTGACTTTGAAAAAGCTTATGATCGCATCGAATGACCTTTTATCTTAGCCATGCTTCGAGCTTTGGGCTTCAAGCCCATCTTCATTGAAACCGTTCAGATGCTTTTCTCTGATGCCTCGGCTGTCCTCTCCATTAATGGAGTTACCTCTGAGCAATTTGGTTGATTCCATTCCATTCGCCAAGGGCGCCCTCTGCCTCCTGCCTTGTACGTTCTTGCAGCTGAAGGTTTTGGATATCTTCTTAGCAATGCCCAAGCTAGTGTCCTTGTTAAGGGAATTTATCTTCCTCCCGATGCAGCTAATCCGCACGAAGATGTGCAATTGCTTAATGGCCACTTTGCAAATGACTCCTTCCTTACCCTCATTGTAGATGAAGCCAATGTGGAGAATGCCTTACAATGTCTCGACACCTTTTGCTTGGTCTCTGGCTCCAACATCCAATGACAAAAAACTCGTTGTTACAGACAATCTTACCTCCCTCCGCCAACATGGGCTGCTAAATTTGGTTGGAAGTGGATCCAACATGATGAAATCTTTAAATTCCTTGGCATCCCCTTTGCTTTCAATGCTTTGCCACCCTTACTATGGCAATATGTTGTTGACAAAGTTGCTAAGAAGCTAGATTACTAGGTGACCAGGTCTCTTTCGTTGGCAGGAAAATTGCAAATCTGCTCGAAAATTCTTGTGTCCACCCATGTGTATTACTCGTCATGCTGGGTACCTTCCAAAAAATCTTACCAGAAGTTGGAGAAATTGCTCAGAGATTTCCTTTGGGCAAATTTTCCACAAGGTAAAGGATTCCACAGGGTGGGCTGGGAATATTGATGCCTCATGCGTGAAGCTGGAGGGATGGGACTCATCGACAGAGCTCGACAAGGAACTGCCTTATGTGCCAAATGGATTGTGTGTGCCATTGAGGGCCTAAAAGCTTGGAAGGTGTTATGCAGATGCTGTATCTCCTCAGGCTTGGCCAAGGGCAAGAAAGCCTGGATAGAGCTCGGCTTCCCCAATTTACTCTTCATCCAGTTTCCCGTCTAGATCACTGGGTCCTTTGTGGCCAAAAACATCTGGAAGGCTTGGGAAAAAATTAAACCATAGCTGCTCTGGAATGGTTCCAGTTTCCGTAATGGGCTCTGTGCTAACTCCCACTCTCTTTGGTGTTCTCCCATTTTTTCTTGCAATGAAGTGCCCCCGGCAGAATTCCCTTGGATCAACACCCTCAAGCTTTTTGGCAGAGGAATTCATTCCGTCTAGGATATCTTCTGTAGACGTTCTGGTTCTTGGCTATCTTGGGAGGAGGCAAAATCTAAATTTTGGTTAGCCAATGCGGATCAGGAATCCTACCAGGCGATTCTTAATGCCGTCCCAACTTCCATGCTCCATAAAATATCAGTCCATTCCACTCGACCAAGGTGGAAGGACTGGAAATTGTATGTTGAGACACCTCTTTTCAACTACACTCCTCGGCATGGCTATGCATGGCTCACCCCCCATTCGCCCATGGTTGACAAGCTTAATGCCCATTGGGGGCTGCACTCGTTTGTTAAAACATGGAGCTTTCGCTTCAACACTGTTTGGGGGGCTTGTGTGGAGCCCAAGTTTGCTCACTTTGCTTGGTGTATACTGCACCAAGGCTTACCTATTGGCAGAAGACTCGTTTAGCTTGGAGTCCACTTGCCTACTTGCCCCTTCTATGGCCACCTTGAGACACTTCCTCATCTTTTTTGGTACTGTTCCAAAGCTCAAAGGGTCTGGACTTGTTTGGACTTGGATCCATGATCTTTTTAGGCCTTTCCAGCCCGAGTTCTTCCTTTGGTAGCATATCCTCCTTGGAGACAAACCTGCAATGCCCTTCAAGTATGTGCAAGCTTGGCATACTTTCAGAGTGGAGATTCTCTTCTGGATTTGGAAAGAAAGAAATAATTTTGTGTTTAATCATGCTTTTGCTAATTGTAATGTTTCTGCTTTGCACAAATCTTCTATCATCTCCAATGTTCTTTTGTAGATTCAAGTCCAAGCCAATACAGTGGCTATGGAGCTTGGGTATCTTTAGGATCTCCTCTCCCATTGGGAAGATGCTCCTTGTATTATGGCTCGGGTTCCGCCTTCTCCGCCCAGGGATCCCAGATTGGATGATAGAGTGCCTTGGTCGCCTCATGGTGGGCATCATCGCAGCCGTTCCAGGCGTCGCTCTCACAACAACACCCCGTACTAGTGCGTTTCCCCTCTTGGGCAGCAGTGAGGGTGGCAACCACTACCTCCTTCCTCTCCTGGGCATGATGGTTAGGGTGCTCTTCCGCACCTAGATGCTTGGGGGCACCACCTGGAGGCCATGCAGACATGTTGGATAAGTTCTCCAGGTTCTCTTTGGCTATCTCGCCTACTCGAACACAAGCAGATGATGACACAGACACTGCCCAAGTTATTGGCTGGGAACTTGTTCCAAATGGCAATGATTTGCCAAGCTTAGGCTGTGGTCTTGATGATATGGATCCTCCGCCTTCTGGTCTTGCTCTTGCTGCATAAAAGTTATCTTTTTTTATGACTTTGTGACTTCGTGACGTGTTTCTAGGCTTTGCCTAGATTAATGATACTTTGATTTTGCTCCTAGGCTCTGCCTAGTGTGTCGTGGCTTGCTCTCATACTACCTTATTTTTTTGTGAATTATTTGTATATTTCTGTTAAGTTAGCTTAGTTTGAGAGAATCTTCTAGTTTTGGCAATCTCTTACTTAACCTTTTCATGCACTTTTCTTCAGAAGGGATTGATGCTTCATGGTTAAGTTGTAAAAGAGACGGATTGTAGCCTAGTTTATTGAGTTTAGGAAAATTTCTGCTTGTGCATCGGTACAAAAACTCTGGTGTTTTGTGAGTTACTTTGATAGGTCTTTTGATATTATATGCTTGTGCGAGCAATTGACATTTCAATTAGTAACTCGAGTTGAGTTGCCAAGGAGATGGTCTCAAATCCTAGACAAATTTTCTTGCATGATTGCTTTACAAAATACACTTTTATATGTATTTTGTGGAGCATCCCATTCCATGTATTTCTATTCAGGTTATGCAGACCTATTTCTTGACATTTGTGACCATTTCCTTCCAATACAGTCCCTTGCTTCTTCCAAATGTTGTGCTTGTTGTGCAGTCTACAAGCGAGTCCTTAGGCCTGCTTCCTCCAAATGCAGTCCCTTCTTTTCTCCAAATATGGGCCTTATTTCCTAAAATGCAACCCCTTGTTTCCTCCAAATGCAGGCATGTTTCCTCACATGCTTTGGCACATTCAATGCAGTGTAAAGGGAAAAATGTTAGTGTTAATAAAGCATACACTTTTGTATGGTTTAAGATGCATTTGTAATACAATTCATGGATAAGCATTAATTGGTACACACTTATCCAACCCTGTTATTAGAGACGATTATCAATTAAGTATTTTACTTAATTGACTTTTGCGATAAAATGATTGACTTGTTATACAAGTAACTACTCTCTAAAACCCTAACCATAGCCAAAACTCTAACCGTAGCCCTTGCATCCCTTCTTATCTATATAAGAGCATAGAGGGATAGTGGGTGAAAGACATTGTCGAAGAGAGTTACTATTGTTATATTGGCGAATTTAGGTCAGAGGTATTAATCGAAAGAGGTAGTAATGCTACTTGAGATAAATCTGTGTATTGTCTTTGTTTAAGCTTTAATTAGATTTATGTATTGCATGTATTGTGAGTGTTTGTCTCATGTAGCTACAACGATTTTGGAATGATTATAACAATTTAATATAGCGTTAGAGCTATAAAAGCTTCACCTCTTGTAGTGTGTTTCTATGAAGCATACAATTTTACTGTTTCGTGTGCACAACATGTATATAGGTTAGATCTGCAGTTTATTTTGTTTTCAAATCTACAGTTTTCTTTTTTTCTGCATATTGAGTTTCAAGCCTGGATCTTAGTGGCCTACTGCAAATACCTAATCTTATGCTCTCACCTCGCCCCTAGGGGATCTTAGTTGATCAAATTGGTGAAAGTAGTAGGGTACTAAGGGTTAAACCTTTTCTTTTCTTAAAAATTCCCTAGGTTAAAAACTGTGTTTTGACAGTTTTAAAACTCACAAAAAGCTGTTGTTAATGACTAACTTGACTCATTTTTATTTTTGAAGTGAGAGGAATCCCCTCAATACCCAAGCCTTAGACAACGCTTTACATGGATTTTAGTTTTCATGTACCTCACAATATATCATAAGTGCCTAGGTTTTTATTTTTTATTTTTTTCCAATAAAAAACCATTGGCTATTTGATTTTGTTGTGTATCGATAAGCAGTTAGTCCCAATAAGTTACTCTTTACGTACTTCAGAGATGGGATTGTGCGGCTACAAATACGGTGGAACCCTTCATAGTCAGTGCCCTTTGGGCCTGTTCACTGTTTACTTTGGGGATTTGTATACCAAAGAGCTTACAAATCAAACACTCCCAACATAGTTATTTTAGAGAAATCTTGGGTACACCTGGCAGGTCTACACTCTATTGTAACATTTTAGTTTCAGATTTACAATTCTTTGTTTTGTTACAATTGCAGAATTCTTGTCTTAGTTTTAGCTACATAATAGTGAAAGGGCAGTCCAAAGAGTGTATTTGGTAGAAACCAGAGTTTTCGTAGTCAACTTTTGATCCATGTGGAATTTGGAAGTAATTATTGAAATTTGGCCCAAGAAGACTGCAAAATAATGTTTCCACACAAACTAAAAAAGTTGAATTTGTATTGCCTATGACGTGACTACACCATTGTCATCCCCTCATTGAGTCAATCATTTTAATGTGTACTTCCAAAGACTTTTCTCCAGATATTTTTTTGCCCATAGAGATCCATTTTAACGTGTATTTCCAAGGCTTTTTTTTTTGATTTTTTTTGCCAATAAAGTGATTGTCTCATTGTGATCCTCTCATCGAGTTGATTATTTTGACATATTACTCTAAACACCTTTGAATTTTTTTTGGGGGACATTTTTTTCCACAATTTCTTTGCTAGAAATGGCAAAAAAAAAGGTAATGCTCACCGGTTCCAACTACTTCAGCTGGAAAGGATACATTGTAGATGTGCTTCTTACTAAGGGTCTTTATGGCATGGCAAAAAATGAAGAATTTTCTCCTCTTGACTTGATCAAATAGATGAAATGACAAAATTGTTGTGAGGAATTCAGAGGTATCCGAGGTCAGTCAGTGCCTCCTAAATTGAAGTTTCTTTTTCAAGACATTATGGAACTATGGGAAGTTTGGACTATCTTGGAGAATAATTCTAAGAAGGCATAGCAAGATGTGAGCATGTCAACTAGAAATTGAATTTGGCGCTCTTAGTTCAGAAAACTAATCTTAGATTGAGGATTTCAGTACCAAAGTCAAGAACTTGAGACTTTTGCTTGTTGAGACAGGGGTAACCAAGACAGATGACCAACTCATTATGAGTGTTATCTCAAAATTGGGTTGTTCCTACTCAGTCTTCGTCTCAAATCACGACACACCACATGATTCTTTGGGTAGTGCATATGTGGCACCGAATTTTGATAAGTTTTGTGAGTAACTTCTAAGAGAACAAGAAAAACTGATTTTCATTGGTGATATCCAACCTGGTGGTATTAAGCAACAAACATTAGGTGTCAGTGATACTAATGCAATGTCACAACCCAACTCTGTCAAAGGCAATGGCCTTGCCAAAGGAAAAAGGAAAGCAAAGCTTAAGCTTAAGGGCAATGTAATGGTCCCCATTTTCATAATAAAGGAAAACAGGTTGAAGACTTTTAGCCTAATTTTCCTCGTAGGCTAAGGATAGTAATTGGGGAATTTATTTTAATAATTAATTAGAATTGCCCGAATAGTGATTTTAATCCTTTGTTATCTTAAGACAATTTTAATTGATTATTTTTTTAGATATATACGTAGCTTTTGATTGGAGCAATTGAACCGGTTACATCAACGGCCACAATCGACCGATACCAGAATACCAATATTCCCGCCACAACCGGCGTTTTACATTTCTTACCATAGTATTCTTGTCACAACCGGTGTTTACAATCCCACCACAACCGGCATTTATACCAATATGACCACAATCGGCCTTTTCCATACCTTCGAGATTTGAGCCTGAGTGGTGCATATAACAACCAAGTTGCTTAACCAATGCACCCCCATCTCATTGATAATTTTAATTGATTATTAGAATAATAGAACTATCATGATTAAGTATTTAAATTACATGAAAAGTGGTTTTTACCACTAAAAATTAAGGTAATTTAGTTAAATAATTGGGTAGCATTTTTAATTAACTAATTGCTCAAAAAGTGATTTTTATCACTCTTGCAAATAAAACAATTTAATTAATTAATTATCAGATTATTTGCCCCAAAAGTAATTTTAATTACAATTATTTTTTAAGGCAAATTAATTTAATATTTGGAGAATGAATTGCGACTTTGTTGGCCTTGGAGTTGTTCCAAATTGGAATGCCACCCTTTGGGTGGGATCCAAAAGTGAAAAAGAGGAATTAAAGGTCGGCAATAATTTTTAATTCATTCATTGGACTCCCTCACATGGTTCGCCCCCTTGGGAGGTTATTTATTGCAAGCAAATGATCCATTTTTGGGATTATGCTTATTTGGATATTGAATCTTATGTATCAAATACGTCAAGCTTGAACAAGTGATTTGAGGATGAAACCTTTCAAATGCCCAAAAGAGTTTGGAGACGAAATTATTTATTGTTTCACATAAGGTAGCTTCATTCAAGGGTTGTAATTGTGCTTCAGATTTGTGGATTACAGATTTGCACCCTTCTAGGGTGGCGACTTGCCTTGGCAAGTGTGGTTGTGTGGCTTGCTATTGGAAGTCATTTACAGGTTTTTGGAGAGCTCTAGAGGGTGGCGACTTGACCACTTGTGTTGAAGACCCCGTTAAGGGCTGCGTTACAAGGGAATAACCCTCTTCTAGGGTTTGAAAATTTATTAGCTAATTATTCCAGCTAGGCTGAATTTCTTTGGAGCTGATTTTTTAGGGTTTGGAGGGCTATTTTGTATTCAAATAATATTATGAAATTTTCTATTAATTTTTTTGCATTTATCAATAATGAAGATGTTTTCCATCACTTTCAAGTTGGAAAGAGCACAAAAAATCAGTATTATATTCGTTGTAAATTCCTTGCATGTTGGAGCCATTATGACTGATTTTATTGAGTGATTTGATACCCTAAAAATCATTACAACATTCAGTAATTTTTATGCTAGGGGTTCATAATTTATTTTCAACAATTTGTAAGTTTTAGGAACCTAGGGTTTGGTTGAAAAAATCAAGAAAAATATTGCTTTGGCTAGGGTTTGCATAAAATTCCAGATTTGAGTAATTTATCCCATTTGGGGACATTACAGTGGTATAAGAACCAATTTCTTGGCTAGTTGTGGGGTGTGAGTGACTTCGATGGATTGACAACTTAGGTTTTTGCAAAAAGAGAAATACAAAGATTCCATTCAAAAGGTAGGGATGGAAAAGAGGACAATGGAGGAGGCCATGAATGAATTATTGCAAGCCATGAAGAATTATTAAAGGGAACTAAAGACACTAAGTCTCGAGGATGTGGCAAAGTTTATGCGTTTAAGCTCTAGACCTCAAAGGTCTCTTTTAGAAGAAGAGAAGATTGAACTACTTGTGAATGATGAGCTTCAAAAAATAAAAATCCAAGGGCAACCTAGTGAAGGTCTCCAACAAGCTATAGAGCAACCAATGGGGTTGCAAAGGGTAGTCCCTAAAGGGGGAGTAACAGAAAAATCAAAACTTCTCAAGGTGAAACAAGTTGTTCAACAACTTCATGAGCCATCAAAAGAGCAAGGTAAATATGTTTTATTTATATATCCTCTAATGATTGTATGCATGACAGTAAAGTCACAAAAGATGAAAAGCCAAAGAAGGGTGAAATTGAAACAAAACGGGCATCACTTGTTGTATACCAAGGGTTCAAGTTTGAAGAACTTGCACCAATCTTCGAATATCCATTGATTGATTTTTAGATCAGCCCTACAAAGAGTCATGTGATCGAAGAAAATATTGGAAATCTTGAGGATATAAGGCATGAGGACTCCTTGATTCAAGTTCACAATTATTGGCACCAAGAGGTATGGGATCCTGAAAAATCTTTTGAGTTTTACGAAAGCTCTCAATTTTGATTTTAAATTCTTTATGACTGATTCCATGGGAATAAAGAAAAAATCAGAATTGTTTGGGGCATGGAGGAATATAGGCATGCACAGTTTGACATTGAAAAGTTGGCATACAAAAAGAAGCATCTTATTTGAAAACCATGGTATTCACAAGGTGGGAGTGTGGAAGACATCTCAACCCATGTGTATTCAACAAAGAAAGATGAGCATTATGATGGCAACCAAAGGTATGCATACAGTTCAGATTTATGGCTTCTACTTATATCACTATATTTATGTCATCTTGGACAGCATGCACATGTTTTGGTATTTGGATGTAATATCCCCATTTTTTATTGAGATCTTAGTGGGACCCTTAGCCCATTCTTTTTTCCGATGGCTAAGGGTAGAGGAAGGTTATGGGACATGGTGGACCACTTGTGAAGAATTATTAATGGAAAAAGGTACTTTATGATTCTAATTTGGAGTTATATTTTGGGAAAAAGTACTTTATGTATATTTCACTTGAGTGGGGGAGCTTTGGCTCTTGGCTTATAAGACTTAAGTTGTTTTTAAAGTTAACCATCCATTTTTATTTTGGAGCGCTACACTTGGAGGAGGGTATTTAAGGAGAATGAGGATTCTTTTGAAGAACATGTGAATTTAGATATTTGGATTTGATAATCAAGTATGTCAAGTTTGGTTGTTGAAGGTAGATGCTTGAAGAATGTTACCCTTCAAGTTCTATTAGTTCTATAACGGTGTTTTGCAACACCACATTTCGAAAATTGTGTGAACACTTTGGAAAGCTTCTATATGCATATTTGCAAGTCTAGAGGGTGGACGAACCACTTGGAGAGATTGGCGACTTGTCTTGTGGATCGGCAAAGTGATTTAGATGCTTGGCGATTTGCTTGTGGGGTGATAGCTGCTGGTTTCCCCCTTGGGCAAGTTGCTTGTGGGGTGATAGCTGCTGGTTTCTCCCTTGCGCAAGTCGCTTGAGGTTTTTGGGAACCTTATTCAAAGGGTCTATGGTGGATAAAACCCTCTCCTAGGGTTTGGTAATATTCTAAATAATTTTCTTTGGTAGAGCGAATTGTTTTGAAGTATGTTGGCATGTTATTTGGGCTAATTTATGCCTAGAAAACATTCATAAATTATTTGCATAATTTTGAGGGAAAAAATAGGGTTTTTAGAACTTCGAAGCATTATTTGGGAAACTTTCAGTGGCTCGAAAATTCTAATTTTTATTTCAATTGAAGGAGCATATTTTTATCTTTAGTTCAAGCTATTATTCGTTCAAAAATTCCTAATATTTTGCAAGTTATTGAATTTACAAGTTTCAGTTGTATTTTCGCCATATAAATTCAGAATCTCAATTTTTGCAAATCTGATTGGATAAATAAATCAATTGTATTTTTCCCTACATTCCTACAAAGTTTCATAATTTTTGGAGGTGTTTTAGGGGCTGAAATCACCATAAACCCTAGTCGCCTAGGGTTTGGACGATTGGCTTTGAGAGTGAAAAATTGCAAATAAGGTTCTAAATTGTGTGTGAAGATTGAAAACTGATTTTTTTGGACAAGATAGTGAAGAGAAGTATTTATTATTGTTTTGAAAAATTGGATGGTTGCTGATTTATTTTTAGAATTGTTTGGGGTTTGTGGAAAATACCTGTATTTTGGTCTTGGTCCCTATTTGGAGACATTACAGTGGTATTAGAGCCATATCTTGGCCATATGTGGGGTTCAAGGTTTTCAACTAAAAATAACATGAATCAAAGAAGGTTTGTTCAATTTTTTACAGGGAAGAAATTACCTTTGATTCGATGGAATATGAAAGAAGACTATGATGAGTATTTGACACTTGCACCATAGTACAAGGGAAGAAGTTTTGAGGATTGGTTGAGATCAAGGTATGGTAAATGGCACATAGCTACACGTGATGATTTTGGGGAGATAGTTCTTCCAATTTTTGATGGTGATCCGTTTGTCTCAATATTGGAATGGGTGGACAAGTTAAGCAAGTACCTAGATGTGAGATCGAGGGATAGAAATGAGGCCCTCAATTTTGTCACTCCACACTTGGATGGAACCGTTTGGGAATGGTGGCATCATAAAAGAGGATTGCAAGGGCACGGTGATATGAGAACTCTTGAAGACTTCTTCAAAAACATCATTGAGGAGTTTGATAAAGGTAAGGATCTTTTATTAGTAGAAGATGTCTATCTATTTTCTAATAATTGTATGATTGACAATGAAGTCACAAAGGGTGAAAACAAGGAGCATGTAAAAGAAGTAAAATCAGAAGTTTGTGGACAGCCATCATGTGAATGTGTTGGACCTCAAAAATCTGAATTTTTGGAGCAACAAAAAGGGCTGCAAGTTGATAAAAAAGAGGAAAACATCAATGAGCATGAAGAAGTGCAAGATAAAAATCTTTCATTGGTAGAAGATATTTCTTTGTCTTCTAATGATTGTATGCATAATAGTGAAGAAACATGAAACGAAGTCATGGGGTTTGAGCCAAAGAATGAAGAAATTTCAGGTCTACAAGTTGGAGAAGAAAAATTGGTAATTAAAGCACCAATTCTATATAGAGGTGATCATTTTCAGCTTGCTGTCCTTCCTAGAACAGTAGCTCCTAGGGAGCATAAAGAGGGTGTCAAACCTTCAACATCACTTCCCAACCCCACTAATGAAGGTAGAGCGAATAAACACATTTCAAGGTATGAGAAGGTTGAGATATTGTTGCATATTTTGTCATTTCATATTTGTTTCCGTCATGAGAAATATGCAAGAAACAGTAATAAAATAAATGGCTTAGTCTACAAAGGGAGACAAGAAGATTCCGTGGTTCAAAATGACTTCTATGGGCACCCTAAGGTGTGGGATCCGGGTAACATTTTAGATTTTCCCCAAGTTAATAATTCTGATTTTGAAACTTTATTGGCTAATTTCATGAGAGCAAGTGAAAATTCAGAATTATATATGATAAACAAGAATAGTGGCAAGCATGGTTTGGCTTTTGGAAATCCAAGGGTAAGAAAAAAAGTGCCTCCCAAAGTACTAATGTTGATTTTTTGATTGGAAAACTTGTTATGGCAGCTACTAAGGGTAAGCAAGTTTATTATCTTCATAGCAAGGATTTTTTGTATCATCACCACACTTTGTATTTGCATATGTTGGTCATTATGAGGATTATGCTAACTTGGAAGCTAAGATTAAGGGCACTAAATGGAAAGTGGGCAGCAAGAGGAAGATTCAAAATTTTGGTAAAACACTTCATGCTATTTGTGTTGATTTCAGATTTGATGTTATTTCTTGGGCCACTTCTTTTATGATAGAAGGGTGTTTCATGAGTATGGGGTGGATTGAAAAGGAAAACAAAGGTACGACTATTTTGGGATACTATGGGAAGCCATCTACTTGCAAAGAAGAAGGTATGATGACACAATGGGTGAGTATAGGTGATTCTGATTTTTATCTTTCACCTAATGGTTGGGTGAATAAGTTTTCTTGTTTACAAAGGCAGCCCCAAAATTGTTATGAACAACACTTCATCTCTAAATGCAAGGGTAGGAAAGAGGCCCACGATAAGGGTAGGGGACCTTTAAGGATGGAACAAAGAACTCAAGGTATATATGGCTGTTTTCAAAGCTTAATTTTTAAAGGAAGTGAGTTTTCATTCTTAGAAAAGATACTTAACATTGAATTGGCGCATTCATGGTTACTCTTGAGCATAAGGAACAATTTATTTTACTTATGGCCGCCAAGAATAAGTGACTGGAAAGAAGATATAAGGTCTGATTTTATTTGAAGAATTCTTATTTGAAGGGAGGGGTACAGTGGTATGATGAAGATAGAAATTCTGATTCTTGTTGCATAAAAAATTCGGGGTTCCTATGGAAGGTACAGCCACATACCCAAGGTAAAAGTTCTGATTTTTTTAAAAAAATTTCTGAATTTTATTGGAAGGTACAGCCATATAACAAAGATGGAGATTCTGATTTTTTTTGCGTGAAAAATTCTGAATTCACATGGGAGGTGCAACAGTGTATTGAAGGTATAAATTCTGATTTTTTTGACATTTTCCAGCCAATGTTACATTTTGAAAATGTTTACCATAAGAGACGCTCTTGGCATAACAAAGTAGGGGAGATACAATTCAGTTTTGAAGAGTGGTTGAGGTTTCTTGTTGATCTATTGGATGTTCTCCTTATGCATCAAAACATTAATGAACAGAGATTACAGAATATAGATATATCACATGATTTGGAATGCACTCATGCAATGTTGTCTCTATGTGTTTTGAATGAACAAGGTATGGTCCCCTATGGAATTTTCATTATTTTTTTCAAAATGGTGAAGACATCTTATAAGGACATATGGAATTATTTGAAGAGTAACATCAAAGGTGAGTCTTGGGGTATTTACCATGAAGGTACACTCTTTCTAAAACTCATTGAAGGGGAGAATGTGATCATGGACAGCCTTATGCACTATGTGAAATGGATTTTGTTTGGCAGCCCTAACCTCCTTTTTTGGTAAATTTGAGTCTTGGATGGCTTATGGGGGAAACATGAAACTTAAAGACTCACTATGGGACAACTTGGTTTTGAGAAGGTTGGAAATGTGGAGTATAAGCATGGCTGTATTTTATTATTGCAACCCACAGATTTGCATATTCAGAGTTATGAGTGAGTTTTCAGCCTTGGGGAATGCTAAATTGGTGAGTTTCGAATGTGACAATCTTCATTTTGAATTGTATGACACAATGAATTCTTTTGAGCAGCATACTAGATACAAGTACGACAGTATGAAGAGGCCAATTGAAGGTTCTTTTCCTTGGGATGAAATCACAAATGGAAATTGCATCATAAGTATGTTGGGACACCTCTATGGATAGTGTAATTGCTCGAGGACAAGCAGTTTTGGGCGGGAAGGACTGTGATATCCCCCATTTTTGATTGAGATCTTGGTGGGATCCTTAGCCCATTCTTGTTTTCGATGGCTAAGGGTAGAAGAAGGTTATGGGACATGGTGCACCACTTGTGAAGAATTATCAATGGAAAAGGTACTTTATGATTCTAATTTTGAGTTATATTTTGAGGAAAAGTACTTTATATATATTTCACTTAAGTGGGGGAGCTTTGGGTCTTGACTTATAAGACTTAAGTTGTTTTTAAAGTTAACCCTCCCTTTCTATTTTGGAGCGCTACACTTGGAGAAGGGTATTTAAAGAGGAGGATTTATTTGAAGAGCATGTGAATTTGAATATTTGGATTTGATAATCAAGTATGTCAAGTTTGGTTGTTGAAGGTGGATGCTTGAAGAATGTTACCCTTCAAGTTCTACTAGTTGCTCTATAACGGTGTTTTGCAACACCACCTTTCGAAAATTGTGTGAACACTTTGGAAAGCTTCTTTACGCATATTTGCAGGTCTAGAGGGTGGACGAACCACTTGGAGAGATTGATGACTTGTCTTGTGGATTGACAAAGTGATTTAGATGCTTGGTGATTTGCTTGTGGGGTGATAGCTGCTGGTGTCTCCCTTGGGCGATTTGCTTAAGGGCTTTGGGAACCTTCTTCGGAGGGTCTATGGTGGATAAAACCCTTTCCTAGGGTTTGGTAATTTTCTAAATAATTTTCCTTGGTAGAGTGAATTGTTTTGAGGTATGTTGGCATGTTATTTGGGCTAATTTATACTTAAAAAACATTCATAAATTATTTGCATAATTTTGAGGGAAAAACTAGGGCTTTCAAAACTTCAAAACATCATTTGGGGAACTTTCAATAGCTGAAAATTTTTAATTTTTATTTCAATTGAAGGAGCATATTTTTATCTTCAGTTCAAGCTATTATTCGCTCAACAATTCCAAGTATTTTGTAAGTTACTGAATCTACAAGTTTCAGCAGTATTTTCGCCATATAAATTCAGAATCTCAGTTTTTTGCCAAATCTGATTGGATAAATAAATCAATTGTATTTTTCCCTACATTCCTACAAAGTTTCATAATTTTTGGAGGTGTTATAGGAGTTGAAATCACCATAAACTCTAGTCGCTTAGGGTTTGGGCGTTTGGCTTTGAGAGTGAAAAATTGCAAATAAGGTTCTAAATTGTGTGTGAAGATTGAAAACTGATTTTTTTTGGACAGGACAGCGAAGAGAAGTATTTATTATTGTTTTGGAAAATTGGATGGTTGCTGATTTATTTTTAGAATTGCTTGGGGTTTGTGGAAAATACTTCTATTTTGGTCTTGGTCCCTATTTGGGGAGATTACATTGGAGATGACTATTCTTTAGT
The DNA here is from genome assembly GCA_037957365.1 of Torreya grandis. Lineage (NCBI taxonomy): Eukaryota > Viridiplantae > Streptophyta > Pinopsida > Cupressales > Taxaceae > Torreya > Torreya grandis. The sequence continues at coordinate 1,560,070 of JARHVA010002897.1, forward strand.
GAAGTTTCAAGGTATGCTAGATGGGACCGCAACATTCTCCTTTCACATTAGTTTTGGTTCAACTGATAAGTATACTCATGAAAGAAGAAATGTGAGTTATAGGGATGAAGATGTGTTGGCAAAGGGAGACGAGCATGCTAATCACAAGCTAAAGTATGGAGGTCTTCTAGATGTGTTTTTATCACTAGATTATAGTCATCATGGGCAACATGCCAAGCTAGATGTTAAAGGCTTTAATTTTAGTATGGTTGACAAGTTCTTCGTCCTATACATCCAAAGAAAATTCATAAGGGATCATATATGGAGTGTAGTAAATTCTAACAATTTTATGAAGGGCCAATACACACAATTCATGAGTTACTCATTGGAACCAAATTGTATGCTTGCTGCCATGCAAGTAATTGCAGTCATGAAAGTGAGAAATTTTTAGTTTAAAGCTACTTTTAAGGGATTTTCAATCACATGGTGTGAAGAGAAGTTCAAAGGGGAATGTATTGCTTCAAAAGGCCTTGTATATTGCAAGTAGGAAGGTTGTTGCCATCCTCATTTCCGGGCGGCCCAACAACTTGTATGCAGTCCTACAAGTAAATTCCGTCATACATTGGGATGATCTTTCAATTGTTGATGTTATTGGAGCATCTTTATCCACTGTATGGTTGGTTCCAGCCAACATTATCATAATTTTGCATGAGATGATGCATTGCTACAGTGATGATATGATGATACTCTCTATTTCACATGTTGCAATACTAATGCTTTCCTTGGACAGTTGTAATTTGGGAAGTTTGATAATGTTTCTTTGGATTAAAATGTTGCTTGAAGGAAATCTGATAGGGGCAACAAGGCAAGTTGCTTTTCCTAACTTGGAGCAGCCAACTCTCATGGATAAAATTGGTCGCATACGTGGCTTGTTGAGTAGAGCAAGATGGAAGAAAGCTACCCTTACAAAGAAATAAATGAATGGGTCATAGGGCAGCCTTTAAGGTATGTAAAAAACTACCAAATTTGTTTTTGTATGAGCTGGTTTCTAAGGCATGAGGGCAGATTTGAAATTTGCATAAAAGACCAATTTAAGGGATGCAAACAAAAATCAGGTTTGGCTGCGAAATTTCAGTATTTTGGGTTATAAGAATGATTAGTTTGGAGGGACAAATCAACTGACTATTGAGATCAATTTTTTTTTAACACCTTACAGCCCCTAACCCATTCTAAAAATGCCATTTCAAGGTCTGAATCTTAGTACTCAAAAAATTCTGAGTGGTTAGGGCAGGTCTAGGCACCTTATGAGGGCAAAAATGTTGATTTTTTTTGCATTCTACAGCCCATGGTGAGTTTTGAAAGTTATACTCGGAGGTCTGAATTTTATTACTCAGAAATTTCTAAGTTGATGAAGACAGTTCAGCTATCTATGGAAGGTAAAAGGTTAAAAAGTGGGGTAAACTACAGCCCCTAACAAGGAGGAGAAACTTACAGTGGTATGTAAGAGTGATCAAGGGTTTGTTGAAAGGAAACCATGCTAGTTTGCACACCAAGAATGGAGGACAAAGGGACTTTTCCAAGTGAGGCAGCAAGGTATCATTTTCCAAATGTTTTTATTTTGGCAAATCTAGTTCCTTTTATATGAAGTTTGTGCTTGTAAGGACATTCTCCAAGTTCATGGATAACAATGAGTTCAATTTGGGCTACAAGAAGGCAATCTCCGTGATGAAGGGACCTTGGACTTTGGTGACAACTTGGGAGCTTCCAGCTGTAAGGGGATATGTTTGGGAAAGCTTGAAGCATGTTTGGGAGAGTTGGGGGCATGGTTATGAGATTGTATGATATGGCATGAGAAAACAAAGAGGAAAGGCAGCTGTAACATCTCTTCTTGTCATATTCACTATGACAAATTCAGCTCATCTATGGTAAGACATGACTCTTATATTGTTTCCTTTAGAATTGCATACATGTTTGGCACACCAAGAGGCAAGAGGGAAGTGAGGAAGGGAATTTCCAAGAAAAATTGCAAGGTTGGACGTTACAGTTTCAGCCCTCTAACCATCATACATAGAATTCCTTTTAAAGCACCCCATTCCAAAATTGGAGGATCTAGGGGCATGAGGGCCAAGGAGTGGAGAATCATCTTGTGGGAAGGATTTCCAACCCATAGAAGACACCATGAAACACCATGGGGAGCTTTCTTTTTGACTAATGTGTTTGCTTCTTATGTAGGTGATGGCATAAGGGCAAACAAGGCCCAAATAATTGAAGACCACATGGTTGTAATACATTTTTCCAGCCACTTTGGTAATGCTTATTCTGAAATTTTCATTGCTTTCATCATTTTATGGGCAGTTTTGAGGCATATGGGGTCTATGACAAGAGGAAAAAGGATATGGTATTGCTGTTTTTGCTAATTTAGTTTGCATAAACAACAAATAATCCTCATAAAAAACAGTAGAAGACTTCTCCAAGAGGGTTCTTTCCCATGGGATGGACCAAGATTCGAATTGTGCATAAAATCTATGGTGGGAACAGCCTGATGGATGCTTCAATTGTTTGAGGACAAGCAATTTTGGGAAGGGAGGAGTGTAATGTCCCCGTTTTCATAATAAAGGAAAACAGGTTGAAGATCTTTAGCCTGATTTTCCCTGTAGGCTAAGGGATGATAATTGGGAAATTTATTTTAATAATTAATTAGAGTTGCCTGAATAGTGATTTTAATCATTTGTTATCTTAATACAATTTTAATTGATTATTAGAATAAATCAAACTATCATAATTTATTATTTAAATTATCTGAAAATTGGTTTTTACCACTTCCAAAATTAAGATAATTCAAGTAAATAATTGGATACTATTTTTAATTAGTTAATTGCTCAAAAAGTGATTTTTATCATTCTTGTAAATAGAGTAATTTAATCAATTATATATTAGATTATTTGCCCCAAAAGTAATTTTAATTACTATTATTTTTTAAGGCAAATTAATTTAATAATTGGAGAATGAATTGTGACTTTGACGGCCTTTGAGTTGTTCCAAATTGGAATGTCATTCTTTGGGTGGGATCCAAAAGTGGAAAAGAGGAATTAAAGGTCGGCAATGATTTTTAATTCATGCATTGGACTCCCTCACATGGTTTACCCTCTTAAGAGGGTATTTATTGCAAACAAATAATCTATTATTGGGATTATGCTTATTTGGATATTGAATCTTATGTATCAAGTATGTCAAGCTTGAACAAGTGACTTGAAGACGAAACCCTTCAAGTGCACAAAGAAGTTTGGAGACAAAAATCTCCATTCTTCCACATAGGGCAGCTCTATTCAAGGGTTGTAATTGTGCTTCAGATTTGTGGATTGTAGATTTGCACCCTCTCCTAGGGTGGTGACTTGCCTTGGCAAGTGTAGTTGTGTGTTGGAGTTGTGCGGCTTGCTATTGGAAGCCATTTATAGTTTTTTGGAGAGCTCTAGAGGGTTTTGACTTGGCCACTTGTGTTGAAGACCCCATTAAGGGCTGCGCTACAAGAGAATAACTCTCCTAGGGTTTGGGAATTTATTATCAAAATTTTTCAGATAGGGCGAATTGCTTTGGCGCTGATTTTTTAGGGTTTGAAGGGCTATTTTGTGCCCAAATATTATTCTATATTTTTCTATTAATTTTTATGCATTTATCAACAATTTTGAGGATATTTTCCATCACTTTCAAGTTGGAAAAAGCACAAAAAATCAGTATTATAGTCGCTGTAAATTTCCTGCATGTTGGCGCCATTTGTAATATACACTCTAGTTTGAAACATGTTTTTTTCTCAAACACCCAGTAAGATTACTGACTTCTAGTGACTTGACATTTTGTCAAACACTTTTTTGTTTGTTGTTTTGGTGTTGTTTCGAATGCATTTCAATGTATTTTTGTTTGAGATCATTCAATGTGCAGTTGGGAATTGAAAGTACACAAGAAACATCTCAAATTTGTAGATTAACAACCCTGACATTATAACAAACACTTTGCATGCAATAGAAATAACAATGAAACACAAATCTGACCTTGAATCCAACAATAATATATTGATCTGTGATAGAATAGCTTGCTCTTACAAAGTTCAGTCATCCACCATGGAAGTACAATGCCAAAAGAACACTCAACAAATAAAAATATGTAATTCCCAAGTACACATAAGCTGCTGTAGCATGATATCAGACTGCTGTCATAAACATTTACAACTGTAGCCCATGTGAATGGCTGCAGGGCAAAAAGCCAGATGGTAAAACACCAAAAAATAACACTCCAAAATCTGCATGTGAACTCACAACTTCATAACATCCATGAAACCAAATTGCTGCAACTAACAGTCCCAATGCAAAACCCCTAAATCTGCCATTTGAAGTTCAATGTGACTTTTGTATGAAATCACTCACAAACCCTCCAAATCTGCTCCAAATCACTTGAAAATCGATCACCATTATCTCTTATATATATATCAAATTATCATGGAAAGAAATCTGATATCAACAATGAATAGCTTCTCTGCGACATTCTGTAAATGCTTCCAATTAGCGCACTGCAATCCCTGAAATGAGATCACCGATAAATCCTCCAAGCTGGCCTACAAATAAATGCCTCCTTTGAAACTCCAAACAATGCTAAATCTACAATGAAGTGCAATGCGTAAACTCTGAATAAGTTCATAAGCAATCAATCTGAGAGGGTCTTTCACCACCGAGGTTGATTATCTCCAAGAGAGTTTTCATCCTCAAGAAGGCTGAGATGAACTGTTGACAATTTTTCCCCAAAGGAAAGAGCAGATTTATTCAAGTAGTTGAAGGGGCAAATTCTAAAGGGTTTGAATCCTTCGGACTTTTGTCCGAAGGGTCACTAGCTGAAGATTCAATTGCTTCGGCCTGTTGGTCTGAAGGAAATGGCACTTGTTTAAAGCCCAAAGGATCATAAGGAGAGGACTGCAACTTTCCCGAATGGTCAAAATTTCCAAGGATGCTGAAGGGTTCATTCATTTGCCGAAGGGTCATTTTAACTGCAACTTTCCCGAAGGGTCAAAATTTCCAAGGATGCTGAAGGGTTCATTCATTTGCCGAAGGGTCATTTTATCGGCCAAGAGACCAATTGCAATTTTTTCGAAGAAAAACAGAAGTAATAGGCCGAAAGAAAGAGTCCATTACAAGAATCCCGAAGGGCAGGGTACCCTTTGGAAGGGTCATTTTCAACAATCCAGAAGGGCACCTACCCTTCGGGAAGGTACATGAGCAAATTCAAACCTTTGCAAAAAGCCTGGGTGCCCTGCAATTTTTTCAAAGGGCAATTTTTCCGAAGGCAAGTGAAGAAGGCAAAAGTGAAGGGTTAATTCCTTCGGACTTTTGTCTGAAGGAATTCCTTTGGACAAATAGTCCGAAGAAATTGGGAGTGGTCCAAACAAAAGCCGATAGCAAAGTCCATTAGAATGAAGGCAAAGACGGAGAATGAATACCTTCGGGCTTTTGGTCCGAAGGAATTCCTTCGGACAAAAGTCTGAAGAAATTTAGAGAAATGGCCGCGCAAAAGTCAGAGAAACTAAACCCGATGAAGAATTTCGAAGGCCAAAGGAAGAGACCGAGATAATTCTTGCGGACATTTTTTATGCTGGGAAATGACTTAACAAAAAGGCCACAGAGCAAACAACAAAGGCAAAGGAAACCTTCCGGTTTTGTCTAAAGGAATTTCTTCGGACAAAAAGTCCGAAGAAATGCGAAGCCAATAAAGAGAAAAAAACCCAACTAAGACAAACGCCCGAGCAAAGGGAAAGTAAAGGAAAGTGCGGAAGAGAAAAGTCCAAAGGAATACTGTGGAAGAAAAGGCCGAGGGAAATCAAGCCTGCAGTCAAGACAATTCGTGCGGACAATTTGTCCGACGGAAGTTGCCACAGGAAAGTCCGAAGATAGGCCCGAAGAATTAAGCCGAGACAACCAAAAATCCGAAAGTAATGGAGGTTGACTATGCAAAAGAGGATAGAAAATAGATAATCCGACGGAGAGTTGAAAACAGAATATCCGAGGAAATATAGATTAATAAATCCGAATATAGGATCCCACCAGAAATAGACATGAACAGGCAGACCAGAACAGGGTAAAATACATGCAAGCAGGGGCCATTTTCTAACAACGGTCAAAGCTTTAGTTGACTGGCTTTTGAAGCCCTGCTCGTCTCCAGACCAACTCACGCATTTGAGGGTCCAACTTAGCGTCAACCGAAGTTCCAAATTCGAATGTCGAGTTGACTGTTCCAGATTTAAAGTTGACTAATTTTTAAACGCCGTATCCACTAGGAGCTTTCCATGCGAGGGAGAATGATCTCTTCGACCAACTCAGCTTATCAAACGGCCAACTCAGCCTTTCCAACGTTCCAATTCAGCATCAAGCAGCTCATGTAGAGTTCTAAAAGTAACATTGGCGTGGATTTCTATGCAAAGAGCAGTGGGCGGTTCATAACAAAGACAAGTTCACTTCCTCAAACGCAAGAAGCTTTATGCAAAGACAAAAGAAAACATATTTTATTGAAAGGCCAAGTCAGCCTTGTGTTAACCTAAGTGAATCATTCTCTTCAAATTTTCTACGCCAATCTTTGGCCTTTTGTAATTCTCTATAAAATGGCTTTCAGCCTTGATTAAAAATCATCCAATATCTCTCTTGGTTAGACTAGACTCTGCCATTGGTGAGTTGTGTAACCTCTTCGATCAATAGAAGGACTGTACTTTCAGATTTCAAGTGTTGGCATAGTGTATATTTCATTCAGCAATTTGCGTAAGTGGTAGATTTCTCTCCCTTCTCAAATTCTGGTTCATACCTAGTTGCTAGATTATCCTTATGCAGGTCATGTTAAAGTGTTCTTTATGTCTTTTGCTGAAGCTGTAAGTGGATGTTAGGTGATTGCAAAGTGTCTTGTATCGGACTTCTCTCCATCGTTTTCCCTCAGGTTTTGGTCATTGGATCGAACCTCTTCATGAAATATTTATGCATAAGTGGTTGATTGAAATCTAAGGGCTTCCTTTTCTCTTGTTCGTTCAGTGTTCAAGATTCCAAGTTGAGTGGATCAAACTTCTGGTGTATCACCCCCTTTTAGGTAGGATTTCCCCTTTAAGTTTCCTTCTCCCTTTTCCACAGTAGTCCGCAGCATGGAGTAGAGATCCTCATTGATACATCATAGAGGAACCAGCCTTCTCTGGAGGTTCTTCTCACCGTTGAGGCACCCACCCTCATGAGAAGATCCCATTGTTTCAGTCGGATAGAGGACTGGCCATTTCATGCACGTCTTCGATTCAGGGTACAACACTAGGTTGACAACATGAACCAAGTTCGATCTTTAGAACCACAAGGGTTTTAGTCAGAGAAATAGAATAAACTGCATAATCCAAATGAGCCCCTCAAATGCGTTTTTATACTTTCTCTCCAAACTCTCCAGAAGTTTCTATTTTAAAATACATTTTTGAATTAAAACTTCATTTTAGCTCCGAAAATACCTTTTAATTAAAATAATGATAATTTGACACACAAGGTCCTTGTTTAATGCATTCATAATTAAAACATTTCATCCTGGTTCCGATGAGCTATAACACTAAGGTGCTTTTAAAATATTTAAAATAATATTGAACAACTTTAGTAAAATAATTAAATAAAGCCATTAATACATTCATTTTGTGAACACTGTTGGAATGCATTGAAATTTGAAAACTAATTGCATTGACGTGATCCCGATGAAGAATAATGATAAATGGAGCCAACCAGGGGACTTACTATAAATAGACGCCTTCTCCAATATTCTTGGAGAGCACACCAGAAGCCGAAAATCACCCCAGAAAGTGGAATATGAGTCCTCTAGACCAACTAAGCTCATTGGAATCCTTAAATAACCCCTCTGATAACATTGACACACGTCCACAAGGTTAGTGCCAACTGCATTGCAAGAGAACTTGAAAATGGGGACATTACACCATTATGACTGATTTGATGCGCAAAAAATCATTACAGCATTAAGTAATTTTTATGCTAAGGTTTCATAATCTATTTCCAACAATTTCTAAGTTTTAGGCACCTAGGGTTGGGCTGAAAAAATTAGAAAAAATATTGTTTTGGCTAAGGTTTGCATAAAATTTTAGATTTGAGTAATTTATCCCATTTGGGGACATTATAGGCAATCAATCTATTTAGTAGAACTCTTCCTCCCATTAGGACAAAGGTAAATAGAAAATGAATGCAAACGTTCGACAAAGAGTGTTACAAATTTTGTGGTAAATTAGGCCATGTTGAACATCAATGTTTTAAAAAAATGGCATACTTAGAAGCAAACTCCAAGATAGGAACAACACTTTGTATAAGAAAAAATGTATCATTGGTGTCTAAATGGATTTTGAATTTAGGAGCATCTGACCACATGGCACATGATGGTTTACTATTTCACAATCTTTACGAAATCCGCACATCTGATTTTTTTGTGTGGAAAATTTAGTCCTTTAGTTGTTGAGGGCGAAGGGTCCATTGAGATGGAGAATGGTGTATTCAACAAAGTTTTCCACATTCTAGACTTGTTTGCAAACCTTCTATCCATCTATCGTATCGCACATTCAAGTGAAGGCAAAACTATTGAGTTTACAGCTATCGATGTTATCATAAATGCGAAATATTTGTCCGCTATTGTAGCCACTGGCAAGGTTGATCATCAAGCCAAATAGTAAAAATTTAAATTTTTGTTGTTTTCTCAACCTTCACATATCATGATTGCGCATGCAAATGACTTGAGTAAACTTTGGCATGAGCATTTTTGTCACATGAACTATGGCTCATTGCAAGATCTCACTAAGCACAACATGGTTCTTCATTTATTGAAAGTTTCATTCAAAGATGGAGTTTGTCCAGGTTGTGCACTTGGAAAACAACACAGGGATCCATTTCCCAAAGCAAATCTAGAATGGCTAGTGACAAATTACAGTTGGTTCACAATGATCTCATGCCATTCCCTCATGTTTCTTTTTAGAAATATAAATACATGCTTACATTCATTGATGGTTTCTTTCGCAGAACATGGGTTTACTATTTAAAAAATAAAAATGAAGTCTTTGAGCACTTCAAAATTTTCAAAGCCTTTGTTGAAAACCTATCAGAGAGAAAAATTCAATATTTCAAGATAAACAATGGAGATTTTGTCAACAATAAGATGATCAACTTTTGTGAACAGGAAGGCATTCAACTTTAACATATTGTGCCCTACAACCCTTAGTAGAATGGTGTCGTTGAACGCAAAAATTGCACACTTAAGGAAATGGCCTATTGCATGGTGCATTCCAAAGACTTACCCCCCTTAGTTTTGGATAGGGGCAATCCAGTGTGCAAATTGCATTCAAAATCGCACTCCCCACTTAGCAGTGCAAGACATGACCTCTAAAGAAAAATGGTCCAGCGTTACCCCGATGTTTCTGAATTTAGGATTTTTGGATGTGATGCATGGGCACATATCCCAGATGATAAGGGCAAATCAATGGAAAGGAAGGGCAATCCTTGTATTTGGTTGGTTATTGTGAAGATGTGAAGACATTTCATCTTCTAGTTCTGGACACCACTAAAGTGCTTTACTGGTGAGATGTGTTGTTGATGAACAATCCCAGGATTTTGAGTCAACATGTTTTCCTCCATTAGTTTTTGCTAAGTTGGACACAACTTCTGAGATTTCTTATGAAGAACAAGGTAGTTTAGATGACTTCCATTATGAGTCTCTCCAGTTTCGATGATGAGCCGTAGGGGGAAGAACCTGCTCCACCACCAGGGCTACAAGTCATTTAGAATGCCCCTGCACAACCACATAGTTTCAACCAAACTGGGTCCACACAATTTGAGATGAGGTTGGTGCATGGGTAGGGGATCCTAGCGATCCATGTAGGACTAGATTAAAACATTAGTTTGGTGTTGCACAGTTTGTAGTGAGTCAGGATCCAAAGATTTATTATGAGGCTTTTAAGCATTCTGAATGGCAAGAAACTATGGTAGAAGAACTTCTTTATCTTCAAAAGAATAAAGCTTGGGACTTGGTTCCACTACAAAAAAGAAGAAAAATAGTGAGGTGCAAGTGGGTGCACCTCACTAAGTATGCAGTAGATGGATCCATTGACTGGTACAAAGCTTGACTTGTAAAAGTTTTTTTATAGGTTGAAGGTGCTGATTACCCACAAAACTTTTGTTCCAATTGCTAAGATGAATTCCATCAGGTTAGTACTCTCCTTAGTTGCAACACATGGGTGGGAAGTCCATCAGATGGACGTCAAAAGTGCCTTCTTGAATGGAGACTTGTAGGAAGAAATATACGTCCCAACCTCAAGGGTCCGTCAATAACAAAAACTCCAGCTATGTGTGCAGATTGGAAAAATCCTTGTATGGCTTGAAATAGGCTCCTCAACCTTGGTAAGAAAAGATTGACATGTTTCTAATCATTCTAGTTTTACATAGAGTCCACTTGACCCCACAATCTACACCAAGAAAGTAAATGGGCAACTCTTGATTTTGGTCCTCTATGTTGATGACTTAATCATTACAGTGAGTTCCACCCTACAAATTCCTGATGTAAAAACATGGTTAATGAAGTACTTTGAGATGACCAACTTGAGTTTGTTACGTTTTTTCCTTGGTATTTAGACTTTAGAGTTTGAGAATGGAATTTTGACCAATCAATCCAAGTATGCTCAAGACACTCTATGTTGCTTCAACATGGAAGATTGCAAGTCCGCATTGACTCCTTTTCAACCTAGAGTCAAGTTTCCACCAAGTGTTGTTCTCCTTTGGTTGATGGTTCACTCTACAGGCAATTGTTGGGAAGCCTTCTACACTTGATTCATACTCGTCTTGATTTCTCTTTTGTTGTGAATCTTGTGTCATGCTTATGTCAGGACCCCCATTATAGCCATTGGCAAGTTGCAAAACGCATACTAAGGTATCTTTGCGGTACTAATAACTATGGGGTTGAGTATAAGTCAGGAGAAAAAGCCTCAATTGTTGGTTACACTTCTGGTGGCAAAACCGCAATTGTAGATTACACAAATAATGATTGGGTAGGAGATCCAAATGATTGAAAGTCGACCGCAGGATACATCTATCATCTTGGGGCAAGTCCCGTGACTTGGTCTTGCAAGAAATAGACCACTATTGTTTTGTCTACTATGGAATCTAAGTATAGTGAAGTTTTCATTGTTGGCCATGAGTTTGTGTGGATTCCACACATGCTTTTTGAGTTCGGATTTCTTTAGACGTAATCCACAACACTTTGGTGTGTTAATCAAAGTGTTATACTCATCTCTCTCAACCCAGTTGAGCACTAATGCACAAAGCACATTGAAATCCATATACATAATATCCGACAACTAATACAAGATAAGGTTGTAGATCTTAAGCATTGTCGAAGATATGACAGGTTGCAAACATCTTCACCAAGCCCTTGCTTGAGGCCCAATTTGTTTAGCTCAAGCAAATTTTGGCACTAAATGAAGGTGTCGTCAAAGGGGTATAGTTCAACGATTACTTTGTCCTTCCATTTACCAAAGTACAACTTAAAGGGGGATGCTAATGTATTTAATAACACAACACTTATGTATGGTTTAAAATACACTTGTAATATAATTCGTGGATAAGCTCTAATTGGTGCACACTTATCCATACCTTGTTATTAGAGAAGATTATTAAGTATTTATTTAATTAACTTTTTCTAATATTAGGTTTGACTTGTTCTACAAGTAACTACTCTCCAAAACCCTAACCCTAAACCTAGCCTTCCTTCTTACCTATATGAGCATAGTGGGTGAGGGACATTGTGGAGGAGAATCACTAATGTTATAGTGGCGAATTAAGGCTAGAGCTATTAATCTAAAGAGTTAGTAATGCTACCTGGGATAAATATGTGCATTGTCTTTATTTAAGCTTTCATTAAATTTCTATATTGCATGTATTGTGGGTGTTTGTTTTATGGTAGCTACAACAATTTTGGGACTATTCCAGCAATTTAATTAAAAGGTCAAAAAATAAAATTTAGGTTCAAATAAAACAATGTTAAAAAAAAATGTAAAAATTGCAGCTGAGAAACAATGCTTGTCTTTTTGTTTTTGAAAAAGAGAAAATTGTATTATAGTATAAAACTAGTTACATTGACCTAATCTCGTCTGGACAACACAAAGAGTCAGTGGGTGGGAGTAGTTTTACATTTAATTTTCTGTTCTAGAAGACTGCTTCAAGAAGAAGACTGCAACAAACAAAAACAGCAAGAACCTAGCAGCAAATAACTCTATGTACACATTGATGGACTGTCTGGTCCATAATTAACCGTTTCACAACAAGCATGGTTACAAAAACATGCGTATTGATTTCCATTTTAGCCAAAATTGCCTTTCTAATTGTTGAGTTTCGACTAAGAAAGGTGAATATGTTGAACACAACTATCTACTAAGAGGGGGGGTGAATCAGTAGATTAGCTAAAAACTAGTTCTTTAACTTTTTAACGAAAATACATAACATATGCATATCAAAGAACAAATGTAGAGAGCACACACACACACACAAAAGCACAGTACACCAGATTTATATGTGAAAAACTCAAAAGGAAAAACCACGGTGAGAATAGTTGTTAGAATCTACTGTTCTAATCCAGCTTCACAGTTAAATCACTTCACTGGCAAAACCACACTGGTTACATTCAAGGACATCTATCCTTAGGAGACACCAATCCCCTAACTGAGCACCAACTCAGTTTAACCTTACTGGTTACAAGATTTAAGGGCACCAACCCTAAGGAGATTCCAATCCCCTAACTGAGCACCAACTCAGTTTGTTTGATGGCACCAACCAATCAGAACTATGTAGATTGTATTTAATTTATAATTTTACTATAGAACCTGCCATGATCGAGGAGCTCTATAAATCTGTGACCAACCAATCAGAACTTTGATCAACTCACCTAGACCCACTTGGGTTTTTCACATTGCTTAACTCATAAACATGAGAGAAGCAAAGTCAATCTGAAATCCCAATTATCTCTTCCTTGACCCATTCGGGTTTTCCACATTGCTTATCTTATAAACATGAAAGAAGTAAAGTGCTTTTGAAACCCTGATCAACTATTCTAGACCCTTTCGGGTTCTTGAGACAACTTGACTTATAAAAATGAGAGAAGTAAAGTTGTTTTGGAATCCCGATTTGCACTACAAGACCCATTCGGGTTCTCAAGACTGCTTTACTTATTTTATAAGTAGAAGCTCTTCACAAACCCGATTTACTCCACAAGTCTGTTCAACTCATCCTTTGTCATTAATGCATGCTAGCACATTTATCCTTTGACATCAATGACAATATTACAGACATCAATGACTCGAATTTCCAACAGAACCATAGAAGAAACAGAGCTTAAACATCGGCCTCTCCTTTGGGGCTGTGGAAAGACTTAGCATGGCACCTACTGTCTTGTTCCTCCATTACTGCATTGTCTTCTTCTTGGGGTTTCCATTCAGGGGCAGCAGGCATAGGGACAGGCCTATAAAGAGTGGGATTCCACCCTCCACCTTGAATAGCAGCTTCTACAGAACTTTTAGGCCGAACACCTTTTCTTTTGGTTGAGGCCTGTTGGGCATTCTGATGAATAACTTCAGCAAGCCTCTTCCTATTCCTTTCAGTGGTAAGAAGTTGTTCAATAGCCTCAGTTTTGCTGTGGAATTGTTTGAAATTATGACTCATGTACAAGAAACAATCTTGTTGATGACGAATGCACTCCTGCGATAACTTTATGCAATCATTCTGCTGTTGAATGCAATTCACCATAAGGGCAATGCTCTTTTCCATGAAGGAAATTCCAACACCATTTTCATTGCTCTTATTCCTCACCTGCAGAGTGCTATTTGTGAAAGCAACGAGGGCTTTGATTAATTAGAATTGCTCTTTATTTTTATCAAGGGTCCATTTTTGGTTGGCAGAGCTCCCAAATTAGTTAAAGGAGAGCCTACTTGGAGATGGGGGAGCTCAAAAGCAGTGTTGGGGATCGATGGGTTTTGTCAAGGCATAGTGGGGGCTTGGATTTCGCCAAAAGGATTATTATTGTGCAGTTCAACATTGAGGCTAGGGATATTCATTTCCTGAAATCTTGAATAGAGCTTTAGGCCTAGTTGTCTTCCTTTATGGTGATTATAAAGCCCAGATGTAGAAAAAACTTAAGAGGCCGAGGAATTCTTAGAGGGCAAAAATACTTGTTTTGTCGGTAACACTATTTCATGTATAATATGTAAAAGAAGATACAAATGATGGCAAATTTATTAAAATGTATACGATAACTGGGCTCTGCTGCATAAGAAAGATATATCCATGCTTAAAGCCAATTCTGATGATGGTTCCAATCTAACAAAGGGAGGCACACATGATTGGGATTATTGGCGCACACATGATTGGGATGAGTGGCTAGACTTGCCCAAGGGTCATGTCTTGGCATAAAAGATAAACCATGGTAATTGCAAAATGCAAAGGTATGTGCATTGTGCATATTGAGCCCATGTTTAACTATGCAGATCCCCTTTTTCGAACTATGCAAGATAGTAACTATTACATATGAGTAGGTAGTTACAACTATTATATATGCAAGCATGAAGGATCCATGAACTTGCCAGTTACTTTCTTTAGCTTGCCCTCCATGAAATGTGAGGAAACATGCTGTGTAGATTGTATTTAATTTATAATTTTACTATAGAACCTGCCATGATCGAGGAGCTCTATAAATCTGTGACCAAGGATGCTTTATAAACCAGAATATGTGTCAAGGATAATTTAGAGATGAAAATCCAAGCCCGTGCCCCAAGTTTTAGGTTGCGTTTAACAATTTATATATTTCAATTGTTTAGTTTGTTTAATGCCTGGACACTAATTAAAAGAAAATTCAATTGAAACTTTTTGATGTCTGCCGGTTAAGCTTAAGTGGAACTGTTTCTTTTATTTTTTTTGCTTTTGTGCAGACAACTGAAAATATTGATGAAATATGAAAATTGACTGTATTTTTTAATACCATGGTTGTGGCTTCTTATTCAAGTAGTTTTCTTTGATGCTGAAGTCGATTCCTTTTTTTCTGTTTGCGTAAACTTCTCTTCTATGGCTACATCATATCTGTATGCTTCTCCCATGGTTTTAATCTTCAACGATTTCAATTTTTTAGATATTATACTTTTGTAGAATTATTACCTGCATGCAGATGCAGTACTTAATAGTTGAGTTGTCCTTTGATGACCTATTTCCCATGAGTAGTCATTTATTCTATGACCATTCCCTCATGTACTTCGGTAATAATCACAAGGCAAAGGTGCACATAAAGCACACAAACACCTTTAAGTGATGTTAGTGTTGACAAATCTTCCACCAGTCAGATTTTCTCTTGCCACTTGGAAAATTTCTACGGACTCTGCAGAATTTCTACGGACTCTGCAGGATTTCTACGGACTCTTCCGACACTTAGGCGACAAAAGGGCCTTTGCAACTTTTCGGAAAGGCAATTGTAGAGGCCAAACAGCCCTTGCGGAGGGCAGAAAGGACAGAAAGAGCCGATGAGAAAATCCGAAAGCTTCGGAGAAAAGGGTGAAGGCAAAAGAGATGAATTCTTTCAGACTTTTTGTCCGAAGGAATTCAGAGAAATAAACCCGACGAAAAAACCCAAAGGAATTCCAGAGGCCAGAGACCAAGATAATTCTTGTGGACTTTTTGCTCGCGGGAAAGATGCGAAGCCAATAAAGCCGCGGAAAAGTGGCCAAAACGGAAGTCCGAAGGAATAAAGCTCCCAGTGACGTCCCCGCAAGCCGTCAAATTTTGACCGCGGGAAGTAACCGTTGAAACCAAAGAGACAAGAAATCCAAAATAAATGGAGGCCGACTGTGCAAAAAAGAATAGAAAATAGATAATCTGACGAAAGAGTTGAATATGAATCCTGCTAGAAATAGACACGAATAGGAAGACCAGAATAGAACAGAATACATACAAGCAGGAGCTATTTTCGAACATCGGAGCTATTTTCGAACATCGGTCAAAGCTTCAGTTGACTGATTATTAAAGTCCTGTTCATCTCCAGTTAGTTCATGCATCCGAAGGTCTAAATCAACTTCAGCAGGAGTCCCAAATTCGAACGACGAGTTGACTGTTCTAGATTTAGAGTTGACTAATTGATTAAAATGCTGCATCCACTAGAAGCTTTCCATGCGAAGGAAAATGATCTCTTCGTCCAACTCAGCTTAAATAACTGTTAACTCGGTTTTCAAACGCTACAACTCGGCAATCAAGCAACTCACATGGAGTTCTAAATTTAACATTTGCGTAGATTTCCATGCAAAAAAAGGTGGGCAGTTCATAACAAAGATAAGTGCGCTTCATCAAGCGAAGAAGCTTCATGCAAAGACAAAGGGAAAAATATATTTTATTGAAAGGCCAAGTAAAGCCTTGAGTTAACCAAAGTGAATCTTTCTCTTCAAGTTTCTACGCCAATCTTTGGCCTCTTGTAATTTTCTATATAAAGACTTTCAGCCTTGATTAAAAATCATCCAATCTCTCTTGGTTAGACCAGACTCTGCCATTGGTGAGTTGTGTAACCTCTTCGATCAATAAGAAGGAATGTACTTTCAGATTTCAAGCGTTGGCATAGTGTATATTTCTTCAGCAATTTGCATAAGTGGTAGAGTTCTCTCCCTTCCCAAATTCTGTTTCATACCTAGTTGCTATATTATCTTTGTGCAGGTCATGTTAAAGTGTTCTTTATTGTCTTTTGTTGAAACTTTAAGTGGATGTTAGATGGCCGCAAAGTGTCTTTTATCACACCTCTCTCCATCATTTTCCCTCAGGTTTTAGTTATTAGATCGAACCTCTGCATGAAATACTTATGCATAAGTGATTAATTGAAGTCTAAGGTCTTCCTTCTCTCTTGTTCGTTCAGTGTTCAAGGTTTCAAATTGAGTGGATCAAAATTCTGGTGTATCACCCCTTTTAGGTAGGATTTCCCCTTTAAGTTTTCTTTCTCCCTTTTCCACGGTAGTCTGCAGCATAGAGTAGAAGTCCAAATTGATACATCAAATAGGAACCAGCCTTCTCTGGAGGTTCTTCTCACTATTGAGGCACCCACCCTCGTGAGAAGATCCCATTGTTTCAGCCGGATAGAGGACTGGCTGTTTAGCGCACGTCTTCGAATTAGGGCGCAGCTCTCGGTTGACAACAGTTAGTGCCAGAGAGGAGGATGATAACAAATCAATGCTAGGACTTTTAACCGAAATCCTGCTTTTGAACCGACTATGCTTTTGTTGGATGTAATGCTTGGTAAGTCTACCTTCTCTTACAATTATTATCAATGTGGGATCATCTGCACCCAACACTTTTATTTTTAAGTAATTGGAGTTTCTGCAGTGCAACATTTAAAAATATAATATCTAAATAATGTTACACAGCAAAAACTCAAATACTTAAAAATAAAATAGTCTTGGTAAAGGGTCAAAAACCTTGTTTGGGTAATGGGAAAAGACATTGAGGAATCCTTTTGAGTCTCTTCCAAAACGAGGATATCTCCCTTGGTTCTCCTGATAGACAAGACACATGAAAATGGAGTGGTCCTCCATCTCCAACTCCTAGAAAGAGAAAAGATGACTAGTCTGAGAAGTAATATGCTTTTACATGATAATTTTATTTGGAGATTGTGATACCATCTTCATTCTTATCTCTAATTGATTGTAATCGTGAAGCCTTGGGTTCTGAGAAGTGCAAACGCGTGGTAAGTACACAATGCAGACTGTTTTGTCATATTAGTTACACGTCTATTCTTATGTTGGGGTTTCAGATAAAGCTTGTAGCAGGCTACTATGTTTCAATTACTAATAAAGTTTTTTTAATTGCACATAAATCCCTAGACCATTTGAAATTAATGTATAATTACAATATACTCTTTAGCTAGAAGCATAAAAGAAGAATTATTAATGTTTTGTTTATTCTTTGCAGGATAGATGGCAGTTGGAATTTGACGAGTGATATGTGCCCTTGCACAGGTAGTGTCCTGGATGCACTATGGTCTATTTATCTTTCTTTATGGCAGCAATGGGTTTTTGGTGGGAAAGTAAACTAGGGTCTATCCACCAAATTTGCAAGCTTTTCATTCTGCCAGTCTTTTTGTTCTACTTCTTTGGGATAAATGCTTTCAGATAAAAATTAGATCATTAGTAGTTCTATGGTCTTATTTACCAAAGGTTTTGTATGCAGATCCTGAGAGTTCCTTATCTACTGTTTTGAGATGTTGGGCTGATTACTACAGTTGGAGGTGCCTCCCTCTTGATTCACCAGTTGCTTTACTGCTCCACTGGGTACAGAATGTCCCAATTAATTTTTAGTAACAACAAAGTGCTCATTTATTCAATTCATTTATGTGAAGGGAATTGTCCTATTCTTTGGTGAAAAATCAATCCATGGTCTCTGGGATAGTCTTCTCGTTTTATTCCATACACAACTTTTTAGCTTGCTAGAAGTGAATTATATCAAAAGTAGGCAATGGCATGAAAATATACATATAATATAAAATGTGTGCATAGCCCTGTTATCTGGATGCCTTGTAACCCAATAGTTTGATACTAAAAAATTACACAAAAAATGTAGACTGAAATAAAAAATACTGTAATAAGACTGATATAAGAGCTATACAGAATTGCAATTGATATGTACATAAGCACAAAATACCTGTAATGATATATTCAAATTTCAAACATAACAAAGTCATATATTCATAAGACTTAGCTATACTCTTGAGTATTTAGCAAAGACCGGAGCTCCTAGACTGTGACGTTCATAAAATATCAGATCCTCCAGCACCTGATCTTTGAGAGCATGGTATGCCTGATGTAGATTTTCTAGACCTCATCTTAGCTTGTTGAGGTGGAGTTGTAAAGTATTTGCTTATGCAGCCTCTCCAATGGAGACACAGTTACGAAAATCTGTTTGTATATCAAGAAAATAGCTCTCAATCCTAAACCTGAAACCTAATAGGTTTTCCTGATTTCCCAGGAGGTGATAAGAAGTAACTGTCTATATGTGCTTGCGCATGTGCATGTGTATGTGCGCGTGTGTATATCTCAAACATGTTCTCATGTTTGAGACAGATTCAGCAAGTTCTCCAGAAGCTTTGGGGCTGCAAACTATTGACAGGGGACGATTCTGTGAGCTTTTGTACCTCTCTTGATATTTCATTAATCAGAACTGAAAAAGACATTGTGAAATAGGATTTTATATGCATTTCACTCAGGTCTAATGAAAAAAAAATTTAAAAGTATTTGATGAATAAGATCCTGGTTTGATCTGTCAGATGCTTTAGACATATCCAATTTAGCATTCCTGTTGTATACAAAATTCTAGGGGTGGAATGGTCTGTTGAGCAGTAATAATTCCATCTAAAGTTGACGTCCATCAACAAAGTTTTCATGCTATTGGGATATAGTCTTCATCATAATAGGCTTAATAGTGTAACAATAACTTTAGGAACTACTTTATGAACTGTATTACCGAAAGAAAATGGCCAATATATATCCAGTGAATCTGCTTTGTGCTTTTTAGAAACCAAAACAAAATAATTTAAAGCATACCAAATGCTACTAGTGAATGTCTTTATTATTCCAGTGCCACAAGATCATCCTTTGTTATATCCCCCAAAACATGTAAAAAAACCATCTAGAAAACCATCAGGCGCCCAGACTTCTTCAGAAGGCATAGAAATATACAGTAAGTTATAGTTCATTTGTAATGATGGGAGCCATCAAAGATTCATTCTCTGACTGAATAGCTAAGGATGATGTATTCTGAAGAAGTTTTTTTCTGTTAAGAGTGCATTTTAATTAATGGTTCTGTAAACAAATTTTGATATTATTCTCTAGCTTCTCGCTTAAATTTGGTTGATAATCAAATGTTTTCCCATCTGGTAAAATCTAATCTTGTAATTCGAGTAATTTGCACTATCAGGTAGTTGACTTGTTGAAAAAGCCAATATTCCCATGCCCCCATTGGATCTTATGATCTATGTACCGTATGGTTTCTTTACCAATATATTTATTTTGTATACGGATCTTCCAGTTGTAGTTAATGTTGTTCGTGCCTGTTATATTATTCAGTAAAGCCATTCCTGTTGTCAAATTGGAGCTCCGCCCTGATTCAAAGACGTGCGCGAGACGGCCAGTCCTCTATCCAGCTGAAACAATGGGATCTTACGAGGGTGGGTGCCTCAATAGTGAGAAGAACCTCCAGAGAAGGCTGGTTCCTATATGATGTATCAATTAGGACCTCTACTCTATGCTGCGGACTACCGTGGAAAAGGGAGAAGGGAAACTTAAAGGGGAAATCCTACGTAAAAGGGGTGATACACCAGAATTTTGATCCACTCAACTTGGAACCTTAAACACTAAATGAACAAGGGAGAAGGAAGACCTTAGACTCCAATTAATCACTTGTGCATAAGTATTTCATGCAGAGGTTCGATCCAATAACTAAAACCTGAGGGAAAACGATGGAGAGAGGTCTGATAAAAGACACTTTGCGGCCACCTAACATCCACTTACAGTTCCAGCAAAAGACAATAAAGAACATTAAACATGACCTTCAGAAGGATAATCTAGCAACTAGGTATGAAACAAAATTTGGGAAGGGAGAGAACTCTACCACTTATGCAAATTGCTGAAGAAATATACACTATGCCAACGCTTGAAATCCGAAAGTACAATCCTTATTGATCGAAGAGGTTACAAAACTCACCAATGGCAGAGTCTGGGCTAACCAAGAGAGATTGGATGATTTTTAATCAAGGCTGAAAGCCTTTATATAGAAAATTACAAGAGGCCAAAGATTGGCATAGAAACTTGAAGAGAAAGATTCACTTTGGTTAACTCAAGGCTTTACTTGGCTTTTCAATAAAATATATTTTCCCTTGTCCTTGCATGAAGCTTCTTTGCTTGATGAAGCGAACTTATCTTTGTTATGAACTACACACCTCTTTTTGCATGGAAATCTACGCAAATGTCAAATTTAGAACTCCATGTGAGTTGCTTGATTGCTGAGTTGTAGTGTTTGAAAACTGAGTTAACCATTATTTAAGCCGAGTTGGACGAAGAGATCATTTTCCTTTGCATGGAAAGCTTCTAGTGGATGCGACGTTTTAATCAATTAGTCAACTCTAAATCTGGAACAGTCAACTCGTCGTTCGAATTTGGAACTCCTGTTGCAGCTGAGTTAGACCTTCGGATGCATGAGTTGATTGGAGATGAACAGGACATTAATAATCAGTCAACTGAAGCTTTGACTAATGTTCGAAAATAGCTTCGATGTTCAAAAATAGCTCCTGCTTGCATGTATTTTGTTCTGTTATGATCTTCCTGTTTGTGTCTATTTCTGGTAGGATTCCGTATTTAACTCTTTTGTCGGATTATCTAATTTTTATATTCTCTTTTGCACAGTTAGCCTCCATTTATTTTGGATTTCTTGTCTCTTTGGTTTCAACGGTTACTTCCCGCAGTCAAAATTTGACGGCTTGCGGGACGTCACCAGAAACTTTATTCCTTCGGACTTCCGTCTTGCCACTTTTTTGCGGCTTTCTTTCCTTTGGCTTTATTTCCCGCGTCTCTCTTCGGACTTCTGTCTCGCCTCTTTCCCGCGGACCCTCGGGCTTTTTCCCTTTGTATTTTGTCGTCGAACTTTCTTCGTCTTTGTGGTCTTCCGAATTTCTTTGGACTTTTTGTCCGAAGGAATTCCTTCAGACAAAAGTCCGAAAGAATTCATTTTCTTTGGCTTTGCTCTTTGAAAGGTCTTTGGTCTTCTCTGTGTATATATTTCCGAATTCCTTTGGACTTTTTGTCCGAAGGAATTCCTTCGGACAAAAAGTCCGAAGGATTCCTTACCATGCCTTTTCTTCCGAAATGTGCCCTTTGGGATTTCAAACGTGCCCTTCCGCCGACCAAGTGCCCTCCGCAAGGGCTGTTGATCTCCTTCTGTGCCCTTCGGAAAAATTGGAGGGCACCTGGGCTTTTTGCAAAGGTCTTTAATTTGGTCTTGTGCCTTCCCGAAGGGTTGGTGCCCTTCGGAATTCTTGAGAATGCCCCCTTCCCGAATTAATCTTTGGCTTTTCTTTATCTTTTGTGCGGATTTTCTTCGTCTCTGTGGTCTTCCGAATTTCTTCGGACTTTTTGTCCGAAGGATATTTTCCTTTGCCTTTGCTCTTTGAAATGATTTGTTATTTCCTTGGCTTTGCCTTGCGGAAATTTCCTTCGGACAGAAAGTTCGAAGGAATTCTTTGCCTTTGTCTTTCTTCCCTTTAAGTGCTTTCCTGCTCTCCGCAAGGGCTGTTTGGCCTCTAAAATTGCCTTTTGGAAAAGTTGCAAAGGCCCTTTTGTCGCCTAAGTTTCAGGAACTTGTTTCTTTCCTGCAGAGTCCGTAGAAATTTCCTGCCTGCAGAGTCTGTAGAAATTTCTTGCAGAGAAAATATGATTTGTGGAAGATTCGTCAACATTCTGGCGACTCAGCTGGCTCAGCATGCCTGCTATGCTTGAGAACCCAGGGCATGTATAAATGCTATTTGAACTCCCAGACGGTGAATCTGAATTCTGATTTAAAAATCTGCTATGATCATTGCTGTAGCAACCTCCTTCTTCAAAATAAGAAGGAAAAAACACGAAAGCAAAAAACTAAGAAGCAAATGTGCAAACAAGCACTTATTGGAAAAAACTAATGTGCTTGAACAACACTTAGAGGAAAGTAGAAACAACTTAAATAACCTAGCTAACCATGATAAGGCATGATCTGCCTGGATCAAATGGGAAATTCTTGAGCTCGCTCCTTTCGAGAGATGGTACAATTTGCAAATCAGGATGTTTATTTGTCATAACCTTTGATGAGGCATTTGCCTTGTTGACCAACTGTATTAGCATCTTCTCAAATGGGTCATCAACAGCAAACCAGTCACCAACAAAGACAAACTCACCAAGTATTTCCTGATCATTTTCAGATTGCTTGGTCATCTATCACCATGTCAAGTGATACCCCATCTATGCATACCTTTTGAGTGACCACATCCTTCTTATTGACTGCTGCAAGTTCATCTAGCTCTTCAAGGAGCTTTGAGTATGCAACCCAATTTGTACTGTGACCTTGAATAGGTGATTCTTGATCAAACTTCTCATAAACATGCTCTTCAATAGCCAACATATCTGTACAAAGCTCTTCAATCTCTTGTAGAGGTTCAAGGTACAACTGCCAATCATATTTTTGTTCCTCATTTTGATCTATTTGAACTAAATCAGCTGTCACACTATCTGAATCCTTCTCAATATGAGATCCCTGTAACTCATGTATGACTTCAATTTGTACCAGCTCCTCTTGAAGTTCCTCTACATCAAGATCAGTCTTCCCATTCTCAGCTATAATTGGATGCTCAATTACAACCTCAAGAGAAGTATCAATAGGAAATTCTTCCTCAAACACTTCTGAAGCATCCTCTGCACATTCTGCAAGAACTTGTCCTGTAGCTGCAACCTCTCTCTCAATACTCCACAGAACAGGATCCTCTTGAGGAAGGGGGATGGTGGGAGGGTGATGAAATTCATTTGTTTGAGAGGGAATATGAAGCATGGGAGGTTGATCATGATCGGATTTTGGAATCTTGAGGGAAAAGGAATTATCTAGGGAGTTTTGGAGAGGAGGGAAAGAGAAACTCTTAAAGACCTTTGTATTTTTTCCTTCGACTTGGCCATTACTTCATCAAAGTCTGGAACCTGCTTGTTTTCCTGGACAACCTAAGCTTGAGGGATGATTGGTGAGGAAAGGGGACTATAGGGAGGTTTAGTCTCATAAATAGTCACTTGAATAGGCTTTTGACTCCAACTAGGAAGCTCCATTGGCGCATACTGGGGATAGTTAAGAAGTTCATGAGAATAAGAAGCACAATAGCCCTTTGTAGACAATTGATTTAACTCGATTTTCTGCCTTTCCCAAGCCTCCATCTTTTCCAATGCAAGAATACATAGTCCATTTATCTCTTCTGGATCATTGGACACATTTCGAAATAGACCATTTACTTCCTCATACTGAGAGTTAGAACAAACCTTTCTTGCATATGCTAGTATTCTGAGCTCTATTTCATTCATTTTTTCTTGAAGGCAATACTGTTCATATGCAACATCATAGCCATATGGGAAAGACGAAATCTGATCTTGAGACTGATATGGCTTACCAGGAAGGTAAGATTCATGCTCCTGATAAGCCTGATTATGAGAAACTTGATAAGGCTCAACATAGCCTTGATAATACTCTTGATAAGGCTGATTAGGCTCATAGATATCATGACCAGGCTGGTATGATCCATCATCAGGCTGATAAGTAAACATAGCATAGGAATTCTCTCCATACACAGCCATCAAAATTCATTCACGATAATTCAATAAAAATAGACTTACATGGAAGCTGTCTTAAACTATTAGAAGCAACTGCTTGAGTTTGGAGTCACCGAATATTTTGAAGAACATTGCTACAACTGCAATTACATTAAAACCAGGAAAAATGTGTCCCACCGGGCGTGCCAAAAACTGTTGTCAACCTGGAGCTGCGCCTTGATTCGAAGACGTGCGCGAGACGGCTAGTCCTCTATCCAGCTGAAACAATGGGATCTTCTCGCGAGGGTGGGTGCCTCAATAGTGAGAAGAACCTCCAGAGAAGGCTGGTTCCTGTATGATGTATCAATTAGGACCTCTACTCTATGTTTCGGACTACCGTGGAAAAGGGAGAAGGGAAACTTAAAGGGGAAATCCTACCTAAAAGGGGTGATACACCAGAATTTTGATCCACTCAACTTGGAACCTTAAACACTAAAC
Organism: Torreya grandis; assembly: GCA_037957365.1. Taxonomy (NCBI): domain Eukaryota; kingdom Viridiplantae; phylum Streptophyta; class Pinopsida; order Cupressales; family Taxaceae; genus Torreya; species Torreya grandis. The sequence goes on from JARHVA010002897.1 coordinate 1,584,950, forward strand.
GAACAAGGGAGAAGGAAGACCTTAGACTCCAATTAATCACTTGTGCATAAGTATTTCATGCAGAGGTTCGATCCAATAACTAAAACCTGAGGGAAAACGATGGAGAGAGGTCTGATAAAAGACACTTTGCGGCCACCTAACATCCACTTACAGTTCCAACAAAAGACAATAAAGAACACTAAACATGACCTGCACAAGGATAATCTAGTAACTAGGTATGAAACATAATTTGGGAAGGGAGAGAACTCTACCACTTATGCAAATTGTTGAAGACATATACACTATGCCAACGCTTGAAATCTGAAAGTACATTCCTTCTTATTGATCGAAGAGGTTACATAACTCACCAATGATAGAGTCTGGTCTAACCAAGAGAGATTGGATGATTTTTAATCAAGGCTGAAAGCCTTTATATAGAAAATTACAAGAGGCCAAAGATTGGCGTAGAAACTTGAAGAGAAAGATTCACTTTGGTTAACTCAAGGCTTTACTTGGCTTTTCAATAAAATATATTTTCCCTTTTGTCCTTGCATGAAGCTTCTTCGCTTGATGAAGCGAACTTATCTTTGTTATGAACTGCCCACCTCTTTTTGCATGGAAATCTATGCAAATGTCAAATTTAGAACTCCATGTGAGTTGGTTGATTGCCAAGTTGTAGCGTTTGAAAACTGAGTTAACCATTATTTAAGCTGAGTTGGACGAAGAGATCATTTTCCTTCGCATGGAAAGCTTCTAGTGGATGCGGCGTTTAATCAATTTGTCAACTCTAAATCTGGAACAGTCAACTCGTCGTTCGAATTTGGAACTTCTGTTGAAGCTGAGTTAGACCTTCGGATGCATGAGCTGACTGGAGATGAATAGGACGTTAATAATTAGTCAACTGAAGCTTTGACCGATGTTCGAAAATAGCTCCAATGTTCGAAAATAGCTCCTGCTTGCATGTATTCTATTCTATTATGATCTTCTTTTTCGTGTCTATTTCTAGAAGGATTCCGTATTTAACTCTTTCGTCGGATTATCTAATTTTTATATTCTCTTTTGCACAGTCAGCGTCCATTTATTTCGGATTTCTTGTCTCTTTGGTTTCAACGGTTACTTCCCGCAGTCAAAATTTGACGGCTTGTGGGACGTCACTGGAAGCTTTATTCCTTCGGACTTCCATCTTGCCACTTTTCTGTGGCTTTCTTTCCTTTGGCTTTATTTCCCGCGTCTCTCTTCGGACTTCTGTCTCGCCTCTTTCCCGCAGACCCTCGGGCTTTTTCCCTTCGTATTTTGCCGTCAGACTTTCTTCGTCTCTGTGGTCTTTCGAATTTTTTCTGACTTTTTGTTCGAAGGAATTCCTTCGGACAAAAGTCCGAAAGAATTCATTTTCTTTGGCTTTGCTCTTTGAAATGTCTTTGGTCTTCTCTATATATATATTTCCGAATTCCTTCGGACAAAAAGTCCGAAGGATTCCTTACCTTGCCTTTTTTTCCGAAATGTGCCCTTCGGGATTTCAAACATGCCCCTCTGTCGACCAAGTGCCCTTCGGCACCGATTAAGTGCCCTCTGCAAGGGCTGTTGATCTCCTTCTGTGCCCTTCGAAAAAATTGGAGGGCACCCGGGCTTTTTCCAAAGGTCTTTAATTTGTTCTTGTGCCTTCCCGAAGGGTAAGTGCCCTTCAGAATTCTTTAGAATGCCCCCTTTCTGAATTAATCTTTGGCTTTTCTTTGTCTTTTGTGCCGATTTTCTTTGTCTCTGTGGTCTTCCGAATTTCTTCGGACTTTTTGTCCGAAGGAATTCCTTCGGACAAAAGTCCGAAGGATATCTTCCTTTGCCTTTGCTCTTTGAAATGATTTGTTATTTCCTTGGCTTTGCCTTGTGGAAATTTCCTTCGGACAGAAAGTCCGAAGGAATTCTTTGCCTTTGTCTTTCTTCCCTTTAAGTGCTTTCTTGCCCTCCGCAAGGGCTGTTTGGCCTCTAAAATTGCCTTTCGGAAAAGTTGCAAAGGCCCTTTTGTCGCCTACGTGTCGGGAACTTGTTTCTTTCCTGCAGAGTCCGTAGAAATTTCCTGCAGAGAGAAAATCTGATTTGTGGAAGATTTGTCAACAATTCCCACATAATGTCATTTTGCAACGACTCAACTTACATTCTACGTGAACTTTTTCTCTGAAGACATATTCCAAATCCCTCTGTATTCCATAGTCTAAGCTTGGCCTTAAGGTAGTTAAGCTTCTGGGCCAATTCAAACAATTTTCAAATAACGTTACACTCTGTCCACCACTGCTTGAAAAAACCATTGATTGTAAATGCTACAACCACTTCTTTTCAAAATTTTAAGGACCATTGGGAAGTGGACCATCTAGTTAAACATTAAGATTTATTGGCCAATGAACCAGTACATTCTAGATAATAGAAGAAATAGTATTTCAACCTTCAAAAAGTATAGATTCAGTGACAAATATAGGCTTTCAACAACAAAATCAGTTCCCTTTTGTTTACTTTTCCATGCAAAATAAACTTTTTGAGAGAGAATGCCCCGATCAGTTAGCTGATACAGAATAAGGAAATAAACTTCGAGGACTTTTCCTGAAATCTCTACCACAATTTTGCTCATAAAGAGAGTATTCTATTAAAATCACTGTTGACAATTCTTCCACAGGACAAATTGTCTCTTGCCATTCGGAAAAATCACATCTCCATCCAAGGAAAGAAAGAATACATTGGGAAAGAATACATTGTTTTTCTTTTGTGAGGGCCTTTGCTACAATAGGAATTCCTTCGGACTTTTGTCTGAAGGAATGGTTCATCAAAGAAGGCAGAATGTCACATAGCTTTGGAGAAGTGCTAAGGACATAAGTCCGCAGTAAATTACAAAGGAAAGAGCCTACAACAAAGGAAGTAATTCCTTCAGACTTTTTGTCCGAAGGAATACTTCGGAGAATTTACAAAGGAAACACCCGCAACCAAACAAAGGTCCGCCATAAGCAAGAAAGGCCCAAGGAATAATTCCTTCGGACTTTTTGTCCGAAGAAATCCAAGAGAGAAGTCAAAGCCCGCAGAAATTTGAAGTAATAGGACCCCTGCAAAAAACCTGGAGGCCCTATAATTTTTTCGAAAAAGGGTGCATATGAAGGACAAAATCCCTTCAGCGTTAGGACCATTGCAATTTTTTCGAAGGGCACAGAGGGAGAGCCACAAGCCCTTGCAGAGGGTGCTTGGTCGGTCCCTGGACCTTTGTGCATTTTTCGAAGGGCATTCTCAACAAGGTAAAGGCAAAGACGAGAAAATTCCTTCGGGCTTTTTGTTCGAAGGAATTCCTTCGGACAAAAAGTCCGAAGAAATTTGGAGAGGTCCAAACAAAAAAGCTGACATAGCAAAGTCCGAAATCAATGAAGCAGAGTTCAAATAACAAAGGAATATATCCTTCGGTAAATGTCTGAAGGAATTCCTTCAAACTTTTTGTCTGAAGGAATACTTCGGAGGATAAACAGACACAAGGACAAGTCAAGCGGACAATTTGTCTGAGGGAAATCATTTGGAGGGCAAGTCCAAAGACAGGCAAGGTCCAAATAGAAGAAGCCGAAGGAAATAAACCCGAGGCAAATGCAGGGTGAAACAAAAGATCCGCAGAAAAGCCGAAGGAAATAAATCCGCAGACAGAAAAGTCCACAGCCAGAAATCCGAAAGAATTAAGCCGAGACAACAAGAAATCCGAAAGAAATGGAGGTTGACTGTGCAAAAAAGGATAGAAAATAGATAATCCGACGGAGAGTTGAAAACATAATATCCTTGGAAATATAGACCAAATATAGATAAGATAATAAAACAAATAGAATCCCGTCCAAAATAGACAAGACACAGGTAGACCAAAATAAAAGAATATACATGCGAACAAGGGCTATTTTTGGCGGATTGCTAAGTTTCGGTTGACTATTTGTTTTATTGGCGGTTTGACTAGTCATTCTCATGCATTCGAAGGTCCAACTCAGCCTATCTCTTCGTCCAACTCAGCTTATCAAATGGTCAACTCAGCTTTTCAAACATTCCATCTCGGCATCAAGCAGCTTACGTACAGTTCTAAAATTGACATTGGCGTGGATTTCCATGCAAAGAGAGGTGGGCGGTTCAATAAACAAAAGACAAGTTCACTTCCTCAAGCGCAAGAAGCTTCATGCAAAGACAAAGGGAAAACATATTTTATTGAAAGGCCAAGTCAGCCTTGAGTTGATCTAAGTTAATCCTTCTCTTCAATTTTTCAACGCCAATCTTTGGCTTTTATAATTCTCTATAAAATGGCTTTTCAGCCTTAGAAAAAATGATCCCTCATTTGGCTAGACCAGACTCTGCCATTGGTGAGTTGTGTAACCTCTTCAATCAATAGGATTGTACTTTCAGATTTCAAGTGTTGGCATAGTGTATATTAATTCAACAATTTGCATATGTGGTAGATTTCTCTCCCTTCCCAAATTCTGATTCGTACCTAGTTGCTAGCTTATTGTATTATGCAGGCCATGTTAAGTGTTCTTTATGTCTTTTGTTGAAGCTGTAAGTGGATGTTAGGTGGCTGCAAAGTGTCTTGTATCAGACCTCTCTCCATCGTTTTCCCTCATGTTTTGGTCATTGGATCGAACCTCTTCATGGAATATTTATGCATAAGTGATTGATTGAAATCAAAGGTCTTCCTTTTCCCTTGTTTGTTCAGTGTTCAAGGTTCCAAGTTGAGTGGATCAATCTTCTGGTGTGTCACCTTTATTAGGTAGGATTTTCCCTTAAAGTTTCCTTCTCTCTTTTCCATGGTAGTCCGCAGCATAGAGTAGAGATCCTCATTGATACATCTTACAGGAACTAGCCTTCTCTGGAGGTTCTTCTCACCATTGAGGCACCCACCCTCGTGAGAAGATCCCATTATTTCAACCGGATAGAGGATTGGCCATTTCATGCACGTCTTCGATTCAGGGCGCAGCTCCAGGTTGACAACAATCACCTCTGAAATTCCAATGATAATTATTGAACTACACAGATAGTAATCACCACAAAAGATGGCTAAAGACTGAAGTATGAAGGTGAAATTAAAATGATGGTATGTAACATCAACATATGTGCAGTAATTACCTTTTGGAATCTTACTTGAGGAGGGTTAAGGGTCACCAACTAGTATAAATATGCATCTTATTTGTCATTTTCGTCATTATATATATATATTTTTTAATATTGGGATAAAATTTCACAGAACGTATATGTCCAAATCGAAAATCACATGTCAAACAAAAATATAACATCATCTACAAAATACTATCTACAAAGCACTATCCAAAATCACCCTACACTAACAGTTTTAGGCCATAGGTCATTACTAGGAGATTACTCACAAAAAATGGTTTTCCAAAGTCACAGTTTTATTAAGGACCTGCAAAACAAACACTCATTTCGGGTTTGAGGTGTCCACAACATCAGAATTTGTGTGATCATTGTCCATATCCTCCCCGCCATGTCCAACCACAACTCTGCCATCTTCGGCAACCAAGTCTTGCACTTTCTCTCTCTGTGTTGTTTCTGCTGCTGGTGAGCAACCATGGTATCAATTAACCCCTGTACAGTGTTGACCATTTCATTTATCTTATCTTCAATCAATTTTTCAAGAAACACTGGGAAGATCCCCACATAACCAGAAGTGGGGAGTGACATATCTGCAAGTGAGGCATCGGAGAACAAAGTGCAAGGAGATGATGATCTGTCACCACTTGATTTAGAAAAGGGGACATTGTCTGCTTTCTCTTGGAGCCTTTTCTGTAGTTGTTCCATCCCATCCACAGCTGCTTGTAGGGCCTGGAAGACTGACTTTGTGTTATCAGCCACTTGTACTCTATTCAAAATACCATCTTCACCTTTGATTTCGTTGTGTGACTTATGTTCCCTATTGAACTCATGCAGAACCTACTGCATATTGCCCTGTAACTCTTAATCTATATCCATCTCTATCTGCTCCTGCAAGACTCTGCCAGCCTCTTGATCCTAATTATCATTCATAACGACATCCTGTGCTTGTTCATCAACCTCAACATTGTCTGGAGGAGGGTCCACTCGTGACCAATCTTTTGCAGGAGCAATACTGGGTAAAATTTCCAGTATTATCCAAGTATTCTGGATTAAATTTCAAGTTCCCATAGTTAAAAAAATTCCTCCTTTCTGCCTCAGGATTCCTTAGGTGCAAGTCTACCTTCAAAGCAACAGAAAGAAAGGTGACCTCAGTAACGAAGTCACACCCTTTTTCCCTTTGAAAAATGTCATTGTTTCTCTTTCATTGTCACTTTGTGATAGATCATGCTTTATGCATAGTGAATTGATTCTAGTAATGTTGTGACTTAGTTTTAGACCCATATTAGCTATGATTTGGTTCTCGTGGTACGTCTTACTCCTAGAATGGTAGCAATAAGCGACCTTGTAACAATCAACAATCAGCTCTGTGTTTTCTATCTTTTGTTGGCCATTCCTGCAATTGAGGACAGTTTCCTCTTTATGAGACTTGGAATATCATATTATTGTTGTTCTCGAGTCATATTGACCTACTTTTGGTCATTTGTGGACATCAATATAATTTCTTTCCTTCTTTCTTCTTTCTATACATGCTCAGATTCTGCTGTATCTTTCCTCTTATCATGGCTTAAACAGTGTGTTTTGAGATCTATAAGTATAAATATCATCTGGGTTGTTTACATCGGAGAAAATCAGATTTAGTTTGAGAAAATCAGATTTAGTTTAGATTTGAAAAAATCAAACTTGAACAGAATTATAAACTATTTGTGGAACTAAAACTAAAAAAAACCAAATTTCTGTATTGAGAGAGTGCATTTGTGAGCAACAACTCAACTAGGAAAATCCTCCCATTCAAATGTCACAAGTTGCACAAATATGGTGATTTGGCTGGAGCTGCCCCATAAAGTATCCTTTGCAGAACACTCAAGCTGATAAACCTGATGACCCTCAACAGCAAGCCAACCCAGAAGAAGACAAATTTACACGAGATCATGGCAGGCAACCATCCCTTCCAAGAAATATTGAAACTCATTAGAAGCAGCACCCTACTAAAAGATTCATTGTGTTGGATGAGGATAAACACATTGTGGCAATGGCTGAAGCCTGGTATGATACAACACTATGAAAAGAGTTAAAAGAAGGCACGCTCCAAACACAATGGTGAACAATGGAAGCCCTTATCAATGAAATTACATCAGATGTAATGGGACTTTCACTCTGCGAGCAACAAGAGGATTTATCTCCAAATGTTCACAGTGTCCAACAAATGAGCTCCTCCAAGGGGCCCCTTCAATGACATTAGACCAATGGTTAATTTTAAATGACCCCATAGGCTTAGGTTCAATTAAAATGGAGCACCCAAGAGGACATGCGTATGCAAAATAATTGAGGAGAGTAAAGCTGTTGGATGCTTAAATGATCTGTAAGTGAGTGTTTTTTCACAGAAAGTGTGGGGATGTGGGCACAAATATCAGACAATAGGTGATTAAACACTAGATTATTAAAGAGAAGCCTAATATCTTCTTTAGGAAATGAAGCTAGGGCAAGCCTATGAAATTAATGCCCAAAGTCTGTTGTAATTGAGTGGACTGTGAATGCATTGAGATTGGTATCCAGTGGAACCCAACCACCGTCAGTTTCAACCCACTAGCAGGTGGGTGGCATAGGTTTGCTTGCCATATAACAGTCTCAAGAGCACCTTCTCATTCTTGTTGGTGAAAATGTATGCCCCCACAAACACATGACTAAATTTATGCAGAGGGAATAGATATAAATGTTCACGAGCACCCAAGACTTCGATCGTTGGGTGATTGCAGGGACCTTAACACTTGTCTCCATTTACCAGAAATGAGGAGTGGGACATTTAGATAAAACCAATGTTTTGTTGCGAACTATTATTGACACATGAATGTTGGTGGATATAATCTCAATTAATGATCTTCACTTGGAACTACAAAACTAAAGTCTATGCTATATTGTTGAACCAAGCCGTGCCATGCTTTTAAGGGCTGAAGATTGTTCTGGAAAAAGCAAGGACATCTACTTCATTGCTTATTAAAATTTAGTGTGTTGGGGATTTAAACTTGGTGAAGCTGTCACAAATAATGCACTGGTTTCCAAAGGCATAGAACTAATAGTGGAGAGCAGATGCAATTATATATTTTGGACACCATGCATTGTTCATAACTTGAACCCTATTTAGAGGAGTCGGTTTCGCCTCTTAGGATTAAGGATTTTAAGGTCTAAGTATAGTATCAAATTCATTACCAACCACCAATAGTCTCAAACAGATTTTTGGCAATTTTTCAAGTTGAAGTGTTGAATGCAGTTGAAACATAATATACCTCAAGCTTCATCATGTTGATGGACCTGGTGCAGGTCAAATCTGCATTACCGGTGATGGTGGTGATTGAAGTTTGGGATATTTGGAGATGGTCTAATTCAGAGATGGGCATGCTAATTTGTTAGTCATTGACTAAGGTTCATATAGCGAAACATCTTTCTTGATTTTATAGAACTTGCAAGGGATCTTCTTCAGAGAGTAGTCGCTGACAACCCTTTTTAGAGGAGGTTTATGATGGCATTGATACCACGGTTGATAGAATGATTGGTATCATTTCAAAGAATATAACGAGAAGTTAATCCAATTTTTTTTGGATCTTGTGCGGACCATTTTTACTAACAATCGGAACCAATTCAATAGTAAATACCCCCTTGCAAACTTTGGCGCTTTCTCTAAATATTGAATTTATTCTAAGGTCTTCATTACTCAAGGCAATGGGAGGAGGGAGCTCCCCACACAAGAATAGGCAAGTGACCTTGGTAGTCAAGGAAATCATCATTGAAACTATTTGCAAGAACCTGATTTGCATGATATGCTACATAACAAAGGGTGTCAGACCCTTTTCAGTGAACTATCAATGGTGTATAAGCATTTTTCTCTTATATTCTTTCACAAGTGGGAAGTTCTTCACTAATAGAGAGGAGCTTGAGCACCTATGGCTTTTATCACTTAGTCAGGTGCAACAAGTTGGGATCGAAGAGGGAGAGGGTCATGTCTATGTGCATCCTAGTCTTCAACTTGTGTCTCTAAAAAACAAACAATATTCATAAAGGCCTGCAAAATAATGGGATGCAAATCTTGAAAAACCTGGCTTGGCAATTTTTTTGACCACTCTAGATCTGGGAAAAAACCAAGTTGAGCCATCTTCTATGCATGCATCTATTATTAAAGTTGGGGATTGTTCAGTGTTCACAAGGCTAGATAATGTTGATATATATATCCTCAAAGAAAAGTGTACTCGTGTAAGTTATTTTGATTTTTGGAATGTAAAATCTAATCTATGAAGGCTAATTTTGGACATTGCACATGAAATGCTTTATGAGAATTAATAAATAAATGTTAAATTTTCTTACTGCTTATTTGTTTTGTTTCATGTATAATTGATTTTCATTTTTAATTTTAAAGACCTTTTGGATACTTACTATTTTTGGGGGTTCACATTTTTGATGGTTCTTTTTTTTGATACTATATTTGTTTCCAAGTTTCAAATAACTTGTATAATGACCCTTGACCCTTAATGAGAAGTTAGGAAGAGTTGAATCTCAAAAGGGCACGCTAGTGGCATCGCCTCCAGCATGGTATATACGTTGACGAGCTAGAAAGGATGAATTAAATTATATTAGTATCCACGAGTAACACAAGAAGGTGACTGGGAACTGTAAATACATCCTTTTACAATAGAAAAGTACTAGGGGCAAAAAGATCCCAGGAGTTGGAAAAACGACTAAGAACTAAAATATTAAAACAAAATAATGAAAGAAAAAGTAGAGGAGATAAACCCTAGCTGTATTGCAAAGTACAAATATAAATAGCCATGCAAGGTGGAAAACTATTCAAAGGAGGCAAGGAGTAGAAGTAGGCCAATGCTAAAGCTGAAGATTGGGCACATAAACTAGTGTTGGCACACATCAATATTGATGCCCAGAGTGGAGGAAGAAGGATTGGAAACATCAATAGAAGAAGAACCAACAACTTCATCATCCATCACTGCAAAAGGATCAATGCAAGATCTGATAATTTCACAAGAGAATGTCCTTGATTAAGAGGGCCAGGTTGACAATCCTAAGAAGTAATATACTTCCCCTAGAATCTCTTCTAAGACTTAAGGTTGATAAGTCTTGAGAAGAGAGAATATTGGTGATGCTCTCCTGTCCCTATGCCCTAGGATGCTAGCAAGGAAATCTTGAAGGCCCATGATGCCGAGTAGAAGTAGATTCATAGTGCATGTTGAGTGAAAGGCTTGGTATATCCTTGTAGTACTATGCAAAGGAAGACCATGTCATCGTGTCCTCAAGAGTTGTGTGGACCAACAAAATCCAAGGGATGTCGTGATAAGAAGATACAGTTGTTGACTCTGTAGGCTAGGTGGTAAATGTTTGTTTTGGCGGTTATTTGTCATTATGCTATTTGCAGATTGTATCCTATTGATTGCATGTACTGTTTCAGGTCTTCAATGTCAACATGGCATCTTGATCACATTTTGTTATACAAGCGGTCTAGAATTTAATCTCGAGAAAAAAATAATGGTGGCTTTCATGTTTAGTTGATTATGCAATGGATTCACAACTCTTAATACACTAGAGAGAGAATGTTTTAGAGATATTAGGGCAAAGCTTCCAATTTTCACATTTTTGTCTTGCCGACGCAACTATATGGTTATGTAATGTCCTCAAATTGGGATGGCAACCAAAAAATAGGGTTTTTCAATAAACCCTAGCTAAACCAAGTACCAAACTGAAATCTGAAAATCTATAACCAGCCAAACCCTAGTTGGAAAAATGTATGATATTCAATCTAAAGAGCATCCAAATAAATCCACAAGATGCTGAAAATTATTTAGAGAATTGAGTACCTTTTTTTGGGGTCCAATAATAGGAAAAATAGCTGAAAATACCTCACAAAAATATTCTTGAATTTTTCTTGAAGGTACAGCTGTACTTTTCAGCCCTTAAATGCCTCGAAATACTCTCCAAGTGGTTTGCCACACTTCAAATAAATAGAAGGAACAAATTTGGAAATTATCCCTTGGTTTTCTTTCACCAAATTACCTTCTGGAACTTGCCAAACAAGTCCTCCAAGTCCCAAAATTGCGAAACTAATTTTTGAATATTCTAAGACATTGAATGACCCTAAAAACCCTGCAAAACCACTCCAACACAAATCGCCCAAGATAAAAACTTGCAAATCAGCCTTTTCCAAACAATTTGCTGCCCACAATAATTATTATTTCCTACAAACAGGCTGAAAATTTAAAAATTCATAACTCTCTCAATACTTGGAATTATGATGCAAATAAGAGCTCAAAGTGACCACAAAACTAGTGATTATCAAATAAAAATAATATCAAAATTTTCCTTTTATGGGAAGGCCACCAAAACTTGCTTCAAATTTTTGAAAACTTTAGTTTTCAAAATTTTCCTCAAACCCTAGATTCACTCAAATTTCTAGAAGTAGGTGGTGTTTCAAAACACCTTTGTAGATCCACTTGCATGAACACATGCAATTTGAAGCTCACTTACCACCCTTGAATAGAGTTGCCCAAGTAGAAGGAATGGAGGTTTTCGTCTTCAAACCTAAATCACTTCTTGAAGATTTTTGTCTTCAAGAGGTGGAAACCGAGCTTGACATATTTGATCAAAATTCCAATATCCAATTATGCATAATCTTTAAATGAATCCTTACTTGCCTTTATATGCCACTCCAAGCATAGCGCCCAAAATTGGAGGGAAGAGTTACCTTTCTTTTTAAAATATTAAAAGATCCTCTTAATTTCACTTTAGGCTTTAGGTGCCCAAGACCTATAAACCCCACCACTTAAGTGAAATAGAAACATAAGGTGCTTTTTCATAACTCAACTCAAAATTAGAAATATAAAGTACCTTTTCTATTATTAACTCCTCACAAGTGGCCCACAATGTTCCCTTTCCTTTCTCTACCCTTAGCCATTGGAAACAAGAATGGGCTAAGGGTCCCACGAGGGTCTAGATAAAAAATGGGGACATTATAGGTTACAAGATATGGTGGACTAGGATACCATTCTAGTTGGTCTACATATTGAGCGAATCTTGGTCTCGATACTATCCGAGACCATAAATTGCATAGTATAATGATACTCTAAAGACTCTGGTGCATGTCTTCTACTTTCTCTATCCACTTTCCATGTGATAATGATGCTTTAAGGACTTTGGTGCATGTCAATTTAGATGGACTAGATGATGCAGCCATCCCCATGTAGCCATGCAATCATCTATGTAACTACCAAACCATGTTTTTGATTCCATTTGGTATGCTAAGCATGCCACCTTTCTCATATACCATAGTTGGATATGGAGAATCTCCCACCAGCCACATTCTCTGTCAACATCCCAAACAAGCGAGAGAAATAAAGAAAGAAATTATATTAATGTCCACAAATGACAAAAGTAGGTCAATGGGACTCAAAAGTATAACCAATTATAGTAAGGGTAATAACAAAAAGATCTATAGTGCATACTTGAAAATTTGGATCAAATTTCATGAGCCCTTGTCAACATAGATCCTTCACTACAAATTTTGTCTTTAGATATAAAATGGGATTATCAACATACCAAGATACATTGTGCCATAAAATAGGTTAAGGCTCCCTCTAGTTTAGCTATGAGATTTCTGTCATGAGATTTTTATAGTTACAAATCATTATCTTCCTTGACTGATCCGGATCTTATGAGATATCACAGGGAACAACGCTCTTAAGTTAGAATTATTATATATGCGTGTGGAAGCAATATTAAATATTTTTTCAGAAATGAACATTTAGATGGAGACACACAAGAAAGATAATAGAACTAGAACATAAAACTTTATTAATCTGTCTGTTCTTTACATGGCATTCTCATGGGAGATGTATGGCTGTCTATCTTCCACTAGCTACGTCTACACTTTGATATCTTATGATAACCATCTATCTAGATATGTATACACAATCTTACAAAGTTGTGAAGGCTAAAGAACCACTATGGAAGATGAAGTGGTTGCTCTTTTCCACGTGACTCTTCACTTTCTATTATCATTTGGTACATGTTCAAACCTAGCTTGCACCCCACAAGGGCGCTGCTCCTTAACCTTGTAAGGGGGACCCATTTGGTGCACACTTGAATAGTGCCACATCCGATCTAGCTAGATTGCCCTATGCCATTGAAAATGTGTGTGTGGCATCTCGTGGAGATGGATTGATGATCTTGGAGATATTGTGGAACTCTAGAGGTGGTTAAGCAGTACCACAAACTATAAAACATGAACAAAAATTAGCACAATCCATTAAAATGGTCTTGGCAGTATCATTGGAGCTGTATTTGGAGAATCCACTTGGATCATTGACATTAGCCGATATGATGTATTTGAAATGTAGAGGAAGACATGGAATACAACTTCGTATTAAAATATTTGGCTTATTTTAAGATCCATGAATTATATTTTTGCTTAGGTAAACAACTTCTAGAAAAAACTGTGTAGAAGATTTGAGATATCAACGTTTTGGATCACACTCCATGATCCATTGTCAGGATACAAATGATGTGTTTTGGATTGTGGACTAGAGATCCTTATATAGATGAGTCTAGTTACTATGTTGTTTCCATAATTGGAACCATAAATAGCTAAAATAAAATATGTTTGATACTATAACTCTACAAGAAATGGCCCACTGAAACAAAAGAATGAGCAACTCCATGATCCTATTAATTTTTTTAAGAAAGCTAAGTCCGCAATCCTCTAATCAAAGCTTGCTTGATCCTTAGCTTCTCAAGAAGCTTCGGCTTAAGGCACAGATCCTTCCCATGAGGGATACTTATTAAAGACAAGGTTTTCACAATCCGTGAATATGATGTAAACGACCTTCTAGAAGAAAATGTGTAGAAGAGTTTAGAGACCAGCGTTTCGGATCACATTCCATGATCCATCGTCAAGATGTAAATGATGTGGTTTGAATTGCGAACTGGAGCTCTTTATATAGATAACTTTGGTTTATTACATTGTTGCCATAATCGGGAACACAGATAGTGAAAATAAAATATGTTTGTTACTATAGCTTCACAAGAAATGGTCCACGCAAACAAATGAAGGAAAACTTGCTAGGTATTGTAGGAGCTAAACACAACAACAATTGATTCAAATACAAAGCATGGCAAATACACATAAAGACAATAGTTCATCACACAATATATTATTGTATTACACACTCTTAATTTCCTATTACATTGACCCGTAGGTATAAAGCCAAATATATAGGCAAGAGATAGGTTATAATTAGGGAGTCAACATCCCATGATTCTATCCTAGAATCATGTGGTTGTTGAACCCGTAATAACAATAATATATTACAATTTCTATTCGTAATATATTAAACTAACCAAATATACATTATTGTTTTATAACAATAATGTTACTATATTACCATATTTACCCATACGGTAACTTACAAACAATAAGTATTATTTACCCTACGGTAAATAACAAACTACTAATTTACCCAATGTAAATACTAATCCCCAACATACCCCCCTTAATTTTTACATGGTAAAACATATTTTTTTCTCCAATTGTAACGTGCCACCACTGTGTGCTCATGATCTTCTCTTCAACTGTGTAGAATCAGACTTGTACAAAACTCCAACACTGTATTCTTACAAGTGGCCTTCATGGATGTATACGGCCACCACCCAGACATGAACAAGGACCTACGCTTTTGTTCATCCTCCACACTTGTCCTCTGATGGTTTTACCCGGCTTTGACCAACAACCTTACCCAATTGGTTTTGTAGGTGTACCAATAATTTTTCACATTTGGTTTTGTAGGTTCACCAAAACCCTTACACAATTGGTTTTGTAGGTTCTCACCAATAACTTTACACAAATCGGTTTTGTTGATCTTCCACACTTGTCTTCTGATGGTTTTACCCAGCTTTGACCAACAACCTTACCCAATTGGTTTTGTAGGTGGACCAATAACCTTTCACAATTGATTTTATAGGTCCACCAAAAACCTTACACAATTGGTTCTGCAGGTTCACCAATAACCTTACACTAATAATTTTTCACGTGTTTACCAATAACCTTTACATCATGATTGCTACAATATATTTTGATCAACATTCTACAATGCTTCTACAAAAGGAGTTACATGGGGAATACTCACAAGTGAACAAGAATGAACCTATGTTCTTATTACAAAACACTAAAAAAAAAATATAACACACCATACAACTGAAAAATACATACCACTAAAGCAGAAGTGGCCCCATCGCTAGTGGCTAATGAGAGGCTTGAATGGCTTACATCCTCCAATGCCTCCAACCTCCTTCATGTTGTTGCTTACTCAACACATTTGACTTTGAGGCTTAACCTTTGTGTTTCGTTTTTGAAGACAAGACCCCCCCATAATTTGGACATATGACTTACAAATTGAATGTTGGGGTCGCCTAAAATTGCATCCATTACAAGAAAAAAATTTTGACTTTGACAATTTCGACACACTCTTAAAAATTACTCTTTTGACATTTTTATAATGACTTATTGACATGAACTTGACTAAACTCATAATCACACAAAACTCTAATTACTATAGGCTTATGACTAAGCAAACACTTTATAAGACACTTAAAGAACTATTACTTATATTGATCAAATTTTTAATTAATCTAACTACTAAGGACACTTTTGAGTTTTTGTATATAAGAAAATAGACCTTTGACTTATTATTAAATAAGGAGGGATTGTAAAAACTCATTAACACCTATGACTCTATGCAATCATACCTTGACAACAAATAATGACGCCAAACCCGTGAATACAAAATGACACACAACTCTAAACTTGTCCTAAAGGCTAATACCTAAAAAGATCAGCTATGGTAGAGTTGATGCCGTGTTAGAGTTCAAATCGTGGGTGATATGATGTGCATCTGAGTTGTTTGAGCAGTATGTGGACTATGAGTACACAGTCTGCCATGGTTTTAGCTCACAGTCAATACAAGTCGGGGTAGATGGAATGCCGAGGCACAAGGAAACAATGCATTGCAAATCACGCCTTTGATCCAATAAGAATGTTGACTGTTGATCCGGAAGCAAGAAGACCAAGGAATATGTGGCAAATTGGTTTCTAACAAATTTGTATCGAATCCTTTGAGGCGAGACAAGTGCAAGTCTTCAAACGCAATGCAAGCCGACGACGGTCTGAGGTAAATCTAAACGATGCACATCATACATGTAGATGGATCTAACTGCATGAAGTTGTTTCTAATCAAACTAGGCACGAAATGAATGATCCAAATACACAGATAGGTGAACTTAGGATGAGTTTGCCGATTTTGGAGACTGCTCTGTAACCTCACCGAGGTCGAGTTTGTAGGATTGAAAACTTGCACGAGTTCAGAACGTAATACAATCCATACCATGCATAAAACTTTCCATGATCTATCAAATCAGATTCAATTTCCAGCAGTGATGCCATAGTAGATTAACACGGAGCTCATAGTGCAAAGTGACCCAAAATTGATATTGCAAGATGATTACTGTGCTTGCAATTATCCTTTATTATATGTAGCTGCATATCTGTGCTCTGATAAAGCTTTCAATGTAACATACACGATGACTTCAAATGGTGTTGCTAATGCTAATGTAGTCATCCACAAACTGGGTCAACTCTTCAATGTAGCTCTCATGACCGTTACAGGATCTTCTCACAGGCTTGAGCGGTGAGGAGTCGCCAAGGATCTTTCCAATAAAGCAATGCACAGAACAAAACAAGACTGGCAGGCCGAATGTTTAGATCAAGATATTAACATTTACAAAGTGAAAATTACTTGGAGAGGACTCTCATTGTTCATAGGAACAAGACCATAGATGCTTTGATACCAATGTTAGGTATTGTAGGAGCTAAACACAACAGAAATTGATTCAAATACAAATCATGACAAATACACACAGAGACAATATTTTGTCACACAATATAATATTGTATTACACACTCTTAATTTCCTATTACATCGACTTGTAGGTATAGAGCCAAATATATAGGCAAGAGATAGCCTATGATTAGGGAGTCAACATCCCATGATTCTATCCTATAATCATGTGGTTGTTGAAACCGTAATAACAATAATATATTACAACTTCTATTTGTAATACATTATACTAACCAAATATACATTATTGTTTTATAATAATAATGTTACTAACTATATTACCGTATTTACCCGTACGGTAACTTAAAAACAATAAATATTATTTACCCTGCGGTAAATAACATACTAATTTACTCAATGTAAATACTAATCCCCAACAAAATCTGTATGATCCTAGCAATGGTTTGAGAAAGCTTAGTCTGCTTTCCTTTTAGCAAGCTTGATCCTTAGCATCTCAAGAAGCTTTGCCTTAAGGAACAGTTCCCTCCCATGAATGTTATCTATTAAAGACAACGTTTTCATATTCCATGAATATGATGTAAATAGCTTCTAGAAAATACTGTGTAGAAAATTTTAGAGATCAATGTTTTGGATCATGCTTTGTGATCCATCGTTGGGATACAAATGATGTGTTTTAGATTGAAAAATTTAGATCCTTTTATAGATAAACTCTATGCTTTAATGTGAAGCTTCTTTTGAAGCCAAGGATCAAGCTTGCTAAGAGGATATCCGACATAACTTTTTTGGGATCATTGAGTCAGTTATAATAATCTAGAGTTATTTATATGAGGAACTCTAGTCTGCAATCCATAACAATTCATCTGTATCCTGATTATGGATCATAGAGTGTGATCCAAAACATTGATCTCTAAATTCATCTTCACAGTTTTTTCCAGAAATTGTTTACATCATAACCATGGACTCTGAAAACCTTATGTCTCCAATAGAGACCCTTCATGGGAGAGCACTGTGACATAAGACAAAGCTTCTTGAGAAGCTAAGGCTCAAGCTTGCTAATTGGATTGCGGACTTGGCTTTCTTAAAATGTTGATAGGATCATGTAGTTGTTCCTTCTTTTGTTCAAGTGGAGCATTTCTTGTGGTGCTATAGTAACAAACATATTTTATTCTAGCTCTTTATGGTACTAATTATGACAACAATGTAATAAACTAGAGTTATCTATGTAAAGAGCTCCAATCTGCAATCCAACACAAATCTTTTGTATCTTGATGATGGATCATTGAGTGTGATCTGAAACGTTGATCTCAAAAATCTTCTTGATAGTTTTTTCCAGAAGTTGTTTACATCATATTCATGGACTGTGAAAACCTTGTCTTTAATATATTATTGCTGAAGTGTTTTCTATCTGTATTGATATTCTATGAGAACATAAATATGCACAAATCTTTTTACCTAGGCATTGACTTTGTAGACAAGAATCCTTCTCAATAGGGGATCACTCATAGGTCCCACAACTGACTCGTTACATCTTTCTTTCAACTTTAAGGAGATTCAAGCTGCTCTGAACTTTGTCACAGTTGATCCATCCAACAGTGAATTAGATTGCCGCAATAGCTCAGCAACTACCTTTACTGCATTCTACTTGGCCTCGGATGCAAAGATTGGGTAGTATTGCTGTTGCTTGGCTGCATTTTTGTTTTGTCTTCATCTCTATGGTTTTGGTATTTATTGAAGGGAATGCAAAGATATTTCGGAGCTCCCTCAACATTCTCCTTTGGTTTGCTTATTTATTGTTTTTAATTGTACCATTTGTTATTATTGTATTGGAATGACATGTCATATCGTATTGTTCTTACCAGCCATGTACTACATCTACAGTCTCATTAATCATTACCTCTTGGTAGTGGGTATTAATTAGTTTTTTTTAATTCCATTTCTTCGCAGCATATTTAATCACATCCATAATTTTGTATTCAAACTTTTGCAGAGTCATTCAATGTTCCTTGCCATTGCCAATTATTCAAATCCATGGGAATTACAAAGATTGTTTCCAAATTTGAATGAAAAATGCTGTTGCGAATGCTATCAAGTTCAATTATTCTTCAAGCACTATTACATTCTCTATAAGTATTGTGAAATTTTCATTTTCACATTTCTCAGTATTTAAAAAAAATTTGTCATCTATTAGGGGCCCATGTGACATGTTACATTGAATGAATGCGTATCAGAATACCTAGATTTGGACTCAGCAGAGCTATTTCCCACTCGGACTCAGATTTGGTGAAAGATCTCAGCAAATTTTAAAAAGAAATTCAACTAAATCTTTTAGTTATTTGTAGAAAACTTGCCAGAGACTTGCGAGTAGAGCCAAATTGGCTCGTTTTATCTGACTTGGTATCTGACTTGTTATTACTCATTGAGGTCACTGAGTCTTACTTCCATGAAATATATTCAAACTTCTAGAGGACAGCATGAATCCAATCAGAAGGGACATCGCGTGGAAATGAAATAAAATCATATTAATGTCCATAGATGGTCTAAATAGGTCAATGTGACTAAAAGTGCGCTAGCAAAGATGACAGGAGGATGAGACAAAACCTATAATAGAAAAGCAAATGAATTGGAACAGACAGGAGGATGAGGCGCAACCTATAATAGAAAAGCAAAATTATTGGAACCAAATAAAAGTATGGGTTTACGAAGAAAATGTGACCCTAACAAGCCTATGAAATTAGAAGGAATGAAGATATAATAAGCCATCTTAACCACTGGCTCATCGGTTTAATCCATAAGAATGCCTTCATTAAGTAGGTCCGAGGCAGTTAGAAATATTAAAGAACAGTGAATGGGTGAGGAGGTAGTGTGCTTCAGATGTGGTTGAAAAACATTCCATTTTGAACCATAATTAGGGAAAGGTAGCCCAACTTGAAGGATAATTTCAGCAGTGCATTAGTTGGGCACATTTGCACAAGTGATTTGAGGAGTTTTCTCTCCACTTAACGCACATTAGCTTAAGCGATTTTAAGAGTTTTCTCTCCAATTAAGGTGCATGACACTGCAAATTTTGATGTGTTAACTATTGTTAAAGATATTATTTCATAAAATATTCAATACATCAACTTTATACTTTCTTTAGTGAGAAAGAAACTGATTCAAAGATAGGGTTAATTATTTGTTGGAAATTTGAGCAACGAGATAGTTGACAGTTTTGATATCATAATACAGAAAACAGTCTAAGGATTGAAGAATTATCATTCCCATCTAGGGCAGCATGGAATTGTCATTGATGTCAAAGGTTGATGTCCTTGATGTCATTGAGATTGAATCTGATCATGCATTAATGCCAAAGGTTGAGTTGAGCAAACTTGTGGAGTAAATTGTGTTTGTGAAGTGCTCTTACTTAGAAGAGACAATCGGGATAAGTCAAGAAGAATGGAAAACGGGAAATAGTCTTGAATAATTCCTTTGGAGGAATTCTTTCGGAAAGAATGGCAAGGACAATTCTTTCGGAAAAATTGTCAAGTCCTTCTCGGGCAAGTGGACCTTTTCAAAAAGTCCAAAGGGTATGTTTTGAACGTTCAGAAGGGCAAGTGACCTTTTCAAAAAGTCCGAAGGGTATCTTTTGAACATTCCTAAGGGCAAGTGGACCTTTTCAAAAAGTCTGAAGGGTATCTTTTGAATGTTTTGAAGGGCAAGTGGACCTTTTCAAAAAGTCTGGAGGGTATCTTTTGAACGTTGCAAAGGGTATGTGGACACTTGCAAAAAAGCCGAAGGGTAGATTGCAGAGAGTTCGAAGAAATGTCACGGACAAAAAGTTTGAAGAAATGTCTTAGACAAAAAGTTCGAAGAAAAGATTTCTGAAGGACATCTAATAGAAGCCAATGACGAATTCTTTCGGAGAAATTGGAGGACACTTCAGGATGAAATGGACTCGGACAAAAAGTCCGCGGAAATTGTTCCGAAGACAAAGGCTTGCAACAATTTGTATAAAGGAACCTTTCGAAGGAATGAAAGCAATGTTAAAAGACGAGCAAGTCTTCAAGGATCGACGTTGCAAAGAGCGTTACAAGAATGCCGAAGAAAATAAGATCACGCCAACATGCTGAAGTTTAACATTCAATACAAAGGGTAAAGATCGAGTATATCGAGGACAATCGAAAGGAGTGGAAGCAAACCCATGATATAGAAAGCAACGAGATGCAAAAAAGGAAGAAAAGAAGCTTGATGGTTAATGGCTAAGCAAGAATTAAAACTCATGCTGCTTTAAAAGATCAACGGCTCATGTCTGATCGGTGCATTAGATCCAATAGTGCAAAGCAAACTCAGATGATCCTTCAAGTGCATGTGCATTTGATAAGTGTCAAAAGGTCATAAGGAAAGATCCAACAAAGAAAAGAACATGAACTTGGTGCGACGAAAGAAATAAAAAGCTCGCATTCAATGTCTTCTAACTGTCTGTAAAGGAACAATTGGTATTGGTGATGAACTCGATATATCTTCACGGAGCTAGAGATTATTCAATTGAAGTGATCGAGGAAGTGACGCAATTAAGAACAGTAGAAGTGCAGATGCCAAAGATAGTAAAGGCATTTGAACGTTGCTGTTTAAAGCATGAATCGAGACACGAAGTTAGAGTCACATTGAATGCAGATCATAAGTGATCGAGGAAGCGGCATAGTTAAGTGCAGTAGAAGTGCAGATGCCAAAGATAGTAAAAGACATTTGAACGTTGTCATTTGAAGCATGAATCGAGACACGAAGTCAAAGTCACATTGAATGCAGATCAGAAGTTTGAACTGGTTAAGAGCAGTTGAAGTGTGAACTCTTTATAGATAGAAAACTCTAAGATGCATTTGTCTATATATGCTATGAACAAAACATTCGTAAGAGTCTTTTGCTGCTGTTGCGATAATAATTAGTGTTAACTCAAAATTGTTGAGTGAGGACATATGCAGACAACGTAAAAAGGCAAAGAAAATAAGGTGTGTCAATATAGAAGATATCCAGGCACAAAGAGAGGCAGATAAGCTGAGAAGGCATACAGCGTGTAAGTGCAGTTACAAACAAGACTTGTAACAGAAAAGTGAACAAGATTCATTCTGAATCTCTTTTGTATTTTGAAGTTGCAGCTTCATTTCTCTGATAGGTTAGTGCCATCAGAAAAACTGAGTTGGTGCTCAGTTAGGAAGTTGATGCTTTGTTAGAGTGGGTGCTCTTGAATGTAACTGTTGACAATTCTTCCACAGGGTAGATTGTCTCTTGCTGCTCGGAAAATTCGCATTTCCATCCAAGGAAAGAAAGAAATCATTAAGAAGAATACGCTGTTTTTCTTTGGTAAGGGGCCTTTGCTACAACAGGAAAATTCCGAAGGGATGATTCATCAAAAGGCTTTTACTTCAGAAAAGAACCTTTTGAAAAGTGCTAAGGCAAAAGACAAACGAAAGGCAAAAGACAAACGAAGTAATTCCTTCGGACTTTTTGTCCGGAGGAATACTTCGGAGAAATTATAAGAGAACACTCGCATGCCAAACAGGGAGAATCCAAAAGTCCACCCAAATAAGCAAAGAAAAGCCAAGGTACCCTTCAGAAGGGTCATTTGCAACAATTCCGAAGGGCACCAACCCTTCGAGAAGGTACAGGAATGAATTTGGGACCTTTGCAAAAAGCCTAGGTGCCCTACAATTCTTCCGAAAAAGGCACAAACACAAGCAACTAGCCCTTGTGGAGGGCACTTGGTCGGCGAGAGGACCATGGTGACTTTTCCGAAGGGCACATTTCGAAGAGCAAAGGCACAAAGATATCCTTCGGAGTTTTTGTTCGAACAAAGACCGTTTCAAAGGCACTCGAAGGTGTAGCAAAGGAAGATATCTTTCAGACTTTTTGTCCGAAGGAATTCGGAAGACACAAGAAGAGGCCCATGGAAAAGCCAATGGCAAGAAGTCCGAAGGCTTCGGAAAAATTGAAATGCCGACGGAAAAAACGGAGAAGGAAACCTTCGGACTTTTGTCTGAAGGAATTCCTTCGGATAAAAAGTCCGAAGAAATTTGGAGAAAGGGCTGCGGAAAAAACCCGAAGAAAATAGGAATTCCGAAGGACAAAGGAAGAGACCGAGATAATTCTTGCGGACATTTTGTCTGCTGGGAAATGACGAGACAGAAGTCCAAAGAAAAACAGAGAAACGAAGGCAAAGCAAAAGAAGGATTAATTCCTTCGGACAAAAAGTCCGAAGAAATTCGGACAAAGCTCCTTCAATAAAATCCGAAGGAATTAAGCCGAGACACCCAAAAGTAATAGTTTTTGGACTGTGCAAAAGTGGAAATAAGAGAAGTCCTAAGGAAATTGCCAAATATAGAATCTCGCCAGAAATAGACACGAACAGGCAGACTAAAACAAGATAAAATACATGCAAGCAGGGGCTATCTTCAAACGCCGTTCAAAGCTTTGGTTGACTGGTTATTAAAGTCCCGCTCGTCTCCAGATCATCTCATGCATCTGAGGGTCCAACTCAGCTTCAACTGGAGTTTTGAATTCGAATGATGAGTTGACTGTTCCAGATTTAGAGTTGACTAATTGTTAAACGCAACATCCACTAGGAGCTCTCCATGCGAGGGAGAATGATCTCTTTGTCCAACTTAGCTTATCAAACGGCCAACTCAGCCTTTCCAACGTTCCAATTCGGCATCAAGCAACTCACGTAGAGTTCTAAAATTAACATTGGTGTGGATTTCCATGCAAAGAGAGGTGGATGGTTCATAACAAAGACAAGTTCGCTTCCTCAAGCGCAAGAAGCTTCATGCAAAGACAAAAGAAAACATATTTTATTGAAAGGCCAAGTCAGCCTTGAGTTAACCTAAGTAAATCCTTCTCTTCAGTTTTCAACGCCAATCTTTGGCCTTTTGTAATTCACTCTATAAAATGGCTTTCAGCCTTGATTAAAAATCATCCAATCTCTCTCTTGGTTAGACCAGACTCTGCCATTGGTGAGTTGTGTAACCTCTTCGATCAATAGAAGGATTGTACTTTCAGATTTCAACTGTTGGCACAGTGTATATTTCATTCAACAATTTGCATAAGTGGTAGATTTTTCTGTCTTCCCAAATTTTGGTTCATACCTAGTTGCTAGATTATCCTTATGCAAGTCATGTTAAAGTGTTCTTCATGTCTTTTGCTGAAGTTGTAAGTGGACGTTAGGTGGCTGCAAAGTGTCTTTTATCAGACCTCTCTCCATCGTTTTCCCTCATGTGTTGGTCATTAGATCGAACCTATTCATGAAATATTTATGTATAAGTGATTGTTTGAAATCATTGGTCTTCCTTTTCCCTTGTCTCGTTCAGTGTTCAGGTTCCAAGTTGAGTGGATCAAAATTTTGGTGTATCACCCCTTTAGGCAGGATTTTCCCTTTAAGTTTTCCTTCTCCCATTTCCACTGTAGTCCGCAGCATAGAGTAGAGATCCTAATTGATATATCATACAGGAACCAGCCTTCTTTGGAGGTTCTTCTCACCGTTGAGGCACCCACCCTCGTGAGAAGATCCCATTGTTTCAGCCGGATAGAGGACTGGCCATTTCGTGCACGTCTTCGAATCAAGACGCAGCTCCAGGTTGACAACAGTAACCAGTGAGGTTTGTCTGTGAGACTTCTTTTCTATGAGGCTGGATTAGAACAGTAGCTTCTAGCAGCTTTTCTCACTGTGGTTTTTCCCTTCGGGTTTCCATGTAAAAATCTGGTGTTGAGCATTCTTATGTGTGTGTATGATCTCTATTTTTGTTCTTTACTTTGCATGTACTTTAAAGTATCTTGTTAAAAAGTTTTAAGAACCAGGCTTTAGTTCATCTACTGATTCACCCCCCCTCTCAGTAGATAGTGTGTTCAACAATTGGTATTAGAGTGCAGGTTCCTTAGGAGAAGCTTAATTGGCTCAGGTAGATCGTGGTTGGTGAACACAATGGCTTGCCAAGAAGGATCTTCATCAAACAAGGCTCCTCTGTTCGATGGATCTAACTATGCTTTTTGGAGCATAAGAATGGAAGCATACTTGTCTTCCCTAGGGTTTGATGTATGGATGTCAGTGATAAATGGTTACACAGCTCCTGCTGTAACTCCTGTTGATCATGCGGCCAAAAAGGCTTACGTGAACAATGCCAAAGCCAAGAATGCTATTCTTTGTGGGTTGTCAAACTCTGAGTTTGTCAAAGTTATGCACTGCTAGAGTGCAAAAGATATTTGGAATAAGTTAAAAAGTATCTATGAAGGAGATGTCAAAGTGAAATAGGCCAAGCTGCAAACGCACAAAGGACAGTTTGAAAACCTGAAGATGAATGAAGAAGAGAAGATAGCTGACTACCTCCTCAGTGTAGATGAAATAGTCAATGCCATAAGAGGGCTTGGAGAAACAATAGAAAAATCGACTATTGTCAACAAGGTTCTGAGATCCCTTCCATCAAGATACGACTCCAAAATTTCGGCTATTGAAGAAGCGAGAAATTTGGACAAGCTTACCATCGATGAACTACGTGGAACATTTACAACCTATGAAATGAGGATGAGAGAGACAGACGCGGCCAAGAGAGAAGCAACCTTCAAAGTAGTAAAGTCTGCAAAAGAAGAAGCCTTTGTGCTCGATTCTGAGGATACTGATGTTGAAGAAGAAAATTTTATCAGAAAATTGAAGAGAGGATCAGGTAAGTATAAAGGAAAACTTCCGTTCAAATGTTTTAATTGCGGCAAGGTAGGACATGTCGCTGCAAAATGTCCATACGATAAGGACAACTCTGAGCAAGTAGAAAATATCAAAAAGGTAAAACCACATTATGCTAAGAAGAAAAACTTCTTCAAGAACAAAAAGGGGTTATAATTAAAAGAAGAAAGTGACTCAGTGGGAGAAAGTAACAGTGACAGCTCTGACGATGAGCATGACTGTGCCTTTCTAGCTGAGGGAAATGAGTTCCTATTTATGGCAGATGAATTCACCTCCTTGAATCAAGAACAAATGAAGATGAAGATTGTGATGAAGGAGAAGAAGGTGAGATTGATCTTGAAGGTGAACTTGTGTGTGCTCTTGAAGAAATTGAAAATCTAAGAAAAGAAAAATCAACGCAGAAGAAGCATGAGAAGGAGCTTGGAAAGGTTAATCAAATGATTGTGACGCTAAAAACTCAAGTTGAGGAAGCCAACATAATAGTAGAAGTCGTTCAAATGGATCTCCAGTGAAAATCCAATGAATGTATGAGACTTGAAGCAGAAGTAGTATCCTTGAGGAAAGAACTTGAGAAGGCAAGAGACCAACTAAACAAAAGCTTAAGGTTAATGAAAGGTTCAGAAGTTCTTAGTGAACTGATCAGTGCGCAAAAGCCTTCAAATGAAAAGTCAGGTCTTTGATATGATAAAGAAAAAGGATCCTCAGCTTGTACATCAATGAACTTGTATGATAACTTCAAGAAAGGGGGAGAAGCAAAAGTTATGAATGAAAAGATCAACAAAGAAGCTACGAAGGCAAAGATCAAAAAGGACATAAAGACTAATCCAAGAAAAGATGCAGAAGGATACATCAAAATGACAGACTTGAAAAAACAGAAAGGTAAAAATTTTCGGTATACTGCACCAAAGAACATTATGACCAGGTACGTTCCTTCCTTTTATGGTTATTGTTTTAGTTGTAATCAGTTTGGCCGTAGGGCTATTGATTGTAGAGTTTTTCTTACGAAAAGATTTAATTTTGCTAGTAGAAATTCATTTGCTCCTTTGATAGATTCAAATTTAATATGTTACAATAGCAATAATTCTGGACATATAGCTAAGTATTGTAGAGCTAACATTGCAATGACAAGAAAGTACAGCTTAGGCAAAGGCAGGTCTTTAAATGAAAATAGAGTTTCAAAGGCCACTCTTAAAAAAAAAAAAACATATGAGAGACCCAAAAAGATGTGGAAGGTAAAAGATCAATCCTTGATTGCTCAAACGACACTCCATGCCAAAGAGCAAAACTTGTGGGTCATAGACAGCGGTTGCTCAAAGCATATGACTGGGGACGAGCAAATTCACTAGTTTAAGCAGATGCAAGGAAGGGACTATCAGTCTGAGAGATAACACTGCAGTTAGAATCAGAGGTAAAAGAACCTTGCACATAGATGGCAAGCTTCCTACACATGACGTCCTGTATGTTAAAGGACTTAAACATAATCTTTTAAGTGTAAGTCAGATGTGCGATAATGGTTATGAAGTCATTTAACGCTGAAGGTTGTAAACTGAAAAGAGCTGGAAAAACCGTTGCACAAAGAAGAACCGAAAGCAACATATACAACTTGATTGAAGAAAATGATGCAAGTTGCCTCATGGGAAAAGTCGATGAAAGCTAGTTATGGCATAAAAGAATGGGTCACGTCAACTTTGACAATCTAGTCAAAGTAAGCTCTAACAATTGTGTTAGACATATGCCCAAAATAGTCCAACCTGCAGATGTCACATGCAGAGCGTGCCAACTAGGAAAACAAACAAGGGTCAGATTTGAAACGAAAGAATATGCGACCTCAAAAGCCCTACAAGTAGTTCATACAGATTGATGTGGTCCTACTAGGACAAAAGGATCCAAAGGTGTATACTACTTTATGCTATTTGTAGATGACTTCTCAAGGGTGACATCGGTAACCTTCTTGAAAGATAAATCACAAGCCTTTGAGAGATTTAAGATCTTCAGGGCCATGGTTGAGAATGAAATGGGAAGGAAAATCAAATGTCTAAGATCAGACAAATGTGGAGAATTCACCTCCAACGAGTTTATAGAATATTGTGAGAAGCATGGGATTAAGAGAGTACTTTGCTACACGAACTCCATAGCAAAATGGGGTTGTAGAAAGAAAAAATAGAACAATGAAGGAGATGGCCAGAACAATGCTAAAAGAGGCAAAACTTCCCGATGGATATTGGAAAGAGGCAATTTAAACAACAATATATATCCTAAACAGAGTTCAACTTAGGGTAAAGAGTGATAAAACCCCATATGAACTGTGGTTTGGAAAACCTCCATTCATAAAGTATTTCAGAGTGTTTGGAAGCAAGTGCTACATCAGAAGAAAAGAGGCCAAACTGGGGAGTTTCGAGTCAAGGTGTGGTGAAGGAATTTTTCTTGGATACTCCACTCATAACAAAGCCTATGTGTGTTACAACAGATGGCTGCATAAAATAGTTGAAATTGTTGACCATTTTTGGTCCAGCAGGCCAAAATCGGTCCCCTTCTTCCCTTGCTGTTATGAGCCAGTGGAATTCGGGTTGCACAAGTCTTTCCACAGAAGATGAACCAATTCAAAGAATGAAAGGGCTTTTACAAAGCTTCTTCAGACAGTTTGTCCGAAGAAATTCACAAGGAAAGAGAGCGAAAAAATGATTCAAGACACTTTTCCTTAAGGTTGGAAAAGTGGTTCAACGTCAAGCTTCAACGACATGATCTTTCCAAGAGTTAAGAAATTTAAACTTTGAACCATTGAAGTGGTTCAATCGGTTGGTTCAAAGACTTGGTTCAACAACTTGGTTCAGTCGGCTTGGTTCAAAGAAATGGTTCAAAGTGTTGGTTCAGTCGGTTGGTTCACTCAGTTGATTCATCTTTGGTTCAAGCAGTCGGTTCAATCGACTTGGTTCAGTCGGCTTGGTTCAATCAAAGGTTCAATTGGTCAGTTCAATCAGATGGTTCGAAGCGGGTGTTTCAAACAGTCAATTGAATGAGCAGGACGCACCATTGAACCGTTGAACCATTGTTGGTTCAATCGAACGGTTCAATCGGAAGGTTCAAGAGAGTCTCCCGAAGGACAAGTGCCCTTGCGGAGGGCAGGGAACACTTGCAAAGGGATCAAAGATAAGGCCGAAAGGGTAAGATTTTCTTCGGAAAAGTGAACAAGGCAAGTTGGAATTCCTTCGGGTTTGATCAAGGTAAAAGAGATGGAGAATTTCTTCGGACAAAATGTCCGAAGGAATTCCTTTGGACATTTTGTCCGAAGAAATCCTTTGGAAGAAAATCCCGTAGAAATAAAAAAGATTAAGGCAAAAGCAGGAAATGATTTCCTTCGGACAAAAAGTCCTAAGAAATTTGGAGAAAGAGCCCCGGGAAAAAACCCGAAGAAGAATTCCGAAGGTCAAGGAAGTGATCGAGATCATTCTTGCGGACATTTTGTCAGCGGGAAAAATGGCCGAAAGCAAAGCCGACGAAAAAAAGAATAAGGAAAGGCAAAACAGAAGGAAAGATATCCTTCGGACTTTTTGTCCGAAGAATTTCCTTCAGAGAAAAGTCCGAAGAAATTCGGCCGCCAAAACAATGAGGACCCGACTAAGACAAAATCCCGACCAGAGCAAAAGCCGAAGGAAAGGAAAAGGCCGAAGAAATTCAAAGGGGTGACGGGCCCGAAGACGTCAAGATTAAGCACCATAAGCTATCCGTTGGAATCTGGACGTCCAGTGACGTCCCGAAGCCGTCAAATTCAGGGCAATAAACTAGCCGTTAGCTTTCAAATAGCGACGGGCCTGCGAACGTCAATTTTACGGCAATGAAATAGCCGTTGATCTTTAAATACTTGAGCGCCAACCAGAAGGGAGCCCAAAGAGCTAAGAGAGAAAGAGACAAAAGCTAGCAAAAGACAAAACCAGGAAAAGACGACGCTGGGAAAAGACAAATGTTAAGAATGAACTCGGCGACCTGCTGATGAAAGAGCCCAAAGAGCCAAAGAAGTAGCAGAAGATAGCCCTCGAGGGCTGAAAGAGACAGAAAAGACAAAGCCAGGAAGAGACAAAAGAGCCAAGTGCAGAAACAAACAAAACAGTCCAAGTGGCAAAGGAAGGTGTCGACTCAAGGAGTTACTCCAGCGGTTGGAACAGTGCCTGCCAAGTGGTCATCAAGGGGCGCGAACAGTGAACGGCACGACCCATTTTTCTCCATTTTGCATTAATGAGCAGACAAACCGCATGAATGCCTTCAAGGAGCGGTCTTGTTTGTAGACAAATGGCGCGGCCTATGTTTTTTAAACGACTGAAGTCAAAATTGGAGCCGACACAGCATTATCTTTCAGCGGCCTCCTCTTCCCAATGCTCTCAATGCACATGGGCCAACTCGTAAAAAGGCGCCAAAGTCTTTTTCCAAAAGGAGCGCTTTTGTTTCCCTCTTCTCTATATATATTTTAACTTCTCATTTGAGAAAGCTATCCTCATATTGTAAGGCAAAGCCTTGCCATTTTTTACCAGGAATCAATAGAATATGCATTTTTTACCTCTATTCTGGTTGGATATATCTTTGAGTGTGTTTGAGTGTTAGTCTTGTGTTCAGTCATTGCTTCTTAATGCTTTCATAGAGTTGACACCAACGCACCTGGTATATACAAATCGCCATTCCTGCAGGTGATAAGAAGAGCTATACCTGGAGCGCAAAGGCAGGAGGTTACTAGACAGTGTGCTTTTCCTACAGTGCCTATGGTAAGTCCTTTTTGTGTGTGTTTTCATTAAAGCCTCCCTGTCAAGCTCCCTGCAGTCTGGTCCTTTTACTAGTTAAAGTGTATGTGTGTGTTCTTGTGGTTCAGAGTGTGAGTATGAGTAGGTCAAACTTGTTTGGTGCATCACCCTATTAGGTTAGGTTCTGTTTTTCAGCATCCTTCTCTCTTTTCACCGCCCCCCTCTCCCATTATATATATATATATATATATATATATATATATATGTATTAGCAACTTACTGGAATAACTCAGATGCATCAAAGGGAGCTAGCCCTTATCTAGAGACTCCCCTCAGTTTTGCCAGACCCACAGGCAAGAGAGGAGTTTTCATTGTGATGCGTAGAAGATAGGAGCTCAACCTCCTGTCAAGGGTGCAATCCACTGCGTCAACAAAAAGCATTAACGTCAATGTAGAAGAAGGATTCAAACAAGTTGAGCCTATTGACTATAATATATATATATCTACCAAAAATTTCAATTTTTGGCTATTTGTTTCACTAACTTCTACAGAAAATGAAGTAGAAGATAGTCAATAGGAGGAAGAAAAGAGTAAAAGGGCACCTGCAAAGTTTGTTCAAAAAGAACATCCCAAGGAGCAAATAATTGGCAACAAAGATGAGGGTATTCAGACTAAGAGAAGAGCTGTAATAAACAAGGAGCAAGTAAACTTTGCTCTACTTTCAAAAATTGAGCCTAAGACCTTCAATGAAGCCAACAAAGATGAAAACTGGCTAACAACCATGGAAGAACTCAGCGAAATTGAAAAGAATAAAACTTGGGAATTAGTTCCTAGACCCTCGAACAAGAATGTAATGGGAACTAAGTGGGTTTACAGAAACAAACTCAATGAAGATGGAGCAGTCATAAGAAACAAAGCTAGACTGGTGTGCAAAGGATTTGCACAAGTAGAAGGCATAGATTTCGAAGAAACATTTTCTCCTGTGGCAAGACTGGAAGCTATAAGAATGTTCTTGGCATTCTCTGTTCACAAGAAATTCAAGGTATATCAAATGGATGTGAAGTCAACATTCCTAAATGGAAACTTAGAAGAGGAAGTGTACATTGAACAACCAGAAAGATTTCAGTTAGCAGAGGAAGGAAATTATGTGTGCAAAGTAAAGAAAGCTTTGTATGGTCTGAAACAGGCACCTAGACCATGGTATTCACTATTGGATCAATACTTGCGACGACAAGGTTTCAGAAAAGGGTGCGCAGACAACAATCTATATTTTAAATTAGAAGGTGAACATATGCTGATTGTTGTTGTTTATGTGGATGATATTGTCTTTGGAGGTGGTGATAGTAACATGTGCAAAGAATTTGCCACACAAATGCAAAATGAGTTTGAAATGTCAATGCTAGGAGAACTCTCCTTTTTTCTTGGTTTACAAATTACACAAACTAATAAAGGGATATTCATATCTCAAGCAAAGTATGCGAAGGAGATTCTTAAAAAATTTGGAATGGAGGACAACAAACCAGTTGGTACTCTCATGATGACTGGTTGCAAGCTAAGCAAGGAAAATGAGTCTCCTGATGTAAATAATACGCTGTATAGATCAATGATAGGCAGCTTGTTGTATCTAACAGCATCAAGACTAGACATCATGCAAGCAGTGTGCATGGTTGCACGGTTTCAAGCAGCCCCCAAAGAATCATATGTTAATGTTGTAAAAAGAATTTTCAGGTACATCAAGAGCACAATTGATTATGGGTTGTGGTACCCAACTAGCGAAGATCTTACTTTGGTTGCATATACTGATGCTGATTGGGCAGAAAGTGTGGATGACAGAAAAAATACAAGTGGTGGTGCATTCTTTCTGGGTAACAGACTTGTGTCTTGGCTGAGCAAGAAGCAAGAATTGATTACACTCTCTACAGCTGAAGCAGAGTATGTCATAGCAGCTGCTTGCTGCACTCAGGTCTTGTGGATGAAGCAAACTCTTAAGGACATAAAGGTAGAATATCAATCACCTATCTCTATTTTCTGTGATAGTTTTGACAAATTTTCCCTCACAGGGCGAATTGTCACCCCTACACTTCAGAACTTTGCTATGGTGCCATGTTTGCCTTGTGAATCAGTTTTGGGGTCCTTAAATGAGCATTTACAGCCACCCAAGTGGCCATCTACAGCCAGGTGATGTTTAGTCATGCAGAGGTTTCCAAGGAGCTTGCTTGATTATAGCCAAATGTGCAAATACAGACAAGATATTCAAGCTGTAAATTTATTTGTCTTGTCTTCACAAGGAATTTTTCGGTTATAAGAGGTGGACTATTTCTTCGGACATTTTGCCCGAGAGAAAGAGCTCTCAAAGGACTGACAAAAAGTCCGAAAATATGACTAAGTGGCAGTCGTTCAAGTTTTTTTATTTTTCTTCGATTTTTTTGTCTGAAAGAAAGGGGAAGAGCACAGTTGAGAAGATCGGTTTTCAAGTCAAGACAAAAGTCCGAAGGAATAAGGACGGTTACAAAAAGCCCGAGTTCCTTACAAAAAGCCCGGGTGCCCTACAAAAAGCCCAGGTGCCCTTCAATTCTTTCGAAAAGCCACTTTTGACGACAGCCATGCCCTTGCGGAGGGCACTTGGTCGGTGAAGTGGACCTTTTCTATTTTTCCGAATGACACTCCTGGAAGACAGAAGCCCTTGTGGAGGACATCTGGATGTCGCGTAGGGACATTTACAATTTTCCTGAAGGGTATGTGCCCTTGTGGGGACACTTCAAGCATGAAGAAGACCTTGGCAAAATTTCGAAGGACCCTTTCACAAGTTTCGAAGGACATCTGCCCTTGCGGAGGGCACTTGGTCGGTGGTAGGACCCTTTCAAAAGTTTCGAAGGGCATTATTGGGAAACAAAAGCCCTTGTAGAGGGCAGAGACATAAGCAAAGGACAAAAGCAAAGTTCCCGAAGGGCATGAAAAGATAGCCAAAGGAGACAAATTCCTTCGAACTTTTTATTCTCCAAATTTCTTTGGACTTTTTGTCCGAAGGAATTCCCTGGGGTTTTTTTATTCTCCAGAATTTCTTTGGACTTTTTGTCCGAAGGAATCTCTCGAATTTCTTCAAACTTTTTGTCCGAAGGAATTCCCTTGGACAAAAAGTCCGAAGAAATTCGGGAGAATAAAAAAAATCCAGGGGAAAATAGACAAGACAAAGGCAAGACATAAGAGCCTAAAAGGAGTAAATTCGGGGAAATTGACAAGGAAACGAATTCCTTCGAACTTTTTGTTCGAAGGAATTTCTTCGAACAAAAAGTCCAAAGGAATAAGTAAAGTTGACAAAAAGCTGTAGAAAATGAAACAAAGGGACAAGCAAAATAATCCGAATCAAATACAAGTAATGAAATGGATAGACTAAGTTGAAACAGAATATCCGAGAAAAGTCTAAGGGAAATCTGACTATGCAAAAGGGTTGAAAATAGATAACCCGATGGGAAGTTGAAGACAAAAATAGAATTTCGCCAAAAATAGACAAGACACAGGCAGGGCAAAATAAGAGAAAATACATGCAAGCAAATACTATTTTTGCCTAATTGGTTAGATCTTGAGTTGACTCGTGTTTAAAGTCACGCCTCTCTGTAGTTTGACCAGTCAACCACATGCATCCAAACGTTCTAGCTCAGTTCAAGCTTGACTTCTAAATTTGGGTGTTCCTTCCACGTTGCAAGGCTCTCAATGATCTGGCAGTCCAAGTGGAGTTCACTGGACACATTCGTTACACGTTTTCTTTGTCCTTCATGCAAATGTGAGCAGCTCAAGGGGAGTCTATTTTGGAAACTTGGCGTAATCTTCCATGCAAAGAGAGGTGGACGTTTTAACAGACCCACCGACCATTCTCAAACGCCAAAGAGCTAGTGAAGTTTCTAATTTTAGACATGGATTAGCTGAGCATGCACAAGCAAAGTCAAACGTATGAATTCATTGTGTAATTCTAGCGCCAAAGAGCTTTCATGCAAAGAGGAAGAAGACAAAATAGACTTTTTGTAAACGCTGAGTTGGTTTGAGTTTACTCCCTCTCTATTTTCCAATGCCAATCTCTTGGTTTTATGTAATTTTCTATATTAATGGTTTTTCAGCCTTGTAAAATCCATCCCTCTTGGTAAGACTAGACTCTGCCATTGGTGAGTTGTGTAACCTCTTCAATCAATAGGACTGTATTTTCAGATTTCAAGTGTTGGTATAGTGTACATTCATTCAGCAATTTGCATACGTGGTAGATTTCTCTCCCTTCCCAAATTTTGATTCGTACCTAGTTGTTAGATCATCATGTTATGCAGGCCATGTTCAGTGTTCTATATGTCTTTTGCCGAAGCTGTAAGTGGATGTTAGGTGGCTGCAAAGTGTCTTGTATCAGACCTCTCTCCATCGTTTTCTCTCATGTTTTGGTCATTGGATCGAACCTTCTCATGAAATATTTATGCATAGTGATAAATTGAAATCAAAGGTCTTCTTTTTCCCTTGTTTGGTTCAGTGTTCAAGGTTCCTAGTAGAGTGGATCAACATTTTGGTGTATCACCGTCATTAGGTAGTATTTCCCTTTCAAGTTTCTTTCTCCCTTTTCCATGGTAGATTCGCAGCACATAGTAGAGATCCATTGATACATCTTATAGGAACCAGCCTTCTCTAGAGGTTCTTCTCACCATTGAGGCACCTACCCTCGTGAGAAGATCCCATTGTTTCAACCAGATAGAGGACTGGGCATTTCAGCACGTCTTCGATTCAAGGTGCAACTCTAGGTTGACAACAGATAGTTCAAGTGCCATAAATCTATTCAAGAATCTAGTGATGCATTCCAGAACCAAGCATATCTCCATAAAATATCATTTTTTGAGAGAAAAGGTAGCAAGTCAGGAGGTTACAATGGAATATGTGCCAACCAAGGATCAGATTGCAGATATCTTTACCAAGCGTCTTCCCAAGGAGCAATTTGAGTATTTGAGAAAGAAGTTGGGAGTTTTAGCTCCCACCCCATATCACTAGACTCTTGTGATAGGTTATAAGTCTAGGGGGAGCATTGCATTTATTTTATTAAACTCCTGGATTAAGAGTGAAGGCAATCTGCTATGTACTTTACACATCGTGTGCCATTTGATGTTAAGTAGACTAAGGTATGTTGGATCTAGATTTCTATGCTCATCTATGTAAGAGAGATATCTATTGTGGATTGGTCTTTTAGACCAATGCTATATCCAAGATCGGTTGAAGCATATGAAAACCCAGAGAGTCATAGGAACAGTTCAGGTCGGTGTGCATTATCCAAGGGAGAGTCCATAATGCTCTATCTAGACAGGTTCAAGGATCAGAACAACTCAACAACAGTGTGTCTTATTGGCTTAGCAAACACTCTTTGTCATTAATGTCAAAGGGGGAGAAATCAGAATAAGAGCAAGCAAGCAGAATGAGAAGGGACTTTTGAGGATGTTTTTTCTCTTGAGGGTGTTTTGCCATCAATGACAAAGGGGGAGATTGTTGGAAATTTGAGCAAGGAGACAGTTGATAGTTTTTATATCATACAGAAAGCAGTTTGAGGACTGAAGAGTTATCATTCCCATCTAGGGCAGCATGGAATTGTGATTGATTTCAAAGGTTGATGTCCTTGATGTCATTGAGATTGAATCTGATCATGCATTAATGCCAAAGGTTGAGTTGAGCAGACTTGTGGAGTAAATCTCGTTTGTGAAATGCTCTTACTTAGAAGAGGCAATCGGGATATGTCAAGAAGAATGGAAAACCCGGAATAGTCTTGAATAATTCCTTCGGAGGAATTCTTTCGAAAAGAATGGCAAGGACAATTCTTTCGGAAAAATTGTCAAGTCCTTCTCAGGCAAGTGGACCTTTTCAAAAAGTCCGAAGGGTATCTTTTGAACGTTGTAAAGGGTATGTGGACACTTGCAGAAAAGTCGAAGGGTAGATTGTAGAGAGTCCGAAGAAATGTCACGAAGAAATGATGCAGACAAAAAGTCCGAAGAAATAACGCGGACAAAAAGTCCGAAGAAATGTCTTGGACAAAAATTCCAAAGAAAAGATTTCTGAAGGACATCTCTTAATAGAAGCCAATGACGAATTCTTTTGCAGAAATTGGAGGATACTTCAGGATGAAATGGACTCGGACAAAAAGTCCACAGAAATTATCCCGAAGACACAAAGGCCCGCAACAATTTGTATAACGGAACCTTCCGAAGGAATTAAAACAAGGTTAAAAGATGAGCAAGTCTTCAAGGATCGACGTTGCAAGGAGTGTTACAAGAATGCCGAAGAAAATAAGATCACGCCAACATGCCGAAGTTAAATGCTCAATACAAAGGGTAAAGATCGAGCATACTGAGGACAATCGAATGGAGTAGAAGCGAACCTATGATATAGAAAGCAACGAGATGCGAAAAGGGAAGAAAAGAAGCTCGATGGTTAATGGCAAAGCAAGAATTAAAACTCATGCTGCTTTAAAAGATCAACGGCTCATGTCTGATCGGTGCATTAGATCCAATAGTGCAAAGCAAACTCAGATGATCCTCCGAGTGCATGCGCATTTGACAAGTGTGAAAAAGTCATAAGGAAAGATCCAACAAAGAAAAGAACGTGAACTTGGCGCGACAAAAGAAATAAAAAGCCTGCATTCAATGTCTTCTAACTGTCTGTAAAGGAACAACTGGAACTGGTGATGAACTCTATATATTTTCATGGAGCTCAAGATTATGCAATCGAAGTGATTAAGGAAGCGGCGCAGTTAAGAACAGTAGAAGTGCAGATGCCAGAGATAGTAAAGTTATTTGAACGTTGCCGTTTGAAGCATGAATTGAGACACGAAGTTAGAGTCACATTGAATGCAGTTCATAAGTGATCGAGGAAGTGGCGCAGTTAAGTGCAGATGCCAAAGATAGTAAAAGACATTTGAACGTTGTTGTTTGAAGCATGAATCGAGACACAAAGTCAAAGTCACATTGAATGCAGATCATAAGCTTGAACCGGTTAAGAGCAGTTGAAGTGTGAACTCTTTACAGATACAAATCCCTAAGATGCATTTGTCTATATATGCTACGAACCAAACATTCGTTAAGAGTCTTTTGCTGTTGCTGCGATAACAATTAGAGTGTTAACTTGAAATTGTCGAGTGAGGACATATGTAGACAGCGTAAAAGGGCAAAGAAAATAAGGTGTGTCAATATAAAAGATATCCAGACACAAAGAGATAGAGGCAGATAAGTCGAGAAGGCACACAGCGTGTAAGTGCAGTTACAAACAAGACTTGTAACAGAAAATTGAACAAGATTCATTTTGAATGTCTTTTGTATTTTGAAGTTGCAACTTCATTTCTCTGATAGGTTGGTGCCATTAGAAAATTTGAGTTGGTGCTCAGTTAGGAAGTTGATGCTTCCTTAGAGTGGGTGCTCTTGAATGTAACCAGTGAGGTTTGTCTGTGAGACTTCTTTTCTGTGAGGTTGGATTAGAACAGTAGCTTCTAGCAACTTTTCTCACCGTGGTTTTTCCTTTTGGGTTTCTACGTAAAAATCTGGTGTTGAGCATTCTTATGTGTGTGTATGATCTTTGTTTTTGTTCTTTACTTTATGTGTACTTTAAAGTATCTTGTTTAGAAGTTTTAAGAACCAGGTTTTAGCTCATCTACTGATTCACCCGGCCCCCTCCCCTCCACCCCTCTCAGTAGCTAGTGTGTTCAACAGTATTGAGAATCCGGTCTACAGTCTTAGCGTCTTTAACATGTAAGGATTCCTTTTAGAACTTAATTCCTATTTATTCATATATTTGATTATCTTTTAGTACTCATCTAAACTTCACTTGTAATAATACAAATGCAATTTTCTCTTTAAAAAAAATAAATACACCTTTGGTTTCTTGATGTCTATTGATGAAGATAAATATCTGTTGGCATCTTCTAACATATTATTATGTTTGCAAATGTTGTTTACAGCCTCTGACTGTGTATTATGTTTTCCAACTTATTGCTACAAGACTGCCAAATTTAGTACCCAAACCTGGGGAGGAGTTGCGGATTCATTATTTGGGTAAGCTGAAAGTTCGTAAATGTGATTTATCAAAATTGAAGTTATGATTAATGAAGTCACTACAGTCTTCATGCTAAATTGTGCTGAAGCTATGCTTCTTGTTGAAAGCGCAGCTTGAAAGTATAGTTAATATTATTTATCGTGCTCCTTTTCAAATGGGTAATTATGACAGTAAAATTTACAGTTATCATGCTCCTTCAGATTTATATCTTAAGTAGGGCTTAATCTTGTTAAAAAACGAGTGGTTGATCTAACAAAAACAATGAGATAAGTTATTTGACTGCCGAGTATGACATAAAAGAGTCAAATGCATGGATAATGAATTTTACTTGTTAAATAGCAAAATGGAAGATTGTAAGCCATTTCTGATCTGAATGTGAAATTTCAATACCCCATTAAGCCAATAGGAGGCAGAGTATGGGATAGGTCCAATTGTAAATAGTAACCATGCAATTACATATATCACAGATTTTATTTTCAGTAAATACATGTTTCGAAGTTTATTAGAACAATACTTGAAATCCTTTTTCTTCTTGCACTTTACAATCAGTATTTTGGGCCTTAAAAAGTTTGCTTTGTTAAGAGCAGTATCTTTCCCTTTGCTTATCTTTTACTTGTCAGCGATGACTGTTGAGGTTTAAGCCTGATTTATTCTAGTTGTCAGGAAATATCACCAGATGAGTCTCTCTATTTTGTTATAGCTGCTGGTTTAATCTCTTAAAATTACTATCCATAGAAATTTTCTAATGTTGTTTGTTTGAAATTAATTAGCTATAGAAAGAGAAAAAGAAAGAAAGTATATTAGCTTTTGTTAATTGCTAAAGCCGGACAATAGGACTGTAAAGCACAAATGATTAAGATGCCTCTAGTGAAGGAGTGTCTAAAAGCAACCTTCTATCCCCCCTCATAAAGAAAAACAGTTGGTAAACAGAAATAAGAGGGTTTACCAATAAAAGGAAAACCCCGTAGCTCAAAGCTATGTAATAGTTGAAATCCTCATGTATTGGTTTTTGATGTTGAATGTTGACCTCTTGATTTCATTTGTGAATGTCGAATATAATTCATTTTATAAATGAAGGATTCATATCAATATGTATTAACTATTATGGCTCACCTTTTCTTTGTTTACATTCAGGTCCTGACAAGGAACTCCATCAGCTTCCAGTTTTTGCTGAGTTATGTGCTCTTTTTCCTGGTGTTGAGTTACATATAGATTTTGTTGGACCTTCTATTCCAGATTTCAGGTTGTTCCCTTTAATGTAAAGCAAACTCATAGAATTAGAAATACATCTCATCATTTCTCTGGGTTTAAGAAATAATTGTACTAAATGGAATTCAACTGAACATGGTTGAATGACATGTTTGTGAAAATTACAATAAAAAAGCCATGAAATCAAAATCTGGTTTTGGGCTTCCTATAACTATAGCATTTTTAGCATGCCTTGCCTACACAGCTCCATAGAGAGTGCACATTTTATGTCTTTAATGGATTCAATTATCATATCTTATTTTGTACCTTTCTCCTTCAACTATTCAGGACTGGGCTTTTTTTTCTTTAATGTTTTTGCTTTGTTAGAGATGGAAAACATGCCAAACTAACTGGATATGCAAAATGCCTTAATGAGGCTTGCCAATGCAAAGTTTGGAGATGCACGGAAGATCATATGGACTGCACAAAATCAATGCAATGTAAAAACCAACCTTCCTCTATGGCATTGCGGTTTTGGAAGGGTCTCTATCATGAGCGTTTTCAAGATATAACAAAAGTAAGTAATTTTCTTTTCCTTTTTCTAGATTCAAAACATAGATCTTGTTTAAAGCATTACACATTGTACTTTGAGTTTGAATTGCTTTTTGAAATGGAGATTCCTAAAGAACCAACTGCGATAAAATAGCCTTGCTTGGCGAGTGACGCATTGGTTCATGGTTTTGGGAATTGTCTATGGAATTATACATGTCTAATGGTGCATATCATACTACATCTTTTAGTCTGGAGTTTTCACAATGGTGAATACCTTGCATCCTAAGATGTCGAGTCCTAGAATATTTCTTAAGTCAATGTTTTTGCTTTTCTTCTAACTCTTTGGTTACCTGTTTTCCATAAGCCTTCAGATTCATCAAGCATCAATATTGTTCTTTCTTTGTGTACTGGCTTGAGTCATTACCACAATAGATTTTCATAGCCACCATTAAATTTGGAAGAATAGCTCAATGAAATGTCATGTCCCCACTCTAGCCAGTCTAGCAGTGACATGTGAGTCAGCCTATTATGGGGTCTTGTAGGTTGACAGGGTGGTATAGAGACCCAGTTTGGTTATTCAGTGTTGGAGACTTGGTGTTCTGGCGGTTATTGATCAGTTGGGAGACATTCCTTGTTTTTGGGAGGCAGTTCCTACATTTGTGGAGGTTACTCCTACTTTTTAGGAGACATGGTCAGGCCCAGGGTTGGGACTCCATGAGATTACTCTTTGGGGTTCAGTTTCAGGGAGATAGGGCTTGTTCCCTAGTTTTTAGGAGCATCCCTAGATTTTAGGGATGAGACTACCAGTGGTTCCTTGATTTCCGACTTCAGTCACAGAGAGGTGACAAGTTGTTTTGATGATTCGTGAGGTCGGTTGGGCATTTCTTGGTTACTTGGGTTATATTTTTAATATTACCAAGTTTCCGTCTTTTATTTAAATAAGGCTAAGTTTATAGCCAATTTGGGGTTATAAGGAGTTTTTGGCCTCTTCTGGATGCGTGTACTAGAGTGTAATAGCTCGTTGGAAAGGTCTCGAACTTTCCTAAATATTTCATTCATAAGTCAGAGCCTTTCGGGGGACGGATTTCTGTTAAATTGGAAAAAGGCATTATTTTCTATGCACTCAGCTTCTTAAATGAAAATTATAATAATCATGACTTAAGCGCCCTTGGTCCACTTTTAGGGGATCGGATAAGTTTGAAAAAGGCTATAAGAGGCGATTAGAGGAAAGGAAGAAGGCATCAATTAGCATTTCATTTTCTCTTGGAGAAGGCGCTTGGAGGCGTTGAGCATTGGGACGAAAACCCCAGTCGCTTTCCTGGTGGGACGTAGCCCCCACACAGTGGTCTATATTTATTCCTGTCCGTGGTGATTGGCGCCCTTCCTCTTGCAAGGTGCTGGATTGTAATTTGGCAGAGCGCAGCAATTAGAGAGGGGCGATTTCAGTTTGGAGAAGATTCTTGTGGTACTGTTGTACCTGGCCAATTCCGAATTCGTACGGCTGTATTTGACAGCTAATTCTGATCACAACAGCGCATCTATTAAGGAGACTTTCAGCTGGCTGCCGTCCTTTCTGATTTATAGTTTCTTC
The DNA here is from genome assembly GCA_037957365.1 of Torreya grandis. Lineage (NCBI taxonomy): Eukaryota > Viridiplantae > Streptophyta > Pinopsida > Cupressales > Taxaceae > Torreya > Torreya grandis. The sequence goes on from JARHVA010002897.1 coordinate 1,626,740, forward strand.
GGCGATTCAGGTTGGCTGTTTAACATTGTATTCTGCCCGACTTATTAGCATTCTGTAATCAGCGAGTATTTGATTAAATATTTAGAAATTTTGCTCCTTCAAATCTGGATTTGGTTGTACCTAGGTTTAATTTCCATAATTCGTTCATGCATTTGCATCTCAATTCTTTTCTTATTGCAAAATTCATCCAAAAACCAAAAACAAAGAAAAACACAAATTTCAATAGAAAATACAAAAATATTACAGCAGTTCAATAGAAGAGATCCATCAGGGATCTTTCATGAAACGACATCTTGATCATGCATGAGATGGAATGGAGTTCATGTAGCCTTTGTCTTGAACAAAGTCCTAAACATGTATTGTGTTTGAGACAACCATGGTCTTGTTAGATTTACACCTTGACATTTATTGTTTTTCTTAACTACCATTAATTATTCTCTTGAATAGAGGATTGGCCTATCACTTATTGAATTCCCCTATGGGGATTATAGAGCCAAAGTTATCTCTTCTATCTTAACATGCACCTACTTCCAAGCTGACTATTCTATTATCAAATCAGCTAAACCCATATTAATGTAGGGTATTTTTCATTTATACAGTTAACTTTGACAATTTAAATAGCTACAAAAAGGTCAACCATTTTACAAGGTTGTTACATTTGGAAGTCATAATAGTTTGGCTTTCTTTGTTGTGTCTCTTAGTGTTGAATGCCATCTGGAATAGTACCAATGTCATGTTTGCCACACTTGGTTGTGCTCATCTCCTTGTTTTGGATTTCTGTCCCTTGTCACCTCTTCTTCGTATCATGGTCATAGGCTTTGATCACCCATTGGCTAGATGTTCACCTCTCCTTAGTCAGCAACTTGGGGTGTAGGTGGTTGTGTTTCTAAAGGCTTTGGTGCATGATATTTATTCATAATCGCCAATATCACCACTGTGGTTTGGTGTCACCCAAGGCTTTGTATTATACTCTTGATTTATCATTGGTAGCATCTAAGATGCGTTCTATTGTGAAATTAGAGTTCTACTCCTTGGCATTGGTACCATCTTGGGATCCTTCCATGGATCGGGCTTCCAGTCCTTATTGGGTGCTTTTTCCCCGTACATCTTAGTTTTTATTCCTCCCATAGACTTGTCCTTTCTGGGCTTCTCAGTTAGTGATGTTTCTTCACTTGGCTTTTCTGCACTTCCCAAATAACGATCTTTCTTCACTTGGTTTTGATTCTATTGAGTGGTGCAGTCTTATAATATAATATCATCAATGTCCTTAGAGAAATCTCTCGTCTCCTTTTTGGTGTAGTCAATTCTGGTATTCTAGGAGCATCTCCTACTTGCAACCTAAAATATCTTCCATCCTTGAGCAATTTGTACTCATGGCGCATTTCAACTTGACATTCCAGTATGTGACCATAAAACATTTTACATAATAAGCATGATTAATGCAAGCAAGTACATTATGCATATAATTGCATGCTCTAAAGATTTATATACAATTTGAAAATAGATGAATCACTGCTTTTCTTAATTTTTAGAAATGACGTATCCATGATCCATGATAGATAAAATTTAAAAAAAAACATAAAATTCTGAGTTTATAGGATGGCTAACAAAACACCATACAATCACAAATCATATGGCATGATAAGTACAAGGATATAAACTTTAAAGGATAAAGCAACATGGAACAAGGCAATATCCAAACTCAAACAAACTATGCTTGGTCCTCTACTTCCATATGCTGTAACAATTCCTCAATATCATCAGTCTCTTTCTCTAAATTGTCTGCTTCATGGCCCTCTACTGCAACTTCATTTTGGGGTATCCTTTTGTATGTTCGATGGCATGATAAGTACAAGGATATAAACTTTAAAGGATAAAGCAACACGGAATAAGGCAATATCCAAACTCAAACAAACTATGCTTGGTCCTCTACTTCCATATGCTGTAACAATTCCTCATAATCATCAGTCTCTTTCTCTAAATTGTCTGCTTCATGGCCCTCTACTGCAACTTCATTTTGGGGTATCCTTTTGTATGTTCGCTTTGCAATAATGACTTTTAGTTCACCATTATTTCTAAAGTTACAGCAAAATACTTTTTCTGCCCTAGTATTGTTGCCACAGTTCCTAGGCTGCCTGCTTTCTTTCTCATTGTTGATTCTCTAGTATATTTAGGCATCCTTTTAGATTTGTAACTTTGCATAATAGAGTGCTTCTGTCATATTAGCACTACAATTTTGTAGAACTTATAGCCCTAGTAGAGCCAAATACAATCTCCCTACCAACCTTGACATTTACTTGGTTTAATAGTGAAAGACATTTTTTCTCTTCATTCAGTAATTGAAGGAATAGTGGGTGGAGATGCATAGATTATCTATGAATTGCAATTGTTCTTCATTCAAATTTATCCCTATTCTTGCTAGGGCATTGGCACTTGCATTTGCTGATCATAAGTGTGCCAATTTATTGTTTTCATGGACCCTGACTTCTCTGTTGACAGGGAACATTAAATGTTCCACCTTCCATGTTGGCTTTTTTGATTTTTTTTAATAATTGTGTACTTTGTTTTCCCCTTGATCCAGGTGGCAGCTTAAATTTCATAGGCAACGTGAACACTAAACACAACTTCCTACTCAGCCCTGGCCAGTGCAACCAACCCTGTGCCTGGTCTTTGTGGCAGCTCAGATTCCACCTATTGAGAGTTGGTTTTTGCAACTTGGAGCAGCAACAGATTAGTTTTACTTCAGTTGAACTTCTTTTGAAGATTTGTTCTTTTAGTGTTTGAGCACATCCCTCTTTCATTCGAGGATACTAATTCCATTGCTAATTTTCATTTTTTATGGTGTTCTGGGGCTTGTTGTAAAGTCAAGTCTCCTCCCATTGCTTCAAAAATTGGCAGACTAAGTTAAAACTTGTGTTTGAGAGAAGTCTGCTTTAAGTGCTATCTCTGGAGTCTACACTAACCGATTTCTTCTTTTGTTCATGTTTTCCTTGGTTCTAGCAGGGAGGAAGTATTACTTTTTGTATTATTTATTGTTTTTCTTATATTTGTTTGTTCCTGCCATCCATCTGTTGTTTTGCTGTCTCTATATTTGCATCATTGTATTTTGTACCTATTGTCAACCTGGAGTTGCAACCTGAATCGAAGACGTGCTGAAATGGCCAATCCTCTCTCCGGTTGAAACAATGGGATCTTCTCATGAGGGTGGGTGCCTCAATGGTAAGAAGAACCTCGAGAGAAGACTGGTTCCTATAAGATGTATCAATGGATCTCTACTCTGTGCTGCAAATCTACCATGGAAAAGGGAGAAAAAAACTTGAAAGGGAAATCCTACCTAATGACGGTGATACACCAAAATATTGATCCACTCTACTTGGAACCTTGAACACTGAATCAAACAAGGGAAAAAGAAGACCTTTGATTTCAATTTATCACTATGCATAAATATTTCATGAGAAGGTTTGATCCAATGACCAAAACGTGAGGGAAAATGATGGAGAGAGGTCTGATACAAGACACTTTGTAGCCACCTAACATCCACTTACAGCTTCGACAAAAGACATAGAGAACACTGAACATGACCTGCATAATATGATGAGCTAGCAATTAGGTACGAATCAAAATTTGGGAAGGGAGAGAAATCTACCACGTATGCAAATTGCTGAATGAATGTACACTATCCCAGCACTTGAAATCTGAAAGTACAATCATTCTATTGATTGAAGAGGTTACACAACTCACCAATGGCAGAGTCTGGTCTTACCAAGAGAGGGATCCAATTCAAGGCTGAAAAGCCAACTTATATAGAAAAATATACAACCAAGAGATTGACGCTGAAAATAGAAGAAGCGGCCAATTTAGTCCAACTTGTGTTATTTCAGCCTTCAAATAAAATCTAGTTTTGTCTTATGCCTTGCATGAAAGCTCTTTGGCATTCAAAATGGACAGTGGACCCAAGCTGCATGATGCTATGCCAATCTCTAACTATAGAACTCCTCTTGAGCTGCCGGAACGTTTATAAACTTTCTTGTTCATCATGCAAGACGACTCTATTTTCAAAACTGAAGCGTGCTTTCTTTCTTAAACGTGTTTACTTCATTGGAGTCACTTCACGTTAGTCTGTGCATGATCTTTGTTTAGCCTGCCTTTGTCTTTATTCTGTGTTTGTTTTATTCGTTGTTCATGCTTATGTCCATGTTCAGTTCTACTTTAATCGTTGCTCATGCATCTATTTCTGCGTTTGTCTTCTTGTTCAGTTCTGGCTCAATCCTGTTTGTGCTTATGTCTTTGTTCATGTTATTTATCATGCTCAGTTCACTTCGTGTTTTCTCTGGCTTTTCCCGTGTTCTGCTTGTGTCTTGTCTATTTTTGGCGGGATTCTTATTTTTGTCTTCAACTTCCAATCGGGTTATCTATTTTCAACCCTTTTGCATAGTCAGATTTTCCCTTAGACTTTCCTCGGAGATTCTGCTTCAACTTAGTCCATCCGTTCCATTACTTGTACGTGATTCAGATTATTTTGCTTGTCCCTTTGTTTCATTTCCTGCAACTTTTGTTGACTTTACTTATTCCTTCGGACTTTTTGTCCGAAGGAATTCGTTTACTTTTTAATTTCCCCGAATTAATTCCTTTTAGGATCTTATGTCTTGCCTTTGTCTTGTCTATTTTCCCTAGGTTTTTTCTTTCTCCCGAATTTTTTCGACTTTTTGTCCAAAGAAATTCCGTTTTGTCCAAAGGAATTCGTCTCCTTTGGCTATCTTTTCATGCCCTTCGGGAACCTTTGAAAGGTCCATTGTTTGTCTTTGCCCTCCGCAAGGGCTTTTGTCTATCCTCTGTGCCCTTCAGAAACTTTTGAAGGGTCTTGCCACCGACCAAGTGCCCTCCACAAGGGCTTCTGTCTCTTCTCTATGCCCTTCGGTAAAATTGGAAAGGTCCTTGCCATCGATCAAGTGCCCTCCGCAAGGGCAAGTATCCTTCGGAATTGACTTTTCGAAAGAATTGAAGGGCACCCGGGCTTTTTGTAGGGCATCTGGGCTTTTTGTAAGTCACTCAGGGTTTTTGTAGGGAACCCAGGCTTTTTGTAAGTGTCCTTATTCCTTCGAACTTTTGTCTTGTCTTCTCAATTGTGCTCTTCCTCTTTTCTTTCGGACAAAAAACCCAAAGAAAAAAGCCTTGAACGACTGCCACTTAGTCATTTTTTTCGACTTTTTGTCAGTCCTTTGAGAGCTCTTTCTATTGGACAAAATGTCCAAAGAAATAGTCCACCTCTTATACCCGAAAAATTCCTTGGGAAGACAACAAATAAACTTACAACTTGAATATCTTGGCTGTATTTGCACGTTCAGTTGTAATCAAGCAAGCTCCTTGGAAACCTCTGCATGACTAAACTTCACCTGGCTGTAGATGGCCACTTGGGTGGCTGTAAATGCTCATTTAAGGACCCCAAAACTATTTCACAAGACCAACTTGGCACCATAGCAAAGTTCCAAAGTGTAGGGGTGACAAATTTGCCCTGTGGAGGTAAAAATGTCAACATTTTTGGCGATTCTGCTGGGAAACATGCCTGTTATGTTAGAGAACTGAGGCCATATAAATGCTATTCGAATTTCCAAATGATGAACTTGATTTCTGATTTAAAAGCTCCTCCTGGCCTTGGTTGAAGTAAATTTTCTCCCTCAAAAAGGAAGGGAAAACACGAAAGCAAGAAAACTAACTAAGAAGCAAATGTGCAAGGAATCACTTATCGAACAAAACTGAAGCAAACTACTGTGCTTGAACAACACTTGGAAGAAAGCAAAAACAACTATGTACATAGAGCTTTGCTCTTCAATAACAATGTTTCAGATGTATCCCATTGACTTGGATTGGAAGCTCTTGGCCGTCCATCTTGGCAAGTTAGAAGGCGTTCTGGGATTTGCAGTGGGAGATCGTGTATGGGCCACTCCAAAGGGAATCAAACTTTGTGTGCTTTCCTGGTTTGGCTCGATCCTCATCCCACTTGAGTACCAAATCTCCTTCATTGAAGCTTCGTGAGGAAGCTCCTTTGCCAAATGTTCTTTTCACCTGTGCCTGATGACTTTCCATGGCTTGCATGGCTTGATTTCTTGTCTCCTCCAATTCCATAAGCTCTGCATACCTGATCTCTATAGGCTCATTCTCTAACAACTCAAGTTGATGCATTAGTTTCAAAGCTGGAAACTCGAGAGAAATAGGTAACCTTGCTTCCTTACCATAGACTAGCTTGTAGGGAGAGTTGGCTATTGACCTTTTGTAGGTGATCCTATCAGCCCATAGAGCTGACTTCAACTTGAGATGCCATGATCTCTGATTGTCTTCAATAGTCCTTCGTATGATCCTTAAGAGGTTTTTGTTTGTAGATTCAGCAAGGTCATTTCTTTGTGGATAATTGTTCGATGAAGTGCTGAGATAAACTCCATGTTGGACAGCCCATTGACTGATCCTAGATCCCACAAAAGCCATTGCATTGTCAGAAATAATGGTCGAAGGAACTCCAAACCTAATAAGCAAACCTTCATAGAAATCAAGAACGTTAGTTTCACTTGCTTCTTTTAGTGCAATTGCTTCTGTCCAATGTGTTAAGTAATCCGTAGCTGTTAGAATCCACTTATGCCCTGAACTCGAAGGAGGATTAATGAGACCAATAAAGTCCAATCCCCACTGGACAAAACGCTGATCCACTGCAATTCGCTGAAGGGGCAGGGCTGCAAGTTTAACTTTTCCTACAAACATAACACATTGTTTGCACCTCCTAACCCATGTATGGCAATCGCCAAATATAGTAGGCGAATAGTACCCACCTCTCATGATTTTAAGTGTTGTAGTTTTTGCGAAAAAGTGTCCTCCACCAAGTCCATCATGGAATTCTTCAAGTAATCTTTGAGTTTGGCTTGGTTCCACACACCTTAGTAACATTCCATTAATATCCTTTTGAACAAAACACTGTCAACGAGCAAGAATAGAATTGACTGCAGTCTGAAATACCTTCTTTTTGAAGTACTTAGGTGAGAAGGGTAACAACCATTTTGCAAATAGCTTACCAAATCACAAAATCAGCTGGAAGGTGAGGTGTGAACAACATCAATCTCTTCATCATTTGACACTAAAACAACTTCATTAGTTTCTTGCAAGTCTTGAGCTAGATGCTCAGAAAGTCGTTTGCTTCTAACCAGCGTTGTAACTTTAATTTCTACGTCATATTTCATTACCTTGGTTATCCAACCAGCGCTCTTCTCATTTGTCTTTGTTCAGAAGAAATTCTTTGATGCTTGGATGAGCATCTATTAGATGTATTTTATTATTAGACAACAAGTGCCTAAATTTCTTCAGAGATCTTATAACTGAAAGGACATGTTTTTCAACAAAAGAATACCTTGTTTCATACTCTTCCAAGCCTTTGCTGTAGAAAGCTATTGGCTGCTCCAAATCTTCATGATTCTGCTGCATAAGAATCCCTGAAATGGTGTCCACATTAGCATAAGTATATAGAATGAAATCTTTTGTAAAATTTGGATTTAAAAGCGTAGGAGTACTTGCTATGGCTTTTTTAACATCTTCAAACCCTATTACTCCCTCCTTGGACCAACTGAAGTTCTGATTTTTCTTTAACATGGCTGTAAGTGGTTTAGCTACAGTAGCGGAATCTGAAATGTATCTCCTTATAAAATTGATTTTTCCAAAGAAACTTTGCAAAGCTTTTTTGCTTTTAAGCAAGGAGAGCGCAAGACTGGATTGAATCCTTTCAGAATCTATGTTTAAACCATGCTTTGAAACATGTCCAAGAAGCTTACTTTCATGAACTGAAAATACATATTTTTTGGGATTTAGAGATATCTCAAATTGCCTACACCTTTCAAAAACTTGCTTGAGATGAACCATGTGATCTTTTGCATCTTTTGAAAACATTGTTATATCATCCAAGTAAACAAGCACAAACCTGTTAAGAAGGCCTTGGAAGACCATATTCATGGCTCTCTAAAAGGTTGCTCCAACATTAGACAAATTGAATGGCATATTTCTGTATGCAAATGTCCTCCACTTAGTCGTGAAGGCTGTCTTGAATTGATCCTCTTCTTTGACCAAAATCTGATTGTAACCATTATATCCATCCAACAAGGAAACCCTCTCTGAACCTGCAACAAACTTTAAAATTTGTTTCATTGATGGCAATGGATAGTGGTCCTTTAAGCGAAGCCCTTTTTAAATCACGAAAATCAACACACAAACGAATCTCAGCATTCTTTTTCCATACTGGGTTGAGGTTCGCCACCCAAGTTGAGTGCTTGATTGGAAATATAATCATTGATTTTATGAGCTTGTGAAGCTCAACTTTCATCCAAGGCCAAAGCTTTGGATTAATTGGCCTTTGTTTTTGTCTCACTGGTTTTGTTTCGTCTTCTAATTCAATAGTGTGGTGAGCCAAACTTGGATCAAAACCTTTGAAATCACTATACTGCCATGCGAATAAATCAGCAAAACTTATGCTTAAATCAATGAAAGCTTTTTTTTGTGGAGTGCATACGTTGGCCAATTTCAAAATTTTACCGGCTGCAATCTCTACATTGGCATAGTGCTCTTCCTTTGTTGACAAGGATGGGTACTCTTTCCTTAGCTCGTCATCTTCACTGAAAATATTTTCAAAAGTGACCAATCCCTTGGGTAGCTTATAAGTTTTCAGTGGTACAATCTGATCACCATACTGCTGTAAGTGTTTCGACTGATTTCTTAAAGAAAACTCAGCCTCTTCCTGCAAAAATCTCACAATTTGATTGTCATTTTCAAACCCCTGCCAATTTTCTTGGTTATTCGGAATAGGTCTTACAACTACCTTTATATGTGACTGAAAAATGTCACTTTTTACATCAATTGGAATATCAAATTGTGCCCCAATAGCAGCCAACCTATCATCATGTTTATTCCTATCTCTTGGTATTGACTGAATATTAAAAGCCCGAAAATTTGTAAGTAAATCCCAAACTTTGTGTCTGTAAGATTTAAGCAACAGATTCTTGCATATATTCAAACCTCTTGGTAGACTACAAGTTCACTATCTCCAAACACTTGCAAACAATTTGCTTTCATTTTCCTAGCCCATTGCAAACCGTGAATTAGTGCTTCATATTCAGCAACGTTGTTTGAACAGCCAATATTGAAATTTAATAGAGGAGAAATACCTTTGTTCTGTAGGAGAAATTAACATCATTCTAGCTTCAGTCCCATGCTTATTTTTTGATTCATCAAAGTATAATTACCACAAGCCTTCATTAGATTCGTCTTCTTTGACCATGGCTAGAATTGGTGCATCGTTTTCATGAAGACAATACACACCAAGACCTTCCTCTTCAATCAGCTTGTAGGGATCATGCTCATGCAAAGTAGAATCCCACTCATTAAGAAACAAATCTGGAACTCTATCCAAAGGTGAGTCTTTTTCTATTTCATCTGAGATGATACAATTTGTATTGACAACACTTGGCATATAAGGCTCCATATGAATACGTGCAATAGGCTCTGAATGAATTGTTACTTTTGTACCATACTTGGTTCTGAACAACAAATAGGTCCAATCTGCTTATAAATATCCCTCAATCTTTGAGGTGAAGTCCCTTGAAAGGCACAAAGCGAAATAAGGAGGCAAGTCCACCACTACAACATCTTGATGAATAGTAATGTTAAGACAGGCATGTAATGTCAATTTCAAATATTTGATAATGCCTACCGTTTTTACTGGTGGACCATCCAACTGCAATACCCCTTTAGTATTTGGCTCATAAACAAGGCCGAGCTTGTCTCCAATCTGTTTGGGCATCAATGTACTACTAGCTCTACTATCTACTATACAATTATGAACCAAAGTATCACCTACTATCAGAAGAAAGATAAAAAGGGGGAGTTTTCTTCGTTTTTACCTCAGTTTTGTCCACCTTTGATATTTTATCTCCTTGTTGCACCTGTTGCTTAGTTGGCTGATCTGAATTTGTTAAGACAACACCTTTTTTCTCAACTGGTTTTGAAGACAATTCAAGAGCTGAAAGTTCTTGAATGAATTTATCCTTTTGCTCTGGAATTGAAAGAGAATCTCACATGCTAATGCTGATGTTAGACTTCTTCATTTGATCTACAATACTGAACTGAGATGCACTAACCTTTGATTGCGCTTTCTGTGGTAATTGCGTTTTCTGTGGTACTTGTTGCTCACGAATTAGAGGTATTTGTTGCACTTTACTAACCTCTATATTCTGATTTGTTTGTGCCATGGGAGTAGCAAGCTTCTCTTTTGTACTTTGAGCAACAATACTAGGAACACTTGAAGTATTTGCTACCGCTTGGGCTTCCTCAACAACTCTTCTTTTAGTTTTTTGATAGGTTATTGCTGCAACTTGACCATTTGAATCATTAGTTTTAACATTTTGAGTAAAAGCGACATGATCATCCACCTGCCAATTTATATTAATAGCATCAGGTTGTCCTTGGGTCACTTCTTGTGATGTCAACCCTGTATCTTGATATTGACCTCCTTGAAAAGAGAACTCTTCTTGTGTCATCTGTAGCATGGTGATGTTCGGTGATATCAAGGCCTGGTTTTGAGCATCATTGAGATTTGAGGGCTGTCAACCTGAATCCTGCACCAAATAATTTTGATGTGGGGTTGAAACAATGGCTTTTGAAGTGGAAGGAGCATTTGGATAAAGAGCAACATATGGCTTAGTTGGAGTTATGAGTCCTTGTGCTTGATAGGGTGGTCTATTTTCTCTGAAACCCTAATAAGGAGACCTTTGATCTTTGAAGCTCTGATAGTTGTTCTGATTTTGCTGTTGATAGGGCCTATTTGACTGAAATTGTTGCTTTTTGAGCTGTACTATTTTATTTCCAAAAGATTGTAGCAAACTTTTCAACTCTCTTATCTCACTAGATTGACTAGTAGGGGCTACAATAGGAACTTGAGATGTTGAAATTGGAGCCAAGGATGGAATTTGAGGAACTTGAGGGGCTGGTATAAAACTTATTTCTGGAAATATGGACATTGGAGGTCTTGGAGAAAGCTTACCTCCTTGTATCAAACTATTTTCTGCCCTTATTGTAACTTCATAAGCATCCGGCATTGTAGTACCACCCATTGACTGTATCATCACACTATTGTCAGAATTAAGAGCTTTCAAAAAATACAGAAATGCATATTCAGGGGATGGCCTAATTAGAACCGGTATTTTGGTCCATGTCTTTTGGAATATAAGATTAAAATAAAAAATGAACTCATGAGGAGCTCTCTGTATGGCAGTTAATTGCTCAACAAATGATAAGTGATCAGAATTGTCTTCAAATTGTTTGACCAAGGCTGCACCCAATTCATCCTAGATGGAAATGGATCTAAGTGGAAGGGTTCTATACGATTGTAATGCTTTCCTTTTGAATGAAGCAACAAACAAACAACATTATCCTCTACAACATTATGAACTGAACAAAGATTAGCCACATCTTGGATATGCTCAATATGGGTTTGATTTTCTTCTGAAAAGAATGGAATACTTTTGAGGGCAGATACATGAATGCCATCTAACCGTGATAGATTCAGTGGACTTCCCCTATTGAATGGAGTAAACATTTGATTTCTAATGGCCATCTGGATGGTGGGGATTGTAGTGTTTAGAACGATAGGATGAGGGGGAGGTAAATATTCCCTTTGAGAATATGGATTTGCCCTCCTAGACCTTGCTCTTTTATAAGTTACAAATTCAAAAGGAATACCCTTGCTGATCTTGTAACCTTTGGCATGAACGGATCGCCTGAATGATGTTATTTACTCTGCAAGTGGATGTAGATGAATATCCTTCACTGCTACGAAAACTCTATGCAAAGAACTTTTTTCGTGGTCCCATCGGGCATGCCAAAAATTGTTGTCAACCTAGAGTTGCACCCTGAATCGAAGACATGTTGAAATGACCAATCTTCTCTCTGGTTGAAACAATGGGATCTTCTCACGAGGGTGGGTGCCTCAATGGTGAGAAGAACCTCCAGAGAAGTCTGGTTGTTGTAAGATGTATCAATGGATCTCTACTTTGTGCTGCGAATCTACCATGGAAAAGGGAGAAAGAAACTTGAAAGAGAAATCCTACCTAATGACGGTGATACACCAAAATATTGATCCACTTTACTTGGAACCTATAACACTGAATCAAACAAGGGAAAAAGAAAACCTTTGATTTCAATTTATCACTATGCATAAATATTTCATGAGAAGGTTCAATTCAATGACCAAAACATGAGGGAAAACTATGGGGAGAGGTCTGATACAAGACATTTTGCAGCCACTTAACATCCACTTATAGTTTCAGCAAAAGACATAACACTGAACATGACCTGCATAATATGATGATCTAGCAACTAGGTACGAATCAAAATTTGAGAAGGGAGAGAAATCTATCACGTATGCAAATGGCTGAATAAAAGTACACTATGCTAGCGCTTGAAATTTGAAAGTACAATCCTTCTATTGATTGAAGAGGTTACACAACTCACCAATGGCAGAGTCTGGTCTTACCAAGAGAGGGATCCAATTCAAGGCTGAAAAGCCAACTTATATAGAAAAATATACAACAGCCATGAGATTGGTGCTGAAAATAGAAGAGGTCAACTCTTTTCAACTTGTGTTATTTCAGCCTTCAAATAAAATCTATTTTTGTCTTATGCCTTGCATGAAAGCTCTTTGGCATTGAAAATGGATGATGGGCCCAAGCTGCATGATGCTACGCCAATAACCAACTATAGAACTCCTCTTGAGCTGCTAGAACGTTTAAAAGCTTTCCTGTTCATCATGCAAGACGACTCTATTTTCAGAACTGAAGCGTGCTTGCTTTCTTAAACGCGTTTACTTCATTGGAGTCACTTCACGTTAGTCTTTGCATGATCTTTGTTTATCCTGCCTTTGTTTTTATTTTATTTTTTTTATTCACTGTTCATGCTTGTCGATGTTCAGTTTTGCTTTAATCTTTGCTCATGCATCTATTTTTGCATTTGTCTTTCTTCTTGTACAGTTCTAGCTCAGTCCTGTTTGTGCTTACGTCTCTGTTCATGCTATTTATCATGCTCAGTTCACTTCGTGTTTTCTCTGGCTTTTCTCGTGTTCTGTTTGTGTCTTGTCGATTTTTTGGCAGGATTCTTATTTTTGTCTTCAACTTCCAATCAGGTTATCTATTTTCAACCCTTTTGCATAGTCAGATTTTCCCTTAGACTTTCCTCGGATATTCTGCTTCAACTTAGTCCATCCCTTCCATTACTTGTATTTGATTCAGATTATTTTGCTTGTGCCTTTTTTTCATTTCCTGCGGCTTTTGTCGACTTTACTTATTCCTTCGGGCAAAAAGTCCGAAGGAATTCATTTCCTTGTTAATTTCCTTGAATTAATTTCTTTTAGGCTCTTATGTCTTGCCTTTGCCTTGTCTATTTTTGCTAGGTTTTTCCTTTCTCCCGAATTTCTTCGGACAAAAAGTTCGAAGGAATTCGTCTCCTTTGGCTATCTTTTCATGCCCTTCGGGAACTTTTGAAAGGTCCACTGTTTATGTCTCTGCCCTTTGCAAGGGCTTCTATCTCTCCTATATGCCCTTCGGGAAAATTGGAAAGGTCCTGCCACCGACCAAGTGCCCTCCGCAAGGGCAGGTGTCTTTCAGAACTGGGTTTTCGAAAGAATTGAAGCGCACCCGATGTTTTTGTAGGTCACCCGGGCTTTTTGTAGGGCACCCAAGCTTTTTGTAAGTCACTCGGGGTTTTTGTAGGGCACCTAGGCTTTTTGGAAGGCAACCGGGCTTTTTGTAAGTCACTTGGGCTTTTTGTAGGGAACCCGGGCTTTTTGTAAATGTCCTTATTCCTTCGGACTTTTGTCTTGTCTTCTCAACTGTGCTCTTCCTCTTTTCTTTCGGACAAAAAACTTGAAGAAAAAAGCTTTGAACGACTACCACTTAGTCATTTTTTCAGACTTTTTGTAAGTCCTTTGAGAGCTCTTTCTCTCGGACAAAATGCCCGAAGAAATAGTCCACCTCTTATACCCGAAAAATTCCTTGGGAAGACAAAACAAATAAACTTACAACTTGAATATCTTGGCTGTATTTGCACATTTGGCTGTAATCAAGCGAGCTCCTTGGAAACCTCTGCATGAGTAAACTTCACTTGGCTGTAGATAGCCACTTGGGTGGCTGTAAATGCTCATTTAAGGACCCCAAAACTGATTCACAAGACCAACTTGGCACCATAGCAAAGTTCCGAAGTGTAGGGGTGACAAATTTGCCTTGTGGGGGCAAAAATGTCAACAATACCATTTGTATTCTCTCCACTTCTGAAAAGTTATCTTCCATCACCTCGCCAACTTTCCTTTTGATTAAATGTTTTCTTTATGACTTTATATTTTGTTTTTATCTGAGGTCTCCGAGTTTTTGTCAAGTAGAAAAGAACTTAGGAGTTTCATTATATTGATTTTTGTATTGGGTTTTTGCTGTTTTGGTTGTATGATTTTGGCTATTTCCTTTCTTCCTCTTTCCTTGAGGGGCTTTCTTTTTCTTTTGATTGAGTCATCTTGTTTGTGTTTTCCTTGGCACTTTTCTCCAGTGTTTTATTCCTTGATGGATTTCTTGTTTGGTTCTTTCTTGTTGTGTCAAAGAACACACTTTGGCTAAGTGTCCATATTTGTGGCAGTTTTGGCACCTAGATTGTATATTCTCATAATCAATTGGTTTTTCTCATGTCATCCTTCCTAATTGTAACTGGATTCATTTTGACAAAACTTTTCCGAAATCTTGTTAACACATTCGAGCATAATTTAAAACCCTTTGTTGAAGAGTTAATGCTGAGGTAGTTATATATTCCCTTATGGCATCTCCAGTGCTTTTGAGTGAGGCTTCTTCCCAAAACTCACGTGAAGGGAGGTGAAGTTGTACCCATACATGAACCCTTGATGGCAATACTTCAGTGGGATGAAGCTTCAAGCCCTATGTTTCATAAACAAGCCAGATAAATTCACAAACAATGTTGTATTGAGAAATGGAGGCAAATAAAATATTTATATTATTACGTATGAAGATATATAATGAAAGGATGATAGCAACACAAGATGGATGTCATATATATAGACGTCAAAGGACACATCAATAGACACTGATCCAGGTGGCTTCTCTAATTCTATGACCGATGTCAATGCCAAACCTAAACCTTTGGTTGTGTTGTCAACCTGGAGTTGTACCCTGAAACGAAGACGTGCTGAAATGGCTAATCCTCTCTCCAGTTGAAACAATGGGATCTTCTCACGAGGGTGGGTGCTTCAATGGTGAGAAGAACCTCCAGAGAAAGTTGGTTTCTGTAAGCTGTATCAATGCAGATCTTTACTTTGTGCTGCGAATCTACCATGGAAAAGGGAGAAATAAACTTGAAAGGGAAATCCTACATGACGGTGATACACCAAAATGTTGATCCACTCTACTTGGAACCTTGAACACTGAATCAAACAAGGGAAAAGGAAGACCTTTGATTTCAATTGATCACTATACATAAGTATTTTATGAGAAGGTTCGATCCAATGACAAAAACGTGAGGGAAAACGATGGAGAGAGGTCTGATACAAGACACTTTGCAGCCATCTAACATCCACTTACAGCTGCATCAAAAGACATATAAAACACTGAACATGACCTACATAACATGATGAGCTAGCAACTAGGTACGAATTAGAATTTGGGAAGGGAAAGAAATCTATCATGATTGCAAATTGCTAAATGAATGTACACTATGCCAGCACTTGAAATCTGAAAGTACAATCCTATTGATTGAAGAGGTTAAACAACTCACCAATGGCAGAGTCTGGTCTTACCAAGGATGAAAAGCCATTGATATAGAAATTTACAACAAGCCAAGAGATTGACGTTAAAAAAAAGAGAAGTTAACTTTTCATTAGCCCAAGTCCAAATTACATTGCATGAGTGTTCCAAATTTGTCTTTCCTTGGCTTATCCCTAGTTGTCTTGCATGAAGAATCCTTGGTGTTGAAAAAGAAGACAAGCTTTGGATGCATGACACCTTCGAATAGATGTCTTGGCTTGAAAACTAATCAACTTCAAAACAAGAGTAGTCGAATTCACTCGAACTGCTGGAACGTTTGAAAGTCTCCCCTTTGCATGAAATCAATGCAAATGCCAAATTAAGAATTGCGTTTGAACTGCCGGAACGTTTCGAGCTTTGAGACAAACGAGAGTGTGTGCATGGAATTTTTGGCTGTTTGAAACATTCAACGCTTTCCTTGTTCATCATGCAAGACAACTCTATTTTCAGAACTGAAGCGTGCTTGCTTTCTTAAACGCGTTCACTTCGTTGAAGTCACTCACGTTAGTCTGTGCGTGATCTTTGTTTATCCTGCCTTTGTCTTTATTCTGCATTGGTTTTAGTTATTGTTCATGCTTATGTCCATGTTCAGCTCTGCTTTAATCTTTGCTCCTGCCTTTATTTCTGCGTTTGTCTTTCTTGTTCAGTTCTGGCTCAGTCCTGTTTGTGCTTACATCTCTTTTCATGCTATTGATCATGCTCAGTTCACTTCGTTTTTTCTCTGGCTTTTTGCATGTTCTGCTTTAATTCGGGATTCGGGCTTTATTTTAGTTTTTTGTCCTTCGGATAAATTGTCCGAAGGACTCTTTGTCTTCTCTCTTTCGCAGGCTTGGCATTTCCTTTTTTCTTTTTTGGCCTTTGCTTACACCCTTGTCTTTTCTATCGGGTTTTTTTAAAATTGTCCTTATTCCTTCGGACAAAAAGTCCAAAGGAGTTCGTTTCCTTGACAATTTTCCTAAATTTATTCTTTTAGGCTCTTATGTCTTGCCATTTGATTTTCTTCGGACGTTTGTTGACTTCATATTCCCGCGTATTTCCTGTTTGACAATTATTCCGAAGGATCTCCTTCTTTGCCTTTGTTCTTTTTATTTTCTTTGGGTTTTTATCCTACCAAATTTCTTCGAATTTTTTGTCCGAAGCTTGCCCTTTGATTTTCTTAGGACGTTTGTTGACTTCATATTCCCGCATATTTCCTGTTTGACAATTATTCCGAAGGATCTCCTTTGCCTTTGTTCTTTTTATTTTCTTCGGGTTTTTATCCTACCAAATTTCTTTGGATTTTTTGTCTGAAGGAATTCCTTCGGACAAAAAATCCAAAGAAATTTGTTAGGATAAAAACCCGAAGAAAATAAAAAGAACAAAAAGTCCGAAGGAATTTGTCTCCTTTGGCTATCTTTTCCCTGAAGGGCAAGTGCCCTTTGGGAACTTTGCTTTTGTCCTTTGCTTTATGGAGGTGCCCTCCGTAAGGGCTTCTGCTTCCCAATAATGGCCTTCGAAACTTTTCAAAGGGTCCTGCCACCGACCAAGTTCCCTCCGCAAGGGCAGGTGTCCTTCAGAAAAATGAATTGTCTTTTGGAATTTTTGCCAAGGTCTTCTTCGTGCTTGAAGTGTCCCCAACAAAGGCGCATACCCTTCGAGGAAATTGTAAATGTCCCTATGTGACGCCCAAATGTCCTCCGTAAGGGCTATGTCTTCCAGGAGTGCCCTTCGGAAGAATTGAAAAGGTCCACTTCACCGACCAAGTGCCCTCTGCAAGGGCATGTCTGCCTTCAAAAGTGTCTTTTGGAAGAATTGTAGGGCAGCCGGCCTTTTTGAAGGGCACTCGGGCTTTTTGAAACCGTCCCTTGGAACTTTCATCTTGACTTGAAAACCATAAAGTGAACCAACCCGAAGGGTACATACCCTTCGGAACTTTTGAATTGGACCTTCCCGAAGGGTAGGTGCCCTTTGGGTCTTCTCAATTGTGCTTTTCTGCTTTCTTTCAGACAAAAAGTCTGAAGAAAATAAGCTTTGAACGACTGCCACTTAAGTCATTTTTTTGGACTTTTACACAGTCCTTTGAGAGCTCTTTCTCTTGAACAGAATGTCCGAAGAAATAGTCCACCTCTTATATCCCGAAAAATTCCTTTGGAAGACAAAATAACTAAACTTACAGCTTGTATGTCTTGGCTGTATTTGCACATTTGGCTGTAATCAAGAAAGCTCCTTGGAAACCTCTGCATGACTAAAATTCACCTGGCTGTAGATGGCCACTTGGGTGGCTGTAAATGCTCATTTAAGGACCCCAAAAATGATTCACAAGACAAACTTGGCACCATAGCAAAGTTCCGAAGTGTAGGGGTGACAATTTGCCCTGTGAGGGGGGCAAAATTGTCAACATTTTTGGCAACTTTGCTGGGAAGCATGCCTGCTATGCTAGAGAACTGAGGCCATATAGATGCTATTCAAACTCCCAAATGGTGAACCTGATTTCTGACTGAAAATCTCCTCTTGACCTTGGCTGAAGTAACCTTTCTCCCTCAAAAAGGAAGGGAAAAATACGAAAGCAAGAAAACTAACTAAGAAGCAAATGTGCAAACAAGCACTTATTAAACAAAACTGAAGCAAACTGTTGTGCTTGAACAACACTTGGAGGAAAGCAAAACAACTATGTACATAGAGCTTTGCTCTTCAATAGCAATGTTTCAGATGTATCCCATTGACTGGGATTGGAAGCTCTTGGCCGTCTATCTTGGCAAGTTGGAAGGCATTGTGGGATTTGCAGCTGGAGATCGTGTATGGGCCACTCTAAAGGGAATCAAACTTCATGTACCTCCCTGGTTTGGCTCGATCCTCATCGCACTTGAGGACCAAATCTCCTTCATTGAAGCTTCGTGAGGAAGCTCCTTTGTCAAACGTTCTTTTCCCCTGTGCCTGATGACTTTCCATGGCTAGGATTGATTGATTTCTTGTTTCTTCCAACTCCATAAGCTCTACATATCTGATTTGTATAGGCTCTTTCTCCAACAACTCAAGTTGATGCATTAGTTCTAAAGTTGGATACTCAAGAGAAATATGTAGCCTTGCTTCCTTACCATAGACTAGCTTGTATGGAGAGTTGGCTATTGATGTATTATAGGTGATCCTATCAGCCCATGGTGCTGACTTCAACTTGAGATGCCATGACCTCTGATTGTCTTCAATAGTCCTTCGTATGATCTTTAAGAGGTTCTTATTTGTAGATTCAGTAAGGCGATTTCCTTGTGGATAATAGTTCGATGAAGTGCTGAGATAAACTCCGTGTTGGACAGCCCATTGGCTGATCCTAGATCCCACAAAAGCCATTGCATTGTTAGAAATAATGGTTGAAGGAACATCAAACCTAGTAAGCAGACCTTCATAGAAATCAAGAATGTTAGTTTCGTTTGCTTCTTTAGGCCAATAGTATCCACCTCTCATGAGTTTAAGTGATGTAGTTCTTGTGGAAAAGTGTCAGCCATGTCCATCATGGAATTCTTCAAATATCTTTGAGTTTGGCTTGGTTCCACACACCTTAGTAACATTCCATTAATATCCTTTTTGAACAAAACACTGTCAACGAGCAAGAATGGAATTGATTGCAATCTGAAATACCTTCTTTTTGAAGCACTTAGGTGAGAAGGGTAAAAAACCATCTTGCAAATAGCTTACCAAATCACGAAACCAGCTTGAAGGTGAGGTGTGAACAGCAGCAATTTCTTCATCATTTGACACTAAAACAGTTTCATTAGTTTCTTGCAAGTCCTGAGCTAAATGCTCACGAAGTCCTTTGCCTCTAACCAGCTTTGTAACCTTAATTTCCACATCATATTCCATTATCTTGGTTATCCAACCAGCTCTCTTCTTATTTATGTCTTTGTTCAGAAGAAATTCTTTGATGCTTGATGGACAAACATTAGATGTATTTTATTATTAGACAACAAGTGCCTAAATTTCTTCAGAGATTTTATAACTGAAAGGACATGTTTTTCAACAAAAGAATACCTTGTCTCATACTCCTCCAAGCCTTGGCTATATAAAGCTATTGGCTGCTCCAAATCTTCATGATTCTGCTGCATAAGAATGCCTGAAATGGTGTCCACATTAGCATACGTATATAGAATGAAATCTTTTTTAAAATCTAGATTTAAAAGCATAGGAGCACTTGCTATGGCTTTCTTAACATCTTCAAACCCAGTTACCTCCTCCTTGGACTAGCTAAATGTAGGAACCCCAAGTTCCCTCTGACTCTGACAACTGACGGTTTATATGTTTTTTCTGAGGTTTTTGAATTTTTTTATTGTTTTTGGGTTTTTTGCCAGTTTTTGAAAGAAATGCGGATTTGCATAAAATGATAAATAAATCCTATAAAATTTACTGAATATCGAAAAGACTATTTTTTTTATTAAAAATGAAACCCTAGTTGCATGAGTTTACAAAAAAAAACTTGCTGTTTGGTTCAAGAAAACCCTGAACTGTTCGCTGCCCAAATAAACTGATGACTGCTGCCAAAAACCAGGCGCGACACAGTCCGTACGGCGCCGTACGGACGCCGTCCGTATGGTACAGACAGGTACAGTCGGCTTTTTTTTTTTTGCACAGAAAAAACCCTGCGCCCTACTCTTATGATGTCTGTCTTCTGCTGTAGATGGTACGACCAGGTACAGGTACGGCTGGGATAAAACCAGCAATTAATGCTGCTGTACGGCCTGTCTTCTGGCTATTTCAACCTCCAAAAATGGGCGCCTAAATGATCCCTGACTGAAGAAGGAATAACCCTGATGAAAACCTGTGATGATAACCTCTGAAAATCAATGTTTTCTCCTGAATGAAGAAAACCCCGGCTGCAATAAATCGGGTGTTATTTCACACCCTCTGAATTGCTTCTAATGGAGATGGCACGTTCTCCAAGGAAAATGAACTCGAACCCCTGAAGCTCTAGCTCAGACAAATTTGATCAATTTTCAATTCTCCCAAAATGACATAATGGCGCTTCTCCCAATGCAGAAGTATATATAACCAAAGAGGTGCGATTTCCTCTATAATAGGACTTTTTAATTAAAAATCGCAATTCTTTAATTATTTTAATATTTTCAACTTAGGCCAAATTTTATAATAATATTAAATTTGGCCCCTTCCTGATGATGGGCGCCCCCTCAGCATTAAAACACTTAAGTTATAATTTTTAATTATAACTTAATATAATAATCTCGTAATATTAATATTTAATTAATGCAATTAAATATTAATATTTCCCTCGTTACTCGCCCGATGACCGAACCGTCTGAAGCGGTCATATACTGGAGTGATTCCGAATGTTGTCAACCCATATTGCCAAAAATAGCAGGGGTCCCACACTGACCACCAAGAACTGCTAAAAATAGTAACTTCTGCCAAAAGTGTCCGATCGAGCCCAAACGAAAGCCAACTGATCAAACTCTGCCAATCTGAAGTATGTGCTAAGCTCCCAGGTGACCCTCTATCCAAACGATCAGCCTACGAGGGTCGTATGATAGGCTAATTCTGTGCTCCGAGAGATGTCACTGAGAAGGGGACATGACAGTCCGCCCCTCCTGAAATTGCTTGTCCTCAAGCAATCTCAATGCTGGATGCTGTAGAATATCCTCACTCTCCCATGTCACATCCTCAACAGGCAAATCTCTCCATTTCACCAGATATTCCCTGATAGTCCTCCTACGCAACTGTCTCTCCCTATACTCCATGATGGACTCAGGTACTAAAATCAACTTTCCCTCGTCATCTAAGGGAGGTAGAACTGCAGACGGTACCACACGATGACCCAACGCCTTCTTGAGGCGTGATACATGAAAAACGTTGTGTACCCTGCTCTCTGCTGGAAGCTCAAGCTCGTAAGCCACCTCGCCAACTCTCCTCAGGATCCTGAAAGGTCCGTAGTAGCGCGGCTTGAGCTTCTCTGACCCACTCTTCCTAAGAGTGGACTGACGGTAGGGCTGCAGCATGAGGTAAACCATGTCACCCACCTCGAAATGCCTCTCCGTCCTCTTATGATCTGCATACTGTCTCTGCTGATTTTGTGCCTTAGCTATATTTTCCTTGAGAGCCCTCATAGTGTCCTGACTTTCCTGCAACCAACCTCCTGCACTCGGCACTCTATTGTCGCTCAGTAGCAAATCAAGGAAACTCGGCGCCTCATACCCGTACAACGCCATGAAGGGTGACATCTGAATGGTCATATGGAATGTCGAATTATAGCAATACTCACACAAATGTATCCATTTGACCCACGCCTTCTGCTGCCCTGCTATGTAGTTTCGGAGGTATCCTTCCACCCACTTGTTCACAATCTCTGTCTGCCCATCAGTTTGCAGGTGGTAGCTAGTGCTCGGAGTGAGCTCAGTCCCACAAAGTCTGAAAACCTCCTGCCAGAAGTTACTCAGGAACCGACTATCTCTGTCGCTCACGATACTCCGAGGCAACCCATGAAGTCTGAATACCTCGCGAAAGAAAACCTCTGCTACCTGTGTAGCTGTGTAAGTCGTGGTGATCGGAAAGAAGTGGGCATACTTCGTAAGCCGATCCACAACTACATAAATGCAATCACGCCCTTGGGCCTTAGGCAAGCCCGTGATAAAATCCATCGACAGGCATTCCCACTTCCTGTCAGGAATCGGAAGTGGCTGCAACAAACCTGCCGGGTACGTGTTCTCCTGCTTGTTCTGCTGACAAACAGGGCACTCACGCACATACTGAAGAACATCTGTCTTGAGTCCTTTCCAAGTGAATCTCTCCCGAATCTGCCTGTATGTTTTGAAATATCCAGGATGTCCTGCTGTAGGCGTGTCATGAAAGGCTCGCATAACAATGTTCTTCACCTCTGACCCTGGGATCAAATATATCCTGTGCTTGTAAATGATCAAATCATTCACAAGTGTATACCTGGTATCAACTGCTGATCCCTCAACAATGCTGGAGGCCCAACTGTCCTTGGCATACTCTGCCACTATCATATGCCTCCAATCCTCTGAAATATGAACCATAGTGCTCAAGTACGGCTTACGTGAAAGTGCATCAGCCACTACGTTCTGTGTACCTTTGATATATGAGATATCAAAGTCATAAGCCTGCAACTTACTGACCCACTTCTGCTGCCTATCATTGAGATCTCGCTGCCCTAAGAAGTGTCTCAAGCTGTTATGATCAGTTTTAATGCAAAATTTGCTGCCGACAAGATACTGTCGAAATTTTGCTAAGGCATGCATGATTGCGAGCATCTCTTTATTATATATACTGTACAATCTCTCGGGTCCTCTGAGCTTGCGGCTCTCATACACAATCGGGTGCTTGTCCTGCATAAGCACCGCACCAATGCCCTCACCTGATGCGTCGCATTGAAGCTCGAACGGCTTCGTAAAGTCGGGTAGTGCTAGAACAGGGCATGTAGTCATCAACTCCTTGAACTTCATAAAACATTCCTGTGCCTCTGAAGTCCAAACAAAAGCCCCCTTCTTCAATAAATCTGTCATCGGGGCTGCATGTCGTGAATACCCATTCACGAATCTGCGGTAGAACCCACATAAACCGAGAAACCCTCTCAACTGTGTCAGGTTCGCCGGTGTAGGCCAGTCAACAATGGCGCGGATCTTTTCAGGATCCATGCGCACTCCATCTGCACTAATGATGTGACCGAGATATAGCAATTCGGTCATCCCTATGTCGCACTTGGATTCCTTGGCGTACAAGGACTCCCTCTCCAAGATACTCAACACTGTCTCCAAATGAGCTAAGTGCTCCTGCCAAGACCTGCTATATATAAGGATGTCATCGAAAAAGACCAACACAAACCTCCTCAGCAATGAATGAAAAACCCGGTTCATCGTAGACTGAAAAGTGGCTGGTGCGTTAGTGAGTCCAAATGGCATCACTACGAACTCGAAGTGCCCACAATGGCATCGGAAAGCCGTCTTCTCTATGTCCTGCTCTCTGACCCTGATCTGATGATAACCCGACCGTAAATCAATCTTAGTGAAGTAACATGACCCATGGAGCTCATCAATAAGCTCGTCAATCCTCGGTATCGGGTATCTATTCTTAATTGTCCTCTTATTCAGGACCCTGTAATCAATGCACATGCGTAATGTCCCATCCTTCTTCTTCACCAACACAATCGAAGAAGCAAATGGTGACTTGCTAGGCCGAATGTGACCCATAGCAAGTAACTCCTTTATTGTCTTTTCTATCTCATCCTTCAATCTTTTAGGATGCTTGTAAGGAGTTATCATGACGGGTTTCGCACCCTCCTCAAGCTCAATGATGTGCTCTATGCCCCTCTCTGGAGGTCTACCTGGCGGAATATCACTGAACACCTTGTCATGCCTGACTCTCAACTCCTGTATATCCGGATGATAGTCTATCTTTTGCTGTCCCTCCTGTATAGGTGCTAAATGACACTCGGCAGCCCACTCTACCATGTCGTGACGCATAAGCCGCTCCATCCGGTGGAAAGAAATTGTTTTGATGTTGCTGTCCCGAATTGCCTT
Source organism: Torreya grandis (assembly GCA_037957365.1). Lineage (NCBI taxonomy): Eukaryota > Viridiplantae > Streptophyta > Pinopsida > Cupressales > Taxaceae > Torreya > Torreya grandis. The sequence continues at coordinate 1,651,131 of JARHVA010002897.1, forward strand.
AAGTATGTGTGTCTTTCTGTTAACATCAAAACGGATCTCCATGTCCTTGAGACGAAGTGTGACCTCATCCAATGAATGTAACCACTTCATCCCCAAGACCAAATCAATGTCCCCCATATTAACAACATAGTAATCTGCCTTGAACTCATATTTGTTCAAGCATAAAGGGAGATCCTTAATCATGCGTTCACATTTCAAAGTGTACCCATCGGCCACTTTGACTCTTATGCCCTCGAACTCCTCAGTGATGAGTCCACGTTTCTCAACAAACCTAGCATCTATGAAATTATGCGTGGCTCCTGTATCAAGTAGGGTAATGACCCTCTGTCCTGCCAACACACCACGAATCCTGAAAGAACCCTCCTGCTGGATACTAGATAAACGGGCCTCCTGTACCTGAAGCTCGGGCTCTGCCTCAACTCTATGCTCTGGAGCCTCTGGCTCTGAACCCTCGAAACTCTCCTGCTGATCCGAATCCTCTGACTCCGAGTCCTCATAGAACGCCCACATTATACGATTTGCCTTGCCCTTAGGTCTTAGAGGACAATCGTGATTAGCGTCATATGGTCCTTTGCAGTAGAAGCAAAGCTTCTTCCTGCGTAGGTCATTAAGGGCCTCATGATCCAAAGGTGGGGCTGCTGATTTTCCTTTTGGATCATTCCTAGAGTTTGATTTTTCTTTGCTAACATCAGACTTATCCTTATTCCTGTTAAAGCCCTTGTTATCCCTGAATGATGAAGAACCTCTGGAGCTGAATTTGCTCGATGGTGCTGCTAACTCCATGTTTCGTGCCTTCTTCATCGCCTCCTGTAATGAAGGAGGATCAAAAGCTTTGATCCAACCTCGCAATGGCTCTGACAACCCCTCCATGAAGAGTACTACCAAGCGCCTCTCGGAGATGTTAGGGACCATAACGGATAACTTCTGGAAGTCACCTATGTAGGTCTCTACACTGCCACTCTGTCTCAACTGAGCTAAGTCTCGGAAGTAAGTTTCTGGATCCTTCCTGTCAAAGCGCTCAACCAACCTGTCCACAAACTCCTGGTATGTAGTGATCCTGTCATGCTGTAAAGTCACCATACCGTGGTGCCACCAGTCGTAGGCAACTCCCTCAAGATGCAATGTAGCATATCTAATGGCGTCACTCTCTGCCATCGGGCGCAGTGTAAGGAATGTGTCAAGCTTGCTAATCCAAGCTTGGGCAGTCATCTTACCACTACCATCGAACGTCGCCAATGTGAGCCGGTTCGTAGCATGTTTTAGATCGTTATTCTGCTGACGAGGTCTCCTATCCTGTCGAGATCTATTGTGCTCTCGCCTTTGTGTAATGAAGCGGTCAAAAGTGATCATCTCTTTGACCGCAGGCGGTACCAACTCCCATTCTTCATGAGCTGCCATAAGGGTATCATCGAATAACTCATCATGCTCCTCATCTGGTATAGCCTCGCTGGGCTCCTGTCTCGTGAAAGTGGGCCTAGTAGGCCTATCTGCTGTCCGTGACGCTGCCCTAGTAGCTCTCCGTGACCCTGCGTCACTCCTGTCATCGTCACGGTTAGGTGACGGTCTCCTCGAAGTACCCAACCTCTGCAGTGCCGCTGCCACCTGCTGCAATACCTCATCGGATCGCCGTTGCCCTGCACGAAGATCTCGAAGAGTATGCATGAACTCTGCACCCTCCTGATCTCTGTCATTATGTCCCGGCCTAGGTACATCTATTCTGTCAGCCATATTGCCCGGCTGCCTGCTCAAACTCTGTTTCCTGTCAATCAGGGCTCGCCTGCGTGTGTAATCCCTGGGTGACCCAATCTGATCCGGCTGCATAAGATAGCTAAACCCGTAGGATGGCAGGATTTAGCTCTGATACCACTGTAGGAACCCCAAGTTCCCTCTGATTCTGACAACTGACGGTTTATATGTTTTTTCTGAGGTTTTTGAATTTTTTTATTGTTTTTGGGTTTTTTGCCAGTTTTTGAAAGAAATGCGGATTTGCATAAAATGATAAATAAATCCTATAAAATTTACTGAATATCGAAAAGACTATTTTTTTATTAAAAATGAAACCCTAGTTGCATGAGTTTACAAAAAAAAACTTGCTGTTTGGTTCAAGAAAAACCTGGACTGTTCGCTGCCCAAATAAATTGATGACTGCTGCCAAAAACCAGGCACGACACAGTTCGTACGGTGCCGTACGGACGCCGTCCGTACGGTACGGACAGGTACAGTCGGCTTTTTTTTTTTTTTGCACAGAAAAAACCCTGCGCCCTGCTCTTATGATGTTTGTCCTCTGCTGTAGATGGTACGGCCAGGTACAGGTACGGATGGGATAAAACTAACAATTAATGCTGCTGTACGGCCTGTCCTCTGGCTATTTCAACCTCCAAAAATGGGCGCCTAAATGATCCATGACTGAAGAAGGAATAACCCTGATGAAAACCTGTGATGATAACCTCTGAAAATCAATGTCTTCTCCTGAATGAAGAAAACCCCGGCTGCAATAAATCAGGTGTTATTTCACACCCTCTGAATTGCTTCCAATGGAGATGGCACGTTCTCCAAGGAAAATGAACTCGAACCCCTGAAGCTCTAGCTCAGACAAATTTGATCAATTTTCAATTCTCCCAAAATGACATAATGGCGCTCCTCCCAATGCAGAAGTATATATAACCAAAGAGGTGCGATTTCCTCTATAATAGGACTTTTTAATTAAAAATCGCAATTCTTTAATTATTTTAATATTTTCAACTTAGGCCAAATTTTATAATAATATTAAATTTGGCCCCTTCCTGATGATGGGTGCCCCCTCAGCATTAAAACACTTAAGTTATAATTTTTAATTATAACTTAATATAATAATCTCGTAATATTAATATTTAGTTAATGCAATTAAATATTAATATTTCCCTCGTTACTCGCCCGATGACTGAACCGTCTGAAGCGGTCATATACTGGAGTGATTCCGAATGCTGTCAACCCATATTGCCAAAAATAGCAGGGGTCCCACACTGACCACCAAGAACTGCTAAAAATAGTAACTTCTGCCAAAAGTGTCCGATCGAGCCCAAACGAAAGCCAACTGATCAAACTCTGCCAATCTGAAGTATGTGCCAAGCTCCCAGGTGACCCTCTATCCAAACGATCAGCCTACGAGGGTCGTATGATAGGCTAATTCTGTGCTCCGAGAGATGTCACTGAGAAGGGGACATGACACTAAAGTTCTGATTTTTCTTTAACATGGCTGTAAGTGGTTTAGCTACAGAAGCGAAATCTGAAATGTATCTCCTTATAAAATTGATTTTACCAAAGAAACTTTGCAAAGCCTTTTTGCTCTTAGGCAAGGAGAGTGCAAAAATAGATTGAATCCTTTCAGAATCTATGTTTAAACCGTGCTTTTTGTTCCATTGATGGCAATGGATAGTGGTCTTTAAGCGAAGCCCTATTTAAATCACGGAAATCAACACACAAACAAATCTCACCATTCTTTTTCCGTACTGGAACGAGGTTTGCCACCTAAGGTGAGTGCTTGATTGGAAATATAATTGTTGATTCTATGAGCTTGTGAAGCTCAGCTCTCATCAAAGGCTCAAGCTTTGGATTGATTGGTCTTTGTCTCATTGGTTCAGTTTCCTTTTCTAACTCAATGGTGTGTTGAGCTAAACTTAGATCAAAACCTTTGAGATCACTATACTGCCATGCGAATATATCAACAAAAATCGTGCATAAATCAATGAAAGCTTTCTTTTGTGGAGTGCATACCTTGCCCAATTTCAAAAATTTTTCAGTTGCAATCTCTACATTGGCATAGTGCTCTTCTTTTGTTGACAAGGATGCTTTCTCTTTTCTTAGCTCATCATCTTCACTGAAAATATTTTCAAGAGTGACCAATCTCTTGGGTAGCCTATTTGTTTTCAGTGGTACAATCTGATCACCATACTGCTGTAAGTGTTTCGACTGATTTCTTAAAGAAAATTCAGCCTCTTCCTGCAAGAATCTCACAATTTGATTGTCATTTTCAAACACCTGCCAATTCTCTTGGGTATCTGGTACAAAAGAACTTACAACTACCTTTATATGTGACTGAAAAATGTCACTTTTTACATCAGCTGGGATATCAAATTGTATCCTAACAGCAACCAACCTATCAGCCTGTTTATTCTTATCTCTTGATATTCCCTGAATATTAAAAGCCTGAAAATCTTCAAGTAAATCCCAAACTCTGTGTCTGTATGATTTAAGCAACAGATTCTTGCATATATTCAAACCTCTTGGTGGTCCACAAGTTCACTACCTCCAAACACTTGCAAATAATTTACTTTCATCTTTCTAGCCCACTGCAAACCGTGAACTAGTGCTTTATATTCAGCAATGTTGTTTGAGTAGCCAAATCGAAATTTAATAGAGGAGAAATACTTTTGTTCTGTAGGAGAAATTAACATCATTCCAACTCCGGTTCCATGCTTATTTCTTTATCCATCGAAGTACAATTGCCACAAGCCTTCATTAGATTCGTCTTCTTTGACCATGGTTGGAATTGGTGCATCGTTCTAATGAAGACAATATACACCAAGACCTTCATTTTCAATTAGCTTGTAGGGATCATGCTCATGCAAGGTAGAAGCCCACTCATCAAGAAACAAATCTGGAACTCCATACAAAGGTGAGTCCTTTTTTACATCACTAGTTTGTAATATTTTATCTCAAATGATACAATTTGCATTGACCACATTTGGCGTATAAGGCTCCATATGAAAACGTGCAATAAGCTCTAAATGAATTGTTACCTTTGTACTATATTTGGTTCTGAACAACAAATTTGTCCAATCAGCTGATAAATATCCCCCAATATTTGAGGTGAAGTCCCTTGAAAGACACATAGCAAAATAAGAAGGTAAGTCCACCACTACAACATTCTGCTAAATAGTAACATTAGGATAAGCATGTAATGTCAATTTCAAATCTTTGATAATGCCTACCGTCTTTGCTGGTGAACCATCCAACTACAATACCCTTTTAGTATTTGGCTCATAAACAAGGTCGAGCTTGTCTGCAATCTGTTTGGACATCACTGTAGTGCTAGCTCCACTATCCACCATACAATTTTGAACCAAAGTATTACCCACTATCAAAGAAAGATAATGGTGGCAGCCGGGCTTTTTGAAGGGCACCTGGGCTTTTTGAAACCGTCCCTTGGAACTTTCGTTTTGACTTGAAAACCATAAAGTGAACCAACCCGAAGGGTACATACCCTTCGGGACTTTTGAATTGGACCTTCCCAAAGGGCAAGGGCCTTTCGGGTCTTCTCAACTGTGCTTTTCTCCTTTCTTTCAGACAAAAAGTCCGAAGAAAATAAGCTTTGAATGACTGCCACTTAAGTCATTTTTTCAGACTTTTACACAGTCCTTTGAGAGCTCTTTCTCTCGGACAGAATGTCCGAAGAAATAGTCCACCTCTTATATCCCGAAAAATTCCTTGGGAAGACAAAATAACTAAACTTACAGCTTGTATGTCTTGGCTGTATTTGCACATTTGGCTGTAATCAAAAAGCTCCTTGGAAACCTCTGCATGACTAAAATTCACCTGGCTGTAGATGGCCACTTGGGTGGCTGTAAATGCTCATTTAAGGACCCCAAAACTGATTCACAAGACAAACTTGGCACCACAATAAAGTTCCGAAGTGTAGGGGTGACAATTTGCCCTGTGCGGGGGCAAAATTGTCAACAAGTTGGTGCCAAGATGAAAATCCATTTTCTACTCAGTTGAGGCCTATTAATTCCTGCATCAATTGTTGTGCATTTATGTTGGTGCATACGACACCAGTGCTAAATTTCCTTAATGCAAACTGTCTGCTTTTGTTTTTGAGGTAGAACTCCACTTGTGACTTGAGGGTGAGGACCGAATGTTACTCCTTGACATAGCTCAATTGTAACCAACAAAAGTTGATGGCTGAAGAGTAACAGTTTCATCTTTGATAACGGTTCCTTTGCTTTTTGTAGAACCACCACACAAATGTACATATAGATATAGTTAGATGGGGAAGATAGTCGTTTAGTTTTTTCAAGAAAATATCATGCATTGAACATTCAAACTTCATATCAATAGAATTCTCTTACAGTTGTATATCTTGTTATGTCTCATAGATGAATGTTACTATTGTTTTTGATTTCTTATTTATAAGTTTCTTCCACATGTAGCACCTAAATTCGAGAGATTTAGAGCATTGGACACTGACTTTCTCTTGGGATTCAAATGAGATAGACCCTTACAAAATTATTAATTGGCATAATTAAATCTATAAGAAGTCTCCTCTGCTTGACAGGTTTTTCACTTAAGAGCATCAGGAGGGAGAGTTGTGTATCCATAAAAGAGTGGTTCTCTGAAGATGCTTCTTCTCTTGATAAATTATTCCCTTTCCCCAATTGCTTAACGAACATAATATCTGGCCACAAATGTTGGAGCCCCTTTATGAATAATTTATTCTATGTTGTAAGATAATATTAGCTTAGTTGGTGAGAGTCTCGATCCCTTAAAGTTAAGTATGTATTGCTGCCCTTCCTAGTTAAAACTGATGAAACCACTTCAGAGATTTATTGAGAATGTATTCAATCCTTGCAATCCATCCATACCCAGAACTGTATCAAATCCATCCTCAGGCAAGGCGTCAAAAGTCTTTTTCAGTGTATGATCCTGCAAAGTCAATTTGACCTTAGAACATTTCCCTTGACAAGTTTTTATCACATCATCAGCTACCATGTTATCTAACTTTGTTGCGGGATAAACACCGAACAGAGTGTTTTGGTTGTTTATGTTGATAAAATTATAAGTACTGTCAGAACCAATGAGGTACAGTGCTTTTTAACAAACCCTTGACTTGTGAATATTCGGGGACTGATGATTTCTGTCACAACTGCTAGCAATACTCTTAGTTGAACTTCTCTTTGAGATGCTTGATCACCATCAAACTTTGTGTTGTTTGAAATATTAATATCATTGCTTCCTTAGCATTATCGCTTCTATCTTGGGGTTCAACTTCACAGAAGTATAATTTCCTTTGGCTTTTTGGTTGGTTGAAAATCCTTTTTATCTTTCTTGTCAGTTCTGCCGCAGTTAGTTTGACAGGTTGTGATGTCAAAAACTTTTAAGAATCAGTCGTGTGGTTGTTCTTGATTCCCGGCTTGGAAGGAAGAATTATAATTCGTGCTTTGATGCCTCATTCTTTGCTCAACACTACGAGCTTTATGCATTGCAACTTGAGTGATTTTTATTTAATGCATGTGTAATTCGTCAATGATATTGGATCAAAGAATTCCAATAAGAGGGCTTCAATAATAAATGTTTGGGAAAATTCTTCACAAAGAGTGCTAAAGTTTTCTAATTTGAAGAATATTTGCCAATTGATTTGGTAATCCAGGTGGTAGTTTGGGACAAAACTTCGGAAAAATATCAAAACATTAGTGTGTTAACTTGTCAGGGGTGTAACTCCTTCACAGTTGATCAGGATTCGATACTATGATGTGCATCAGAAAGCTCAGGAAGTGCTATACACCAAGTCATGCAAAATGGAAAGCATTTTGGAAGCAACAAACCCCTAAATATGCTCCAAAAGGCCCTGAAAAACTAAAATACTAAAATCTACAAAATTTCAAAAAAGAAAAATTTGGGGCTTTGATGAGTTTTGTCTCAATAGATCCTCTCAAAATTTTGGGGAGTGCTTGTCACATGGCTTTTCATATTCCAAGGAGAAGCACTTTGCTTTCTATTTTTAGAGTGTTTATTTCTTTTTAAAAACAGCTATAAGAATTTGTCATCCGAATGTAAAAATTAGACTATCATAGCTTCACATCTGTTTTCAGCAATTGCTACCTTGTAAATTACTCTCATTTTCAATAAAAAATCTTATTTAAATTGCAGTATCATGTGTGTTTATTGTGTTCATCTCCTTTGATTTGGTTCACTGCTTCATAACACGTAAAGTTTATATTATATAGTATGTTGTCTGCCGGATTGACAATTAAATTTGGACAAAGGTATCAAAGCATTTTGTTCCATGTTCGTGTGTCACATTGAATGACATCAGGCTACAGGAAGCACGGTCTCAAGACACATGACCCTTTAGATTATCTTCCTTTTGGGTTCAAACAATTTCTGATGGCAAGCAAAGAGGGAGCAAGAGATCCTTTCAAATTGATGCTTGATGAAGCCCTCGAGACATAGAGGAGGGAGATGATGGAACAATTCACCAGTATTCTACTCCATGAAGAATTGGCTATTGAAGAAGAAATGTTGATCAAATGCAAGATAGAATGTGAAGAGATGCAAAAAATAAATAAAAATACATCAACAAACGATGTTCAGATAGAAACAAATGAGAGCATGGCAAGCCCTTGTGATTTCCAGCACTTTGGTTATCCATCAAATTCATTTAACAGTTTTGAAAAACACTCCAAAGGAATTGGTTTCAATTTGTTGGAGAAAAAGGGATACATTGGTCAAGGTCTTTAGCAAAGATGGCAAGGGAATTCAAAAACCTCAAGACAAAAATGAGGTCCAAGAGTTTTGGTCTTGATTACATTGGAGAATTTTCTGAACCCAATATGAGTACATATTGGTTTGCTTTTATTTCTACTTAAAAATCTCCACAATCAATAAAAATGAATTCTAGATGAACTATCCCACACAAGTGGGAGAGAAGGGTTTGTGTTCATTAAAAAACTCAAACTAGAAGCAATGGGGCCCATTTCTTTCCAAGGAGGGACGAATGATCCAGGTGGCTGTTCATGACAAAACTTTGGAAAGATACCGAAAAAATGGTGTCACCTTATTGGGGGTATAACTTTGTTGTTGTTGATTATAATTCAAAACTGTGATATGTGTTGGAAAGCTTAGGACCTGCACTACGATAAGCCACACAAAATGAAAAGCATTTTAAAAATAGCATGCCCCTAAAATGATCCAAAGAGCCCTGAAATCACAAAATACAAAAAGTAGAAAATATGGTTATAAAGGACATGTCATCACTCTAAAAGTTAAATATCAAAAAATACTCTAAAAGTAGAAAATATTTCAAGGTGAATCACTTCATTTCCTATTTTTAGAGTATTTTTTTCTTGTTAAATATGGTTATAAAGGACATGTCATCTGAATGTAGAGATCCTTGTTGTAGCTTCACATCGCTTCTCAGATACTCCTACCTTCTTGTAAATTGTCCTTTTTCAATTAAACTCTCATTTACATTGCAGTATTATTTGTTTTTATTGGATTCATCTCATCGGTTCATTATTTTCATTACATATTAAGGTTCTACAATTTAGTGTGTTTTCTATGGGATTCCCAATTAAATCCAGATCATTTGGTGACCGGTCTACTGAAGTCAGACCAATTATTAAAAATGACAAGTCTTCGAGGATTCAAACTTCTTTTGGAAATCACCAACTTGTTCCAACTAGTTGTGAATTCCTCCATTTCAATCATACCACTTGCAAGCTACTCCGAGTTATTGATTCCTCATCTGATCTTGTAGGGTTTAAAGTAAAATGATGCTTCATTTTGCTATCCCAATCAATAGCTTCATAGGGGTCATCATCCTTGTATTTAGGAATATTAAGTTTGAATGTAAGAACTGTTGACAATTCTTCCACAGGATAGATTGTCTCTTGCCATTCGGAAAATTCACATCTCCATCCAAGGAAAGAAAGAATACATTGGGAAAGAATACATTGTTTTTTTCTTTGGTAAGGGCCTTTGCTACAACAGGAATTCCTTTGGACTTTTGTTCGAAGGAATGGTTCATCAAAGAAGGCTTCTGCTAAGGACATAACTTCGGAGAAGTGCTAAGGACATAAGTCCGCAGGTAATAACAAAGGAAAGAGCCTAAGATGAAGGAATACTTCGGAGAATCCAAAAGTCCGCCCAAAAAGCAAGGAAAAGCCAAGTAATAATTATTTCGGACTTTTTGTCCGAAGGAATTCCTTCAGACAAAAGTCCAAAGAATTTTGAAGGGGATTCTCAGCAAAAGGTGTCTTTGGAAGGTAGAAGAGGGCAAAACAAGAAACCCAAAGGGCAAGGTAACCTTCAGAAGGGTCATTTTCAACAATCCCGAAGGGCACCTACCCTTCGGGAAGGTACACGTCAAATTCGGGACCCTTGCAAAAACCCGGGTGCCCTACAATTTTTCCGACAAAGGCGCAGATGAAGGGACAAAAGCTCTTGTGGAGGGCACTTGGTCGGTGCCTGGACCTTTGTGCAAAGTCCGAAGGGCATTCTTAGCGGAGTTCAAAAGGACAAAAGATTAATTCCTTTGAGCTTTTTGTCCGAAGAAATTCCTTCGGACAAGAATCTGCTCCTACAACTGCTTGAATAAACATTTGTTCTTTCCTGTGGGGCAAAGATTATCAACATTCTGGTGACTCAACTGGGAAGCATGCCTGTTATGCTGGAGAACTCAGACCACAAACATGATATTGAACTCACAAAAACAATGATAAACTTGGTCCACCACTATTTCTCTTTTCTGACATGAAATAACCCTCATCCTTCAAAATAGAAGGGAAACATAAAAGGGAAAGCTAACAAACAAAGCAAATGTGCAAACAAACACTTATTCGGAACAAAACGGAAAGAAACTATTATGCTTGAACAACACTTGGAGGAAAGCAAAACAACTATGTACAAGGAGCTTTGCTCTTTAATAACAATGTTTCAGATGTATCCCATTGACTGGGATTGGAAGCTCCTGACCATCCAACTTTGCAAGTTGAAAAGCATTGTGGGATTTGCAACTAGAAATTATGTATGGGCCACTCCAAAGAGAATCAAACTTGGTGTGCCTTCCTCGTTTAGCTTTATCCTCATCCCACTTGAGGACCAAATCTCCTTCCTTGAAACTTCGTGAAGAAGCTCCTTTGTCAAACGTTCTCTTCACCTGTGCTTGATGAGTTTCCATGGCTAGCATGCATTGATTTCTTGTCTCTTCCAGCTCCATAAGTTCAGCATACTTGATTTCCATAGGTTCATTCTCCAACAACTCAAACTAATGGATTAGTTCCAAAACGAGAAATTCAAGAGAAATGGGTAACCTTGCTTCCTTACTATATACTAGTTTGTATGGAGAGTTGGCTATCGACCTCTTGTAGGGGATCCTATCAGCCCATAGAGTTAACTTCAACTTGAGATGCCATGACCTCTGATTGTCTTCAATAGTCCTTATGATCCTCAAAAGGTTCTTGTTCATAGATTCAGCAAGGCCATTGCCTTGTGGATAATAGTTCGATGAAATGCTAAGATAAAGTCCGTGTTGGACAGCCCAATGGTTGATCTTAGATCCCACAAAAGCCATTGCATTATTATAGATAATAGTTGAAAGAACTCCAAACTTGGTAAGCAAATCTTCATAGAAATCAAGAACATTAGTTTTGTTTGCTTCTTTCAATGCAATTGCTTCTATCCAACGTGTGAAGCAATCTGTGGCGGTGAGAATCCATTTATGCCCTGAACTTGAAGGAGGATTTATGAGACCAATAAAGTCTAATTCCCATTGGACAAAGGGCTAATCCACCGCAATTGGTTGAAGAGGTAAGGCTGCAAGTTTTACTTTTCTTACAAACATAGCACACTATTTGGACTTTCTAACCCAAACATGGCAATCAACAAATATACTAGGCCAATAGTACCCACCTCTCATGATCTTAAGAGTTGTAGTTCTTGCGAAAAAATGTCCTCCGCCATGTCCATCATGGAATTCTTCAAGCAATCTCTGAGTTTGGTTTGGTTCTACACATCTTAGCAACATTCCATTGATATCTTTCTTGAACAAAACACCATCAACAAGCAAAAATAGAATTGATTGCAATCTGAAATATCTTCTCTTTGAAGCACTTAGATGGGAGGGGTAAATACCATGTTGGAGATAGCTTACCAAGTCATGAAACCAGCTAGAAGGTGAAGTAGGAACAGCTGCAACCTCTTCATCATGCGACACCAAAACAAGCTCATTAACCTCTTGCAAGTTTTGAGCTAGATGCTCACACAATCCTTTGCCTCTAATCATTTTTGTGACCTTAATTTTCATGTCATATTCCATTACCTTGGTTATCCAACCAGCTCTCATCTCATTTATATCTTTGTTCAAGAAAAACACTTTGATGCTCGGATGGGCAACCATTAGATGTAACTTATTCTTAGACAATAAGTGCCTAAACTTCTTAAGAGATCTTATGACTGAAAGTACATGTTTTTCAACAAAAGAATACTTTGTTTCATACTCCTCCAAGCCTTAACTATAGAAAGCTATTGGTTGCTCCAAGGACTCAAGAACCTGCTGCATAAGAATACCTGAAATGGTGTCCATGTTAGCATAAGTGTACAAAATGAAATCTTTCATGAAGTCTGGATTTAGAAGCGTAGGAGCACTAGCTATGGCCTTCTTAATATCCTCAAAACCTTTCACTTCTTCTTTGGATCAGTTGAAGTTTTGATTTTTCTTTAGCATCGCTGTAAGTGGCTTAGCTAAGATGGCAAAATCTGAAATATATCTCCTTATAAAATTGATTTTCCCAAAGAAACTTGGCAAAGCCTTTTTGTGCTTAGGCAAGGAAAGTGCAAGAATGGATTGAATCCTTTCAGCATCGATGCTTAAACCATGCTTTGAAACAACATGTTCAAGAAGCTTACCTTCATGAATCGAGAAAACACATTTTTTGAGATTTAGAGATACCCCAAATTGCTTACACATTTCGAACACTTGCTTGAGATAAACCATGTGATCTTTTGCATTATTTGAAAACACTGTTATATCATCCAAATAAACAAGTACAAACGTGTTAAGAAGGCCTTGGAATGCCATATACATGGCTCTCTGAAAGGTTGCTCCAGCATTAGACAAATCGAATGCCATCTTTCTGTATGCAAATGTCCCCCACTTGGTTGTGAAGGTTGTCTTAAATTGGTCCTCTTCTTTGACCAAAATCTGATTGTAGCCACTATATCCATCTAACAAAAAAAACCTCTCTAAACCTGCAACAAGCTGTAAAATTTGTTCCATTGATGGTAATGGATAGTGATCTTTAAGTGAAAACCTGTTCAAATCATGAAAGTCAACACACAAATGAATCTCACCATTTTTCTTCCGTACTGGAACAAGATTGGCCACCCAAGTTGAGTGCTTGATTGAAAATATAATAGCTGACTCTATAAGCTTGTGAAGCTCAACTCTCATCAAAGGTTCAAGCTTTGGATTGATTGGCCTTTGTTTTTGTTTTACTGGTTTAGTTTCTTTCTTTAACTCAATGGTGTGTTGAGCCAAACTTGGATCAAAACCTTTGAGATCACTATACTGCCATTCAAATATATCAACAAAACTTGTGCATAATTCAATGAAAGCTTTGTTTTGGGAAGGAGTGCATACCTTACCCAATTTCAAAATCTTACCAGCGGCAATCTCTACATTGGCATAGTGCTCTTCCTTTGTTGACAAGGTTGACTTCTCTTTCCTTAGCTCATCATCTCCACTAAAAATGTTCTCAAGAGTGACCAATTATTTGGGCAACTTATTCGTTTTTAATTGCACAATCTGATCGCCATACTGCTCAACTGTTTTGACTGATTTTTTGAAGAAAACTCAGCCTTTTCCTGCAAGAATCTCACAATTTGATTGTCATCTTCGAACACTTGCAAATTCTCATGATTATCTATAATAGAAGGCCTTACAACCACCCTTATATGTGACTAAATTTTGTCATTTTTTACATCAGCTGGGATATTAAATTGTGCCCCAACAACAGCCAACCTATCAGCCTGTTTATTCCTATGTCTTGGTATTGCCTGAATGTTAAAAGCTTGAAAATCTTCAAGTAAATCCCAAATTCTATACTTGTAAGATTTAAGCAACAAATTTTTGCATACATTCAAACCTCTTACTTGGTGGACTACAAGTTCACTATCTCCAAACACTTGCAAATAATTGACTTTCCTCTTCCTAGCCCACTGCAAACCGTGAACTAGTGCCTCATACTCAGCAACATTGTTTAAACAACCAAATTGAAATTTAATAGAAGAGAAATACCTTTGTTTTGTTGGAGAAATCAACATCATTCCAGCTCTGGTTCCATGCTTATGTTTTGATTTATCAAAGTACAATTGCCACAAACCTTCATTAGACTCATCTTCTTTGACCATGGCTGGAATTGATGCATCATTCTCATGAAGGCAATACACACCAAGATCCTCTTCTTCAATCAGCTTATAAGGATCATGCTCATGCAAGGTGGAAGCCCACTCATCAAGAAACAAATCTGGAACTCCATCCAAAGGTGATTCCTTTTCTACATCACTAATTTTCAATACTTAATCTGAGATGATACAATTAGTATTCACAACACTTGGCATATATTGCTTCATATGAAAACATGCAATAGACTCAGAATGGATTGTTATCTTGGTACCATACATGGTTCTGAATAACAAATAAGTCCAATCAACTGATAAATAGCCTCCAATCTTTGAAGTGAAATCCCTTGAAAGGCACATAGCAAAGTAGGGAGGCAAATCTACCACAACATCTTGTTGAATAGTAACATTAGGACATGCATATAATGTCAATTTCAGATCTTTGATGATGCCTACCGTCTTTGCTGGTGACCCATCCAATTGCAATACTCTTTTAATATTTGGCTCATAAATAAGTCCAAACTTATTTGCAATCTGTTTAGGCATGACTGTACTACTAGCTTCACTATCCACCATACAATTATGAACCAAAATTTCACCTACTATCAAAAAAGGTAGAAAGGAGGAGTTTTCTTTGATTTTACCTCAATTTTGTCCACCTTTGCCATTTTATTTGCTTGTTGTCACCTGTTGCTTAATTGGTTGATCCGAATTAGTCAAGACAACACTTTCTTTCTCAACCAGTTTTGGAGACAATTCGAGAGCTGAAAGCTCTTGAATAAGCTTATCATTTTGTTCTGAAATTGAAAGAGAATCCCACATGCTAATGCTGATATTAGATTTCTTCATTTGATCCACTATACTGAAATGAGATGAACTAACTTTTGGCTATACTTTTTGCAACACTGGTCATTCACGAACTAGAGGTAGTTGATGGACTCTACTACCCTCTATATTTTGATTTTTTTGATTTGTAGGGGCAACAAACTGTTCTTTTGTACTTTTAGAAACAACATGAGTACATGAAGCATTTGTCATCTCTTGGGCCTCTTCAATGGCTCTTCTTTTCGCTCTAATTACCGCTGCAACTTGACCACTTGAATTGTTAGTTTCAACACTTTGAGTAAAAGCAACATGATCATCTACTTGCCAATTTACATTAATGCCATCAAGTTGCCCTTGAACTTAATGAGTCTCTCCTTGTGATGCCAAACATGTATCTTGATACTGACCTCCTTGAAAAGAAAACTCTTCTTGTGTCATTTGTGGCATGGTGATGTTCTATGATACCAAGACTTGGTTTTGAGCATCATTGAGATTTGAGGGCTGCCAACCTGAATCCTGCACCAAATTATTTAGAGGTGGGGTTGGAACAATGGCTTTTGAAGTGGAAGGAGCATTTGGATCAAGAGCAACATATGGCTTAGCTGGAGTTATGGCTCCTTGTGCTTGATAAGGTGGTCTATTTTCTTTGAAACCCTAATAAGGAGGCCTTTGATCTTTGAATGACTGATAGGTGTTCCGATTTTGCTGTTGATAGGACCTATTTCACTGAAATTGTTGCCTTTTGAGCTGTACTATTTCATTCCCAAAAGATTGTAACAAACTTTTCAACTTTCCTATCTCACTAGCTTGACTAGTAGGGGCTGCAATTTGAGCTTGAGGTGCTGGAATTGGAGCGAAGGATGGAATTTGAGGAACTTGAGGGGCTGCTATAGAACTTATTTCTGGAAATATAGGCATTGGAGGTCTTGGAGAAATCTTACCAGCTTGTACCAAACTATTTTCTGCCCTTATTGCAACCTCATAAGCATCCAACAAAGTAGTACCACTCATTGACTGTATCATCACACTAATGTCAGAATTAAGAGCTTTCAAATAGTACAAAAATGCATATTGAGAGGATGGCCTAATCAACGTAGGTATCTTAATCCATGTTTTTTGGACTCTGAGGTTAAAATCAGACATGAACTCATGAGGAGCCCTTGTTATGGTGGTCAATTGTTCTACCAAAGAGAGATGATTAGATTTGTCCTCAAATTGCTTGACCAACGCTGCACCCAGTTCATCCTAGGTGGCAATGGAATTAAGTGGCAGATTTATATACCATTGCAACGCTTTTCCTTTGAAGGAGGCAGCCAATAATCTAATAGCAACATTATTTTCAACAACATTATGGACTGAATAGAGATTAGCAACATCTTGGATATGCTCAATAGGGGTTGTTTGATTTTCTCTTGAGAAAAATGGGATGCTCTTGAGGGCAGACACTGGAATATTATCAAATTGGGGTAAATTTAGTGGGCTACCTCTATTGAATGGAGCAAACACCTGATTTCTGATGGCCATTTGAATAGTGAGGATTGTAGTGCTTAGAACAATAGGCTGACGAGGAGGAAAATATTTCTTTTGAGGATATGGTTTTGCCCTCTTAAACCTTTCTCTTATATGATAAAAATTCAAAAGGAGTACCTTTGTTGCTGACCTTGTAGTAACCTTTGGCATGAATGAATTGCTTGAAAGATGCTATGAGTCCTGCAACTAAATGATATCTTCTTCTGTTGCAAAATTTATTCAGATATGTAAAAAAATTTTTCGTGGTCCCATCGGGCGTGCCAAAACTGTTGTCAATCAGACCTGCACCCTTGTGAAGGTAGTTTTAAGCCTTCACAGTCTGTTGAAACATGAAAACAATCCTAGGTTGTGGGTGACCTAATCAGTGGATTGAGTCTCTAAATCTAAGGGCTAGCTCCCTTTGGTATATCAATTATGACCTTGCTACTCTATACTATGAATTGCCTGGGAAAAGAGAAAAAAAATTTGAAAGAAAATCCTACCTAATGACGGTGATACACCTGAATGATTAGTTGATCCATTCAATTAGAGCTTCTAAAACACTGATTTAGACAAGAAGGTTGAATTTTCAACTCCAATTGATCAATATGCATAAGTATTTCACGGAAATGTTTGATCTAGTAATTAAAACCTGAGGGAAATAAAATAGTAGACCTGATTGAAGGCATTAATCAGTCACTTGCATCCACTAAAATTTCAGCCAAAAGACACTTAAACACAGAGCATGACCTGCATAAATTGATCAACTATGCTGCTAGGTAAGAATCAAGACTTGACAAGGAAGAGAAATTCTATGACTTATGCAAATCATAGACATAAATACACTAAACCAGCTTGCTGGAAATTGAAAACAACAATCTTTCTATTGATCTGAAAAATGGTTATAATTCAGTCTTTGACAGAATTTGTCTTGCCAAAAGAGGGATACAAATCAAGGCTAAAAAGCCAACTTATATAGAAAAGAATACTTCAGTCAAGAGGTGACATTGAAAGTAGAAGAGGAAGACCAACTTTTATATTAAACAAGTCCAAATTTTGTTATGCCAAGATAACAAAGCCTTCTAAATTTGTCTTTTCTTGTCTTTGTCTTGCCTGAGAAATCCTTTGGTGTTGAAAATAGACGGTAGGTTGAGCTTGGACTGTTCTTGTACATGCATGAAATCTACGCCCACCTCCAAAAATGGAACTCTTCATCAGCTGCTGAAACGTTTGAAAGTCTCCTCTTTGCATGAAATCAGCACAAATACTAAATTTAGAAACTTCGTTTAACTGCGAGAACATTTGAAAGGCATCAAACAACTTGAGTGCATGCATGAAAATTTTTGTTAAGCTCTCCAACGTTAATCCTTGAGTTCATGCAAATGAATCTCTATCTTTAGAACTAAAGGTAATGTGTTTGAAACGATCACATGTCTTGAACGTGTACAATCTTGTTTATGGCTACCTTGCATGCTTGTTAATCTGTTTATTGGCTATTGACCTCCTTGCTGCATTTTTTAAACTATTCATTTCGGTGTGCATGTCTTCAGCGGTTTGTTTATACCTTCTATTTCTTGCAGATTAATCTTTTGCATGTGTTTGTTTTGACCATTCTTGCGGGCTTGTTCTTCTCATTGATTCCTTTATCCGTTCATCTCCTCTAGCCTTATTTGTTCCGAGCCCTTGTCTTGATCTTTGGCTTTTGCTCAGACTTATGTCTTCGAACTTTTCTTCGGACAAAAAGTCTGAGACTCTCTTTCTGAGCTTTTCCTTGTACATTTCCTTAGGTAAGTCTTCTGAAGGAATTCCTTCGGACAAATTGTAAAGTCTCTCTCTCTCTCTTTTTTTTTTCCCGTGAACAAATTGTCCACGGGAATTGTTTCTCCTTGCCTTTCCCATCGGTCCATGTCTATTTCTGCGGACTTTTTCCTTTGCATTCCTTCCGAAGGAATTCTTTCGGACAATTTGTCCAAAGAAATTCCTTCGGGCTTTTTGTCCTGAGCCCTTCTTTAATTTGAACCATTCCTTCCCACGAAAGGCATATACCCTTCGGATTATTTGTAGAGGTCCTTCGGCTCTATCAATAATGACTTTCCCGAAGGGCACATACCCTTCGGGGTATTTGCAAACGAGCTTTCCCAAAGGGCACAACCCTTCGGGTTTCTAGTAAATGACCTTCTCGAAGGGTACATACCCTTCAAGATTCTTGAATGTACCATTTCTTTTTCAAGTTGCCCTTCGGACTTTTCCAAATGGCCTCTTCGTTCTTCTGTTTTGAACTTTCCTGAAGAGAAATTACCCATCGGAAATCTTGTAAAGGATTCTTTTGGATGAAATGTCCCTTCGGACTTCTTGTTGTTAAGCCTTTCTGCGAGCAAGTTTTACAAAGGAATTCCATCAGACAATTTTGGACTTTTCCAAATGGCCTCTTCGTTCTTCTGTTTTGAACTTTCCCAAAGGGAAATTACCCATTGGGAATCTTGTAAAGGACTCCTTTGGATGAAATGTCCCTTCAGACTTCTTGTTGTTAAGCCTTTCTGCGAGCAAGTTTTCCGAAGGAATTCCATTGAACAATTTGTTCGAAGGAATTCCTTCAGACTTTCTGAATTGGTCCCCTCATTGAAGTGCCCTTCGGGCTTCTATTAATGACCTTCGGGATTGTTGTCTTGGAGAATTCTTTCAGACAAAAAGTCCGAAGGAAATGTCCTTTCATCATTCGAAGCGCCCCTTCGCTTTTCCAAAAGACCCTTCGGCTTTTCCATTTTGAACTTTCCCGAAGGGCAATTACCCTTTGGGAATCTTGTAATGTCCCATTTCAGAGAAGCTGACAGGGAACCCTTCGGCTTTGTGAAAGTGATCCTTCAGCGAATGAATGAACCTTTCAACATCTTGGTAGTTGACCCTTCGGATGTTTTGCAAAGGTCCTCTTCTCCTAGTGATCCGTCGGGGTTTTAGATAAGTGCCATTTCCTTCGGACAAAAGTCCGAAGGATTCAAACCTTTTGTAACTTCGAAATGATCTTTCCCTCTTTGTAAAGTCACAACCATTTGTTCTCTCTAGAATCTGCTCCTACAACTGCTTGAATAAACATCTGTTCTTTCCTATGAGGCAAAGATTGTCAACAGTTACTAGAGGGAGTTTTCGTTCTCAATAGCCTCTGGTTCGAATCATCTTCAAACCCTCTCAGGGAAAACCCTAGCAGAGCAAATAGCCAACAAAATCATATATTCAAGCATATCCCAATGAGGCACTTTTCCCTTTTTTATAACTCTCCAAGAAGTCGTTGCACTTTTTGGAGGGAATATTTCTTTTAATTTCATTTTAATATTCCCCAAGGTTAGCACTCCACAATATAACTTAAGTGACATTTAAATATTTTATTTTTCATCACTTAACCATTAAATCTCAACGTCCAATATTTAAATAAAAATATTAATTTATAGACTTTAAAACGGAGGCCCAAATGAACTCGGAATTTATGATCTATAGCTCGTCAGAAAACTCTCGACAAGACGCTCCATCTCCAACACTAAAAAACTTAAAACAGACAACAATCTTAATTTGCCAAAAATAGCAAGTCTGAGCCCAAAGTCTGAAATCCCCTGGAAAGACCATATAAATAGTAGTGTTCTCCGAGGACCAAAGAGAACAAACCCAGAAGAACCCAGAAAGATTATTGCCATGCAAACACTTACTATAAATAGTAAGTACATACAAGTCTGAAATCTCTCTGGAAAGTGTCATACAACTCCATTAGATCACCTGAACACCTTGGTGACGTCAAAATACTCTGATTATGTTTTCATCAACCCAGAAAGTTAGATCTAACTGTGCTGCAAGTGAACTCAAAAATAGGGACATTACATCAAGCCCTAGAAACCCTAGATGCCACAATAGTAGGATTTTGTAGATAAATTTCAGCCAATAACTTGTCTCAAAATTAAATGAATACTTGCAAAAATAATAAATAAATAAAGTACACGAAACAAGTACTTTTTTTGCCAAATTTTTGAACCTCAAATACCACTTTATAATAGTTGAAAAATCTGATTTAATTCCAAAAATACAGCTATTATTTTGAATATTTTTTCGCTTCAAACCCTTACCAAAAATCGCCACAAGTGCCCAAAAATTACCAGAAAATTCCAGTGAGCCTTCTAGGGCATAGAAATGGCCAAAAATTGCCCTCCAAGCCAATTGCCCAACTTGTCAAGTGCAGAAAAATTAGCAGAAAAATAAGAGAGCAAAATGTTGCTTCTGAAAGTGAAAAGGTCTTCAAGAATTGTCAAAAATATTAAATAATAATTCTGAAAATTATTATTAAATTTTTTCTTGATTTGGGGCTTCAAAACCTTCACAAAACTCCTCCAAAACCTCACGTCAACACGCAGAAAATTAGCAAATAAAATCAAAATATTTAATTTGCATAAAATAGACCAAAAGAGGCCTCTAAACCCTCGATCCAAGCCTCCAAAGTAGTTCGCTCCACTTGCATAAATAGAATAAATATCAAGCAAAGTCAATATGCAAGAAATAAGCTTCAAATCCTCATGAAAACTTCACAAGAACTTCTCAAAGTAAATTGCCCCACTTCTAGGGCAAGAACAAGATCTCCTTAACAAAGGTGGTGTCAAAAGACACATTTTTTAAATTGATCAACACCAAAACAACGAACTTTTATTGGGCATGCATCCCAATAGTTTCTTCAATCATGAAGAATCATTATCAAAATTCAGCAGATATTTAATTTTGATCTTCACTTTGTATTTGTACCTTCCAAAGGGGGGCGAACCACCTTGGAGAGGTAGAATACCTTATAAGCCTTGCCCTTTTAGAATATTTTTTTCCTTTCTTTACTTTAGCTCCCAAGCCGACATTCCTTTGATTTTAGGCCTTTTTGAATTAATAAAATAACTTGCCTTAATAAATTAGTAATTAAAATTACTTTTTGGCAAATTAAATAACTTAGTCCTTAAATAATTAATTAAATCGCTTTAATAATTAACGTGATAAAAATCACTTTTCAAGCAATTTATTAATTATAAAGCTCCTTAGAATAATCGTTAAAATTACCTTAATTTTTCAAATGGTTAAAACCACTTTTCTAGTAATTCGAATAATTATCCAAGATGGTTCTATTTTAATAATTAATTAATTACCTTATATTTTCGAATGATTAAAATCACTATTTGGGCAATTTTATTAATTATTAAAACTATATGAAAAGGGGACATCACAAACTCTCAAAGCAAAATCAGGCCACAAATCAAGTCAAGAAAGAGCAAAACCAGCCTTACAAGACCTTCAAGAAAGGTAAGAGGAATGCCACAGCTTTGACTAGTTATAGGGATCCTAAGAACCATTGTAATCATTGTATTATAGATAGTCATACTGACACTGAGTGTTGGAAGTTGCATCCAAAGAATCAAACCAAAGGATACTCCAAGAAGTTCATGGTATCTTTGAGCAAACCAAAGGTCAAAATTGAGGACAATCCTGATGTACATGAGAAGTTTGGCTGCACTGCAACCAACACAAATAGCAAGGAACAAAAAGGAGATAAGCAAACTATTCCAAATCATGATTCAAATCAAGAAAACCAAGGTAATGCACTTGTTAATATTGGGTCTTAATCTAGTTTGATCTGAAATGACGTTGTTAAGAAGCTTGGTTTACAAGTAAATAATCATCCGCATCCATATCCTTTCTGTTGGGTGAAGAAGGGTTTTGTAATTCAAGTTACAAAAAGATGTAAATTCAAATTCGGGACTAACCCACAAAATGTTGATGAGCTAGAAGCAAATTTGCTTCCTTTCGATACATTTGATGTAGTGTTTGGAAGTTCTTATATCTTAGAGATGCTAGCTTCACAAGGAGGGATAATAGAGACCAATGGGTGAAATATGGAATCAACTATATTATCAAGGCACATCAAAACAAGCCCAAGCTTGCAATGGTAAGTGCCAAACAAGCAAAAAGACTCATTCAAACAAATAATCAGTTTTTTCGCTTCTTTTGAAAGATAAGAAAGAGGATGCATTAGAAATATCTGAGATTGATAGTGATAACAAGGGATTAAAGGGATTGGATGAGTTTCTGCAATAAATTCAAAATGCGTTCTAGATTTTGCCTCCACAAATGGAAGTAGAACATGAGATTCAATTGTTTTTCATATCTCCTTTGTCTAACATTGGTTTGTATAGGCAATTGCTCTTGGAGAGTAATGAGGTTAAGAAGCAACTTTAAGAATTTACAGGACAGGGCATCATACACCTAAGCACTTCACCATGTGGATCATCCATTTTGAAGTGCAAAAGAAAGATGGCTCTTGAAGGATGTGTATTGACTATCATGCTTTAAACAAGATCACCATAAAGATCCGGTATCCACTTCCATGGATTGATGATTTGCTAGACCACGTTCAACATGTTAAGTATTTCACAAAGTTGGATCTCAAATCAATCTATCATCAAGTTCGGATGGAGTAGGATTTTGGAAGACAGCCCACAAGACAAAACAAGGTTTGTACGAATAGTTGGTACTTCATTTTGGTTTATGTAATGCCCCTCTAACATTCATTAAATTTATGAATGATGCATTACGAACTTGCATAGATACATATTTAATAGTGTATATAGATGATATTCTGATTTTTAGTGCTACATGGGAGGAACATCTAACACATTTGGAACAAGACTTGCAAGTGTTGAAAGAAAAAAAGATATTATACAATATGAAGAAACGTGAATTTTTAAAACAATCACTCTCTTATTTAGGATGTGGTTGGAGAACAACTAAGAGTGGACCCAACAAAGGTTGAGACCATGAATTAGCCCATGTCAAGTAGTGCCACCCAAACAAGAAGCTTTGTAGGAGCAATATAATACACAAGGAAGTTTATTCCAACTTTCTCTGCAATATGTACACCTCGATATTCAGTTGCAACAATAGATAAGAATTTCCAATAGGGCAAGGAACATGATAGTGTTTTTATTCTTTGAAATATAATATCAGACATGCACTGATCCTTGCTCTTCCTAATTTATAGCATCCATTCGTAGTTGAAACAAATACAAATACGTACGCTCTAGAGGCAGTTTTATTGCAAGGAGGTAGGCAGTTTCATTGCAAGGAGGTAAGCTTGCTTGTTATCATTCTGAGGTATTATCTTCTGTAGTAATGGGGTATCCTATTTATGATAAAGTATGCACTAGTTCAAACAATAAAGAAATGGAAACATTAGTTATTGGGTAAAGAAAACTATTGTGCACATTGAACACAAACCTCTTCAATATTTGCAAGCACAAACTAAATTGTGGCAAGCAAGACATTATAAATGAATGGGATTCCTACAACAATTCCATTAGGTGATCAAGTAGAAGAAAGGCAGCACAAACGTAGTGGCAAATATGTTACCTAGGCCACCAATAAAGCAAATTTCAGCTGACATCTATCTTAAAAATTGAGCCTTTCACAAAAGAGGCTTATGAGGAAGTATATGCACAAGATGCAGATTTTGGGAGGGCATTCCAGCTTCTACAATCCAAGAAGGCAGAAAATGAAGGCAAAGATGGATGTTTTCTCAAAGATGGGCTACTCTACAAGTTGGATGAGCTATATGTGCCAAATAAGGAAAGACTAATCTTAATGAGGGAAGCGCATATTAAAAAGGTTTCAGGACACTTTGGTGTTGGAAAGACCATGGCTCATTTGTAAAGGTGTGTATTGTTGTCCCCACAAAATGTCACTCATTTTTGGGACAACCTATGAACTATTTTTGGTTCAACAGACCAAAATCCTCTCTTCCCTTTTCAAAAATTGTTCTGAGCATTCAAGTTCTTCATTTTTCAAAGCTTTTCAGAAATCTACGGACTCCGCAGGCTCATTTCTACGGACTCAACAGGCTTGAAACTACGGACTCCGCAGACGGGATTCTACGGACTCTTTCAAGGCTCGAGAGACTTAGAGAAAACTACGGACTTAGTTTTTACGGACTCTGCAGGACCAGTTTCTACGGACTCTGCAGGTTCGTTTCTACAGATTCAGTTTCTACGGACTTCAAGGCCTCAAAACTACGGACTCTGCAGGTAGAAATTCTACGGACTCAGTTTTTACGGACTTCGCAGGAAGGAATCTACGGACTCTGCAGGAAGCAAATCTATGAACTCATTTCTACGGACTCCCCCAGTTCTACGAACTTGAATCTACGGACTCTGCAGGAAAGAAACAAGCTCTCAACACTTAGGTGATTTCAAGGTTGGTTTAACGACAAGGTTCAACCAAAAGGTTCATCGGCAAGCTTCAAAGGAAGGATTGAACATTGAACCATTGAACCTTGAACCATCTTGGTTCAACGGGTTCAATGGGTTCAAAGGTTCAACGTCATCGACAAGAGTTAAGCGCTTCGGCAAAGGTTCAACAAGTTCAACCGCTTCAAGGTTCAACGGCTTCAAAACACTTATCGAAGAGAAGAAGGCTTGAACCATTGAACCGTTGAACCATTGAACCATTTTGGTTCAAAGGTTCAATGGGTTCAATGGTTCAAAGGTTCAAAGCAGTTGGTTCAACGCGTTTTGTTCGAGCGATCAAAGGACTTAGCGAAAAACAAAGGAATGAACCGTTGAACCATTGAACCGTTGAACCTTGAACCAAATTGGTTCAACGGGTTCAATCGGTTCAAAGAGATCAAAAGATTTGGTCAAAAAGAAGGCTTCAAATGCAAGAATTGAACTGTTGAACCGTTGAACCAAAGTTGGTTCAATCAGTCGGTTCAATCAGCAGGTTCAAGGGGCTGCTCCAAAGCCAAAGGAAAAGGATACCCTTGCGGAGGGCAATGAACCAAGCCGAGTGCCCTTGCGGAGAGCAGCGAGCAAAAGCTTCTCATAGGGTCCTGCGGAAAGCGCCAAGTGGCAACAGCGGAAAGTTTGTAATTTGTTTCTAAGAAGCTACGGAAGTTGCCACGTGTCCCTGATAAAACTCGACGGAAGCCGCCAAGTGTCGACATCCGCAGCTATTGAGTAAGAACCGTGGTGAACCCTGGGTAAGTCGCAAAAACAAGCGGAACGCGACAAGTGTCATCGTCCGCATGAATCCAAAATGAGTCCCGAATGTTTCTAGAGTGTTTCTAGGAGCTCGGTGGAAGCCGCCACGTGTCATCTTCCACAGGACTCTCAAAAGGTATCTAAAGCTTCGCGGAACATGCCACGTGTCCCGTTAAAACTCAACAGAGCACGACAAGTGTCTGCGTCCGCATTTCGAGTTTCTTATAAAGCTTCTTTCAATAAGCTTCTCTTAGATTTCCGCAGAGGGCGCCACGTGGCAACTACGAAAGGTTTTAATATGTGTTTCTAAAAAGCAGCGAAAAACGCCACGTGTCACTTGCTGAGATCAGTGGAAAGCGGCCAAAGCAAGCGGGAAAGACATGAAGGAATGGCTAAGGAGGATGACGGGCCCGCAGCCGTCAAATTCAAGGCAATAAACTAGTCGTTGATCTTTAAAGGCTTGAGCACAGACCCGAATGCATTCAAAGGCCTTAAGGCCAAAGGGAAGAACCGTTGAGAGGAGCTGAAAGAGCCAGCAAGGTTGGGAATGTAGCCCTGAGAGCTCAAATTCCAGGAAGAGACAAAGCTGGAGAAAGACAAAAGAAAAAACTCAGCGACCAGCTGAAGTGGGAGCTCAAATCGCAGCAGAAAAAAGGGAAAGCCAGAAATATCTGCGCAAAAGTTATTCCAGTAGGTGGAACAGTCCGCAAAGTAGATATTTGAGCCTGCAAACATTGAAGGCGCGGCCTGTTTGTCTCCTTTGGAGTAAAGGCAAAGTGGACAGCTGCACAGATATCAGGTGACAGACCAGATGACTCAGGCCCAGGAGAAGACATCCGAAATGAACCAACACGCCACAGTTAAGGCGGCCGCCCTATTCCAGCATGGCCCTCTTTGACAAAACTGAAAATGCATTCAATGCATTGAGTGTAGCATGAGCTGTTCCATGGGACAAAGCGCCAAGCCTTTCTTGGCTGCTATATATTGTAATCTCTTTTATTGTTTTAAAAGAGATCTTCTCGATACAGAAGTAAAACTCTGCCCAAATTGAAAGGTGAATACTGAGACTTTGAGCTCAGATTGTTGTTCATATTATTTTATCTGAATGAGAAAGCAAGTGACTTGCAGACTTTGTGCTGTTATTGCTTGTATCATTTTAGGAGATTGTTTTTATGTCTGTCTTCTGAATGTGTTCTTGTTTATTTGATCTAACAAGCAGAACTAGTGGAAGTAATCAGGAAGGTGTCCTGAAGCCAACTGTGGAGAGACTTTGTGCCCCCACAATTGCCTTTAGAGTGTTTTCTTTCTGTTCTTGTGTAAAGGATCTTGGGACGACTTTGTGCCCTCATTATCCTTCGTATTCTGTTTCTGTGTAAAGGACCTTAGGACGACTTTGTGCCCTCATTGTCCTTCGTATCTCACTCTTGGGCAGTCGAGGTGGAGACTTTGTGCTACATCTCAGGCTGCTGGTTACTACGCCCTTGATTACCAGCTACTTTTACTACCTGAAAGAACTCCTGTTGTTTCCTGCAAGAACACTTCTGAAAGAAGAGAAGTGCCTTCAGTGTCTTCACCAGGATTTTCTCCTCTGTTTGTGAACATCATCTCTGAAAAAAGAGAGATGGATGGTGTTATTCTACCCCTGAGTGTTATTTTCTGCTTATATATATAGTATATAGCTGCCTTATAGTTATAGGGAACCTCCCCTTGATGAGAGGAGAGATTTGTTCCCTTTGGATGTGGTAAACCTGCAACTCTGGCCGACCAATCTCCCTATGCTGTGGTTGATGAGACCTATTTTGCTCACCAATTAGCTGGTCGACAAAATATTCACCCAACATGTATGTGTATTGGCCCAATATGCAAGAAGAAGCTTTTAAATTCATTAGAGGATGTCGACTATATTGGACAAACAAGCCTAAAGTTATGAAATGAGAATTGTACTACCACTACCTATACCTACTAAACCATGATAAAGCATTTCTATAGATTTTGAAGGTGGATTACCTATGTCCAATCATGGCCATGACTTTCTATATGTTGTTGTCGATAGATTCATCAAAATGTGTATTTTGATTGCATGCAGGAAAATAGTGAAAGGGCATGAAGCAGCTGGACTTCTATTTTATAATGTTTGGGTGCATTTTGGATTACCTAGGTCTATTATTTTAGATAGAGACTTAAGATTCTTGGGCAAATTCTGAACCACATTTTGGGGTAAGACGGATACTAAGCTACAACAAAGTACCACTTTCGATCCGCAAACCAATAGACAAACGAAGGTGGTCAATAGGACTTTGGTGCAACTAATAAGAGGTTATAATAGCAAGTATCCAAGGACTTGGGATGAGTCTTTGGCATATATTCCACATTCATACAAGGCAGTACACACATCCACTAATAAATCACCATTTGAAGCATGTTTGGATTATTTGCCAACTAATCCACTTGATGTTGATTTGGAACAATAGGCAAGGATAGAAAATCAAGATTCAAAGGTGATGAGCTGAAAAGTTCATTGAGAGGATTAGACAAATCCATCTCAGTGAAATATTAGTTACATAAGTTTCAAGTCAAGTACAAGGCTAGGTATAACCAACACTGCAAAGAGCATACACTCGAGGTAGGTGAGAAGGTGTAGTTGTACTTGAGCAAGGAAAGACTCCAAGGAAAAGCTAGGAAGTTCAAGCCACTAAGGTATGGCCCATTTTCCATCTTGGAAGAGATTGATGAGAATGCTTTCAAGCTTAAATTACCCTCATTCATGAGAGTGTACCCAGTTGTCAACTACGAGAATTTGCACTTGTATGAGCCATCCATGCTAGATGAGAAAGAAGAGGGACAATTACTAACTTCCATAGAAGACTCAGTGGTGGACACAGAGGGAGAGTTGGAGGAAGATGTAGTGTTATAGTGTAATATCTCCTCCACTAAATCGTTGATTACCATACAATTGAGAGAGCTTGCTATGTTATTAAGCAAATTGCCATGGAAGGAGCGTTGCCAATTAATAAGCAAATCGTCCTTGGATAGAACGCATACTACAGCAGTTACATATTATAAATAGCAGTCATTTAAGTCATTAACAACAATTATTATTAATTAATTAATTAATTAGTCATTAAGCATTCATTTGACGAAAGGTCACAATCCTTGGAGAAGACATGTCGTTTGGATGGGAAGCGATGAAGGTATTTATATTCAACGAATTGATGAGAAGGAAATCATCAATTATATACATTCAAACATTCAACTTTGTACAAGAATCATGCTTTACAACCACTTTTAAGGATGAAATCCCTTAATTGTGTAATCTGATTATAAGGACGAAAACCCTTGTAACCATTAAAGCCCAAGGACGAAGCCCCTTGAGGAATTATATTTTATTATCAATACAATTACATTTTTTAATTTAAATTATTATTCTAAGTACAAGTTTACATTTAGAAAATATTATTTCAAAAAATTTCCGAGCAAACCAGATTCTTGTATAATATTCCGATTAGGAATATTAAAGTGGTATCAGAGCTCTCTATCTTGTCAGCTTGTGGAATGAAAACTTTATACAAAGTGAAGATAAAGAAATCCGATATTATTTAAGAAATAAAACTAAGGGTTCCGATCAACAAAGGGAAAAAACTCAAAAGGGAGACGAAAGGGCAAATATGGGAGAGAGAAACCAAGATGATGAACGGATGGATAGGCTTATCCAAGGTCAAGAACAACTGGCTTAATTTTCTCGCAATACAATCTATGACAAATCCTAGACATCAAAATGGTGAAAATAGCCATTCTAATACTAGACATAATCAAATCTTGCAAAAAAACAACCATGAGTTCTTCAAATAGACCTTTTCAACCTAAATTTATTTCAAGAAACAAATCGATTATGGAAGAAAAAAATCAAACTTCATTGGGAGAGGACCTTACATCTTATTTTGAAGAATATCGAGACCTTTTAAATGAAATACGGAGGGAAGTACCACTCACAAAATTCATGGAAATGAAAAGCCATCGAAATGGTGCCAGAATGGAGCATAAACCCCAAAATATTCAAAAAGATCTTCAACATGTGTTGGGTAAATTGAACTTGTTGACTTTTGATGGCTCTCACAAATGTAGGACACGGGCATGGATACAAAAATTGGATACCTATTTATCTCTCCGACCTATGATGGAAGAAGTGATCAAATTCACAACGCTTCATCTTGAAGGAACAACTCATGAATGGTGGTATCATGGGTGGATTACACAAAGACATGATCTCATTATATCATATGATGAATTTACTAAGAGATTGATTGAAAGGTTCAATAGAATTGACCCTGAAATTCATTTTCGGGAATTAGCCTTATTAAAACACAATAGCAATGTGGAAGACTATGTGGCGGAGTTTCAGAGACTTGTTGTGATTGTTTTAGACATCACTGAAAGATGACTTATAGTATTGTTTATGGAAGGATTGATTGAGCCACTCAAGAGTTTAGTCAAAGCCTTTAATCCCTCCTCCCTCCAAGAAACAATCAAAAAGGCATTGGATTTGGAGACATCAATGCTAAGAAATAAAACATTGCCATTTATACATCCGAGAATAACCAATAGCGGACAGCCACAAACCATGTCTTCAAGGCAACAAGGAACAACACCATATAGCCAACAAAGAAGACCCTTTCAATCAAGAGGATTCCAACCAAGGGATCCACCTAAATCAGGTAAAGAGACGGAAATAAGAAATGAGCTGAGGAAAAAATTATGCTTCACTTCTAAGGACCCTTGGGTACCAGGTCATCGTTCTTTGGGAAAGGGGCAAGTCCATTACATCAAAGTTGTTTCCGATGGTGAACACAATGACGAAGAAATTGAAGTTGAAGAAACAATACATGAACTAGAAGAAGTGGAAAAGACATTGGCAATTACCCTTAGGACTTTATCAGGGGCTCTAAGATACCATCCCTTTAGAGTAAGAGGGAGTCTATAAGGGCAAAAAATCGCCGTGTTGGTAGATAGTCGGGCCACCCACAATTTCATTGATGGACTAGTAACAAAAATGGGTTTGAAAGGCGAAGCATTTCAAGGTTTTGAGGTGACAGTTGCTAATGGTTTTACCATTCCATGCACTCAGAATATTCAACAACTTCGTCTCACAGTGGGAAGACATCAAATAAATGATGATTTATATGTCATAGACATTGGTGAAACAGATTTGGTGTTAGGTGTTAAATGGCTACATTATTTGGGAAATTTTACCCAAAACTATCAAACCATGGAATTAAAATTTAGAAAGAAGTGGTGATTTAGGGTATGGCTAATGGAGCCCCCCAAGTGATTACAACCAAGAGAATGGAAAGAACATTCAGAAAAGGACAAGTTTCATGGGCAGCACAATGTTTTGTGAGCTCTACAAAATCAGAGCCATAGACACATGACGATATTCAGCCCATAATTAATAAACATGTGTAA
This sequence comes from Torreya grandis, assembly GCA_037957365.1. Lineage (NCBI taxonomy): Eukaryota > Viridiplantae > Streptophyta > Pinopsida > Cupressales > Taxaceae > Torreya > Torreya grandis. The sequence goes on from JARHVA010002897.1 coordinate 1,682,123, forward strand.
TGTCCCCATTTTCTCTCTTATTTAAATAGGTATGAAGACCTTTAATCTATCTTCCCATAGACTAAAGGAGCCCTTTTTGCAGAAAGTTATTTTATTAGTTATTTATTAATTGTCGAAATAGTGATTTTTATCACAAGACAATTATTAATTTATTAATAAATAAATTTAAAAGTTGTTTTTTACCACTAAAGTGTTTAAGTGAAATAGATATTAATACATTGGCCTTAAAGTAATTTTTATTACTCTTTTTAATTAAGGCTAATATTTAATATATTTAAAAAAAAAAGCTTTCGGCATGGAAGCTAAAGTGAAGATAAGGAAAGATGATTTATCCTCCCAAAGGGGTTCAAATCCTTTGGAAAGTTATAAATACATAGCGAAGGCTTTAAGGAGGATATGCTGAAATTGATATTCTTGTTCTTCCTACGTGAAGAAGGCTATTGGGATGCATACTCAATAGAAATTCGTTGCTTGGTGATTGATCAATCTTACAAAGGTGTATTGACACCAACTTTTGCAAAGGAAAGCTTGTTTTGTGCCCTAGAGGTGGAGCGAACTACTTGGGAGGGTTTTGGTGCTTGCTTTTGAGGGTTTGGTCATATGTTTCTTGCATATTTGGCTTGCTAAATTATTCTATTGATTTTGCAAGTAGAGCAAACCACTTGGAGAGATGGGCACTAGGATTTGAAGGCCTTTTTCGGCCAAAATATTCACAAATAATTATCTACAATTATTTCTTATTTTTTTTATCATTATTGTGGCCATTTTGGATGATTTGCAAAGGATATTGAAGACAAAAAATTAATAGATAATTTTCAGAATTATCATTAATTTTTCTATCAAGTTTCCAGATATTTTCTTGCTTGTGGAATGCTGAAATAGTCCTATTTTTTTGCTATTTTTTTAGGGTTCCTAAGAGTGGGGCGATTGACCTAGGAGGGTCAAATTGGCGATTTTTATGCCAAAATAAAGCGCTGGTATTTTTTCTATATTTTTATGAGGTTGGCAGCGATTTTGGCAAGGATTTTGAAGATCTTTTATTCTCCGAACCGCAGCAGAAAATTGGTAATTAAATTGTTAGGTGTGGACCGTGATTGTCTTTCAAGATTAGAGGTTAAAATTTTAATGTTATTTCAGCCGAGTTTGGATCCCATTCTTTGAATCCCTGATGGCGCAAGGGGTTGCAAGGGGGGAACCCCCCTTGTGGAATTCGGGGGGGATGACCCGGGGGTCCGAGGGCCACGCATCCCGGAGATTTTTTTTATTAAAATTATCTTGTTAAATTGTAATTTCGTAGTCAATCTGAGCCATTGATTAAAGGTTTCCAGATCTGACGAGAGAGATTATGTTTAAGTTTTTTACCCTAAAATGTATTGATATATGGCTGAGATGTATGATTGGAAAATAATATAAAATATTGTACACAAAGAGGAAGCGGAAAAGGTAGAGAGGTGTAACAGAGTTTGTTACAGGATTTGTTTTTCCCTTGCATTGCTGGAAATAATATACTGGACAAGTTTGGTGGATGTAGCCTATTTTGGATGAACCACATTAAATCTGTTGTCTCTTGTTATGTGCATGTTTATGTTTATTTTCAAAATGTTTGATTAATTCGTTTCCTAGTTTCTCTTGTATGTGATTTGGGGATAGATCTAGGTTTAATTTATCCTAACATAAATTTGATTTTTCCTTCATTTCGTAGCAAAAAAAGGAGAGAAAAATATATTTATTTGGGAGGATTTAAACCTGGAATTTACTATTTATTTTGAGATTATTTCGAGGTATTTAATTGGCAAAAATTCCCTACAAAACCCTCACTTTTGGTGTCTAGGGTTTCTTGTATTAAATAAGGGTTTTAAGAATTTAATTTTCAATCTAGGGTTTACTAATTTTCAGATCAGATTTAAAAGAATTTGGAAAAATCTCCTTTGTTTTCCAATTTGTCCCATTTGGAGACATTTCAGTGGTATCAAAGCACGAGTCTTGTATACCTGTGTGTTGGTTGTTGGATGCAAATAGGTAAGGAATACATAGTTTATCAGAAGAGGAAAAAAAAATGGGGGACCAAGAGCAAGGGTTCTCTCCAGAACAGTTTAAGCTTATGCATGGCTTGATCAAGGAAAGCCAAAAAGAACTTCGCAGAGTTTGAATGTGCAAATCGCAGCTATGTTGAAAGATGTTCTTCCAAAGAAAGATCACTTCTCCAATGGAGGACATTCAAATAATGATAAGAGGGTTTTTATTAATCCACCTCAAAAAAAATTTAATGACACATTTTTGTAGAAAGAGCCAGAGTTGGAGAAAAGGACACAAAGAAAATATTTTCGATACTCGCCAAGAGGAATATGCAACCCTAAGCTTGGCCACACAAGGATTGTTGAATTTTCGGGATTTTTGTAAAATGAAGGAAGCAAATCAAAGGCTCCTAATACACAACCTCGTAGAGACTTGCAACAAAGGTTGGATAAGATTTCTCTACCTGTTTTTGATGGTTTTGATAAGCTTCATATGAGGTCTTGGTTACAAAACATAGAAACATATTTGTCACTTAACCTCGTGTTTGAAGAAGAGGCTCTAAAATTCATCACCCTACATTTGGAGGGAATTTCTCATGAATGATGGTTTCATGGCCAAATCACATAAGGCCACGGATCTATTACTGCCATGGAAGAAATTGGCCAAAAAATCATGGAATGATATGATAGAAAAAATCTGGATAGACATTTTTGGGAGTTGGCACAACTCAAACAAGGGCATGATGTTGAAAGGTATGTGGCTGATTTTCAGAAGGTTTCAATAATGATTTCTAACATTAGTGAAAAAAGATTAATTGTTTCATTTGTTGAGGGCTTGATTGAACCCTTGAAAGGGTTGGTCAAAGCTTTTAACCCTCTCTTTGCAAGATGCCATCACTAAGGCATTAGTTCTAGAATGTTCAGCCTACAGGGGTTATGAAGGGCCAAAAGGACAGCCAAGAACAGCCACCTATTTGCTGCCAAAAGGAACAAATATAGGGCAGCCAAGGACTGATTTGAGTGGGCAGCAAAGAACACAAGGTGGGCAGTCCAAAGCACCACCAAATGAGCCACCAAGGAAGCCTTTTTCACCATATGTGCCACCGTACAAATCACTGCCCTACAGCAGCAACATGAGAGATGAAAAAGATGAATTAAGTAGACAAGGCCCGTGTTTCACATGCAAAAATCCATGGACCAAGGGCCACCATTGCATGGGCAAAGGGCATGCCTATTATATAGAGGTAATTGACCATGATTCAGATTTTGATGTTATTGATGCTAATGTTGAACATAATGATCATGTAGATAAGGAGCATGCACATAAAGAGGACGAACAAGATGTGGGCAGCACTCTTGCTTCTCTTTCAGGAGCTCCCAAATACCATGCATTCAAGATAAAAGGTACTTTGAAAGGTCAAAAAGCAACTACTTTAATTGATAGTGGAGCCACTCATAATTTTATTGATGAGAGCTTGGTTAAGAAGATGACATTAGAAGCTATGGATTGAAAAAGCTTTAATGTAACAATGGTGGATGGATTCACCATTCCTTGCTCCAAAAAGTTGTCTCAACTCCCACTTACCCTTGGGAAACACAAGGTAATGGATGATTTTTATATTGTTGATATTGGGGATATTGATATTATTTTGGGTGTTCAATGGTTGCATTCCTTAGAAGACTTCACTCAAAATTAGAAAACCATGGAGCTGAAATTCTTCAAAGAAGGCAAGTTGATCTTAATACCCGAAGACATCCTTGAGGTCCATGAAAGGAAGTTAAGGAACCAAAGCATCAAAGAATACTTGATCCGTTGGAAAGATTTGTTGGTTGAGGATGCCACATGGGAAGGAGCAACCATTTTAGAGCATCACAACTTACAATTGCTTGAGGACAAGCAATTTCAGGAAGGGAGGACTGTAATATCCTCTCCACTAAATCGCTGATTACCATACAATTGAGGAGAGAGCGTTGCTATTTTATTAAGCAAATCACCATGGAAGGAGCGTTGCCAATTAATAAGCAAATCACCCTTTGGATAGAATGCATACTACAACAGTTACATATTATAAACAACAATCGTTATAGTCATTAACAACAATTATTATTTATTTATTGATTAATTAGTCATTAAGCATTCATTTGACAAAAAGTCACAATCCTTGGAGAAGACATGTCATTTGAATGGAAAACGATGAAGGTATTTATATTCAGCGAATTGATGAGAAGGAAATCATCAATTATATACATTCAAACATTCAACTTTGTACAAGCATCATACTTTACAACCACTTTTAAGGACGAAATCCCTTAATTGTGTAACTTGATTACAAGGACAAAAATCTTTGTAATCATTATAATCCAAGGACGAAACCCCTTGAGGAATTATATTATATTATTAATACAATTATATATTTTAATTTAAAGTATTATTCCAAGTACAAGTTTACATTTATAAAATATTATTTCAAGGAATTTATGAGCAAACTAAATTCTTGTATAATATTCCGATTAGGAATATTACATACAGCAAAAAGTCAGAGAGACACGGAGGGGACCACAGGAGTCTTACTAGGTTGGATTGAAGGGAAAGATGCCAAGGCAAGCAAGATAGTACTCCAAGGAGATGGAAGAGTTGTTTCCACATCTCCTCACCCACTAAAAGCTTATGTGGGATAAAAATCCACCCAAAAAGGGAGGTATGATTCATATTGATCCAAAAAAAATCCATTCATCAAATAGCAAACAGAAGACCAGGTTTCAAACATCAGCAAATATCCAAGGGAGTTCTATACTTGGTGGAGAAACTACCACTTAATGCAGGCAATCCCTGCAGGGGGCACTTTCGAGATTGCCAATCTGCATCAACCGGTGGTTTTGCCTGCAACAACCATACAAGGACTTCACAAATAGATAAAGTGTCTCTTCGCATTCTCAAACGGTTGAAGATCCTTTGGTACATGAAAGGACATATTCAAGCATGATAAGAAGGATGGCATAGATAGAGAAAGGCATTAGCGAACAAAGCAAGTGTTAAGTTGATTGTAGGAAGGATTGGAGAAAGGAAACATCGAGAAAAGCTTAGAGAGAAAGTTGTATGTTGTACTTGTTTTATATCTCATTGTAACCCATCTTTGGCCATATGAAGATAGGAAGTAGATCGTTTTCCTCTTCCACTGGATTTTCCCTACACCTTGTGGGGTTTCCCATATCAAAAATCTTTGTCATTTGTCTCCATGATTATGAATTATGTTTTTATTTCATTCCATTCATATTTCAGTTCTTAAGTACTCTTTGCTCTTCCAAAAACAAATAACACTAATTCTAAGTCATTGTATAAATTGAACTATCATTTTAAAGAAATTTTGAAGCAAAACACCAGTGTGATTCTGTGACTTCAAATAATTAAAAGACCTTTTTCTTATGATCTTTTTTAAATCACTTAAACCTCCATGACCCTTAAAGGCCTCTTTAAGTGAAATAAGAAACATAAAGTAACTTCCAAAAAGGTACCTTTTACAAATATTCAATCAAAAATACTTAACACTCTTTCCCTTCTTGATCGTCCCTTAGGCCCCGGGAATAAATTAAGGCTAAGGGTCTTCCATGATGTCCCTATCAAAAGAGGGACATGACAAGGTACACACCATGGCTTTGAATGCCCAAGATCTAATGAGAGTGACCTGTATTAAACACGCTTTTATTACTTGCATTAGCTTGACAAAATAGGGTGAGTAAACGATATGCATATTTTGTACAATACGAATAGACCTTATATGGGAATATGATAAACGTGGCAAAATTTTTGGTGTGAAAGCCAAATAACACAAGACGAGGGTGTGGCATTTGCAGGTGCAAGGGTTTGAAGTGGTATCAAACCTAGTTCGCATACCCATACTTGGCGAATACTCACCCAACCCCCAAAAAAATTACTTGTCGAATAGTCAGTAAATGCTCGCCAATACTCGGTAACTTAAAAAGAATATTTTTTTGTGTTTTTGGAGTGTTCTGAACGTGTTTTTGACCTTTTGTACCCATTTTTGACCTTTTGGACGTGTTTTCGACCTTCTAGAAACATTTTTGACCTTTTGGTCGTGGTTTTTGCGAGTACTTACATAGTATTCACGAGTAATCACGAGTATTGTATAAATACCCGCAGTTATTTTTTTTTTAAAACTGCAAGTTAAACCGACGAGTATTCGCGCTGCACAATTCCCTACAAGTATTCATCCACTTGGCGAGTACTTGTTGAGTACGCAAACTATATCAAACACCTATGATAGGCATGAAAGTAATAGAAGAAAGGCAAGTATTATTGTGAGAATTAAGCAATCTAAGCATAGGGATATTAAATGCGAAAGGGTGAAAGTATTAGTTACAAAAGAAACATGGTTTAGGTGATGGTTAGTAGGGCACAACTCATAAGGATATAGTCAAAGTGTTAAAAAGCGAAAGTGGTCAACAACATTGCAGGGCCATGTGAACAAATAAGTACGCCAAAAGTGTAGGTGTGTTCCATGTGGACAATGGAAAGAGGATAGGTGTGTTCCAAAAGTGTCAATTTTAAGGGCTTAAAGACAAACAAGTAAAAAGGATGTTAAGGAGTGGGTAGATATAGGCAGGTAAATAAGTGAGAGGTGGCAATGTGGTTGAAGGGAGTCCATGGAGCATGACGTGGGTAATTATAGGGTAAGGGAAAGGATTGACTAGGCTTGACCAAAATGGATACTTTATATTTAAATGAAAAATTGAATTTTTATCCATGTGGACTTGAACAAGTGAGTGGTTTCTCTAAGGCTACTCGCATTTGGATAAAGGTAGGTAAGAGAGAGGGACCTTGGAAAGAATGGCATTTATAAACACTTAAATGCTCCAAAGCATAATTGGCAAGCCCATCTGACTCTCCATTGTGGTTATGTTTTTGGCCTTGGAGAGTAACCATTTCAAGTTTGTGTGTTTTGGTGATGACTTGTCACTAAGTTTGCCACCATCCAGTGATGATTTCCCTATTTTTTCATGTAGTGATTTAGGATTTGTTGGCCATACCAAACTTTATTAATTGTTTGGATAATCAATTTTGAGTCTCCTTAAATAATAATCTTGTTGCTACTATGCCTAATTTCCAGACAAATGCCCGTATGAAGAGCCATGATCTCAGAAATTTTTTTAGTTTGAGTCTCAATTGTTGGATTATTTATGATCCAAGATTTTATTTGTTCATTGCATAAATCGGATCATGCATCTCATTAGGAGACACCCCCGTTATGTGGTAATCATAAATTACCATTTTACTTGTGTATTAGGTTATTAGTTTAGATTTACCGCTACATTGGTAGTTATGTCCCGTACAAACGGACTTATAACTTACCATTTGCTCTATTTATTTTGTATGTACCTCATTTGAGAAAAATAGTGGTTTTACAGGAATGTATCTTTCTTGATCGATTATCTGAGCAAAATTCCTCCAATAGTAGATCTTATCAATGGTATCAGAGCAAGGTTAAGGAGGAATGAAGACACACTGGAGGAAGGAGAGCTAAAGTCGTCTGCCTTCCTTCTACATGCTTTGGCGGCTTTTGGAATATGGTGGCCCTGAGTCTGACCTGAACAAGAAATAGGTATACATGTTGCTCTTACACTTTGGTTATAAATTATTTTAAGGTAGACGTGTCCAAGTTTTGGATGCCATATGGCTTGCAATCTGCAGTAAATTGGAGGCAATAATCCTCTCCCTGTTTGCATGGTGTGCTAGCAGAAGTTTTCAAAGCCTTTCAACACTAGAAAAAGGCGCAATGCTCCATACCAGGCCGTAAAATTCTTCCTACGTCTTTGTACATTGCATTTGCATTAGCATTGTATTGCATTGAAACAAACACTATGAAAAATGACATGATAGCCAACTTCAACACCTTGCTCAAATTTGATTCCAAGAGAAGTATGGCACAGTAGAGAAATATGGCATAGATTTGAAGCTCAGTGGGTCCTATCAATGCATCAAATAATTTTTTTTTACATGCAAGAAAATAAGGGTTATAGATTTTTACATGCACAGTGTTTTTTATTTTTGGAAAATTTTGAAAAACATAGTTTAAATAGGTTATCTTAAAAATTAACATTCAAATTGATTGTAGTGGAGTTGGTAACCAAAGTTTAGGCAAGTTACATGTAAGAGGAGAGGTTATGAGTTCAAAACAAACTTATTGGGAATATTTTTAGAATATTCTATTTTGTACTTGGTGATATAAGGGTTTAATTCTTGCATATTTTTGACAAGTCCTAGGACCATTGTGATCAAAAGCTATTTGGTGGGTAATGGTCAAACCCCCATAGCATTCCTCAATTATCCTTTTTTTAAAGCACCATGGCTAAAATTGTAAGTTTAATCTCTAAAAATGGCAAATTAACACCTAAAAACTACAAGGAATGGTCGATGAATATGGAAAACATGCTTGTTTTTAACGTTTTGTGGAAAATAAAGGAAAAAGAAATCGCACTGCCCACTGAAGTTGCAAAATTGCTTGAGTTTCAAAAGCATGATAAACGTGTATTTGCTTTGTTGAAATTATCATGTTCAACTTATGTGATTATTCATATTCAAGTTAAATTTGGTGCATGGAGAGCATGGAAAGCGCTAAAAGATCTGTATGACAAACACCCTGCCTATAAAAAGATTGATCTCCTAATAAAGTTACTTAATAACAAGCTTAGCACTGAAGAAGATGTATCTAAATATCTCTCTGGCATGAAAACTATGAAACAAGAGTATTGTACTATAGGTGGCCAAGATTGATGATGACATGCTCATATCTATAAATTTGAATGGTCTCAGTTTTGTGTAAACCAACTTTGTCGAAATGTTGTAGCTTAGTGATAAGCTTAATGACGCAACATTTGACTCTATTTGTGGGTTGCTGACTCAGCATGAGCGACAATTTGCAAAGAAAAAGAGCACGTCTCTCCCGAAGAAGCTCACTATACAAAGTCTAGGTCACTTGATAGAGATCATCGCCATGTACAGAGGCAGTTTCAAAAGCACTCTCCAAGACATTCTACGAGACACTCTCCACACCATTCTAGACAATCTCCACAACGTTCTCATCCGCACTCTCCAGATTATTCAAAACATAAACATCACCATAGACACTCTTCTCACTCCAGTGGTTCTTCCAGTGATTCATCTTCTGAATCTCATCGACACAAGAAAGAGCTCAGATGTTTCAAATTTGGTGGTATTGGACATCTTGCAGATGTATGTCCTCGATGACCCTGCTCTCCACAGACAAAGCCAAAGCAAATTATGCGGGTCAGTCTAGTGGCAGATCTTTTGGTTACTCCGGCTATTCAAGCTCTTCTAGCACTTCCTCTGATCAGGAGGCGTCCTATATGGCCGAGGTATATGGTCCCAATGGAGCTAACACCCTATTTTGAATGATCAGTGATTCATCCATCTTGTGCGTGCTACTAGACTCGATACTAGGATCTATTGAAGTAGCATTTTTTGGCTTCTGCTCTTGATTTCTTCCATTTTTGGCTTTCTATGCTTGATATTGATGACATGGAGCAAATAATATTGTTTGATTTTGTTTCTCTTGATGCATGGCTTCTCACCTCTCCCCTGATAGGGGAGAAGATCTAACATTGGTTGGCCTTCAGTCAGTCGTCAGTGACAGTACGAGTTGACATTGGTTGCTATCACCTTCAGTGTTGAGCAAAAGTCGTCAATGTTTGTTGGACATTGTTAAGCACAAAATATACTGAGATGGAGGGGGGATGAATCAGTATATTATATATCTTTTTACTTAATTTGATTTTTTTTTTAACCACTAAATCACACATTCAAGATATGCAATAAAACTAAAACAATAATTTGCACCACACAAGAGAGAGACACTAGATTTTTACGTGGAAACCTAAAGTGGGAAAAACCACAGAGAACAATCTCAAGTATATGAATGAGCACCAACTCAAAATACAAAGTTCGCAAGCACCAACTCAAAATACAAAGTTTGCAAGCACCAATTTGCAGGAGCACCAACCCCTTTGCCGAACACCAACACAACTATTTGTGAGCACCAACCCACAGGAGCACCAACCCCTCTTGTGTATAAAACAAAACTATCTCTCAATGTTGCTTACTCAACAAATGATAGAACTCTACAATATCTCATGTTTTTCTCTCTTCAAAAACAAATACAAACCATGCACTCTCTTGCATATTACAAATGGCTTCTCAAGCCTTTATTTATAGCTTTCCAAATGACCTTTGGCATTCACTCTTTGTGACCCTTCAATCCTCATGGAAAATGGCGCCAAACTTGCATGACCTTTCGTATCCTTGCATTTGAAAAGTCATATGGTGACCTTTCATAAACAAAAGCATCTTTTCCTCTTTTGTCTTTATCGTGGTGACTTTTCGTATTCCTCAAAGTGTCCCTTCATGGAAAAATGCGTCATACCTCTTGTCTTCACATGGTGACTCTTGAAATTTCTCAAGATGACTCTTCATGAGAAAATGCGTCCCATTCATCTTTTGTCTTTTACTCCATGACTCTTTGACTTTTCCATGGGCCCTCTTTTGACTTATATGCAACCAAAAATATATTCATTAATATTAAATAAATATTAACACACATTAGCCAAGATATGAATATTAAAAACACCATTAAATACAATGGGGCCTTTATCACCAATAATGCTAGACCTTTGACATCAATGACAATATTTCCAACAATCTCTCCTTTTGTCATTGATGGCAACCTCAAACTGAAACTGCCACATCCAGAAACCTGCACATAGTGCCATCTAAAAAACATACAGTAACTCTCCGTTATTGTATGAACTTGTACTTGTTTTTTGTACCTGTTTTTGCACTTGTACCTGTTATTCTCTTCCTTTGACATCAATGGCAAAGGGCCTACCTGGAGCTAAAACCTCGCTCCCCCTCAACTGATGCTGAACCTCAATGGCAGGAAGTAAAACAAATACTCCCAACTTCTCTTGTAGATATTCAAATGTGTTTTCTGGTAGTGCCTTTGTGAAAATCTCTGCAATCTGCTCTGTAGTATTGATATACTCCATCTTAACTGAATTCCTTCTTGCTTAGCCATGATACTAACCTGCTCTCTGTCATCCAGGAACCCTGCCCAATCTAAATCTGAATCTCTTCCTGTGGGAAATCTGTAATCCAATGTCCCCTTGATATATTTGCTCATCCACTTGACTAATATCTTCAACCATACTTACTGCATTTCTGTCATCCAGTGAATCTTCACTTTGCTCACCTTATTTTCTGTACACCCAATCTTAAATCTGTATAAGCTTTATCTCATCAAAGTGAAATCTTAAATTCAAAAAAAAATTGTCATTTTTTCAATACCTGTGCCACAACAATCAATTGATGCTCACCCTCTGTTTTGATGTAGGATACCATAATCTGTAATCCAATGTCTCCTTGATATATATGAATATTCTTTTCACCAACTGAACATGACTATCTTTTGGAGATGACTAATATCTTGCAACTTCTCAAAGGATCGATTCTCTTAGCTCGTAAGGGAAAATTGGATTCATTTGAGAAGGATCGATTCTCTTAGCTCGTAAGGCAAAGCTCTGCCCAAAAATCTCTCAGGCTTGTAAGGCAGAACTCTGCCGGATTTTACCTTGAATCAAGACTTAGCGATTTCTTTAGAATTTTTGTCCGAAGGAATTCCTTTTTTACCTCCATCTAGACTTGCACTCAAGCATGTGTCTATGTTTTCTTTTGTGTGAAGTCATTTTCTTTTATGCCTTTCACAAAACGATTCCAGCATGTCTAGTGCATTGTGAAGTCTCTTCTTCTGCAGGTTTGCCAGAAGTGTCTATAGCAGAAATGTAGGTGCATGTGAATAGGCTGCCAAAGTGTGCCTCAGAACACTTTTGTCTGTTCTTCCTCCCTGTATCTCTACGGACCCCTGACTCACTGATACAGAAGAGTTTTCCACATCAGATGAAGTGTATGGGCGCTTCTTCTTGGTGAAAAGTGTATGTTCGGGCTGAGTGGGTCATCTTTTTTGGTGTATCACCTCTTTGTTTAGGTTTAGGTTCTGTTTCAGCATCTTTCTCCCTTTTCATCCTCCCCCCCTTTTTTTCATTTATTTGTTAGCAGTAGGAAGTCCAGGACCTAAAAGATACATTAGAGGGAGCTAGCTCTTATCTAGAGACTCTCTCCTCTAGCTTCACCGGTCCCACAGGCGAGAGGGGAGTTTCCATTTTGACGTGTGGAAAGGCAGGAGCTCGGCCTCTTGCCCAGGGTGCAATCCACTGCATCAACAACTGCATATGTAAAAAACATTCTAATAGCCTCTCACCTTATCACTAGCACAAAAATTTCTTCAAAATCTATTCCCTCAATCTGAGCATATCTTTTACATACTAATCTTGCTTTATTTCTGGTCACTTCTCCATTTTCATTCAACTTATTTATATAAACCCATTTTGTTCCTATCACATTGTGATCTTTTGGTCTAGGCACTATTTCTCAAATATCATTCTTTTCTATCTGATTTAATTCTTCATCCATAGCCTTAACTCAATGCTTATCATGTCTAGCTTCTGAAAAAGTTCTAAGTTGAATTATGGATAACAAAGAAAAATTAATTTGCTCAAATTCACTTACCATTATTCTTTTGGTGCGAATTCCTTCATTTATGTCCCCGATGATGTCACTTTCATTATGATTTCTCTGAACATATTTGGATGGAGTTTTGGTGTCCTTTTCCTCATCTTCATCTGATTCTTCAAAATCTTCATTTTCAATGATTTCAGGAATGTCTACTAGATCACTGATTCTTTGTGTTCCATCTATCCTGACACTTGCACTTTCAATAATTTTCTTGATTATTTTGTTATAACATTTATAAGCTTTACTTTTGCAAGAATAACCAAAAAATAGATCTTCGTCTGCTCTGGGTTCAAACTTACTAAGTTTTTCATTGGTTCTCTTTATGAAGCATCTGTTGCAGAAAACTCTGAAATAATCAACTGTTGTTTGTTTGTCTTTCCATAGCTCATAAGGAGTCTTGTCACTATTGACTCTCAATAATGCTCTATTCTGAATATGCATTGTTGTAGCAACTGCGTCTTTCCAATATTTATTTACTATCTTGGATTCATTTAGCATTGGCCTCGTCATCTCCTGAACTGTTTTATTTTTTCGTTCAACTACTCCATTTTGTTGTAGAGTTCTAGCTGCTGAATAATGTCTCTTTATTCCATGGTCTTCACAAAACTCAATAAATTGATCTGACATGAATTCTCGATCTGATCTTTAGACATTTAATCTTCAAACTGGTTTCATTCTCAGCTAATGCTTTGAAATGTCTGAAAGCTTCTGATTTTTAAAAAAAAATATTACCCAAGTCATATGTGAAAAACCATCAATAAGCAACATGAAATATTTCTCACCTTGAGTACTTTAAGTTCTCATAGGTCCACACAGATCAGTGTGAACAAGCTCAAACCTCTGAGTGGTCGAGTACTCTTTTGTTTTGAACCGCCTTCTAACCTGCTTCCCATGTTGACAAGGTTCACAAAGCGTATTGGATGGCTTTGTAATCTTTGAAAGATTTTTGACTGCTTGCTTCTTGTTGATGTTGACAAGATTGCCAAAATTTATGTGCCTCATTATTTTGTGCCATAGCCAACTTTTTTCAATCTGACTCAAACATCTTTGACCTTTGATGTCTGAAACTATATACAAATTATTCCTGTTCTCTGAGCATCTGCAACCAACACATCTGAATTTTTTTTTCTAATTTCACAACCTTCTGCATAAAACTTTAGTGTGTGCCCCTGATCACACATTTGACTTACACTCAAAATATTATATTTAAGACCTTCTACATACAAAACATTTTCAGTTTTAGTTCTACCATTATCCAAACTTAGTGTACCTTTTTCAGCAATTCTGGTAGTAGTATTGTCTCCGAATTTTACTGTTCCACCATTGATCTTCTTCAAGATTATGAACTTGCTCTTGTCTCCTGTCATATGCCTCGAACATCCACTGTCAATGAACTATGGCTTTTCTTCGTTTCTTACATGCAAAGCTGTTTGCACCAACATAGTTTTTTCAAGTTGTTTTTTTGCCATGAACCTGTCTGAACTTTCTTCTTGATGAATGGAGCCTTGAAACTCTGGTCCTTCTTGATTGACTCGAACATGCTTCTACAGTGCCGAGCTATGTGTCAAAAGTTGTGGCACTTGTAACATATTATGGCCTTTTTATTAAACCCTGATAGAGGAGCAAAAGAGTTGTGGCTTCTGCTTGACTCTGTATGAATTTTCTTCTCTTTATTTCTGAAATTGTTAGCTTTTTTTCGACATTATATTTTTTTATAACCATATCCATTACAATATAAACAGTAACCATAAAAATAGAACATGTTTGTGTATCTCTGACCTGATTGTCTTTTGTAGCTCTATTCCCTCCAGCGTTCTTTGTTTGAGATGTCCTCTGTATTCTTAACTTCTTTCCTTTTTATTTCTTCTTTTGTAAGAGATTTAACATAGCTCTTTCTTTTTTCCTTGTTTGTGAAAGTAGTGACCTCTTTCTCTTTTTCAAATCCAATACCTGTCTTATCTGACATTGATCTTTGATTTTCTAATATCTTATTCAACATATTAGTGTTATTTTCAAATTTTGAATCATTGGTTATTCTATCATTGATTACTTTATTTGTTTTCTCAAGATCTGCTTTTAAATAAACAATTTCAATAACATACCTTTCACATTCTTTACTTACTATTTGAACTGTGCCGTTAGATCTTCTTTATTTTTCTTGGCTTCTTCAGAGTGTGCTTGTAAATCTTCAATTATTTTCCGACTCCTTTTCATTTTTTTCAATTTAGAGCTTTAATCTTCAATTCTTCTTTTCAAGAGCTTTAAACTGTTTTAAGGCACAAATGAGTTCTCCTTCCAGACTCACTTCAACTTCATCATATTCTTTTTGATCATCTGTACTTTTGCTTGCGAAGGCATCTTCATGTATGGCCATAAATAGAATCTTTTCTTCTAAATCAATGACTCCACTATCTTCAGTTAAGCTAGGATCTTTAGAATACAAACTCTTCTTCTCAAATCCCTTCTTGAATTTACTTTTGAAATTCTTTTTGTATGTAGACTTTCCTTCTTCATTGTCATCATTACTGTTATTTGGACATTTAGTTGCAAAATGTCCAATCTTTTCACAATTAAAACTTTTGAAAAATAATTTTCTTTGATATTTACCTGTGCCCTTTTTCATCTTGCGAATGAATAGAGCTCCGTTGTCATCTTCATCATCGCTAGAACTATCACTTGATTCTTGAATCTTAGCCTTCTCTTTCTTTGATGTCTTGAAAGTAGCTTCTCTCTTTGAGGGTTTATCTTGTTCAGTCTGCATCTCATATGCCGTAAGAATTCCATAAAACTCATCCATCTTTAGCTTGGCTAAATTCTTCATCTCTTCAATTGCTGAAATTTTTGCATCATATCTCAATGGTAGAGATCTCAAAACTTTTTGAACCACAGTTGATTTTTCTAAATTTTCTCCATGACCTTGAATTTAATTAACTATTTGATCAACCCGCAAAAGATAACTTGCTATATTTTCTTTTTCCATCTTCAAACTCTCAAACTATCTTCTGAAAGTCTGAAGCTCAGCTTGCGGAACCTTTCCATCACCCTTGTAAATATTCTCAAGTTTTACCCAAGTTTCATGAGCAGATTTACATTGCATAATTTTAACAAATTTTGATTTACATAAACCATATAAAATAACATTTAAAGTTTTAGCATTATTTTCATTTGCCTTCTTTTCTACCGGAGTAGTTACAAGTGTCTGTGGCTCTTCATATTCCTCCACCACTATTTGTCATATGTCGAATCCAAGGGCCATCAAATAAGTCTTCATCTTTATGCTCTAAAAAACATAATTCGTCCCATCAAACAAAGGTGCCTTATTTGTAGAAAATCCTTCATGTGATCCAGCCATCATGCTTTCCTGATCTACTTTCAAGCTGTAAAACTTTTTCAAAAGGAACCTACTCTAATATTAATTGTTAAGCACGAAATATATTGAGAGAGGGGGTGGATCAGTGTATTATATATATTTTTATTTAATCTGATTTTTTTTCTTTAACTACTTAATCACACATTCAAGATATGCAATAAAATTGAAATAATAATTTGCACCACAAGAGAGAGAGAGACACCAGATTTTTATGTGAAAACTCAAAGTGAGAAAAATCACGAAGAACAATCTCAATTATATGAATGAGCATCAACTCAAAATACAAAGTTCATAAGCACCAACTTGCAGGAGCACCAACCCCTTTGCCGAGCACCAATACAACTATTTGTGAGCACCAACCCACAGGAGCACCAACTCCTTTCAAATATTTGTGAGCACCAACCCACAAGGGCACCAACTCCTCTTGTGTATAAAACACAACTATCTCTCAATGTTGCTTACTTAAAAAATGATAGAACTCTACAATATCTTCTGTTTTTCTCTCTTCGAAAACAAATACAAACCATGCACTCTTGCATATTACAAATGGCTTTTCAAGTCTTTATTTATAGCTTTCCAAATGAGCTTTGGCATTCACCCTTTGTGACCCTTCAATACTCATAGAAAATGGCGCCAAACTTGCATGACCCTTCGTATCCTTGCATTTGAAAAGTCATATGGTGACCTTTCATAAGCAAAAGCATCATTTCCTCTTTTGTCTTTATCTTGGTGACTTCGTATTCCTCAAAGTGTCCCTTCATGGAAAAATGTGCCATACCTCATTTGTCTTCACATGGTGACTCTTGGAATTCCTCAAGATGACTCTTCATGAGAAAATGCGTCCTATTCCTCTTTCATCTTTTATCCCATGACTCTTTGACTTCTCCATAAGCCTTCTTTTGACTTATATGCAACCAAAAATATATTCATTAATATTGAATAAATATTAACACACATTAGCCAAAATATGAATATTAAAAACACCATTAAATGCAATGGGGCCTTTATCACCAATAATACTAGACCTTTGACATCAATGACAATATTTCCAACAGACATTAGGGAAATGTGCCATACCCAATACAGGTTGGTCACTTGGATAGGCCTTTGTGTGGAACCTTATGCGGATCAATGTAGTTGGACAGGGTTTGATTGTGTTGTACTGCAGTACAATATGGATGATTATAAGAGATGAGTAGGCTTTGATTGTGTTCATTAGCATTTTATGCCACAACTTGCAGGGCGGGCTTTTTTATGGAGTGACATCGATTTTGATCAGTACCAGGAGGTATAGTACACAGTTGCAGTTGCTTCAGAGTTTCTTTGATGTCTTCAGAGTTATTGCTCCAATTTTTTCATCTTTTGTACCCCTTTGGATCAAGGGAGAGTTTGTAGGATTATTTATCATCCAAAGTTTTATTTGTTTGTTGAATAAATTAGGGCATGCATCTCACTAGGAGACACCCTTGTTATGTGGTAATCATAAATTACCATTTTACTTGTGTATTAGGTTATTAGTTTAGATTTACCATTACATTGGTAGTTATGTCCCGTAAAAGCGGACTTAGACCTTACCATTTTCTCTATTTATTTTGTATGTACCTCATTTGAGAAAAATAATGGTTTTACGGTAATATATCTTTCTTGATTGATTATCTGAGTAAAATTCCTCCAATAGCATATCCTATCATCAATTAGTTGAGAACAGTCAATGAGAGCTTCTCCTTGAGAATCTCAAATTATACCTCCTATGCTGTCCTTTCCAGGGTTTTTTCTAAGGTGCCATCAATTCATTTTTTTATGCCCAGGCTGTGGCAGGTTCCATTATGTTTTTGGAAGTATTCCACTTCGTCATCCTCTGCCAGTCTAGCATGTTTGTGTAGACAAAAAATCCTTTAGAGTGTTTGTTGGTGGAAAGAGTTGTGTCTGGTTTGCACTTTGATCACTGTCACCAATTAAGCTTTCTGACGTTCTTTGTTCTAAAAGAAACAGGAGTTTCTCTCTTTCAAATATACCAAAAAATGAAGTTTGAAGATATTTTGGACATAGCTCATGAGCAGCCTGATGGTCTGCATATCAGAGTTAGCAACTTTCCATTGGAAGATACTTATTTGGAGAGAAGACAGATATGTCAGAGGCCTTGATAGTAAAATTAATAATGTGGTTAACAACATGCAAAGAAGACTAGAGGCAACCATTAGTGACAAATTGAATGAGGTTCCTCATAGTTTAAGTTTTCTGTAACCACACTAGTTCCCCCTCATCAACAGGCTATCCCCCTTGCCGTTACTCAAGTCAGAATCAAAATGCAAGACACATAAATGGTGTCGGAGTTAATATTACCATTATGGACACAAAGTCAAATGAGCATCGTAGTTCTTGTTGTCAACATGGGGCTGTGCCCTGAATCGAAGACGTGCAGGAAATGGCCAGTCCTCTATCCGATTGAAACAATGGGATCTTCTCACGAGGGTGGGTATCTTAATGGTGAGAACCTCCAGAGAAGGTTGGTTCCTATAAGATGTATCAATGAAGATATCTACTCTATGCTGTGGACTACCATGGAAAAGGGAGAAGGAAACTTTAAGGGGAAATCCTACCTAATAAAGGTGATACACCAGAAGATCAATCCACTCAACTTGGAAACTTGAACACTGAACAAACAAGGGAAAAATAAGACCTTTGATTTCAACCAATCACTTATGCATAAGTATTTCGTGAAAAGGTTCGATCCAATGACCAAAACATGAGGGAAAATGATGGAGAGAGGTCTGATACAAGACACTTTGCAGCCACCTAACATCCACTTACAGCGTTAGCAAAAGACATAAAGAACACTTAATATGACCTGCATAATGATAAGCTAGCAACTATGTACGAATCAGAATTTGGGAAGGGAGAGAAATCTACCACTTATGCAAATTGCTGAATGAATATACACTATGCCAACACTTGAAATTTGAAAGTACAGTCCTATTGATTGAAGAGGTTACACAACTCACCAATGGCAGAGTCTGGTCTAGCCAAGAGAGGGATTCTTTTTAATCAAGGTTGAAAGCCATCTTATAGAGAATTACAAAAGCCAAAGATTGGCGTTGAAAAATTTGAAGAGAAGGATTAAGTCAAGGCTGACTTGGTCTTTCAATAGAATATGTTTTCTTTTTGTCTTTGCATGAAGCTTCTTGCGCTTGAGGAAGTGAACTTGTCTTTGTTCTAAACCGCCCACCTCTCTTTGCATGGAGATCCATGCCAATGTCATTTTTAGAACTCTACGTGAGCTGCTTGATGCCGAGTTGGAACGTTTCAAAGGTTGAGTTGGCCGTTTGATAAGTTGAGTTGGACGAAGAGATCATTCTCCTTTGCATGGGAAACTCCTGGTAGATGTGGCGTTTAACAATTAGTCAACTCTAAATCTAGAATTGTCAACTCGACGTTCGAATTTAGAACTCCGATTGAAGCTGAGTTGGACCTTCGGATGCATGAGTTGATCCAGAGATGAGCAGGACTTCAACAACCAGTCAACTGAAGCTTTGACCGGTCGATCGAAAATAGCCCTTGCTTGCATGTATTTTGTCCTATTTTGGTCTGCCTGTTCATGTCTATTTTTGGCAAGACTCTGTATTTCGTCTATAGTAGTCTATATTTCCTTGGATTTCTTGGCTATTTCCTTAGCCTTTGGATCTCCTCGGCTTTATCATCGCCAATTATCCCGAATTTGTTCCTGCGGACTTTTGTTTTGCCCTCTGGCTTTATATTTCCTTTGTAATTTTCTGTTTGCAATTTCCTTCGGACTCTATGTTTTCTCCCTAGCTTTATTTCCCTCGGCTTTATCCTCCAAAGTATTCCTTCGGACAAAAAGTCCGAAGGAATTCCTTCGGACTTTTTTCCAAAGGATATACTCTTCTTTTCCTTTGCTCGGGCTTTTGTTCTGTTGGGTTTTTCTCTTTTGGTGGCTTTTGTCTGAAGGAAATGACACTTATCTAAAACCCTGATGGATCACTAGGAGAAGAGGACCTTTGCAAAACATCCGAAGGATCAACTACCAAGATGTTGAAGGGTTCATTCATTTGCTGAAGGATCACTTTCACAAAGCCGAAGGGTTCACTGTCAACTTCTCTGAAATGGGACATTACAAGATTCTCGATGGGTAATTGCCCTTCGGGAAAGTTCAAAACAAAAAAGCCGAAGGGTCTTTTGAAAAAGTAAAGGGGCACTTTGAATGACGAAAGGACATTTCCTTCAGACTTTTTGTCTGAAGGAATTCTCTGAGACAACAATCCCGAAGGTCATTAACAGAAGCCCGAAGGGCACTTCAATGAGGGGACCAATTCAGAAAGTCCGAAGGAATTCCTTCGGAAAACTTGCTCGCAGAAAGGCTTAACAAGAAGAAGTCCAAAGGGACATTTCATCCGAAGGGGTCCTTTACAAGATTCCTGATGGGTAATCGCCCTTTGGGAAAGTTCAAAACAAAACAATGAAGAGGCCATTTGGAAAAGTCCGAAGGGCAGCTTGAAAAGGAAACAGTACATTCAAGAATCCCGAAGGGTATGTACCCTTTGGGAAGGTCATTTACAAGAAACCTGAAGGGTATGTGCCTTTCGAGAAAGTTCATTTGCAAATAGCCCGAAGGGTATGTGCCCTTCGGGAAAGTCATTATTGATAGAGCCGGAGGACCTCTACAAATAATCCGAAGGGTAATGCCTTTCGGAGGAAGGAATGGTTCGAATAAAAGAAGGGCTCGGGACAAAAAGTCCGAAGGAATTCCTTCGGAAGGAATGCAAAGGAAAAAGTCCACAGAAATAGACATGGACCAATGGGAAAGGCCAGGGGAAACGCGGGAAAGAGAATTACAAGATTCCCGAAGGATGTTTGACAAAGTCCGAAAGAAAGAAGACAATGCCCGGAGACTTTTTCTGCGGGACAAAAAAAAAAGAGACTTTTCAATTTGTCCAAAGGAATTTTTTCGGAAGACTTACCCAAGGAAATGGAAAAGCTCGGAAAGAGGAGTCTTGGACTTTATTTCCGAAGACATAAGTCCGAGCAAAAACCATGTTGGAAATTTGAGCAAGGAGACAATTGACAGTTTTGATATCATGATACAGAAAGCAGTATGAGGACTAAAGAGTTATCATTCCCATCTAGGGCAGCATGGAATTATCATTGATGCCAAAGGTTGATGTCCTTGATGTCATTGAGATTGAATCTGATCATGCATTAATGCCAAAGGTTGAGTTGAGCAGACTTGTGGAGTAAATCGTGTTTGTAAAATGCTCTTACTTAGAAGAGGCAATCGGGATAAGTCAAAAAGAATGGAAAACCAGGAATAGTCTTGAAGAATTCTTTTGGAGGAATTCTTTCGGAAAGAATGGCAAGGACAATTCTTTCAGAAAAATTGTCAAGTCCTCGGGCAAGTGGACCTTTTCAAAAAGTTCGAAGGGTATCTTTTGAACGTTCTGAAGGACAAGTGGACCTTTTCGAAAAGTCTGAAGGGTGTGTTTTGAACATTGCGAAGGGTATGTGGACACTTGCAGAAAAGCCGAAGGGTAGATTGCAGAAAGTTCGAAGAAATGACGCGGACAAAAAGTCCGAAGAAATGTCTTAGACAAAAAGTTTGAAGAAAAGATTTCTGAAGGACATCTCTTATTAGAAGCCAATGACGAATTCTTTCAGAGAAATTGGAGGACACTTCAGGATGAAATGGACCTAGACAAAAAGTACCCGGAAATTGTCCCGAAGACACAAAGGCCCACAACAATTTGTATAAAGGAACCTTTCGAAGGAATTAAAGCAAGGTTAAATGACGAGCAAGTCTTGAAGGATCGACGTTGCAAGGAATGTTACAAGAATGCCGAAGAAAATAAGATCATGCCAACATGCCGAAGTTTAACGCTCAATACAAAGGGTAAAGATCGAGCATATCGAGGACAATCGAAAGGAGCGGAAGCGAACCCATGATATAGAAAGCAGCGAGATGCGAACAGGGAGGAAAAGAAGCTCGATGGTTAATGGCAAAGCAAGAATTAAAACACATGCTTCTTTAAAAGATCAATGGCTCATCTCTGATTGGTGTATTAGATCCAATGGTGCAAAGCAAACTTAGATGATCTTTCGGGTGCACGCGCATTTGACAAGTGTCAAAAGGTCATAAGGAAAGATCCAACAAAGAAAAAAATGTGAACTTGGTGCGATGAAAGAAATAAAAAGCCTGCATTCATTGTCTTCTAATTGTCTGGAAAAGAACAACTGGAACAGGTGATGAACTCGATATATCTTCACGGAGCTCGAGATTATTCAATCGAAATGATCGAGGAAGCAATGCAGTTAAGAACAATAGAAGTGCAGATGCCAAAGATAGTAAAGGCATTTGAACGTTTCCGTTTGAAGCATGAATCGAGACACGAAGTTAGAGTCACATTGAATGCAGATTAGAAGTAATCGAGGAAGCGATGTAATTAAGTGCAGATGCCAAAGATAGTAAAAGACATTTGAACATTGCCGTTTGAAGCATGAATCGAGACACGAAGCCAAAGTCACATTGAATGCAGATCAGAAGCTTGAATTGGTTAAGAGCAGTTGAAATTTGAACTCTTTACAGATAGAACACCCTAAAGATGCATTTGTCTATATATGCTACTAACAAAACATCTGTAAGAGTTTTTTGTTGCTGTTGTGATAATAATTAGAGTGTTAACTCAAAATTGTCGAGTGAGGACATATGCAGACAATGGAAAAAGGCAAAAAAAATAAGGTGTGTCAATATAGAAGATATCCATACACAAAGAGATAGAGGTAGATACGTCAAGAAGGCACACAGCGTGTAGGTGCAGTTACAAACAAGACTTGTAACAGAAAAGTGAACAAGATTCATTCTGAATCTCATTTGTATTTTGAAGTTGCAGCTTCATTTCTCTGATAGGTTGGTGCCATCAGAAACCCTGAGTTGGTGCTCAGTTAGGAAGTTGATGCTTCTTTAGAGTGGGTGCTCTTGAATATAACCAGTGAGGTTTGTCTATGAGACTTCTTTTTTGTGAGGCTGGATTAGAACAGTAGCTTCTAGCAGCGTTTCTCACTGTGATTTTTTTCTTTGGGTTTCCACATAAAAATCTGGTGTTGAGCATTCTTATGTGTGTGTATAATCTATGTTTTTGTTCTTTACTTTGCATGTACTTTAAGTATCTTGTTTAAAAGTTTTAAGAACTAGGTTTTAGCTTATCTGCTGATTCACCCCCCCTCTTAGTAGATAGTGTGTTCAACAAGCCAAAGACCAAGACAAGGCCTCGGAACAGATAAGGCTAGAGGAGATGAACGGATAAAGGAATCAATGAGAAGAACAAGCCCACAAGAATGGTCAAAACAAACACATGCAAAGGATTAAACTGCAGGAAATAGAAGGTATAGACAAACATCTAAAGACATGCACACAAAAATGAATAGTTTAAAAAATGCATCAAGGAGGTCAAGCCAATAAACAGATTAACAAGCATGCAAGGTAGCCATAAATAGTGTTGTACACGTTCAAGATGTGTTCGTTTCAAGCACGTTACCTTCAGTTCTAAAGATAGAGATTCGTTTGCATGGAGAACTCAAAGATTAACGTTGGAGAGCTTAACAAAAGTTTTCATGCATGCACTCAAGTTGTTTGATTCCTTTGAAACGTTCCAACAGTTAAACGGAGTTTCTAAATTCAGTATTTGCGTTGATTTCATGAAAAGGGGAGACTTTCAAACGTTCCAGCAGCTCATGAAGAGTTCTATTTTTGGAGTTGGGCGTAGATTCATGCATTTGACGAACAGTCCAAGCTTGGCCCACCGTCTATTTTCAACACCAAAGGATTTTTCATGCAAGACAAAGACAAGAAAAGACAAATTTAGAAGGCTTTGTTATCTTGGCATAACAAAAGTTGGACTTTTTTAATGTAAAAGTTGATCTTCTTCTATTTTCAACGCCACCTCTTGACTAAAGTATTCTTTTTTATATAAGTTGGCTTTTGCCTTGATTTGTATCCCTCTTTTGGCAAGACAAATTCTGTCAAAGACTGAGTTGTAACCTTTTTTCAGTCAATAGGACTGTTGTTTTCAATTTCCAGCAAGCTGGTTTAGTGTATTTATGTCCATGATTTGCATAAGGGATAGAATTTCTCTTCCTTGTCAAGTCTTGATTCTTACCTAACAACATAGTTGATCAATTTATGCAGGTCATGCTCTGTGTTTAAGTGTCTTTTGGCTGGAATTTTAGTGGATGCAAGTGACTGATTAGTGCCTTCAATCAAGCATATTTTTTCATTTCCCTTAGGTTTTAGTTACTAGATCAAATCTTTTCGTGAAATACTTATGTATATTGGTCAATTGGAGTTGAAAGTTCAGCCTTGTCTAAATCAGTGTTTTAGAAGCTCTAATTGAGTGGATCAACTAATCATTTAGGTGTATCACCGTCATTAAGTAGGATTTTTTTCAAGGTTCTTTTTCTCTTTTCCCAGGCAATTCGTAGTATAGAGTAGCAAGGGCCTAATTGATACACCAAAGGGAGCTAGCTCTTAGATCTAGAGACTCAATCCATTGATTAGGTCACCCACAACCTAGGATTGTTTTCATGTTTCAGCAGACTGAAGGCTTAAAACTACTTTCACAAGGGTGCAGGTCTGATTGACAACAGTAACAGTGTTCTACAGACGTGCGAGGCCGCCCAAAGGTGCTAGATTGGCAAATACACAGTGTTTGCATCCGGAGGTTCAATGGAGTTTGAAATAATGTTGGTTTGAGGATTTAATGTTACATCACTTGCAGATTTTTTGTTGGAAAGCTGAATACAGTGGAATAGAGGTCGTTTTTGAGACATCTTGTGGAGTTTGGAGCAGCTGTAATTATTCCCTCTTGCTGGCCGTGCATTACCATCTTGGCCGTACCATCCATTGGGGTTTCATATTGATTTTTGGGGGTTGTTTGAGACTTTATCCTAGGCATTTGGTGGTGAAATACATGTGCAACGGTTGTTGATGGTCTTGGCAATGATTTTCATCATTATTTGAAGGTGTTACACGCTGCCACATCAACAACATGTCACATCAGCACTATATAAGAGGTTTTTCTCATCATATATCCATCTCTTTGCATTGTAAATTTGAAGCAAAAATATGAAGATAAATTGCAACCATTAGGGAGTTGGATGTTAATGCAAATCAGTTAATATATTTGAGCATAGCAATACATCTTCATTATAATCAATCATTTGCATTAATCATATTAGCTTACAAGTGCCATTGATATATTGTAATCAGCATTGTAATGAGTTTGGCACCATATAATATAAGTGTGAAAATGTTGGAGCTGCGTACCTAGTGTTTGTTGTAATGCCACTGGCTGTAGTTGCATTATCTCAGCCCTACATTAGTATGCAAAGTGTTTGTCAAAATATCTTCTTGCCGTAGCTGCATATTAGTTTGCATACCAAGTGTTTGCTAAAATTCCTATTAGTTGTAGAAATTAATTTTATGCATTTTTCAGTAATTACTTTCATTGGAAAAGCCAAAAAGACTTTAGCAGTGCACTTACCTTCCATATCAGCCATTGAGTAGTTTCATTTCAGTTATATAATCTTTATATGCATTTGAAAACACAAAACAAACAAGCAATCAACAAGTACAGAATTTGCAAGACAAGTGTTTGACGAAATTCTGGATTGTAAATTTGAAGCAAAAATATGAAGATAAATTGCAACCATTAGGGAGTTGGATGTTAATGCAAATCAGTCAATATATTTGAGCATAGCAATACATCTTCATTATAATCAATCATTTGCATTAATCATATTAGCTTACAAGTGCCATTGATATATTGTAATCAACATTGTAATGAGTTTGGCACCATATAATATAAGTGTGAAAATGTTGGAGCTGCGTACCAAGTGTTTGTTGTAATGCCACTGGCTGTAGTTGCATTATCTCAGCCCTACATTAGTATGCAAAGTGTTTGTCAAAATATCTTCTTGCCGTAGCTGCATATTAGTTTGCATACCAAGTGTTTGCTAAAATTCCTATTAGTTGTAGAAATCAATTTTATGCATTTTTCAGTAATTACTTTCATTGGAAAAGCCAAAAAGACTTTAGCAGTGCACTTACCTTCCATATCAGCCATTGAGTAGTTTCATTTCAGTTATATAATCTTTATATGCATTTGAAAACACAAAACAAACAAGCAATCAACAAGTACAGAATTTGCAAGACAAGTGTTTGACGAAATTCTGGATGGTCAGAACTGAAAATTAAAGGCCAAAATTGCAAGGGTCTTTGCACTTGACCAGGGTTTTTTGAGCTTATTTTGCAAACTCGGGTTTGCTGATTTCATTTTCAGAATTGTGGAATTTAGGGGAAAACCGCTTTTGTATGAAATCGTCCCATTTGGGGACATTACAGTGGTATTAGAGCACTGATCTTGTCCACGTGTGAGGTTTGGTATTAATTTGGATACAAGCAGGTAAAAGGATTTTGTGTTATTAGAAAAGAGGAAGAAGCCATGGAAGAGATGGAGAAAGAAAGGCTCTACAATGCAAGTAGAAGGCTAGGAAACCTATGCCAACCGGTGGAGAATGTAATCAACACCTTAGAAGTAGAAAATAGGTTATCGAAGGTAAATCAATCACATTATGAGTCCATAAAATGGCCGGTACAACTCTCAAGGACTTACTTGTTTCAACATGAATTATTAAGAGATACAGATGAGGTAAGGCTCTTGGTTACTAGTTGTATGAATGAGGTTTTAAGACTAACGGTTCCCGAAGTTCCCTACAGTGATAAAATCGTGAGGGAAATATTTTCATTGATTTGTTAGCAATTTTCGTTGATGTCTGTAATATTGTCATTGATGTCAAAGGCAGCTTGTGCTATTTGACATTAATGTCAAAAGTTGAATTGCACAGACTTACAGTGCAAATCGGACTTATGAAGAGCTTCTACTTATAAAATAAGTAAAGCAGTCTTGAGAACCCGAATGGGTTTTGTAGAGCAAATCAAGATTCCAGAACAACTTTACTTCTCTCAACTTTATAAGTTAAGTTGTCCCGAGAACCCGAATGGGTCTAGCAGTGTTAATTGGGTTTATGCAACGACTTTACTTGTTTCATTTTTATAAGTCAAGTTGTCTCAAGAACCCGAAAGGGTCTAGAAGAGTTGATCGGGGTTTTGGCAACACTTTACTTCTTTCATGTTTATAAGATAAGCAATGTGGAAAACCCGAATGGGTCAAGGAAGAGGTAATCGGGATTTCGGAGTGACTTTGCTTCTCTCATGTTTATGAGTTAAGCAATGTGAAAAACCCAAATGGGTCTAGGTGAGTTGATCGGAGTTTTGCAACAACTTAGTTCATTTTAATAAGTTAAGTTGAAAACCCGAATGGGTCTGGAAGAGTTGATCGGGTTTCTAAGATGACTTCTTTCAAGTCTATAAGTCATGCTAAATGAAGAACCCAAAATGGTCTTGAAGAATTCTTTCGAAAAAATTGGCAAAGACAATTCTTTTGGAAATATTGGCAAGGACAAATCTTTCCGACGAAAAGCCCGCGATTTTTTTTTTGAAAGGCATGTAGAACCCTGCAAGAAAGCCGAAGGGTATGTGGACCCTTTCAGAAAAACTGAAGGGTAGTTTGCAAAAGGCCGAAGGGTATGTGGACCGTTCAAGAAAGTCGAAGGGCACTTCTCAAGAAGTCAGAAGGGCAAGTGGACCGTTCTGAAAAGCCGAAGGGTAGTCCGCAAAAAGTCCGAAGGGCAAATGGGCTGTTCAGGAAAGCCGAAGGGTAGTCCCCAGAAAGTCTGAATGGCAAGTGGACTGTTCAAGAAAGCCAAAGGGCAAGTCCGAAGGGCAAGTGGACCGTTCAAAAAAGCCAAAGGGTAGTCTACAAAAAAGCCAAAGGGTAGCCTACAGAAAAGCCGAAGGGCATGAGGATGTTTCCAAGGATTCCGAAGGACAATTTGTCGGGAAAATTGTCCCAAAGAATTAAGTCGGGAGAATAGCCCGAAGAGAAAAGTCCCAAAGAAAATAGCTCGAGGAAAATAATCCGGACAAAAAGTCCGTGGAAATTGCCCCGAAAAGAACATGTTAAAGTTTGAACAAGTTTGAAGAGATCAACGAAGGGGAAGCATCTCAAAGACGTTGAAAGAAGCAAGATGAAGTCAATATGTCAAAAGTTAATGATCTAGTCAACATAAAGAGCAAGCATCTTTGATGATCCAACGACACACGCAAGTGAGGAAAGAAGATCCAACGGAGCGAGTATATCCAAAGCCTTAAAGGTGCTCAAAGGTTAATGCACAGTGGCAAAGTTAAAGATCGAGCATATTCAAATAAATCGAAAGGAGCGAAAGCTATCCTGATATATAGGAAGTAGCAAGATGCAAAGAGGAGCTCGATGGTTAGACTTGGTGCGGAGAAAGAAATCAAAGGCCCACATTTAATATATTCTCAACGAACAATTGAAAGAACAAACAAAACTTGTAAATGATTGCACAGAGCTCAAGATTGATTGATCCAACTGATCAATCATCGATTAAGGAGGTGCATTTAAGAGGCAAATCCAGTAGCTGCCAAACATAGTAAAGAGACCAAAACATTACGGCATGATGCGTGAACCAAGACACAAAATGGAAACGGCACAATTATGACTAGAATCCTGCAGTTGTCAAAGATAGAAATGAGAATAGACAATTGTTGTATGATGCAAGAACCAAGATGCGGGAAAATGCAAAAGTCAAATACGCATTAAAGGAGAATCCAGAATTGAAATTGGTTAAGTGCAAATAGAATGTGAATGCAATAAGTGAGTCGAGAAACCCTAATGAATCCTTGTATAAACATGACTCTTAACATATCATAAAGGTGCTGCTGCTATTGCGTTTTCATTTGAGAAAAAGGGTTGTCGATAAAAAGAAATGTGCTGATAGAGTAAAACGTAGAGAAGGGGAATGAAGTGTATCTGAACAAAGCATAACCGGATGTATGCAGATATAGAGTGAAAGACATATGCAGTCAGAGATTAAGCAAGCAGGAAGATAGAGCCCACAGATAATGAGAAGAAGGTGAGCAGTTATAGATTAGACTTATAACAAAGAACATTGAACTGGATTCATTTGTGAATCTATCTTGTACACTGGATTGTAACTCCATAGTTCAGGGAGGTTGGTGCCTACATACAAACTGGGTTGGTGTTCAGTAATGAGATTGGTGTCTCCTAAGGATTGGTGTCCTTGAATGTAACCAGTGAGGTTTGCTTGTAAGGCATTTTAATTGTGAGGCTAGATTAAAACAATAGATTCTAGTAGTTGATTCTTACCGTGGTTTTTTCCTTTGCATTTTTTCACGTAAAAATCTGATGTTATGTGCTTGTGTGTGTGTGACTTCTGCATTTGTTCTTTGATTTGCACATGAATTTACATCCTCTGTAAAAGGTTTTAAACGAACTAGTTTTAGCTCATCTACTGATTCACCC
Organism: Torreya grandis; assembly: GCA_037957365.1. Taxonomy (NCBI): domain Eukaryota; kingdom Viridiplantae; phylum Streptophyta; class Pinopsida; order Cupressales; family Taxaceae; genus Torreya; species Torreya grandis. The sequence continues at coordinate 1,711,640 of JARHVA010002897.1, forward strand.
CCCTCTCAGTAGATAGTTGTGTTCAACAATTGGTATCAAAGCCTAAGGTTCTTTAGGAGAAGTCTAATCGATTCAGGTAGATCTTGGTCAATGAATACAATGACTAGTCAAGAAGGATCCTCCTTAAACAAAGCACCTCTATTTGATGGATCAAACTATGCTTTCTGGAGCATACGAATGGAAGCATATATGCCCTTATTAGGATTTGATGTATGGATTTCTGTAGTAAATGGATATACACCTACTGTAACTCCTACTGATCAAGCTGCCTAGAAGGCATATGAAAGTAATGCCAAGGCAAAGAATGCTATTCTTTGTGGGCTATCAAATTGAGAGTTCATCAAAGTCATGCATTGTAAAAGTGCACAAGACATCTGAAACAAGTTAAAAAGCATCTATGAAGGACACGTCAAAGTGCAGCAAGCCAAGCTACAAACATACAAAGGCCAGTTCGAGAGTTTGAAGATGAATGAAGAGGAGAAGATGCAGACTACCTCCTCAGGGTAGATGAGATTGTGAATGCTATCAGAGGACTTGGAAAAACAGTAGAAGAGTCAACTATTGTTAAAAAGATCTTAAGATCTTTGCCATCAAGATATGATTTGAAAATCTCTGCAATAGAAGAAACAAGAGACTTGGATAAGCTCACTTTTGATGAGCTGCACAGAACATTCACAGCCTATGAGATGAGAATGGGAGAGACAGGGATGTTTAAAAGAGAAGTTGCATTCAAAGTAGCAAAGCCAGTTAAGGATGAGACAGTCATGTCTAGATCTAAGGAGTCTGATGAAGAAGAAGCCAACTTTGTCAAAAAGCTAAAGAGACACTTTGCTACTAAATGTCTTCATAAAAAGGGAGAAAATTTTGAGCAATGGAGAACAGTAAAAAGGTAAAATCCCACAATACGTATAGGAAAAACTTCTTTAAGAATAATAAGGGCTTATACACAAAAGAAGACAACTTAGAGAAAGATAGTGATAGTAATAGTTTGGATGATGATCAGGACTATGCTTTTGTGGCTAGGGGAAATGAATACCTATTCATGGCAGAAGAATCTACATCCACAAGTCAAGAACAAGAGGAAGATGAAGATTGGGATGAAGAAGAGGAAGGTGAAATTGATCTAGAAGGAGAACTAGTTTGTGCTCTAGGAGAGATTGAGAAACTAAGAAAAAAGAACTCTAAACAGAAGAAGCTTGGGCAAAAGGAACTTGAGAAATCTGATCAAATGATAGTGACTCTGAAAACTCAAGTTGAGGAGGCTAAGAGAATAGAAGAGGTAGTTAAGATGGAAAAACTGAAGAGTGCATGAAACTTGAAGCAAAAATAGTAATCTTGAGAAAAGAACTAGATAAGAGTCTAAAGATGACAAAAAGGTCAGACATTTTAAATGAATTAATCGGCTGTCAAAAACTGTCAAATGAAAAATCAGGTATTGGATATGAGAAAGGTAAAGGTTCCTCAACTAGTATGTCAACTAGTCTATATGACAATTTCAAGATAGGAGTAGCAGAAACAAAGAAAGTGAAGGACAGCATGGATAATGAGATTGACTCAAACAAAGTTGATGAGGAGAAAATTTTCTGAAAGGAAGCATGAAATCAAAGATGCAGAAGGATACACCAAAGTTGCAGATTTGAAGAAACAAAAAGTTAGGAGAGTTCAATACATGACACCAAGAAATGTAACAACCAGGTATTATTCATCCTTTTATGATTATTGTTACAGTTGTAATCAATTTGGTCATAGGGCTATTGAATGTAGAGTTGTGCTTACAAAAAGAACTAACTTTGTAAATAGAAACGCATTTGCTCATTTGTTAGATTCAAGCACAATATGCTACAATTGCAATAACTTTGGCCACATAGCCAAGCACTGTAAGACTAACTTTGCAGCGTCAAAAGTAAAGAAAGACAAGTCTCCTAATAAGAACAAAGGTCCGCAAGTCATGAATAAAGAAAAGCTGAAGACATATAAGAAGCCCAAGGAAATGTGCAGAGTGAAAAATCAATTCTTGATTGCTCAAACAACACTCCACGCCAAAGAGCAGAACTTATGGGTAATAGATAGTGGGTGCTCAAAGCATATGACTGGTGACAAAAGTAAGTTTGTCAACCTAAGCTAGTGCAAGGAACTGTTAGTTTGGGAGATAATACAGCAGTAAGAATCAAAGGCAAAAGAACCTTGCATATAGATGGTAAGCTTCCTACTCATGATGTACTCTATGTTGAAGGACTTAAGCATAATCTGCTAAGTGTTAGTCAAATGTGTGATAATGGATATAAAGTCATATTTGATGCTGAAGGCTACAAGTTGAAGAGATCTGACAAAATAGTTGTAGAAGGGAAAAGGACCAAAAACAACTTCTACAATCTTGTTGAGGTAAACAATAATAGTTTCCTCATAGGAAAGGTTGATGAAAGTTGGCTATGGTGTAGGAGAATGGGTCATGCCAATTTTAACAATTTAGTCAAAGTAAGTTCAAAGAAGTGTGTTAGACATATGCCCATAATCACCAAACCCACATATACTACATGTAGAGAATGTCAATTAGGCAAGCAAACAAGGGTCAAGTTTCAGACAAGAATATGTAACACCAAAGCCTCTACAGATAGTTCATACTGATCTATGTAGACTTACCAAGACTAAAGGATCAAAAGGAGTTCATTACTTCATGTTATTTGTTGATGATTACTCAATAATGACATGGGTAACCTTCTTAAAGGACAAATCTCAAGCTTTTTAGAGATTTAAGATCTTTAGAGCCATGGTTGAAAATGAAATGGGAAGAAAAATCAAATGTCTGAGATCTGACAAAGGTGGAGAATTCACTTCAAATGAATTCATAGAATACTGTGAAAAACATGGGATTAAAAGGCACTACTCTGTTGCAAGAACTCCCCAACAAAATGAAGTTGTTGAGAGAAAGAATAGGACTATCAAGGAGATGGCCAGAACAATGCTGAAGGAAGCTAAACTTTCTGATAGATATTGGAGAGAAGCATTTCAAATAGTAGTATACATTTTGAATAGAGTACAGCTAAGGGTGAAAAGTGACAAAACGCCATATGAACTGTGGTATAAAAAGTCTACATCAGTCAAATACTTTAGAGTGTTTGGAAGCAAGTGTTACATCAGAAGAAAGAAGAGCAAACTAGGCAGCTTTGAGTCAAGATGTGATGAGGGAATCTTTCTTGGTTACTCCACTTAGAGTAAAGCCTATGTATGTTATAACAAAAGGCTGCATAAAATAGTTGAACGCATCAACGTCAAAGTAGAAGAAAGATTCAAACAAGTTGAGCCTAATGAGGAGATCAGAATTGAAGAATTAGGAGCAAAAAATGAAGTAGAAGATAGTGAAGAGGAGGAAGAAAAGAGTGAAAGGGCACCTGCAAAGTTTGTTCAAAAGGAAAATTCCAAGGATCAGATAATTAGCAACAAAAATGAGAGTGTTCAGACTAGGAGAAGAGCAGTAATGAACAAGGAGCAAGTGAATTTTGCTTTATTTTCAGAAATTGAGCCGACGATCTTTAATGAAGCCAGCATGGATGAAAATTGGTTGAAAGCCATGGAGGAAGAACTGAATCAAATAGAAAAGAATAAAACTTGGGAATTAGTTCCTAGACCTTCAGACAAATATGTAATAGAAACAAAATGGGTTTACAGGAACAAACTCAATGAAGATGGCATTGTTGTAAGGAACAAAGCAAGATTAGTATGCAAAAGATATGCACAAGTAGAAGGCATAGATTTTGAAGAGACATTTGCTCTAGTAGCAAGACTGGAGGCAATAAGAATGTTCTTGACATTCTCTGTTCACAAGAAGTTCAAGGTATATCAGATGGATGTGAACCCAGCATTCCTGAATGGAAACTTAGAAGAGGAAGTCTACATTGAACAACTAGAAGGATTTCAGTTACCAGAGGAAGAAGATTATGTGTGCAGACTAAAGAAAACTTTGTATGGTCTAAAACAAGCACCTAAAGCATGGTTTTCACGATTGGATCAATACCTGCAACGACAAGGATTCAGAAAAGGGTGTGCAGACAACAATCTGTGCTTTAAATTAGAAGGTAAGCGTATGCTGATTATTGTTGTCTATGTAGATATTATCTTTGGAGGTGGCGATAGTAACATGTGCAAAGAATTTGCCACACAAATGCAAAATGAATTTGAAATGTCTATGTTGGGAGAACTCTCTTTCTTTCTTGGACTATAGATTTCACAAACTAGTGAAGGGATATTCATATCTCAAACCAAGTATGCGAAGGAGATGCTCAAGAAATTCGGCATGGAGGACAGCAAACTAGTTAGTACTCCTATGATAACTGGTGCAAGTTGAGCAAAGAAGATGAGTCCCCTGATGTGAACAATACATTGTATAGATCAATGATAGACATCTTGCTGTACTTAACAGCATCAAGACCGGACATCATGCAGGGCATGTGCATGGTTGCAAGATTTCAAGCAGCCCCCAAGGAATCACATGTCAATGTTGTGAAAAGAATCTTCAGATACATTAAAAGCACAGTTGACTATGGTCTGTGGTACCCTGCAAGTGAAGATTTCACTTTGATTGCATATGCAGATGCTGATTGGACAGGAAGTGTGGATGACAGGAGAAGCACTAGTGGTGGTGCATTCTTCCTTGGAAACAGACTTGTGTCATGGCTGAGCAAAAGGCAAGAATTAGTTACACTTTCTATAGCAGAATCAGAGTATGTCGCAGCAGCAACATGTTGCACCCAAGTCTTGTGGATGAAGCAAACTCTCAGAGACATCAAGGTAGAGTACAAAGAACCTATCTCTATCTTTTGCGATAACTCAAGTGCCATAAACATATCCAAGAATCCAGTGAAGCACACCAGAACCAAGCATATATCCATCAAATATCACTTTCTGAAAGAAAAGGTTGTAGATCAAGAGGTCAAAATTGAGTATGTTCCAACAAAGGACCAAATTGCAGATATATTTACCAAGCCTCTTTCCAAGGAGCAATTTGAGTATTTGAGAGAGAAGTTGGGAGTAGTGGCTCCCACACCACATCACTAACTTTTAGTGATAGGGCATGAATCTAGGTGGAGTATTTAAAGAACATTATTAACTCGTGGATTAAGAGAAAAGGCAGTTTGGTGAGAAAAATGCAGTTCCTTTGCAATTTGATGACAAAGGTATGCTGGCTCTAGATTATTATGCCTATCCATAAAGAGATATGTCGATTCTTGATTGGTCTTTTAGACCAATGCTATATACATGCTCATTTGAAGAATCATGGAGTCAAAAGAGCTACATCTGAAGAGCCTGCGTAGAAGCTTAGTCAAATATGCCATTGCCTAAGGGGGAGTCCTTCACAAAGTGTTCTAACCGGCCAGGTCCAAGGATCAGAATAGCCAACCAGTGAAGAAGCAACGTGTCTCCATGAAATGGCATAGACTTTTTGTCATTAATATCTAAGGGGGAGAAAGTAGAATGGTGAAGGAATGAAGAAGGGTACCCATTCTGGGTATGTTTTGCCATCAATGACAAAGGGGGAGATTGTTGGCAACTTTCGTTGATGTCTGTAATATTGTCATTGATGTGAAAGGCAGCTTGTGCTATCAGACATTAATGTCAAAAGTTGAATTTGCACAAAATTATAGTGCAAATCGGACTTATGAAGAGCTTCTACTTATAAAATAAGTAAAGCAGTCTTGAGAACCCGAATGGGTCTTGTAGAGCAAATCGGGATTCTAGAACAACTTTTCTCTCAACTTTATAAGTTAAGTTGTCTCAAGAACCCGAATGGGCCTAGCAGTGTTAATCGGGTTTATGGAACGACTTTACTTGTCTCATTTTTATAAGTCAAGTTGTCTCAAGAACCCAAAAGGGTCTAGAAGAGTTGATCGGGGTTTCGGCAGCACTTTACTTCTTTCATGTTTATAAGATAAGCAATGTGGAAAACCCGAATGGGTCAAGGAAGAGGTAATCAGGATTTCAGAGTGACTTTGCTTCTCTCATGTTTATGACTTAAGCAAGTGAAAACCCTGAATGGGTCTAGGTGAGTTGATCGGAGGTTTGCAACAACTTTACTTAGTTCATTTTAATAAGTTAAGCAAAGTTGAAAACCCGAATCGGTCTGGAAGAGTTGATTGGGTCTCTAAGATGACTTTACTTCTTCCAACTCTATAAGTCATGCCGAATGAAGAACCCGAAATGGTCTTGAAAAATTCTTTCAGAAAAATTGGCAAAAACAATTTTTTCAGAAATATTGGCAAGGACAAATCTTTCGGACAAAAAGCCCGCGAAAATTGTTCCGAAAGGCATGTAGATGCCTGCAAGAAAGCCGAAGGGTATGTGGACCCTTTCAGAAAAGCCGAAGGGTAGTTTGCAAAAGGCCAAAGGGTATGTGGACCGTTCAAGAAAGCCGAAGGGCACTTCTCAAGAAGTCAGAAGGGCAAGTGTACCGTTCAGAAAAGCCGAAGGGTAGTTTGCAAAAAGTATGAAGGGCAAGTGGACCGTTCAAGAAAGCCAAAGGGTAGTCTACAGAAAAGCCGAAGGGCATGAGGACGTTTCCAACGATTTCGAAGGATAATTTGTCGAGAAAATTGTCCCGAAGATATAGTTGGGAGAGTAGCCTGAAGAGAAAAGTCTCGAAGAAAATAACCCAGACAAAAAGTTCGTGGAAATTGTCCCGAAGGGAACATGTTAAAGTTCGAGCAAGTCTAAAGAGATCAACGAAGGGGAAGCATCTCAAAGACGTCGAAAGAAGCGAGATGAAGTCAACATGTCGAAGGTTAATGATCTAGTCAACATAAAGAGCAAGCATCTTTGATGATCCAACGACACACGCAAGTCGGGATTAAGAAGATCCAATGGAGCGAGTGTATCCAAAGCCTTAAAGGTGCTCGAAGGTTATGTTGACAATTCTTCCACAGGCCAAAAATTGTCAACCTTACTATTCAGAAGACGGCCTTATGGGTACTAGTTTGTCTTGTGAATCAGTTTTGGGTACTAAATAATGAAAAGGAAAAGGTTTTACAAAGTTCAATCAAGCCTAAATCCATACCTACAGGTACCCAAGGAGCCCTGTACACCAACGCAGCCAGCAAGGAAAGAAGCCAACAAAGCAAAGGAAATTACAAAGGAAAGATCCTTTGTAATTTCCTTTGCTTTGTTGGCTTCTTTCCTTGCTGGCTGCGTTGCTGTACAGGGCTCCTTGGGTAGCTTTCCTTTGTAATTTCCTTTGCTTTGTTGGCTTCTTTCCTTGCTGGCTGCATTGCTGTACAGGGCTCCTTGGGTAGCTGTAGGTATGGATTTAGGCTTGATTGAACTTTGCAAAACCTTTTCCTTTTCATTATTCAGTACACAAAATTCCTTCGGACTTTTTGTAATTTCCTTTACTTTGTTGGCTTCTTTCCTTGCTGGCTGCGTCGCTGTTCAGGGCTCCTTGGGTAGTTGTACTTTGTAATTTCCTTTGCTTTGTTGGCTTCTTTCCTTGCTGGCTGCGTTGTTGTACAGGGCTCCTTTGGTAGCTGTACTTTGTAATTTCCTTTGCTTTGTTGGCTTCTTTCCTTGCTGGCTGCGTTGCTGTACAGGGCTCCTTGGGTAGCTGTAGGTATGGATTTAGGCTGGATTGAACTTTGCAAAACCTTTTCCTTTTCATTATTCAGTACACGGAATTCCTTCGGACTTTTTGTCTGAAGGAATACTTCGAAGAATTTCCAAAGAAAAGTCCACCAAAGAATAAAGCCCGAGTAATTCCTACGAACTTTTTGTCCGAAGGACTTCCTTCGGACAAAAGTCCGAAGAAATCTGAGAGAGAAGTAAGAAAATCCAAAAGTTTAAAGGTATAAGGACACCTACCAAAAACCCGGATGCCTTGCACAAAACCCGGGTGCCCTACAAAAAACCGGGTGCCCTACAATTTTTTCGAAAAGCCATTTCTGAGAGACACAAGCCCTTGCGGAGGGCAGTTGGTCGGTGATAGGACCTTTGCGACTTCCCTGAAGGGCACAGAGGAAGGACACGAGCCCTTGTGGAGGGCACTTGGTCAGTGGCAAGACCTTTGCAATTTTTTCGAAGGGCTTTCTGCCGGTGGCCAAAGAAGACAAAGAAGAAAATACATTCGGACAAAAAGTCCGAAGAAATTTGGAGAATTTACAAAGCAAAAAACCCGACAGAAAAAAGTCCGAAGGCAAAAGAGAAAAAGGAAATATATCCTTCGGACAAAAGTCCGAAGGATTAATTCGGCAAAAGAGCAAATGGTTGACAAGCCCGCAGGAAACAGTGCGCGGAAATTCAAAAGACAAAAAGCCCGTGGGAAAAGTGAAAAGGACATAAAGCCGAAGGAAAATAAAAGCCCAGGAAGGTTAAAGTCTCAGACTTTTTGTCCGAAGAGCGAAGTCCGAAGGGAGAGAAGGACAAGCTGTCCGCGGGAAAGTGGAGTAACAAAAGATCCGAAGAAAAATCCAAGACCAAAGACAAGTCCGCGGGATTAAACCCAAGAGTAATGCATGCACAGAAATAGAAACAGAAAATAGATAGCCAGGAAATAAATTCAACCTGAATTTATCTCACTCAGCAAGACAGTTTTCTATGCAAGCACTTTCGTCCATCTCAAGCTTGTAACGTTTCAACAGCTCAACCGGAGTTCCAAATTCAGACGTCGAGTTGACTGTTCTAGATTTAGAATTGACTAATTGTTAAACGCCACATCTACTAGGAGTTTTCCATGCAAAGGAGAATAATCTCTTCGTCCAACTCAGCGTTTCAAACGTTTCAACTCAGCGTTTCAAACGTTCCAACTCGGCTTCCAACGAATCAAATCAGAGTTCTAAAATTGACATTGGCGTTGGATTTCATGTATACTATTGTCATCTCATACTTCCAAACGTTCGAGCAGCTCATGAAGAAGCTAAAATTGACATTGGCATGGATTTCCATGCAAAGAGAGAGGAGCGTTTCAATAAACAAAGACAAGTCCACTTCCTCTAGCGCCAAGGAGCTTCATGCAAAGACAAAGGAAAAATATATTTTATTAAAAGGCAAAGTCAGTCTTGAGTTAATCTAAGTTGATCTTCCACGTCTATTCTTCAACGCCAACCTTTTGGCTTTTGTAATTCTCTATAAGTTGGCTTTCAGCCTTGATTAAATTATCCCTCTCTTGGCAAGACTAGACTCTACCATTGGTGAGTTGTGTAACCTCTTCAATTAATAGGACTGTACTTTTAGATTTCAAGTGTTGGCATCATGTATATTCATTCAGCAATTTGCATATGTGGTAGATTTCTCTCCCTTCCCAAATTCTGATTCGTACCTAGTTGCTAGCTTATCGTATTATGCAGGTCATGTTACGTGTTCTTTATGTCTTTTGCTGAAGCTGTAAGTGGATGTTAGGTGGCTGCAAAGTGTCTTGTATCAGACCTCTCTCCATCGTTTTCCCTCATGTTTTGGTCATTGGATCGAACCTTCTCATGAAATACTTATGCATAGTGATCGATTGAAATTGAAGGTCTTCCTTTTCTTTTGTTTGTTCAGTGTTCAAGGTTCCAGGTAGAGTGGATCAATCTTTTGGTGTATCACCATTATTAAGTAGGATTTCCCCTTCAAGTTTCCTTCTCCCTTTTCCATGGTAGTTCGCAGCACAGAGTAGAGATCCTTATTAATACATCTTACAAGAACCAGCTTTCTCTATAGGTTCTTCTCACCATTGAGGCACCCACCCTCGTGAGAAGATCCCATTGTTTTAACCGGATAGGGGATTGACCATTTCATGCAAGTCTTCGATTTAGCGTGCAGCTCCCGGGTGACAACAGTTTTTGGCACGCTTGGTGGGACCACGAAAAGAGTTCTTTACATAGAATTTTCGCAGCAGCGAAGGATATTCATTTACATTCAGTTGCAGATTTCATAGCATCATTTAGGCAATCCGTTCATGCCAAAGTTGACCACAAGATCAACAAGCAAAAGTATTTCTTTTGAATTTGTAACTTATAAAAGAGCAAGGTCTAGGAGGGCAAATCCATATCCTCAAAGGGAATATTTACCTCCCCCTCATTCTATCGATCTAGACACTGCAATCCCCACCATTCGGATGGTCGTTAGAAATCAAGTGTTTGCTCCATTCAATAGGGGAAATCCACTAAATCTAGCACAGTTAGATGATATTCTTGTATCTGCCCTCAAAAGTATTTCATTCTTCTCAGAAAAAAATTAAACAACCCCTATTGAGCATATCTAGGATGTGGCTAATCTTTGTTCAGTTCATAATGTTGTTGAGGATAATGTTGCTATCAGATTAATAGCTGCTTCTTTTAAAAGAAAAGCATTACAGTGGTATATAACCCTCCCACTTAGATCCATTTCCACCTGGGATGAATTGGGTGCAGCTTTGGTCAAACAGTTTGAGGACAAATCTGATCACTTATCTTTAGTTGAGCAATTAACTGCCATACAGAGAGCTCCTCATGAGTTCATGACCGATTTTAATCTTAGATTCCAGAAGACATGGCATAGGATACCGGTTCTGATTAGGCCATCACCTGAATATGCATTTCTGTATTTTTTAAAGCTCTCAATTCTGACATTAGTGTGATGATACAGTCAATGGGTGTTACTATTTTACCAGATGCTTATGAAGTTTCAATAAGGGCAGAAAATAGTTTGATACACGCAGGTAAGCTTTCTCCAAGACCTCCAATGCCCATATTTGCAGAAATAAGTTCTGTACCAACCCCTCAAGTTCCTCAAATTCCATCCTTGACTCCAATTCCAGCACCTCAAGTTCCTATTGCAGCCCCTACTAGTCAATCTAATGAGATAGGAGAGTTGAAAAGTTTGCTACAATTTTTTGGAAATGAAATAGTGTAGCTCAAAAGGCAGCAATTTCAGTTAAATAGGCCCTATCAACAGCAAAATCAGAACAACTATCAGTCCTTCAAAGATCAAAGGTCTCCTTATCAGGGTTTCAGAGAAAATAGACCACCCTATCAAGCACAAGGAGCCATAACTCCAGCTAAGCCATATGTTGCTCTTGATCCGAATGCTTCTTCCACTTCAAAAGCCATTGTTTCAACCCCACCTCAAAACAATTTGGTGTAAGATTCAGGTTGGCAGCCCTCAAATCTCAATGATGTTCAAAACCAGAACTTGGTATCACCAAACGACACTATGCCACAAATGACACAAGAAGAGTTCTCTTTTCAAGGGAGTCAATATCAAGATACCAGGTTGACATCACAAGGAGCGATTTAAGGGCAACCTGATGCTATTAATGTCAATTGGCAGGGCATGTCACTTTTACTCGGGATGTTAAAACTAACATTTCAAATGGTCAAGTTGCAGCGATAACTTATCAGAAAACTAAAATAAGAGCTGTTGAGGAAGCCCAAGCAGTAGCAAATACTTCAAGTGCTCCTAGTATTATTGCTCAAGGTATAAAAGAGCAACGTGTTGTTCCCACAGCCCAAAAAAATCAGAATGTAGAGGTTAGTAAAGTGCAGCAAATACCTCTAATTCGTGAGCAGCAAGTACCACAAAAGGCACAATCAAAGGTTAGTCCATCTCAGTTCAGTATTGTAGAGCAGATGAAGTCTAACATCAGCATTAGCATGTGGGATTCTCTTTCAATTTCAAGCCAAAAAGATAAACTCATTCAAAAACTTTCAGCGCTTGAATTGTCTCCAAAATCAGTTGATAAAGGTGTTGTTTTGACAAATTCGGATCAGCGAATTAAGCAACAGGTGCAGCAAGGAGATAAAATATCAAAGGTGGACAAAACTGAGGTAAAAACAAAAAAAACTTCCCCTTTTTATCTTTATTTGATAGTGGGTGATACTTTGGTTCATAATTGTATGGTGGATAGTGGAGCTAGTAGTACAGTGATGCCCAAATAGATTGCAAATAAGCTCGGCCTTTTTTATGAGCCAAATACTAAAGGGGTACTGCAATTGGATGGTTCACTAGCAAAAATGGTAGGCATTATCAAAGATTTGAAATTGACATTACATCCCTATCCTAACGTGATTGTTCAGCAGGGCGTAGTGGTGGACCTGCGTCCTTATTTCACTATGCCTTTCAAGAGATTTCACTTCAAAGATTGGGGGATATTTATCAACTGATTGGACCTACTTGTTGTTCAGGACCAGATATGGCACAAAAATAACAATTCATTCAGAACTTATTGCACATTTTCACATGGAGCCTTATACGCCAAGTGTGGTCAATGCAAATTGTATCATCTCAGATGAAATACTACAAACTAGTGATGTGGAAAAGGACTCACCTTTGGATGGAGTTCCGGATTTGTTTCTTGATGAGTGGGCTTCCACCTTGCATGAGCATGATCCCTACAGGCTGATTGAAGGTCTTGGTGTGTATTGTCTTCATGAGAACGATGCACTAATTCCAGCCATGGTCGAAGAGGACAAATCTAATGAAGGCTTGTGGCAATTATACTTTGATGGATCAAGAAATAAGCATGGGACTGGAGTTGGAATGATGTTAATTTATCCTATAGAACAAAGGTATTTCTCTATTAAATTTCAATTTGGTTGTTCAAACAACGTTGTTGAATATGAAGCACTAGTCCACGATTTGCAGTGGGCTAGGAAAATGGAAGCAAATTGTTTGCAAGTGTTTGGAGATAGTGAACGTGTAGTCCACCAAGTAAGAGGCTGAAATATATGCAAGAATATGTTGCTTAAATCTTACAGACACAGAGTATGGGATCTACTTGAAGATTTTCAAGCTTTTAATATTTAGGCAATACTAAGAGATAGGAATAAACATGTTAATAGGTTCGCTGCTGTTGGGGCACAATTTCATATCCCAACTGATGTAAAAAGTGACATTTTTCACTCACATATAAAGATAGTTGTAAGGCCTTCCGTTCCGGATAACCAAGAACATTGGCAAGTGTTTGAAATTGACAATCAAATTGTGAGATTTTTTTGCAGGAAGACGCTGAGTTTTCTTTAAGAAATCAGTCAAAACGCTTACAGCAGTATGGTGATCATATTGTACAACTGAAAACTAATAAGCTACCCAAGGGATTGGTCAATCTTGAAAATATTTTCAGTGAAGATGACGAGCTAAGGAAAGAGAAACCATCATTGTCAACAAAGGAAGAGCACTATGCCAATGTAGAGATTGCAGTTGGTAAGATTTTGAAATTGGGCAAGGTATGCACTCCCCCACAAAAAAAAGCTATCATTGAATTATGCACAAATTTTGATGATATATTTGCATGGCAGTATAGTGATCTCAAAGGTTTTGATCCAAGTTTGGCTCAACACACTATTGAGTTAGAAGACGAAACTAAACCAGTAAGACAAAGACAAAGGCCAATCAATCTAAAGCTTGAGACTTTGATGAAAGCTGAGCTTCACAAGCTCATAGAATCGGCTATCATATTTCCAATCAAGCACTCAACTTGGGTGGCGAATCTCGTTTCAGTACATAAAAAGAATGGTGAGATTTGTTTGTGTATTGATTTCTGTGATTTGAACAGGGCTTCGCTTAAAGACCACTATCCATTGCCATCAATGGAACAAATTTTACAGTTTGTTGCAAGTTCAGAGAGGTTTTCCTTGTTGGATAGATATAGTGGCTACAATATTCAAGACAGCCTTAACGACTAAGTGGGGGACATTTGCATACAAAAAGATGCCATTCGGTTTGTCCAATGTTGGAGCAACCTTTCATAGAGCTATGGATATGGCCTTTCAAGGCCTTCTTAACAAGTTTGTGCTTGTCTATTTAGATGATATAACAGTATTTTCAAAAGATGTAGAAGATCACATGGTTCACCTCCAGCAAGTTTTTGAAAGGTGTAGGCAATTTGAAATATCTCTAAATCCCAAAAAGTGTATTTTCAGTTCATGAAGGTAAGCTTCTTGGACATATTGTTTCAAAGCACGGTTTAAACATAGATTCTGAAATGATTCAATCCATTCTTGTGCTCTCCTTGCCTAAGAGAAAAAAGGCTTTGCAAAGTTTCTTTGGAAAGATCAATTTTATTAGGAGATACATTTCAGATTTCGCTATTGTAGCTAAACCACTTATAGCGATGTTAAAGAAAAATCAGAACTTCAGCTGGTCCAAGGAGGGAATAACAGGGCTTGAAGATGTTAGGAAAGCCATAGCAAGTGCTCCTATGCTTTTAAATCCAGATTTTATGAAATATTTCATTCTGTATACGTATGCGAATGTGGACACCATTTTAGGGATTCTTATGCAGCAAAATCATGATGATTTGGAGCAGCCAGTAGCTTTCTACAGCCAAGGCTTGCAGGAGTATGAGACAAGGTGTTCTTTTGTTGAAAAACATGTCCTTTCAGTTATAAGACCTCTGAAAAAATTTAGGCACTTGTTGTCTAATAATAAAATACATCTAATGGTTGCTCATCCAAGCATCAAATAATTTCTTCTGAACAAAGACATAAATGAGAAGAGGGCTGGTTGGATAACCAGAGTAATGGAATGACATAGAAATTAAAGTTACAAAGTTGGTTAGAGGCAAAGGACTTTGTGAGCATCTAGCTCAGGGCTTGCAAGAAACTAATGAAGCTGTTTTAGTGTCAAATGATGAAGAGATTGTTGCTGTTCATACCTCACCTTCCAGCTGGTTTCATGATTTGGTAAGCTTTCTGCAAAATAGTTGTTACCCTTCTCACCTAAGTGCTTCAAAAAGAAGGTATTTCAGATTGCAATCAATTCCATTCTTGCTCGTTGATGGCATTTTATTCAAAAAGGATATCAATGGAATGTTACTAAGGTGTGTGGAGCCAAGCCAAACTCAAAGATTACTTGAAGAATTCCATGATGGACTTGGTGGAGGGAACTTTTTCGCAAGAACTACAACACTTAAAATCATGAGAGGTGGGTACTATTGGCCTACTATATTTGGCGATTGCCATACATGGGTCAGGAAGTGCAAACAATGTGTTATGTTTGTAGGAAAAGTTAAACTTGCAGCCCTGCCCCTTCAGCGAATTGCAGTGGATTAGCCTTATGTCCAGTGGGGATTGGACTTTATTGGTCTCATTAACCCTCCTTCGAGTTCAGGGCATAAGTGGATTCTAACAGCTACGGACTACTTCACACGTTGGACGGAAGCAATTGCATTGAAAGAAGCAAACGAAACTAGCGTTCTTGATTTCTATGAAGGTTTGATCACTAGGTTTGGAGTTCCTTCAACTATTATTT
The DNA here is from genome assembly GCA_037957365.1 of Torreya grandis. Lineage (NCBI taxonomy): Eukaryota > Viridiplantae > Streptophyta > Pinopsida > Cupressales > Taxaceae > Torreya > Torreya grandis. Next base: position 1,726,826 of record JARHVA010002897.1, read on the forward strand.
CTGACAATGCAATGGCTTTTGTGGGATCTCGAATCAGCCAATGGGCTGTCCAACATGGGGTTTATCTCAGTACTTCATCGAACTATTATCCACAAGGAAATGGCCTTGCTAAATCTACAAACAAGAACCTCTTAAGGATCATACGAGGGACTATTGAAGACAATCAGAGGTCATGGCATCTCAAGTTGAAGTCAGCTCTATGCGCTGATAGGATCACCTACAAGAGGTCAATAGCCAACTCTCCCTACAAGCTAGTCTACGGTAAAGAAGCAAGGTTAGCTATTTCTCTTGAGTTTCCAGCTTTAGAACTAATGCATCAACTTGAGTTGTTGGAGAATGAGGCTATGGAGATCAGGTATGTAGATCTTATGGAGTTGGAAGAGACAAGAAATCAAGCCATGCTAGCCATGGAAAGTCATCAGGGACAGGTGAAAAGAACATTTGACAAGGGAGCTTCTTCACGAAGCTTCAATGAAGGAGATTTGGTCCTCAAGTGGGATGAGGATTGAGCCAAACCAGGAAGGCACACAAAGTTTGATTCCCTTTGGAGTGGCCCATACACGATCTCCAACTGCAAATCCCACAACGCCTTCCAACTTGCCAAGATGGGCGACCAAGAGCTTCCAATCCCAGTCAATGGGATACATCTGAAACATTGCTATTGAAGAGCAAAACTCTATGTACATAGTTGTTTTTGCTTTTCTTCAAGTGTTGTTCAAGCACAGTTTTGCTTCAGTTTTGTCCAATAAGTGTTTGTTTGCACATTCGTTTCTTAGTTTTCTCGCTTTCATGTGTTTCCCTTCTTATTTCGAAGGAGGTTACTTCAACTGTGATCAAAGGAGATTTTCAGTCAGAAAATCAGGTTTATCATTGTTTTGGGAGTTCGAATAGCATCTATATGGTCTGAGTTCTCAAGCATAGCAGGCATGTTGGCCCAGTTGAGTCGCCATAAATGTTGACAATTCTTTCACAGGCCAAAAATTATCAACCTTAACTATTCGAAAGACGGTCTTATGGGTACCGGTTTGTCTTTTGAATCAGTTTCGTGTACTGAATAATGAAAAGGAAAAGGTTTTGCAAAGTTCAATCAAGCCTAAATCCATACCTACAATTACCCAAGGAGCCGTGTACAACAACGCAGCCAGCAAGGAAAGAAGCCAACAAAGCAAAGGAAATTACAAAGGAAGATATCCTTAGGAAAAAAGTCCGAAGGAATTCCTTTGGACTTTTTGTCCGAATGAATACTTTGGAGAATTTCCAAAGAAAAGTCCGCAGCCTCCAAAGAAAAGTCCGCCAAAGAATAAAGCCCAAGGAGTAATTCCTTCGGACTTTTTGTCTGAAGGAATTCCTTCGGACAAAAGTCCGAAGAAATCCGAGAGAGAAGTCAGAAAATCCAGAAGTTCAAAGGATACCGACACTTGCGAAAAACCCAGGTGCCCTACTAAAAACCCGGGTGCCCTACAATTTTTCCGAAAAGCCATTTCTGAGAGACAAGCCCTTGCCGTGGGCACTTGGTCAATGACATGACCTTTGCAACTTCCCCGAAGGGCACAGAGGAAGGACACGAGCCCTTGCGGAGGGCACTTGGTCGGTGGCAAGACCTTTGCAATTTTTTCGAAGGGCTTTCTACCGGTGGCCAAAGAAGGCAAAGAAGAAAATACCTTCGGACTTTTGTCTGAAGGAATTCCTTCGGACAAAAAGTCCGAAGAAATTCGGAGAATTTACAAAGCAAAAACCCGACCAAAAAAAGTCTGAAGGCAAAAGAGAAAACAAAGGAAAAGTCCGAAGGATTAATTCGGGAAAAGAGCAAATGGTTGACGAGCCCGCAGAACAAAAAGCCCGCAGGAAAAGTGAGGACATAAAGCCGAAAGAAATAAAGCCCGTAGGAAAAAGTGTGCGGAAATTCAAAAGACAAAAAGCCCATGGGAAAAGTGAGGACATAAAGCCGAGGGAAATAAAGCCGAAGGAAAAGAAAAGCCCAGGAAGGTTAAAGTCTTAGACTTTTTGTCCGAAGAGTGAAGTCCGAACGCAGAGAAGGAAAAATTGTCTGCGGAAAAGTGGACTAACAAAAGATCCGAAGAAAAATCCAAGACCAAAGACAAGTCCGCGGGAATAAACCCAAGAGCAACATGCATAGAAATAGAAGATAGATAGCTAGGAAATAAATTCAACCTTAATTTATCTCACTCAACAAGACAGCGTTCCATGCAAGCACTTTCGTCTGTCTCAAGCTTGTAACGTTCTGAAAGCTCAATCGAAGTTCCAAATTTGGTCGTCGAGTTAACTGTTCTAGATTTAGAATTGACCAATTGTTAAACACCACATCTACTAGGAGTTTTCCATGCAAAGGAGAATAATCTCTTCGTCCAACTCAGCGTTTCAAACGTTCCAACTCGGCTTCCAATGAGTCAAGTCAGAGTTCTAAAATTGACATTGGCGTTGGATTTCATGCATACTATTGTCATCTCATACTTCCAAACATTCCAGCAGCTCATGAAGAAGCTAAAATTGACATTGGCGCAGATTTCCATGCAAAGAGAGGTGGTTGTTTCAATAAACAAAGACAAGTCCACTTCCTCTAGCGCCAAGGAGCTTCATGCAAAGATAAAGGGAAAACATATTTTATTGAAAGGCAAAGTTAGTTTTGAGTTAATCTACGTTGATCTTCCTCTTCTATTCTTTAACGCCAATCTTTTGGCTTTTGCAATTCTCTATAAGTTGGCTTTTAGCCTTGATTAAATTATATCTCTCTTGGCAAGACTAGAATTCGCCATTGGTGAGTTGTGTATTATCTTCAATCAATAGGACTGTACTTTCAGATTTCAAGTGCTGGCATAGTGTATATTCATTCAGCAATTTGCATATGTGGTAGATTTCTCTCCCTTCCCAAATTCTAATTCGTACCTAGTTGCTAGCTTATCGTATTATATAGGTCATGTTAAGTGTTCTTTATGTCTTTTGCTGAAGCTGTAAGTGGATGTTAGGTCGCTGCAAAGTGTCTTGTATCAGACCTCTCTCCATCGTTTTTCCTCATGTTTTGGTCATTGGATCGAACTTTATCATGAAATACTTGTGCATATTGATCGATTGAAATCGAAGGTCTTCCTTTTCCCTTGTTTGCTCAGTGTTCAAGGTTCCAAGTAGAGTGGATCAATCTTTTGGTGTATCATCGTTATTAGGTAGGATTTCCCCTTCAAGTTTCTTTCTTCTTTTTCCATGGTAGTCCGCAGCACAGAGTAGAGATCCTCATTGATACATCTCACAAGAATCAGCCTTCTCTGGAGGTTCTTCTCACCATTGAGGCACCCACGCTCGTGAGAAGATCCCATTGTTTCAACTGGATAGAGGATTGGCAATTTCATGCATGTCTTCGATTCAGGATGCAGCTCCAGGTTGACAACAGGGTAATGCTCAGTGGCAAAGTTAAAGATCGAGCATATTCGAATAAATCAAAAGGAGCGAAAGCGATCCTGATATATAGGAAGTAACGAGATGCAAAGAGGAGCTCAATGGTTAGACTTGGCATAGAGAAACGAATCAAAGGCCCGCATTTAATATATTCTCAACAAACAATTGAAAGAACAGACAAAACTTGTAAATGATTGCACAGAGCTCAAGATTGATCAATCCAATCGATCAATCATCGGTTAAGGAGGTTGTGCCTTTAAGAGGTAAATCCAGCAACTGTCAAACATAGTAAAGAGACCAGAACATTATGGCGTGATGTAGAAACCCCTGTTTCCCTTGAATTCTAGTACTGAATATTTTTTTGACTGTTTTTGTGTATTGTGATTTTTTTGGCATTTTTGTATGAAATGAAGAAGAATGCGAATTTGCAAGATAAATTCGATAAATTCAAGTAAATAAATACTGAAGTAGTAAACCCTTTTTCTGGCTAAACTATATTATTATTATTCTTCCCAGATGATTACAATATCATTTCTCTAACATGCATATAAAATAATATCAAATATTATTCAAAACTTGATTTTTTCCTGCAAACTCTAGATCTGGTACGGCTGCAATAAATACCCTTTTCTCCGTGCTTCTGATAATCCGAATAGATGCTAAATAAATAGGCGCCCAAAAGGGTATCAGCGGTTTTGTCAAAAAGGAAGCGATTTGCCTCCAATAAAAAAACACCCCTTTGCTGGGACTGTACGGCCTGCTGCAGATCCGTACGGATTCCGTACAGCAGCAGTAAAAAATGTACGCTCTGTATGTTGGACGTCTGATCTCAAGAAATATGGCGCTAAAACTGAAGATCTTTATCTGGACGATTTTCGGATCAAAATTTTGATGAAATAAATCTCTGTGAAGCTCTGTGATAATTTCTGTGTGAAATTATTTCTCCTGGCAATAGATCAGCTGATATTTCACAACCTCTGAATTGCACACACTGAAAATTGCACGTTCTCCAATGCAAATTAAATACTGGAAACCCTTGGCTCAGTGTTCTCAAAAAAATACTTAGCAAAAATTCTCTTCAACATGAATGGGACGATTTCCAATGAGAAACCCTTATATCCTCTAAAAGGTGCGCTTTCACTAATTAGGGTTTCATAATTAAAAATTAGGGTTTTTTTCTCTTTTAATTTTTCCATAGTCTAAAGACAATTTTAATTATAAAATATAATTAAAACGGCCCACTTCATAATGAGCGCCCCCTTGGGTCAAAACACCTAAGTCATTAAATTACGCCAAATAATTAATATTTAATTAAATCAATTAAATATTAATATCTCCCTCAAAAAGTATCCGATTCTCGAACCGTCTGAAGCTGGTGAACAAGGGAGTAATTTCGCACATGACCATACCATAGCAGGGGTGCTCTGTTGAGTACCAAAAATCCCTAAAAAATAGGAACTCAGGGAAACGGTGTCTGAAAGAGCCCGAACAAAAGCCAACTGAAAAAATTCTGATAGTCGAAGCCAAGCCAAGCTCCATCATGACCCTCTATCCATCCTATCAGCCTACGAGGGTCGCATAATAGGCTAATCATCAGCTCTGAGAGATGTCAACTGGAAAGGGGACATGACAGTCCGCCCCTCCTGAAATTGTTTGTTTGTAAGCAATCGCTAAACAATAAACCAATCAATCCACTTGGATCCCAAATGTAGTCATGATCTATATTGCTGTCAATCAACGCAAGCTCCTACAATATCCTCTGAAATATAACCAAGAGGAATCCATAATCAAACTGGCGAATACAACTCAACCAAACTCCAAAATCGCAACTGCCACAGTCAGGAACCCATGAGAAACAAACTCTCGAAATATCATAACCCAAGTAGAGTGGACAACTCAAACTGCCAAAATTGCAAATACCATATACACATTGCACCATGCTATGCGGAAGGTACACTCCAACTCTGCAACAACTCCCAAATGGAACTACGCCAAGTGCGGAGAATCCACACACTGTATCTTTACTGTAATCAACATATCTCTGCAGATCACCAGCCACTGTCTCATCACCCAAACTCCTATGCATCGCTGATAATGAAGAGACATCACATGCTAGATAGCAATAACACAAACCATATCTGCTTGCCATCAACTCCTGCTCTAAGTCATGAACCGACAAACTGTCAACCCCAGCACCTATCACCATGCCATGTCTATCACAACTCTCATCCCATGGCATCAAACCATCCCATAACTGATGACAAGCACTTATAGTGTAATGTCGATAAAATGCGCCACTCTCAATCAGTGGCTCAGACTGCAATCTAGAAGAAACTAACTGCAACTAATCACTAACCAAGCCCGAACCAACTACTACCTCCGAAGACACTTCCAAAGGAGTAGTATCACAAACAGGAACAAAACCAACTGCTGGCTCACCAACATCACAACTGATCCCTGATACAACCTCACTAGTCCCCGTGCCATCAGTAGTAGAGACCATCACCATATCAGGGTGACTACCATGCTCAACTGCAGCACCCAACTCAACTGAATCTAACTTAAGTGGAAACGAACCAGGTAAGCCAATACTAGCATCGAGGATAGATATATGCTCATCCCCACTGTCTCTAACGATCTCGACTATGGACATCCTCGGGTCACCAGATACCACACCCTGTGACTGTACGGACTCTGGTAAAGACTGAAGTCGCTTTAACTCCATGGTCACCTCAACGAAATGTAACTGCGACTCCTCGAAAGCCAACTGCGTACTCTCAAGAATCTCAGAAGTCACCTTGAGCTGCTGAGTAAGCTCACTCACCTTATCTTCCTTGACCAATAATACATCGTATGCTGTACTGCCCCACTCCCTAAGATAATCTCTGTCGGCTACCAACCGCATATAATCCTGTCTCAGAATCCGGATAGCCTCCCATAAAGAGTATCTCTATCAAGGAAAAATAACTGCCTCCCTGCTCATCACTAGTAGGAGAACCCCACCCATAGACTGCTAACAACTGACGAGTAGCATCGAAATGCTCGCAAGCGATAGCAATGTCTCGCTCACTAACTCTCAGCTAACTGGACACATGATTGTGCTCGCTGGTCGAACTCCTATACTCTACCCCTGGCAAACTATCCAAAGGAGTAACCTCATAATAGCTATCATCTGTAATACTGCCATCCAAATTCGGCAGATCAACTGTTGAACTCATATCATCAAACGGAGTGATTGAAACATCCACATAAACCTCTGTATCAAAGGAACCCGCTGAAGAGACTAAGTCCTCAACACTGTCCACAACATCCTCCTGGGTGTCATCTGCAATAATCGGATCCTGGGACTCTTCTATAGACTCTGCCATATCTGAGAGATCAACCCATTCCAACATGAATGGTTCACTAGATACTTGAAAAATGCCCAACACAGGCGTATAAAAACTAATTCCAACATCAGACAAGCTGCTGGCATGGATGAGAACTACACTTGGTAAACTACTAATCAAGTCCATGATAGTGCAACAGATATTACTACCAAAGAATGATAGATATCTCTGAGTAATGTGAACAATACCAACTGACTTCATGCACCTGTCTCCTGTACCCACTACAATCTCTGAATCCGGAGTGTGAATGCTAGACGTACTCATATCATCATCAACATGTGACCTGACTGTAAAAAAAAGCTGAGTCCCTGCCACATGCGCTAACTCCTGAACTGAACTCACCTCAAGACAAAGCTCGTTCGCATGTCTCTCAGAATCCTGGAGAGCCAACTGAGTACACACCAAGGAATTCCGAGTATCCTCCAGCGCATGAGAAAGCCGGTCAACCTCCTCTTCCTTCTTCTTTAATGCATCTAAATAGATTCCCGCAAGATTAAGGAGACGATCGCGATCTGAAAGTAGGTGTATGTAACTTACCTTCATTTCCTCCATGCCCTCCTTGATCTGCTGTAAGTCGTCACAAGAAGAACCTGCTGTGACTCCTTTCTGTCTCTCCTGCAGTTGAATCATCCAAATGTGATTCTCGATCAATCCATGCATTCTATCATGATGAGATAAAGCCGCAACAATATCCTTTCCTCTCGTCTTCTGCTGGCTCACCAAACCACGGGAAGAACTACTAGCCTCTATCTCATGTGAAGAAGCATCCAACTGTGCCTGATACTCATTTTCTACAAAGAATTGAATGCTCACTTTCTGATCAACTGTACTATCCTCAAACATGACAAGATCCTCAACTGTTGTAACTTTATCTGGACCAACTGTACTGGAATCACTATCTATGTCAATCATGCAACCCGGTGTGCTTGTGATATCACCTTCTGATGCAACTAGCTCAACCTACACAATATCTTTAACCGCTTCTGCCTGTGAAGATAATGTAGATAAATCATTACCTGAAGATGTGTTAATGTCTCCCTGTACTGGATCAACATCTCTGTCAAACTCATCATTCAAGTTTCTGCCTATCACAGGGAAAGTACTACGATCCTTAGGCCTATCAATTAAACTCTTTAACCACATACATGCCATAGGTGACAAATTCCTCTCTTTTGTCCAGACATACCATAAATCTTCTGCCAAAAATTTAGAAATTTCATCCTCAAACAAGATTGTGAACATGATAGAGTGCATCGATGCTAATACATCGCTGGAATGAAACTCATCCATAATATTCCAAAATGTGTTAAACATCCTGCGAACGTCACCAATACAACCTACTGACAGCATAATGTTTTCAAATCTACACCTTGCAAATATTTCAAGTAATCTTGCCCTCTTTGTGAAATGAGGGTCCCTGATGTCATCCAACTTTTCGAAGCTTTTCACCATGGCATGAAGTACCTCTCTCATAATCTGATCATCATAAGAATTAGAGCCAGCTATTATCCTCATGATTTCACTAATGCAAGAGAGAGCTGCAAGTCTTACCACCTCATCATGATGTCTTAATAATCGGGGCTTCACCAACGAACCAAATGCTGGAGATAAAGTTGTTTGCATAGCATAGGAATCTGACTGATCAACCTTGCCTAAATAAGTTTCCAACTCCAAAGTTCTTAGAAGGTCCTCTGTTCACTGAAATGGACGATCTAATTTCTTCTTTGCATTGTGCATTCTTTCTTTCAAATCCTTGTCTCCTGTTAAAGCCATACTGATAATCGAATTCAATCTGAAATAACCCAATCAAACTGGCAAGAAACCGCACTGATACCACTGTAGAAACCCCTTTTTTTTTATTGTTTTTGTGTATTTTGATTTTTTTTGTGTTTTTGTATGAAATAAAGAAGAATGCGAATTTGCAAGATAAATTCGTATTAATTCAAATAAATAAATACTGAAGCAGTAAACCCTTTTTCTGGCTAAACTATATTATTATTATTCTTCCCAGATGATTACAATATCATTTCTCTAACATGCATATAAAATAATATCAAATATTGTTCAAAACCTGATTTTTTCCTGCAAACCCTAGATTTGGTACAGCTGGTACGGCTGCAATAAATACCCTTTTCTCTGTGCTTCTGATGATCCGAATAGATGCTAAATAAATAGGCGCCCAAAAGGGTATCAGCGGTTTTGTCAAAAAGAAAGCGATTTGCCTCCAATAAAAAAACGCCCCTTTGCTGGAACTGTACGGCCTGCTGCAAATCCATATGGATTCTGTACAGCAGCAATAAAAACTGTACGGCTTGTATGCTAGACCTCTGATCTCAAGAAATATGGCGCTAATACTGAAGATCTTTATCTGGACGATTTTCGAATCAAAACCCTGATGAAATAAATCTCTGTGAAGCTCTGTGATAATCTCTGTGTGAAATTATCTCTCCTGGGAATAGATCAGCGGATATTTCACAACATTTGAATTGCACACACTGAATATTGCACGTTCTCCAATGCAAATCGAATACTGAAAACCCTTGGCTCAGTCTTCTCAGAAAAATACTTAGCAAAAATTGTCTTCAACATGAATGGGACGATTTCCAATGACAAACCCTTATATCCTCTAAAAGGTGCGCTTTCCTAATTAGGGTTTCTAAAAATTAGGGTTTTCTTCTTTTTTAATTTTTCCATAGTCTAAAGACACAATTTTAATTATAAAATATAATTAAAACGGCCCCCTTCATAATGAGCGCCCCCTTGCATCAAAACCCCTAAGTCATTAAATTACGCCAAATAATTAATATTTAATTAAATCAATTAAATATTAATATCTCCCTCAAAAAGTATCCGATTCTCGAATCGTCTGAAGTTGGTGAACAAGGGAGTGATTCCGCACATGACCATACCATAGCAGGGGTGCTCCGCTGAGTACCAAAAATCCCTAAAAAATAGGAACTCAGGGAAACGATGTCTGAAAGAGCCCGAACGAAAGCCAACTGAGAAAAATTCTGATAGTCGAAGCCAAGCCAAGCTCCATCATGACCCTCTATCCATCCTATCAGCGTACGAGGGTCGCATAATAGGCTAATCATCAGCTCTGAGAGATGTCAACTGGAAAGGGGACATGACACGTGATGCATGAACCAAGACATGAAAAGGAAAAGGCACAGTTATGACCAAAATCCTGCAGTTGTCAAAGATAGAAATGAGAATAGACAATTGTTGTATGATGCAAGAACCAAGACGCGGGAAAATGCAAAAGTCAAATACACATTAAAGGAGAATCCTGAACTGAAACTGGTTAAGTGCAAATAGAATGTGAATGCAATAAGTGAGTCGAGAAATCCTAATGAATCCTTGTATAAACACGGCTCTTAACATATCATAAAGGCGCTGTTGCTATTGTGTTTTCATGTGAGAAAAAGGGCTGTCGATAAAGAGAAATATGCAGACAGAGTAAAACGTAGAGAAGGAAGGGGAATGAAGTGTATCTGAATAAAGCATAACCAAATGTATGCAGATACAGAGTGAAAGACATATGCAGACAGAGATTAAGCAATCAGGAAGATAGAGCACACAGATAATGAGAAAAAGGTGAGCAGTTACAAATTAGACTTGTAACAAAGAACATTGAACTGGATTCATTTGTGAATCTATCTTGTACATTGGAGTTGTAGCTCCATAGTTCAGGTAGGTTGGTGCCTACATACAAACTGGATTGGTGCTCAATAAGGAGATTGGTGTGTCCTAAGGATTGGTGTCTTTAAATGTAACCAGTGAGTTTTGTCAATAAGGTATTTTAATTGTGAGGCTGGATTAGAACAATAGATTCTAGCAGCCGATTCTCATCGTGGTTTTTCCTTTTGGATCTTTCACGTAAAAATCTGATGTTATGTGCTTCTGTGTGTGTGTGACTTCTGCATTTGTTCTTTGATTTGCACATGAATTTACATCCTCTGTAAAAGGTTTTAAACGAACTAGTTTTAAATCATCTACTGATTCAGCCCCTCCTCTCAGTAGATAGTTGTGTTCAACATGATTGTGGAGAGCTTCCAAGGTCTCAAAGAGGACATATGACACTCATTGGCTAGAAGGGTCAACATTCTGGGAACTATGGCTTCAACCAGGGGTTAAGCACGAAATATACTGAGAGGAGGGGTGAATCAGTATATTATATATCTTTTACTTAATCTAATTTATTTTCTTTAACCACTCAATCATACATTCAAGATATGCAATAAAACTGAAATAATAATTTGCACCACAAGAGAGAGAGGGACCAGATTTTTATGTGGAAACTCAAAGTAGAAAAAACCACAGAAAACAATCTCAAGTATATGAATGAGCACCAACTCAAAATACAAAGTTCGCAAGCACCAATTTGCAGGGGCACCAACCTCTTTGTCGAGCACCAACACAACTATTTGTGAGCACCAACCCACAAGAGCACCAACCCCTCTTGTGTATAAAACACAACTATCTCTCAATGTTGTTTTCTCAACAAATGATAGAACTCTACAATATCTCCTTTTTTTCTCTCTTCGAAAACAAATACAAACCATGCACTCTCTTACTTATTACAAATGGCTTCTCAAACCTTTATTTATAGCTTTCCAAATGACCTTTGGCATTCATCCTTTGTGACCCTTCAATCTTCATAGAAAATGATGCCAAACTTGTATGACCCTTCGTATCCTTGCATTTAAAAAGTCATATGGTGACCCTTCATAAGCAAAAGCGTCATTTCCTCTTTTGTCTTTATCTTGATGACTTTTCGTATTCCTCAAAGTGTCCCTTCATGAAAAAATGTGCCATACCTCTTTTGTCTTTACATGGTGACTCTTGAAATTTCTTCAAAATGACTCTTTATGAAAAAATGCGTCCCATTTCTCTTTCATCTTTTACCCCATGACTCTTTGACTTCTCCATGGGTCCTCTTTTGATTTATATGCAACCAAAAATATATTCATTAATATTAAATAAATATTAACACACATTAGCCAAGATATGAATATTAAAAACACCATTAAATGCAGTGGAGCCTTTATCACTAATAATGCTAGACCTTTGACATCAATGACAATATTTTCAACAATCTCCCCCTTTGTCATTGATGGCAACCTCAAACTAAAACTGCCACATTCTAAAATCTGCACATATTGCCATCTGAAAAACATAGTGACTCCCCCTTATTGTAGCAACTTATATCTATTATGTCTTTGTTTTTTGCACTTGTATCTGTACCTGTTATTCTTTCCCTTTGACATCAATGGCAAAGGGCCTACCTGGAGCTAACACTTAGCTCCTCCTCAACTGATGTTGAACTTCAATGGCAGGAAGTAAAAGAAATTACTCCCAATTTCTCTTACAAATATTCAAATGTGTCTTTTGATAGTGCTTTTGTGAAAATATCTGCAATTTGCTCTGTAGTATTGATATACTCCATCTTAATCTATTGATCTGCACCCTGCTCTCTCAAGAAGTGATATCTAATGGGAATATGTTTTGTTCTTAAATGCATCACTGGATTCTTCGAAATATTTATAGCCCTTGTGTTATCACAAAAAATAGAAATAGGTTCATCATACTTTAACTTTGATATCTTCCAAAGTTTGCTTCATCCAAAGCACTTGAGCACAACACAATATTGTTGCAATATATTCCGCTTCAACTGTAGAAAGTGATACTGAATTTTGTTTCTTGCTTAGCCATGATACTAAGCTATTACCAAATAAGAAAGCTCCACTTGTACTATTTTTGTTATCCAAGCACCCTGCCCAATCTGAATCTGTATAAGCAACCAAAGTGAAATCTCTACCTATGGGATACTATAATCCGTAATCCAATGTCTCCTTTATATGTCTGAATATTCTCTTCATCAACTGAACATGACTATCTTTTGGAGATGACTGATATCTTGCAACTATACCTACTGCATGCATGATGTCTGGCCTCGATGCTATCAAATATAAAAGACTACCAATCATAGATCTTTACAAAGATTGATCTATAATAGGTGAATCTTCATCTTTGCTCACCTTATTTCCTGTACACATTGGTGTGCCAACTAATGCACAATCCTTAAAACCAAATTTCTTCAACATTTTCTTGGCACATTTACTGTAAGATATGAATTTTTTTTTATTTGATTGAAATATTTACAATCTTAAAAAAATGACAATTTTCCAAGCATAGACATCTCAATTTTTTTTTGCATATTATCAGAAAATTCTTGTCATCTTTTCAATATTTCCTCAAAAAATGATATTATCAACATATACCACAACAATCAATTGATGTTCACCTTCTGTTTTGATGTAGAGATTAATATCAACAAATCCTCTCTTGAAACCTTGATCCTGTAGGTACTTATCAAGTCTTGCATACCAAGCTCTGGGAGCTCGTTTCAATCCATACAATGTTTTTTTCAATCTGCATACATGGCTACTAATATTTGAGAGAATAAATCTCTCAGGCTGCTCAATGTAGACCTCTTCTTCTAGATTCTCGTTCAAGAAGGCAGATTTGACATCCATCTGAAACACTTTGAAATTTTTAAACACTGCATATGCAAGAAACTTTTTAATAGCCTCTAACTTTGTCACTGGTGCAAAAGTATCTTCAAAATCTATTTCCTCAATCTGAGCATATCTTTTACATACTAATCTTGCTTTATTTCTGGTCACTTCTCCTTTTTCATTCAACCTATTTTTATAAACCCATTTTGTTCCTATCACATTGTGATTTTTTTGTCTAGGTACTAATTCTCAAGTATCATTCTTTTCTATCTGATTTAATTCTTCATCCATAGCCTTAACTCAATGCTTATCATGTCTAGCTTCTGAAAAAGTTATAGGCTGAATTTTGGATAACAAAGAAAAATTAACTTCCTCGGATTCACTTACTATCATTTTTCTAGTGCGAATTTCTTCATTTATGTCCCCGATGATGTCATTTTCATTATGATTTTTTTGAACATATTTGGATGAAGTTTGGTGCCCTTTTTCTCCTTATCTTCATCTGATTCTTTAAAACCTTTCTCTTCAATGATTTTAGGAATGTCTATTGTATCACTGATTCTTTGTGTTCCATCTTCTTCTATTTTGACACTTGCATTTTCAACAATTTATTTGGTTATTTTGTTATAACATTTATAAGCTTTACTTTTGCAAGAATAATCAAGAAATATACCTTCATTTGCTCTAGATTCAAACTTACTAAGTTTTTATTTGTTCTCTTTATGAAGCATCTGCTGCCAAAAACTTTGAAATAATCAACTGTTGGTTTTTCTTTTCATAGCTCATAAGGAGTCTTGTCACTATTGACTCTCAATAATGCTCTATTCTGAATATGCACTGCTATAGCAACTGCCTCTCTCCAATATTTATCTGTTATCTTGGATTTATTTAGCATTGTCCTCGCTATTCCCTGAACTGTTCTATTTTTCCGTTCAACTACTCCATTTCGCTGTGGAGTTCTAGCTGCTGAATAATGTCTCTTTATTCCATGGTCTTCACAAAACTCAATAAATTGATCTAATATGAATTCTCCTCGATCTGATCTTAGACACTTATTCTTCAAACTGGTTTCATTCTTAGCTAATACTTTGAAATGTCTGAAAGCTTCTGATTTTTTTTTAAAAAATATTATCCAAGTCATACGTGAAAAATCATCAATAAGCAACATGAAATACTTCTCACCTTGAGTACTTTGAGTTCTCATAGGTCCACACAGATCAGTGTGAACAAGCTCTAGCATCTGAGTAGTCGAGCACTCTTTTGTTTTGAACCGTCTTCTAGCTTGCTTCCCATGCTGACAATGTTCACAAAGCATGTCAGATGGCTTTGTAACTTTGAAAGATTTCTAACTGCTTGCTTCTTGTCAAAATTTATGTGCCCCATTCCCCTGTGCCATAGCCAACTTTCTTCAATCTGGGTCAAGCAACATTTTTGACTTTTGATATCTGATAGCATATACGAAGTATTACATGTTCTCTGAGCATCTGCAACTAACATGTCTGAATCTTTTCTTTTAATTTCACAACCTTCTGTATAAAATTTTAGTTTGTGTTTCTGATCACACATTTGACTTACACTCAAGATTATGCTTAAGACCTACATACAAAACATTTTCAGTTTTAGTTCTATCATTATCCAAACTTAGTGTACCTAATTGAGAAAATTCGAACTCTTGAGGAGATATAAGGGTTTCATTGGGTTTTGAGCTCATTATGTTATGAAATCAATTTTTGGATCAAGTCTTCTTCAGAGAACGAAGCCAAGGGTTTCAGTTGTCTACAGGCATTGGAGAACGAGCCATCTTCAGTGTTGCAGTTCAGAGGCTATGAAATATCAGCGGATCTATTGCATTCAGGGAGATATCTTCATTCAGAAGTTATCACAGAACGTTCACAGAGTTTCTTTCAGCTTGCAGCACTAATCAGGTTTTCATCAAAATATCATTGCCTTTTTAGTTGCATGTTATTTTTCAGCAATTCTGAGTGTACATTTTTCAGCAATTCTGACAGTAATATTGTCTTCGAATTTCACTGTGCCACCATTGATTTTTTTCAAGGTTATGAACTTGTTCTTGTCTCCTGTCATGTGCCTTGAACATCCATTGTCAATGAGCCATGGCTTTTATTCATTTCTTGCATGCAAAGCAGTCTGCACCAACATAGATTTTTCAAGTTATTTCTTTTGCCATGAACTTGCCTGAACTTTCTTCTTGATGAATGGTGCCTTGAAACTCTGGGCCTTTTTGACTGACTCGAACACACTTCTATAGTACCGGGCTATATGTCCGAAGTTGTTGCACTTGTAATATATTATGGCCTCTTCATTAAACCCTAATAGAGGAGCAAAATAGTTGTGGCTTTTGCTTGACTCTGCATGACTTTTCTTCTCTTTATTTATGAAACTGTTATCTCTTTTTTGACATTCTAATTTCTTATGACTATATCCATTACAATAAAAATTGTAACCATAAAAATAGGACATGTTTGTGTATCTCTGACGTAATTGTCTTTTGTAGATTTGTTCCCTCCAGTCTTTTCTATTTGAGATGTCCTCTGTATTCTTAATTTCTTCTCTTTTTATCTCTTCTTTTATAGGAGCCTCAGCATAGCTCTTTTTTTTTTTCTTGTCTATGAAAGTAGTGACCTCTTTCTCTTTTTCAAATCCAATACTTGTCTTATCTGACATTGATCTTTGATTTTCTAATATCTTATTCAACATATTAGTGTTATTCTCAAATTTTGAATCATTGACTGCGCTATCATTGATTGCTTTATTTATTTTTTCAAGATCTGCTTTTAAAAAAGCAATTTCAATAACATACCTTTCACATTCTTTACTTACTATTTTCAACTGTGCCATTAGATCTTTTTCATTCCTCTGGGCTTTTTCAAAGTGTGCTTGTAGATTTTCAATTATTTCTTTTGACTCATTTTCATTTTTCTCGATCTGGAGCTTTAATCTTCGATTCTTCTTTTCAAGATCTTTTAACTCTTCAAAGCACAAATGAGTTCTTCCAGATTCACCTCAGCTTCATTCTGTTCTTCTTTTTGATCCTCTATACTTTGGCTTGCAGAGGCATCTTCATGTTTGGCCATGAATAGAATCTCTTCTTCTGAGTCACTGACTCCACTATTTTCGACTGAGATAGGATCTTTGGAATACAAACTCTTTTTCTCGAATCCCTTCTTGAATTTGCCTTTGAAATTCTTGTATGTAGACTTTTCTTCTTCATTGTTATCATTTTCCCTTATTTGGGCATTTCATTGTAAAATGTCCAATTTTTTCACAATTAAAATATTTAAAAGGTAATTTTTTAATATTTATTTGTGCCCTTTTTCGACTTGCGAATGAATAGAGCTCCATTGTCATCTTCATCATCCACTAGAATTATCACTTGATTCTTGAATTTTAGCCTTTTATTTCTTTAATGTTTTGAAAGCCGCTTATCTCTTTGAAAGTTTATCTTGTTCAGTCCGCATCTCATATGCCATAAGAATACCATAAAGCTCATCCATCTTTAGCTTGGCTAAATTCTTCATCTCTTCAATTGCCTAAATTTTTGCATCATATCTCAATGGTAGAGATCTCAAAACCTTTTGAACCATAGTCGATTCTTTTAAATTTTCTCCAAGACCTTGAATCTGATTGACTATTTGATCAACCCGTAAAAGATAATTTGCTATATCATCTTCTTCTTCCATCTTCAAACTCTCAAATTGTCTTCTGAAAGTCTGAAGCTTAGCTTGTTGAACCTTTCTATCACCTTTGTAAATATTCTCAAGTTTTACCCAAGTTTCATGAGCAAATTTACATTGCATAGCTTTAACAAATTCGGATTCACATAAACCATATAAAATAACATTTAAGGCTTTAGCATTATTTTCACTTGCCTTCTTTTCAGAGTAGTTACAAGTGTCTGTGGCTCTTCATATTCCTCCACCACTACTTGCCATATATCGAATCCAAGGGTCATCAAATAAGTCTTCATCCTTATGCTCCGAAAAACATAATTCATCCCATCAAACAAAGGTGCCTTATTTGTAGAAAATCCTTCATGTGATCCAACCATCGTGTTTTCCCGATCTTCCTTCAAGCTGTAAAACTTTTTCAAGAGGAACCTGCTCTGATACTAATTGTTAAGCACGAAATACACTGAGAGGGGGGGTGAATCAGTATATTATATATCTTTTACTTAATCTGATTTCTTTTTTTTAACCACTCAATCATACATTCAAGATATGCAATAAAATTGAAAAAATAATTTGCACCACACAAGAGAGAGAGACCAGATTTTTATGTGGAAATTCAAAGTGAAAAAAATCATGGAGAACAATCTCAAGTATATGAATGAACACCAACTAAAAATACAAAGTTCGCAAGCACCAACTTGCAGGAGCACTAACCCCTTTGCCGAGCACCAACGCAACTATTTGTAAGCATCAACCCAAATGAGCACCAACCCCTTACAAAGATTTGTGAGCACCAACCCACAGGAGCACCAACCCCTCTTGTGTATAAAACACAACTATTTCTCAATGTTGTTTACTCAACAAATGATAGAACTCTACAATATCTCCTGCTTTTCTCTTTTCGAAAACAAATACAAACCATGCACTCTTGCATATTACAAATGGTTTTTTCAAGCCTTTATTTATAGCTTTCCAAATGACCTTTGGCATTCACCCTTTGTGACCCTTCAATACTCATAGAAAATGGTGCCAAACTTGCTTGACCCTTCGTATCCTTGCATTTGAAAAGTCATATGGTGACCTTTCATAAGCAAAAACATCATTTTCTCTTTTATCTTTATCTTGGTGACTTTTCGTATTCCTCAAAGTGTCCCTTCATGGAAAAATGCACCATACCTCGTTTGTCTTTACATGGTGACTCTTGGAATTCCTCAAGATGACTCTCCATGAGAAAATGCGTCCCATTCCTCTTTCATCTTTTACCCCGTGACTCTTTGACTTCTCCATGGGCCCTCTTTTGACTTATATGCAACCAAAAATATATTCATTAATATTAAATAAATACTAACACACATTAGCTAAGATATGAATATTAAAAACACCATTAAATGCAATGGAGACTTTATCACCAATAATGCTAGACCTTTGACATCAATGACAATATTTCTAACACCAGGTCATGTATTTTGATGTTAGATAATGAGCGTGATGAACTTATTGTTAAGATGTTTCAACATTTCTTTGCAATTGCTTGTAAGAATCCTACCAAAAATGTTGTAGTTTTTATGCAGAAAATTTTGACGACCGTGACACTCAATGAGAGTGATGATCTTTCCAAGCCATTATTATCTATCTTGTTGATAGGTTTGGGGCTAGGAAAGGAAAATTTTCCAATTGCACACATGCTGTTTGAAAATGTTGCAATTGATTGTAAATAAAAAATGAGGCCTTATTTGATAGTGGGGCATGTAGAGGAAGTGTGATGACCCCTGTTGAATTGGCCTTTAATTTTCTGTTCTTGGCTGGTAGGTGATTTCAGTTTGTCTTGTTATGAATTTGTATGCTACAAATGGTACTTCTAATGATGCAAGATTGATTGACAATATCATAGAAATGATGTACTAATTGTTTTTGACCTTTCATGTATATATAAGTGACTGAAATTAACTTGTACAGCTAGTTGACATATTGTCAAACACTTTCCATGCATCCTAAGATAGCCAATATGCACTTACAACAACTAGGCATTAATGCAAACACTCAACTTGCATCTATTCAATTCCCACATGAAGGTACAACAAAGACAAGTAAATCTCTTATTCAAAATAGTCACAGCCAATAGGCATTTAGGCAAACATATGGCATGCAAACTATCAGACTGAAATGAGGATTGCAATCACTATAACAAATATGTGACATGCAACTTATCATTCCTTTATTGATGAACAACTCCCACTACAATGATGATATAGAATGCTAGCCAAGACTCTTGGCAACACAATGCAACTAACTTATGGCAGCGCCTTAATGCCCTGATACAATGATATTATGATAAAAAACTAACATTACAATACAATGAAATGGCCTCAAAGAACCTGGATTATGAAGCCCTCCAAATCGATGAATAGATGGTTGCCAAAACCCATGCAATGGATATCTCTTGAATCCAAATCGCACCTCTATGGTCGCCACCCCATTTTCTGATCTAAACTTCTGATAAGAAATTATATGCAGCCTTTAGACCCTCTCACATGCATCAAACATCATTATCCAAGTCTCTAGAATGAAGCGCTCAAGCCCTATGAAGGAATCGATGCCAAATCAACCTTCCACAATCAAAATCATGGTTCCCAGCTGTCACTGTCATAAAATATCAGAATATAGTATCTTGCCAAAATTGCTCGTAAAGATGATGAAATGATGAACCACAATCAACAATTATTCTCCAATCAAATCTCCACAAATTTGGCCCTTGGCCACTAAATTTGAAATGGTGAGAAGACTGAAATATCTCCTCCCACTGTTGCAACTCTTCAGAAGATATTTCACTTCCTCAATTATGCCAATCAAAGAGAGCTTTCTGTCTCAATGATCGAATGAAGAAACTATAGTAGCTCTAGGCTCCACAATAAAAATCAACCAAAC
The DNA here is from genome assembly GCA_037957365.1 of Torreya grandis. Taxonomy (NCBI): domain Eukaryota; kingdom Viridiplantae; phylum Streptophyta; class Pinopsida; order Cupressales; family Taxaceae; genus Torreya; species Torreya grandis. Next base: position 1,746,758 of record JARHVA010002897.1, read on the forward strand.
AATATTCTTCAATTGGATCTCCGAAAATGGGCTCTTAAGTCCCCTTTTATTCTTTTCTTGTGAGAGCTCAAACACTTTCTTGGCCAATGTGGGATAAAAGATATATTCCCACTTTTTAATTTTCACTTAACGCACTTTATAAAATTAAAGTGACTTTATTATTATAAAGTTACATTATAACTTATAACTTTATAATAACATTTAAATATATTTAAATAAATTCTTAGTCACTTTAAAAATTAATAACTCCTGAAATAATTGTCCGTTTGAGGAGCTGTTTGAAGTAGGAGTTAACTCTGTCAATTCCCCATGTGATCACGTGCCAGTGTGAAAATAGTAACCCGACAAGGTGACTTATTATAAATAGTAAGTCCTCCAAACTGAGCTAGACAGGGGACATTACAGGAAGAGAAGATTGAACTACGTGGAGAGTTGGAAGGAAAGAATGAAGGGACAGCTCTTCATGAGGGTTCCTATAAAGGAGCCAAAGAAACAAAAAAATCAGATTTGAAGGAAGATGAGCTACAAAAAGATGACACTTTGGGGTAGCCTAGAGTGGAAAATTGTGAAAACAAAAAAATTGAGTTTTTGGAGCAGCAAAAAGGACTGAAATGATGGATGAAAATGAGATGTTAGGTGCTTTGGGGCAGCCAAGTACCCCAAACTTTGGTGTTTAAAAAGATGATTTTGAAGAAGCCAAAGAAACCGAGATATTCATAGAAAGGTATGAGTTGAATGATGATTTTTGTTTGGTATCTAATAATTGTTCAAATTTGTTGCATGACTTTAGATTTGATAAAAGAGTTTGGAAGGAACAATTCCCAATCACAAATAAGAAGGGAGTGCAAGCCTTGACAAGGTTGGATGGTACAAAGGGGCTTCTCGATAGATCAATGCACAATGAGATGAGGGAATGCTTGAAGGAAAAGAACACTATGATGAACTTACATACAACAAAATGGATATGGGAGAAGATCAAAATTCCAACTTATTGTGGAATGTAAAAGGCAATCCATTGTGTGAAATGGTAGGAAAGAAGGATCGAGACATCAAGAAAAGATCTTAGAACTTGACAAGTGGATCAAAGGGGTGTTATTAAACACCAATGATTTTCTTAATTTATTTTTTCCATGTGTAGGTTTATTTGGGAGGTCCCTTGTAAAGATGGCAAGCAAGGAAGTCATTCGGCATGACTTAAATGATGAAGAGGGTCCTACATCTTCATCTAACATGATTGATAATGTTGGTGTGAGCATGAGAAAAGGGAAAGAGAGGTTTAAAGGTATGTTTTTGAGCAAATTTTGGTTTCTCTTCTTGTCAAAAATTTTTGAGGATGTTTTGCTACATTCATGGCTCAAATCCTACATAAAAGGCAACTCTTTTGGCATGGGACAGCCAAGTAAAAGTTCTGAAATGTTGCGGATAAGGTCCGAATTTGTCGCCTTAGAAATTACTGAGTATGGGGAACATTGCCAACCACCGATTGAGGACAAAGAAGAGAAAAAAGAGTGCATACTACAGCCCCTTCATAGGTATGGAAAATCTGATTTTTTTCTATTGCTTACAGCGGTTATCAAATATTGAAAAGTTGGTTGGAATAGATGAAAATCTTACCTCCAGAAATTGTGTCAAAAGAGACTTTCCAGCCACTTAATAAGGATGAAAAAGGTGGGAAAAAGACTTGTATACAGCCCTTTGAAGAGCATTTGTTGACTGATTTTATTGCACCATATAGACAGTCCCTATGGCATGAAGAAAAATCAAGTTTTTGTTTACTTTTACAGCCTCTTTCCAAGTACATGTCTGATTTTAAGGTACAGGTACAGCAGTTTTTTACATGGTATTTTTGGAATGTTTGGTTTTCTTTGAGGTCACTTTCCCACCCAACATTCATAAGAAGTGGCAGCTTTGGGTTGATCATAATTTTTGCATGGGAGTGACCTATTCTAGTAGGTTTCATGGAAGGGTAAGTTGCTTCCAAGGTATGGTTCTTTTTCCTACATTGCATCTTTGGGAGATTATTTTGAGGATTGGAGTATGGAACTAGATACATTTTGGAGGACATGGTTGGGGCAACATGATTGGAAACCCCGTCATACCCCACTCAGTTTTGAGTGAGATGGGGGCATACAGGTGCAGTGAGCCATTGGATGGTTTTCCTATGATTTGAGACACATTGGGGCACTCCCCAAAATACAAGTATTATAAGTTCAAAATTGATTTGGATATTTTTTTCCCTTTAGAAACATATACAAGAGGGGTTTGCATTGTGGGACGTGTTGGCAAGGTGTAATAACGTTCATTATCCATTTGGGGTATGTCACACTATGCTTTTTAGTAAAAATTATTCCACTTAACAGGTATAGAAGCAAGGCATTTTGAGCACTACAATAGGGTTTACCATTTGGACATGGTAATTAAGCATATGAGCTTTTATTTTGCTTGAGGGCAAGCAAATTTGGAAAGAGACGACTGTGATGTTCCATTTTCATATAATTTTAATAATTAATAAAATTGTCCAAATAGTGATTTTAATCATTTGAAAATATAAGGTAATTAATTAATTATTAAAATAGAACTATCTTGGATAATTATTCGAATTATCAGAAAAGTGGTTTTAGTTATTTGAAAAATCAAGGTAATTTTAATGATTATTCTAATGGGATTTATAATTAATAAATTGCTTGAAAAGTGTTTTTTGTCACTTTAATTATTAGAGCGATTTAATTAATTATTTAAGGACTAAATTAATTAATTTGCCAAAAAATAATTTTAATTACTAATTTATTAAGGCAAATTAATTAATTCAAAAAAGCCTAAAGTGAAAAGAATGTCGGCTTGGGAGCTAAAGTAAAGAAAGGAAAATATATTCTAAAAAGGGCAAGTGAAGCTTATGAGGTATTTTACCTCTCCAAGGTGGTTTGCCCCCCTTTGGAAGGTACAAATACAAGGTGAAGATCATAATTGAATATATGTTGAATTTTGATAATTGTTCTTCATGTTTGAAGAAACTATTGGGATGCATGTCCAATAGAAGTTCGTTGTTTTGGTGTTGATCAATTTAAAAAATGTCGTTTGACATCACCTTTGCTAAGGAGATCTTGTTCTTGCCCTAGAAGTGGAGTGATTTACTTTGAGTTCTTGTGAATTTTTCATGAAGATTTGAGGCTTATTTCTTGCGTATTGACTTTGCTTAATATTTATCCTATTTATGCAAGTGGAGTGAACTACTTTGGAGGCTTGGATCGAATGTTTGGAGGCCTCTATTGGTCTATTTATGCAAATTAAATATTTTGATTTTATTTTCTATTTTTCTGCGTGTTGGCTTGAGGTTTTGGAGGAGTTTTGTGAAGGGTTTAAAGCCCTAAATCAATAGAAAATTAAATAATAATTTTCAGAATTATTATTTAATAATTTTGACAAGTTTTGAAGACTTTTTCACTTTCGGAAGGCAAGATCTCGCTCTCTTATTTTTTTGCTAATTTTCTTGCACTTGGCGAGTTGGGCGATTGGCTTGGAGGGCAATTTTTGGCTATTTCTATGCCCTAAAAGGTTCACTAGAATTTTTTGATAATTTTTTAGCACTAGTGGCGATTTTTGACAAGTGTTTGAAGCGGAAAAATATTTAGAACAACAGTTGTATTTTTGGAATTAAATCAGATTTTTCAGCGATCATAAAGTGCCATTTGAGCTTCAAAAATTTGGCAAAAAAGGTTCTTGGTTCGTGTATTTAATTTTTCGATTATTTCTGCAAGTATTTAGTTAATTTTGGGACAAGTTATTGGCTGGAATTCATCTACAAAACCCCATTATTGTGGCGTTAGGGTTTCTAGGGCTTGACAAAGGGTTTTTTGAGCTTATTTTGCAAACCTTTACCGATTTAATTTTCAGAATTGTGGAATTTAGGGAAAAACCCCTTTTGCATGAAATCGTCCCATTTGGGGACATTACAGGGTTCTCCCTCTTTGTGCTTCTTTTCTTCCTTAATGTAGTATGCTTGCAAACATGCTTCATCAATATTTCAAGGCTTACTTGAGATGATCTGTCTCGTGAGTGGAGACCTCTCAAGTACTTGGTCACATTGTCTACATCTTCCTAGTTCGAGCTCATGAGCAGGACTTGTTTACGAAACTTCGTGGTATAACTGTTGTCAACCTGGAGCTGCGCCCTGATTCGAGGACGTGCGCGAAACGGCCAGTCCTCTATTCGGCTGAAACAATGGGATCTTCTCACGAGGGTGGGTGCCTCAATAGTGAGAAGAACCTCTAGAGAAGGCTGGTTCCTGTATGATGTATCAATGAAGATTCCTACTCTACGCTGCTGACTACCATGGAAAAGGGAGAAAGAAAACTTAAAGGGGAAATCCTACCTAAAAGGGGGTGATACACTAGAATTATGATTCTATTCAGCTTGGAACCTTGAACACTGAGCGAACAAGAGAGAAGGAAGACCTTAGACTTCAATTAATCACTTGTGCATAAGTATTTCATGCAGAGGTTCGGTCCAATGACTAAAACCTGAGGGAAATGGTGGAGAGAGGTCTAATAAAAGACACTTTGCAGCCGCCTAACATCCACTTACAGTCTCAGCAAAAGACAATAAAGAACACTTTAACATGACCTGCACAAGGACAATATAGCAACTAGGTACGAAACAGAATTTGGGAAGGGAGAGAACTCTACCACTTATGCAAATTGCTGAAGAAATATACACTATGCCATGCTTGAAATCTGAAAGTACAGTCCTTATTGATCGAAGAGGTTACACAACTCTTAATGGCAGAGTTTGGTCTAACCAAGAGAGATTGGATGATTTTTAATCAAGGCTGAAAGCCATTATATAGCAAATTACAAGAGGCCAAAGATGGGCGTATAAACTTGAAGAGAAAGATTTACTTTTGTTAACTCCAAGCTTTACTTGGCCTTAAAATAAAATATATTTTTCCTTTGTCCTTGCATGAAGCCTATTCGTTTGATGAAGTGCACTCATCCTTGTCATGAACCGTCCACCTCTTTTTTGCATGTAAATCTTCTAGTGGATGCAGCGTTTGATCAATTAGTCAACTCTAAATATGGACTAGTCAACTCCTTGTTAGAACTCGAAACTCCTGTTGAAGCCAGATTTAGTCCTTTGGATGCATGTGCTGAATGAAGACAAACAGATCTTTAATGATCAGTCAACTGAAACTTTGACCATTTATTCGAAAATAGCTCCGATGTTCGAAAATAGCTCCAATGTTCAAAAATAGCTACAATGTTTGCATGTATTTCGTTCTAATTTTGATTGTGTCTATTTCCGACAGGATTCCGTATTCAATTCTTCGTCGGATTATCTATTTTCTATTCCTTTTTGCACAGTCGGCTTCCATTTATTTTAGATTTTCTGTTATCTTTTTAAGTTTCAACGGTTACTTCCTGCAGGAAAAAATTGACGGCCTATAGGACGTCACCGGAAACTGTCATATTTCCTTCGGAAAAATTTCTCGGGTTATTTCTGTCATTTTTCTCTGTCGGCTCTTTTGTATTGGTCGCTGAGTCATATTCTTGCGAATTTCTTTTGATTGTCTAAGCTTCCGAATTCTTTCGGAATTTTGTCTTGTGCCAGCGTTTTAAGTTCTTCGGACTTTTTGTCCGAAGGAATTCCTTTGGACAAAAAGTCCGAAGGTTGTCATTCCTTCCCTCATTTTGGCCTTTTGCAATTTTTTGACTTTTCTCGGGATTTTTACTCTATGTAAAGTCATTCCGAATTCCTTCGGACTTTTTGTCCGAAGGAATTCCTTCGGACAAAAAGTCCGAAGGATTCATTTTCTTTGATTTAGCTTTTATCTTGCCTTTTTCACTTGGCTTTGTCTTTGGACTTGTTGTCATCCTGCCTTTTCCGAATTCCTTCGAACTTTTTGTCCGAAGGAATTCCTTCGGACTTTTTCCTTCGGACAAAAAGTCCGAAGGATATATCATTCTCTCCGAAATGCCTTTCGGGATTTCCAAGTGTCCTTTGGCAGCGAGTCCAAGTGTCCTTCCGCAGCCCAGGTGTCCTTCGGCAGTGCCCTTCGGAAAAATTGGAGGGCACCTAGGCTTTTTGCAAAGGTCTGCGATTTAGTCTTTGTGCCTGCTCGAAGGGTAGGTGCCCTTCGGGATTGTTGCAAGTGTCCCTTCCGAAGGGTAGGTGCCCTTCGGAATTTTCCTGAAACTGTCTTTTTTTCGAAAAATTCTTGGCCTCTTTTGTGCGGGCTTTTCGAATTTCCTTGGACTATTTGTCTGAAGGATACATGTCTTTGCCTTAAGTGCTTTTCTGAGTGAGTCCGTAGAGAATTTTTCTGACTGAGTCTGTAGAATAATGTGACTGAGTCCATAGAAATTCTGATTGAATCCATAGAAATGCTGTCTGAGTGAGTCCTTAGAAACTTCTGAGTTAGTCCGTAGAAAACCCTGATTGAGTCCTTAGAAACTTCTGAGTGAGTCCGTAGAAAATCCTCTCTGCTTGAGTCCGTAGATTTTTTCTGAATGAGCCTTAGAATCAGCAAAGGAAAACAATGAATTCTTCCTTCCTTGACTAGAGACGAGAACTTTCCAAGTAGCAAGAAAAAATCTGAGTCGTGGAATATTTGTCAACATTCTGGCGACTCAGCTGGGAAGCATGCCTGCTATGCTTGAGGACCCAAGCCATGTATAGACGTTATTCGAATTCCCAAATGGTGAACCTGATCTCTGATCGAAAATCTGCTCTGATCATTGTCGTAATAACCTCCTTCAAAATAAGAAGGGAAACACACGAAAGCGGAAAACTAACTAAAATGCAAACGTGCAAACAAGCACTTATTTGAACAAAACTGAAGCAAACCACTGTGCTTGAACAGCACTTGGAGGAAAGTAGAAACAACTAAAATAACCTAGTTAACCATAATAAGGCACGATCCGCCTGGATCAAATGGAAAATTCTTGAACTCGCTCCTTTCGAGAGATGGTACCATTTGCAAAATAGGGTGTTTCTTAGTCATAACCTCTGATGAGGCAGTTGCCTTGTCGACCAACTGTATTAGCATCTTCTCAAATGGGCCATCAACATCAAACCAGTCACCAACAAAGACAAACTCACCAAGTTTTTCTTGATTGTTCTCGGATTGCTTGTCATCTATCACCATGTCAAGTGATACCCCATGTATGCATGCCTTTTGAGTGACCACATCCTTCTTATTTACTGTTTCAAGTTCATCCAGCTCTTCAAGGAGCTTTGGGCAGGCAACTCCATCTGTATTGTGACCTTGAATAGGTGATTCTTGATCAAGCTTCTCATAAACATGCTCTTCAATAGCCAACATATCTATACAAAGCTCTTCAATCTCTGGTAGAGGCTCAAGGTATAGCTGCCAATCATCTTTTTGTTCCTCACTTTGATCTATTTGAACTGAATCAGCTAAAATACTATTTGGATCCTTCTCAATAGGAGATACCTGAGTTGATACCTGTAACCTATGTTGCAGGGGTACGCCCCCGGCCCGATGCCTCCTGTTCGGAGGCGCCTCCGGCACGGGGACGTCCTGGGGACGCCCGGAGGCGTCCCAGAGGCCCCCGCCTCCAGGACGACTCTGGACGTACCCAGGGGTTTTCGGGGCATCCCCGAAAATTTTCGGCCGCTGTCACGAAAAACAAAAAAAAAACTCAGAAAAAGCGCGAAAAAAAACCTTAAAAATTTAAGAAACCCTAAAATGCGAAAAGCAAAAACGCAAAAAACCCTATAAAAGAACCGCGTCCCTTCTTCAAAACACACAAAAAAAAGTTCGCGACCATTGTTTGCGATTTTGCAGATTGCAGGGGCAGCAGCAGTTTGCAGGGGAAGAGTCGAAGACTGAAGAGGAGAAGACAGTTTGCAGGTGAAGACAGTGTGGACTCGTGGAGTGAAGCCGTGCCTTTGGGGAGGGCTGCATTTGCAATTTCCAGCCTTCCAGGTATGTCAATTTTTTTTTTCATTTAGTAAATTAGTATTTAGTTTTAATTTTTTTTAATTTTGTATGTAGTATTTAATAAATTAATTTTAAATTTTTCATTTAATAGAATATAACTAATAAAAATAAAATAAAATATAATATTAAAAATTTAAATTAAATACTATTTAGTTTTTACATTTTTAATATTATAATTTATATTTTATTTTAAATTTACAGTTTGCTATATCTTTAAGTAGTATTTAAATTTTATTTTTAATATTTTTAATTTTAAAATTCTTTTAAATTTAAATTTATTTATTTATTTTAAATTTTAAATTTAAATTTTCTACAATGTTAAAATTTGTAATCGTATTATGATTTATTTATTTTTATTGTTCTTGTTTCACTTTCCATAAATATTTATTATTTAAAAAAATCATTATCAAATATATATTTTTTAAAAATATAAGTTTCTAAGTTCTAACCCTAATTTCTGCGTATGCTCTTCTCTCGTGTGTAATTGCGATCTTGAGAATCAGAAATAGAGTTAGTTGCATTACATTTATTTTTTATTTTTTAAAGTTTAAATATTTAAAAAATCAAATGTATATTTTTTATGTTTCTAACCCTATCTTCTGTGTATGCTCTTCTCTCGCGCGTAATTGCGATCGTGAGAATAAAAAACAAAGTTAGTTATTAATTTTAATTTTGTATATTTTTGCTTGGTTCTAGAATCTAATTTGATAATTCATAATTAGGATATCTATGGCATCCAGTTCAATGTCAGGAGGAGGGCATGATGAAGCCAACCACGCTGAAACCTCACTTCAAGTGAAATATGACTCTGCCTCCCTTCTTTAGAAACATGTGACGATACTTGAGATCATTCCTGGAGGCGGGACTCGTGTGTGGATATGCAATGATTGTCATTCCACATTCAAATCTTCGTATACTCGAGTCAAAGCTCATTTGACTGGGGTTGGGCCATCAGGTATCAGAAAGTGTGATAAAATTCTCAAGCCAAAAATAGTTGAGTTTATGAAAGAGCAAGAAGAAGCCGATGCAGCAGTTGCTTCAAAAAACCGTTCTAAAACAATACCTCTCCAAAGAGGTAGATCAGGGAGACCACCCATAACACCTGCAGCGGCGAGTCATCCTTTCATTGAAAGTCAAACTCGAGCTCATTCAGTTGCAATACCAGAAGCTGATGATGATGCAGATGCCACTTCACGGAAAAAACCAAAAGGACTATTGGAAAAAACTTTCAATGTCGCACAGAGGGACATTGCTGATGAGTTGATTTCTAAATGCATTTATGCATGTGGGCTGCCCTTCAATGTTTTGAGATTGCCTTATTGGCAACAAATGTTGAAAGCGGTCAATGAAGCTCCACAAGGGTACAAAGGCCCTAACTATGAGAAAGTTCACACCACACTCTTGGCCAAAGAAGTAGAACATATTCACACTTCTTTGCAACCAATTAGAGATCGTGGAAGGATTCAGGGGTGTCCATTATCTCAGATGGATGGAAAGATGCTCGAAATAGGCCTTTGATCAATGTTATTGCAGTATGCCTAAAAGGGCAATGTTCTTGAAGGCAGTGGATTGTGAGGGCGAAGTGAAAGATGCTCAATTCATTGCAAACATTTTGATAGAAGTTGAGTCTGTGGGCCCCCAACATGTTTTCCAAGTCATCACAGACAACGCAAAGAATTGCAGAGCAGCTAAGTTGATTATAGAGGGCAAATACGAGCACATATTTTGGACACCTTGTGTTGTCCACTCCTTCAACTTGGTGCTGCAAAAGATTGGTAAAATTCAATAGATAGAGCAAATTTATGCAGAGGCCAGTGACATTCAAACATTTGTCACAAATCATCACATGTCTCAGGCCATCTTAAGGAAATTCTCAAAGTTGGAGTTGTTGAAGGTAAGAAATTTGAGAACAAATTCTTAGTCTTACTTTTGAAGTTCTTAATTTTGAAGTTATAACTTATTAATAATTTAATTCCAGTTGTTTATTAACGTTTACAGTTTGGACAATTAAACTTGGTTTTTTTTTTTTTTTGTAGATTGTTGAAACTAGATTTGCTTCTCACATGCTCGTCTTGAGACGACTTGTGAAGGTGAAAGAGGCACTAAGTAGTATGGTGATAAGCAATGTTTGGGGTGTGTGGAGGCAAGCAAGCACCACTGGTATTGAAAAAGCCAATAAAATCAAAGCATTGATCTTTGATGATAACTGGTGGACCAAGATTGAATATGTGCTCAGTTTTACAGAGCCTATTCTATCCATGATCCGATTTACGGATACAGATGCAGCTTGCATGGGAGAGGTTTATGATGGGATTGATTCCATGCTTGAAAGTATGAGAGAGATCATACAAAATAAAGAGCAAGACCCAGAAGAAATGTTTTATAATGAAATCAAGACGTTGGTCATGAAGAGGTGGAATAAAATGACCACCCCATTACATCCCCTTGCTTATGCTCTCAATCCGAAGTATTATAGCAATGAAATACTTTGGCTACCCAATAGGCAACCACCATATGATGATGTAGAGGTTGCAAATGGAACTAAGCAAGCATTCAGAAGGCTTTTTCCTGATCCATCTATAGCTAGTGCGGTCCGCAACGAAATGCCCATGTTTGTAGCTTCAGAGGGCAGCATGGGAGAAATTGAGGCTCTTTTTGACAAATCTAGTTTGTCTCCAATCAAGTGGTGGTATGTACATGGCCATGATGCCAAGTACCTATGACCTATTGCAATCAAGATTCTGTCACAGGTATTCAATTTGAATTAAATAAAAAAAATTATTAAGTTATTGACATATTTTTTTTTACATTATTACAAATTTTAAATTCAAAAATTCTAACAATTAACAACCTTTTTTTGTGATAGGTGGATAGTAATTCTTCAGCAGAGTAGAATTGGAATACATATGGATTTATCCATTCTGCTAAAAGAAACAAGTTGGCATCCAAGAAAGCTGAGGATTTGGTATTTGTACATTCCAATTTGCGCCTCCTTTAACACAAGTCTGAGGACTATATGAGAGGGCCTAACAAACTTTGGGATATCCTTCCAGAGAATATAGACTTGGATGCCACCACATCCACATTTGCCCAAGTCTCATTACTTGGTGTGGATGATGTTGATGACAATGAAGAGAATTCAACACCAGGGGTGGAGAGTGGAGCTAGTGGGAGTGGGAGTTGTCCAAGTGGAGCTAGTGGGAGTAACATTCATAATTATTAATTATGAATATGAAGACTATCTAGATGAATTATGAATCTATGATTTATTCTACATTTGCATTTTGAAAAGCCCGAACGTCTTTGCAATGTATACTTTGAACATTTTGAAATTTGAAGCAATGAATGAACAAACACTATGTATTTATTATTTTCAAGTGTTTTACAAAAAAATTGAGTAATATGCATATATATATAGAGACGTACCCACATACCCGAATCGTACCCGTACCCGTATCTAGACAACGTAGCCTGTAACTCATGTATGACTTCAATCTGTACCAGCTCCTCTTGAAGTTTCTCTATATCAAGATTAGTCTTCCCACTCTCAGCTATAATTGGATGCTCAATTACAACCTCAAGAGAAGTATTAATAGGAACTTTCTCCTCAGGGACTTTTGAAGCATCCTCTACACGTTCTGCAAGAACCTGACCCGTAGCTGCAACCTCTTTCTCAATACTCCAAAGGACGGGGTCTTCTTGAGGAAGGGTGATGGCGGGAGGGAGATAAAATTCATTTGTTTGAGAGTGAAAATGAAGCATGGGAGGTTGATCATGATTAGATTTTGGAATCTTGAGGGAAATGGAATTATCTAGGGAGTTTTGGAGAGGAGGGAAAGAGAAATTTTAAAAAACTTTTGTATTTTGTTCCTTCCACTTGGCCATTACCTCATCAAAGTTTGGAACTTGCTTGTCCTCCTGGACAACTTGAGCTTGAGAGATGATTGGTGAGGTAATGATGGGACTATAGGAAGGTTTAGTCTCATAAATAGCCACTTGAATAGGCTCTTGAACAGGCTTTTGATTAGGCTCTTGACTCCAACTAGGAAGCTCCCTTGGCACACACTGGGCATGGTTAAGGGCTTCATAAGAATAAGAAGCACTATAGCCTTTTGTAGACAATTCGTTTAACTCGATTCTCTGCCTTTCCCAAGCCTCCATCTTTTCTAATGCGAGAATACATAGTCCATTTATCTCTTCTGGATCATTAGACACATTTCGAAATAGACCATTTATTTCCTCACACTGAGAGTTAGAACAAACCTTTCTTGCATATGCCAGTATTTTGAGCTTTATTTCATTCATTTTTTCTTGAAGGCGATACTGCTCATATGTAACATCATAGCCATATGGGGAAGATGAAATCTGATCTTGAGACTGATATGGCTTACCAGAAAGGTAAGAGTCATGCTCTTGATAATAAGGATCATGAGAAAATTGATAAGGCTCAACATAGCTTTGATAATAACCTTGAAAACGCTGATTAGGCTCATAGATATCATGACCACGCTGGTATGATCCCTCATTGGGCTGATAAGGAAATATACCATAGGAATTCTCTCCGTACATAGCCATCAAAATTCATTCGCAATAACAAAAATAGACTTACATGGAAGCTGTCCTGAACTGTTAGAAACAACTGCTTGAGCTTGGAGTCACCGAATACCTCTTGAAGAACACTGCTGCAACTGAGACTTCATTAAAACTAGGAAAAATGGGTCCCACTGGGCGTGCCAAAAACTGTTGTCAACCTGGAGCTGTGCCCTGATTCGAGGACGTGCGCGAAACGGCCAGTCCTCTATCCGGCTAAAACAATGGGATCTTCTCACGAAGGTGGGTGCCTCAATAGTGAGAAAAACCTCCAGAGAAGGCTGGTTCCTATATGATGTATCAATGAAGATTCCTACTCTACGTTATTGACTACCATGGAAAAGGGAGAAAGAAAATTTAAAGAGGAAATCCTACCTAAAAGGGGGTGATACACCAGAATTATGATCCTACTCAGCTTGGAACCTTGAACACTAAGCGAACAAGAGAGAAGGAAGACCTTAGACTTCAATTAATCACTTGTGCATAAGTATTTCATGCAGAGGTTCGGTCCAATGACTAAAACCTGAGGGAAATGGTGGAGAGAGGTCTAATAAAAGACACTTTGCAGCCGCCTAACATCCACTTACAGTCTCAGCAAAAGACAATAAAGAACACTTTAACATGACCTGCACAAGGACAATATAGCAACTAGGTATGAAACAGAATTTGGGAAGGGAGAGAACTCTACCACTTATGCAAATTGCTGAAGAAATATACACTATGCCACGCTTGAAATCTGAAAGTACAGTCTTTATTAATCGAAGAGGTTACACAACTCTTAATGGCAGAGTCTGGTCTAACCAAGAGAGATTGGATGATTTTTAATCAAGGCTAAAAGCCATTATATAGCAAATTACAAGAGGCCAAAGATAGGCATATAAACTTGAAGAGAAAGATTTACTTTTGTTAACTCCAAGCTTTACTTGGCCTTAAAATAAAATATATTTTTCCTTTGTCCTTGCATGAAGCCTATTCGTTTGATGAAGCGCACTCATCCTTGTCATGAACCGTCCACCTCTTTTTTGCATGTAAATCTTCTAGTGGATGCAGCATTTGATCAATTAGTCAACTCTAAATATGGACTAGTCAACTCCTCGTTAGAACTCGGAACTCCTGTTGAAGCCAAATTTAGTCCTTCGGATGCATGTGCTGAATGAAGACAAACAGGTCTTTAATGATTAGTCAACTAAAACTTTGACCGTTTATTTGAAAATAGCTCCGATGTTCGAAAATAGCTCCAACATTTGCATGTATTTCGTTCTAATTTTGATCGTGTCTATTTCCGGCAGGATTCCGTATTCAATTCTTCGTCGGATTATCTATTTTCTATTCCTTTTTGCACAGCCGACTTCCATTTATTTCGGATTTTTTGTTATCTTTTTAAGTTTCAACGGTTACTGCAGGAAAAAATTGACAGCCTGCAGGACGTCACCGGAAACTATCATATTTCCTACGGAAAAATTTCTCGGGTTTATTTCTGTCATTTTTCTCTGTCGGCTCTTTTGTATTGGTCGTTGAGTCATATTCTTGCGAATTTCTTTTGATTGTCTAAGCTTCTGAATTCCTTCGGAATTTTGTCTTGTGCCAGCGTTTTAAGAAGTTCTTCAAACAAAAAGTCTGAAGGTTGTCATTCCTTCCCTCGTTTTGGCCTTTTGCAATTTTTTGACTTTTCTCGGGATTTTTACTCTATGTAAAGTCATTCCGAATTCCTTCGGACTAAAAGTCCGAAGGATTAATTTTCTTTGATTTAGCTTTTATCTTGCCTTTTTCACTTGGCTTTGTCTTCGGACTTGTTGTCATCCTGCCTTTTCCAAATTCCTTCGGACTTTTTGTCCGAAGGAATTCCTTTGGACAAAAAGTCCGAAGGATATATCATTCTCTCCGAAATGCCTTCCGGGATTTCCAAGTGTCCTTCGGCAGCCAGTCCAAGTGTCCTTCGGCAGCCCAGGTGTCCTCCAGCAGTGCCCTTCGGAAAAATTGGAGGGCACCCGGGCTTTTTGCAAAGGTCTGCGATTTAGTCTCTGTTCCTGCTCGAAGGGTAGGTGCCCTTCGGGATTGTTGCAAGTGTCCCTTCCAAAGGGTAGGTGCCCTTCGAAATTTCCCTGAAACTGTCTTTTTTCCGAAAAATTCTTGGCCTCTTTTGTGCGGGCTTTCCGAATTTCCTCGGACTATTTGTCCGAAGGATACATGTCTTTGCCTTAAGTGCTTTCCTGAGTGAGTCCGTAGAGAATTTTTCTGACTGAGTCCGTAGAATAATATGACTGAGTCCGTAGAAATTCTGATTGAGTCCGTAGAAATGCTGTCTGAATGAGTCCTTAGAAACTTCTGAGTGAGTCCGTAGAAAATCCTCTCTGCTTGAGTCCGTAGATTTTTTCTGAATGAGTCCTTAGAATCAGCAAAGGAAAACGATGAATTCTTCCTTGACTAGAGATGAGAACTTTCCAAGTAGCAAGAAAAAATCTGACTCGTGGAAGATTTGTCAACAATAACCTTTCACACTTTGACCTTGTCCTTGCATATAGTACTGCCACTTTATCTTTTGATCAGTTTTATGCTTCGTAGGATAATAATTCTTATGCAATAAACCTCTAAAATCATTCCACTTATCTACAACTAGTTTCTTCTTCTTTTCGGAAGTTGCTAGACAGGTTTCCCACCAAACTAGAGCACGACCTTCCATCTTGAGATGTGCAAAAGAAATCTTTGATGCCTCAATTACCTCGTGCACACCAAAATAACCTTATTTTAATTCAACCGATTATCGAATATTGTTGCATCTACTTGTCCTTCAAAGGATTTAATCTCAACATTTGTTTCAACCTTGAAAGGAGTATGTTTTGATTTTACTTTAGCTTTACCTTTGTCTTTAGGGGTTTCTTCTTCATGCTCATCCATAGACTCTTCTCAACTTTCAGATTCTTCTTCGTGGGGTTCTTCTATGCCAAGCTTCCTGACTATAGAGTGAACCATAACATCAATGGATTTTGGTTCCTAGCCGTGAGCCTTTATTGTTTAGTGATAGTGTCTTGGGACTTCATGATGTTGTCCATGCATGATTTTAATGCAGCTACTCTCTTACAAGATTCTCTTCCCCTTCGTGAACCATTTATTTCATTTGTTGATTCCATTGTCTTGTAGATAATTCAGGATTGCAAGGTAGCAATTCTCCTTCTTGAGATCTTGTCACTGTCATACACATCAGTCAAAATTTTCACAATAACCCAAAGATTAATTGCTCTAATACCAAAATGATCTATAAACTCTCAAGTCACTAACTTGCTAGAATTCATAGAATTACACTATGTTGTTCTGCTTTGAATTTTTCTTCAAAATGATAATTCATTTTATACAATGACTTAGAATTAGAGCTATTTGTTGCTGGAAGAGTAAACAATACTTAAGAACTGAAACATGAAGGCAATGAAACATAAACAGAAATTAGAATCATGGAGACAAATGACACATATTTTTGATTTGAAAAACCCCACAAGGTGTAGGGAAAAACCAAGGGAAGAGACAAATGCTCTACTTCCTATTTTCTTATAGCCAAAGACAAGTTACAAGGAGATTTTGAACAAGTACATCATACAACTATCCTTTTCTCTAAGCTTTTCTCATTGTTTCCTTTCTCCAATCTACTTCTACAAACAATGGAACACTCGCTTTGTTCACTGAGTCCATTCTTTGTCCATGTCATCTTTCTTATCATGCTTGAATATGTCCTTTCATGCACTAAAGGATCTTCAATCATTTGAGAATGTGAAGAGACACTTTGTTTATGAAGTATCTGTATAGTTGTTGCGGGTAAAACTACTACTTGATGCAGACCAGTGGTTCCCTGTAGGAATTGTTGGCCATTTTTTGGCCTACATACCAAATTTTTTCCTAAGTGTGAGAGGGTGGGCATTCAAGCAAGACTTAGGGTTTTACACAACAGAAAACTTCGGGTTTTTGGAAGGAGAAGTCTTTGAGTTTTACAAGAGACAACTTATTTCACTTTATGAGTAATCAGCAGTTGAAACCCCTCAGCAGAAGTAATCCTGGTTGGAAAATCCGAATTACTCTTGACAGTGCAAATCGGGTTTTGAGAAGTGCTTTGCTTATGAAAGTTTTATCAACTGAAGTAATCCGGGTTGGAAAACCCGAATTTCTCTTGACAGTGCAAATTGGGTTTTGAGAAGTGCTTTGCTTATGAAAGTTTTATCAGTAGAAGTAATTCGGGTTTAGAAACCGGAATTACTCAGGCTAGTGCATTTTGGGTTTCTCAGGGTGAATGACTTCTCTTTTTATAAGTAACAAGCAATGAAGAATCTGAAGTAGGTGCCAGTGAAGAGTTCAAAGTTGCAGACATTGAAGAACAAGCAAATAGACTCGGACAATTTGTCTGAAGGAATTCCTTTGAAAAAGTTCAAAAGACAAGTCAAAATATTCGAAGGACACTTCCAAAAAACCCAAAGGGCAAGTACCCTTCGGAAGGGTCATTGACCAAAAACCCGAAGGTTAGGTACCCTTCGGGAAGGCTCATTTTAGGATCGACAGGGACGTTTGCAAAAAACCCGAAGGTCCATCTGGCAAGTTTAAAGGCTTTTACAAAAAGCTCGAAGGGCACCTACCCTTTGGGAAAGGACTAAGACAGGAAGCCCGAAGGGCTATCTTTGGAAAGCAAGGAGACAAATCCCGTGGACTAAAGCCCTTCGGGAAGGTCCATCTGGCAAGTTTAAAGGCTTGTACAAAAACCCTGAGGGCACCTGCCTTTCAGGAAAGGACTAAGACAGGAAGCCCGAAGGGCTGTCTTTGGAAAGCAAGGAGACAAATCCCATGGACTTTTTGTCCGCAGGAATTTAAAAAACAAAAGATCCGAAGGAAATCAAGGTTAAAGGGCACGACAGGAAAAAATCCGAAGGAGATAGACTAAGGGAGATAAACATAAAGTTCGCAAAAAAGAATGAAACAAAAAATTCCGACAGGGAATAAAGGCTAAGGGCAATGAAACAAAGAATTCCGAAAGAAATAAGGCAATAATGAAGTCAAGAAAAATCTGAAGGAGATAGACCTAGGAAATAACTCTGAAGAAAATCCAAGACAAAGGTAAAGCCAAATTTCCGAAAGAATTAAACCACGAGAAGTTGACCGCAGATTAAGCGACGGGAAGTTGAAACAAGTCAAATGGAGAAAATATAGACCAAAATAAGAGAAAATACATGCGAACAAGGGCTATTTTTGGCGGATTGCTAAGTTTTAGTTGACCCACAATTTGACTAGTCAAAGTCACGCTTCTCCAAACGTTCCAATAGTCCGAGTGGAGCTCATCTATTGACTCTTGACATGGCTTTACATGCAAAGTGGGGTGATCTCTTCCTCCAACTCAATCTTCAAACAAAGTCAAACGGAGTTATTTTTTTTAGATTGGCGTAACATTCCATGCAAAGGAAAAGATGACTGGTCAAACCTGGTTCCACCATCCATTTCTCAACACCAAAGAGCTAGTCTCTAATTTTAGATATAGCTCAGTTGAACATGCACAAGCAAAGTCAAACGTATGATTCCACTGTCCAATTCTAGCGCCAAGGAGCTTTCATGCAAAGAGGAAGACGACAAAATAGATTTTTTGTAAAGGCTGAGTTGGACGGATTTAGCCTCTCTCCTATTTTCCAACGCCAATCTCTTGGCTTTTTTTAATTTTCTATATTAATGGGTTTTCAGTGTTTGATTTTTTATCCTCTGTTTTGGCAAGACAATCTTCTGTCAAAGTTTGTGATGTAACCTTTTTCAAAGTAATAGAAGAGGACTGTTTTTTCAATTTTCAGCAAGCTGGTATAGTGTATTTTGTCATTGATTTGCAAAGTGGTAGATTTTTTCTTCCTTGCCAAGTCTTGATCGTTACCTAGTTACTAGTTGGTCATGTTATGCAGGTCATGTTCTGTGTTTAAACATCTTTTTGACTGAGTCTACAGTGGAAGTTAGTGGCTGCTAGTGCCTTCAATCAGAGTTGTTTTACCTTTTCCCTCAAACTTAGGTCACAAGATAGAACTTTTTCGTGAAATACTTACGCATATTGATTAATTGGAGTTCACAGTTTAGCCCTTTTTTTAATCTAAATCAGTGTTTTTAAGAGCTTAAATTGAGTGGATCAATCTACATTCAGGTGTATCGCCATCACTAGGTAGGATTTCCTTTCAAGTTCTCTTTCTCTCTTTTTCCAGGCAGTTTGTAGCAGAGATCCTAATTGATACATCAAAGGGAGCTAGCCCTTACAACCTAGAGACTCAATCCATTGATTAGGTCACCCACAACCTAGGATTGTTTCCATTTTCCAGCAGACTGTGAAGCCTTGAAACTACCTTCACAGGGGTGCAAGTCTGATTGACAACAGGAACCAACAATTCAAGCACTGACGGCTATGTAATTGCTGCCTACATGAAGTGATGGTTTTGCCACCAAGTTTGGAACTCCTCCCTTGAAGATTTGCAAATGTTTGAAACTGGGTCTTCTGTCTGTTATCTGATGAATGGTTTGTTTTATGAATCCATATGGATCATCCATATACTCCCATCGTCCTTCAGAAAATTTTCACTGTCAAGTTCCATTTTTGTGCTACTTCCTCCAACTTTTTGTTCGGGTTGTGTTGATGTATTCATCTCTAGATCTATAATAAACAAAACTTCAATTTTGTGAATGGTTGTCTTGTATATGGCTCGTTCTTCTTCCCTAAAGAAGTTGTTATTAAGCTCCATATCAAAATAAAGACTTCCCTTGGAAGGAGGGGGCTCACTTGAATCCTCATAGGATTCCATGGACTCTTCACTTGATTCTTCTACAGCATCCTCCAACCCAACTTGGTTGGCAAAGTCTGTATTTCCTCTGGAAGGGGCAATTGTTTGGCAATATCTACCCATTCCATACTTGTGAGTGGCGTAGGGCCTACCTGTTCCGACTGTTAAGTACGAAATATACTGAGAGCGGGGGTGAATCAGTATATTATATATCTTATAAAACTTTCCCTTTATCAAATTCCACTTAATCAAACATTCAATATATGCAATAAAACTCAAACAATAAACATCACACAAGAGAGACACTAGATATAATGTGGAAACCCAATGTGAAAAAAACCACGGAGAATCAATCTCAAATATATTTGTGAGAACAAACCCACAGGAGCACCATACCCCTTTGCCAATACAAACCTCAGCTACAATTCGTGAGCACCAACCCACAGGAGCTTCAAACCCCTTTGCCGAGCACCAACCCAGCTACTATTCGTGATCACCAACCCATAGGAGCACCAACCCCTTTGCCGAGCTCCAACCTAGCAACAATTCATGAGCACCAACCCACAGGAGCACCAACCCCTTTGCCAAGCACCAACTCAGCAACAATTCGTGAGCACCAACCCACAGGAACACCATCCCCTTTGTGTATACCACACACCTATCTCTCAATGTTGCTATCTCAACAAATGATAGATCAATACATCTCCTTCCTCTGTCTCTCACCTTTGCTCTTCTAAGCTAGATATAACAAATACAAATCAAATTCATCTCTCACAATTGCTCTTCTAAGCTAGATATTACAATATCAAATCAGCCTCTCACACTCACATTACAAATGGCTACTCAAGCCTTTATTTATAGCTTTCCAAATGACCTTTAGCCTTCCCCATTTGTGACCCTTCAATCATCATGGAAAATGGCACCAATCTTGGATGACCCTTCATATTCAAGCATTTGAAAAGTCATGTGGTGACCCTTCATGACTAAAAACGTCCTTCCCACTTTTGTCCTTATCTTTGATGACTTTTCATATACCTTAAAGTGTCCATGAGAAATTCGCCCATACTCTTTTGTCTTCACTTGGTGACTCTTAGTATTCCCCAAGATGACTCTTCATGGGAAAATGCGTCCCATCCTTCTTTTGTCTTTATTCCGTGGCTCTTCGACTTCTCCATGGGCCCTTCTTTTGTCTCATATGCAACCAAAAATATATTCGTTAATATTAAATAAATATTAACTCATATTAGCCAAGATATATTTATTACCATCAACATTAAATGCAATGGGGCTTTTATCACCAATAATACTAAACCTTTGACATCAATGACAATATTTTCAACAATCTCCCCTTTTGTCATTGATGGCAACCTCAATCCTGAAACTATCACATACTGTCATCTGAAAACATACAGTAACTCCCCCTTACTGTAGCAACCTATCCCTGTTCCCTGTACATGTACCTGTTATTCTCCCCCTTTGACATCAATGGCAAAGGGCCTACCTGGAGCTAACACTTAGCTCCCCCTCACTTGATGCTGAACATCAATTGCAAGAAGTAATAGAAATTACTCCCAACTCCTCTCACTGATCTTTGAATATGTTCTTTGATCGTGCCTTTGAGAAGATATCTGACAAAACATATACATTGTTCCCTGTCCTTTGAGCATCTGCAATCAACTCATTTGAATCTTTTCTTCTAATCTCACAACCTTCAGCATAAAACCTTAATGTGTATCCTTGATCACAAATTTGACTAACACTCAACAGATTATGCTTAAGACCTTTTACATATAAAACATTTTGTCTTAATTCTACCATAATCCAAACTCAAAGTACCTTTTCCTGCTATCCTGGCAGTGGTTTTATCTTCGAACCTCACTGTACCACCATTGATCTTCTTTAGAGATATGAATTTACTTTTATCTCTTGTCATATGCCTCGAATATCCGCTATCAATTAACCATGGCTGATCTTTACCTCCCACATGCAGAGCTGTCTGCACCATCATAGAATCTTCATGTTGTTTCTTTTGCCATGTACATGTCTGAACCTTCTCCCTGATGAATGGATCTTTGACACTCTGATTCTTCTTCTTGATGAATGGAGCTTTGAAACTCTGATCTTTTTTTACTAACTCGAACACGCTTCTACAATACTGAGCTGTGTCCGAAGTTGTTGCACTTGTAGCATACTATGGTCTCTTCATCAAAGCTTGATAGAGAAGCAAAAGAGTTGT
The DNA here is from genome assembly GCA_037957365.1 of Torreya grandis. NCBI lineage: Eukaryota > Viridiplantae > Streptophyta > Pinopsida > Cupressales > Taxaceae > Torreya > Torreya grandis. The sequence continues at coordinate 1,768,317 of JARHVA010002897.1, forward strand.
GGCTTCTGCTTGACTCTACTTGACTTTTTTTCTCCTTATTTCTGAAATTGTTAGCTCTTTTTCTACATTCTAATTTCTTGTGACCATATCCATTACAATAAAAACAATAGCCATAAAAATAAGACCTGTCTGTATATCTTTGCCCTGATTGCCTATTGTAGCTTTGTTCTCTCCAGCCTTCTCTGTTTGGAATGTCCTCTTATTTTTATCTACTCTCCTTTTTGTTTTCTCTTCTGTAAGAGCTTCAGCATAGCTCTTTTTCTTTTCAAATCTGATCCCTGTCTTATCTGAATATGCTTTTTGACTTTCCAATATCTTATTCAGCATGTTAGTGCTATCCTCAAATTTTGAATCACTAACTACTTTTTCATTGACTGTTTTCTGAATATCTTCTTTTAAAGAGGCAATTTCAATAACATACCTTTCACAATCTTTTCTTGCTATTTCCAATTGTGCTTTGAGATCTTCATTCTTCTTGGCTTTTTCAAAGTGTGCTTGTAGATCTTCAATCATTTCCTTTGACTCTTGTTCATTTTTCTCGATCTGGCGCTTTAACCTTCGATTCTTCTTTTGAACATCTTCTAACTCTTCTAGGGCACAATTGAGTTCTCCTTCCATATCTACTTCAGCTTCCTCTTCTTCTTCTTGATTATCATGTATGGCCATGAATAGAATCTCTTCTTCTTCTGAATCGCTGACTCCACTATCTTCAACTGAGCTAGGATCCTTAGAATACAGGGTCTTCTTCTCGAATCCCTTCTTGGATTTGCCTTTGAAATTCTTTTTGTATGTAGGCTTTTCTTCTTCTTCATCATTAACCTTATCTAGGCATCTAGCTGAAAAATGTCCAATCTTTCCACAATTAAAATATTTAAAAGGTAATTTTCCATGATATTTATCTGTTCCTCTTTTTGGCCTGCGAATGAAAAGTGCTTTATTGTCATCTTCATCATCACTGGAACTATCACTTGATTCTTGAATATTAGCTTTCTCTTTCTTTGATGTCTTGAAAGCCGCTTCTCTCTTTGAGGGTTTATCTTGTTCTGTCCGCATCTCATATGCCATGAGAATACCATGAAGCTCATCCATCTTTAGCTTGGCTAAATTCTTCATCTCCTCGATTGCCGAAACCTTTGCATCATATCTCATTGGTAGAGATCTCAAAACCTTTTGCACCACCGTTGACTCTTCCAATGTTTCTCCAAGACCTTGAATCTGATTTACTATCTGATCAACTCGCAAGAGATAACTTGCTATATCTTCTTCTTCCATCTTCAAACTTTCAAACTGCCTTCTAAAAGTTTGCAACTTAGCTTGCTGAACCTTTCCATCACTTTTGTAAATATTCTCAAGTTTTACCCAAGTTTCATGAGCAGATTTACATTGCATAACTTTAACAAATTCAGATTCACATAACCCACATAAAATAGCATTTAAAGCTTTAGCATTACATTCACTTGCCTTCTTTTCTGCTAGAGTAATTGTAGATGTCTGTGGCTCTTCATATTCCTCTACCGCTGCTTTCCATATGTCAAATCCAAGGGCCATCAAATAAACCTTCATTCTTATGCTCCAAAAAGCATAATTTGTCCCATCAAACAAAGGTGCCTTATTTGTAGAAAATCCTTCCTGTGACCCAGCCATCGTGCTTTTTCGATCTACCTTCAAGCTATTAAACTTTTCAAAAATGACCCTGCTCTGATACCAATTGTTAAACACAAAATATACTGAGAGGGGGGGTGAATCAGTATATTATATATCTTATAAAACTTTCCTTTTATCAAATTCCACTTAATCAAACATTTAATATATGCAATAAAACTCAAACAATAAACATCACACAAGAGAGAGACACTAGATATAACGTGGAAACCCAATGTGGAAAAAACCACGGAGAATCAATCTCAAATATATTTGTGAGAACAAACTCACAGGAGCACTATACCCCTTTGTCAAGTACAAACCTCAGCTACAATTCGTGAGCACCAACCTACAGGGGCTTCAAACCCCTTTGCCGAGCACCAACCCAGCTACTATTCGTGAGCACCAACCCACAGGAGCACCAACCCCTTTGTGTATACCACACACCTATCTCTCAATGTTGTTATTTCAACAAATGATAGATCAATACATCTCCTTCCTCTCTCTCTCTCACCTTTGCTCTTCTAAGCTAGATATAACAAATACAAATCATATTCATCTCTCACAATTGCTCTTCTAAGCTAGATATTACAATATCAAATTAACCTCTCACACTCACATTACAAATGGCTACTCAAGCTTTTATTTATAGCTTTCCAAATGACCTTTGGCCTTCCCCCTTTGTGACCCTTCAATCCTCATGGAAAATGACGTCAATCTTGGATGATCCTTCATATTCAAGCCTTTGAAAAGTCATGTGGTGACCCTTCATGACCAAAAACGTCCTTCCCACTTTTGTCTTTATCTTTGGTGACTTTTCGTATTCCTTAAAGTGTCCCTTCATGGGAAATTCGCCCATACTCTTTTGTCTTCACTTGGTGACTTTTGGTATTCCCCAAGATGACTCTTCATGGGAAAATGCGTCCCATCTTTCTTTTGTTTTTATCTCGTGGCTCTTCGACTTCTCCATGGGCCCTTCTTTTGTCTCATATGCAACCAAAAATATATTCGTTAATATTAAATAAATATTAACTCATATTAGCCAAGATATATTTATTACCAACAGCATTAAATGCAATGGGGCCTTTATCACCAATAATACTAAACCTTTGACATCAATGACAATATTTCCAACACTGATTGAAACCTTTCTTGGTTTCGGCCCCAACTTTGACTTCTACTTATGTTTCAGCATTGGCTTTAGCTTCTACTCCATACTTTTCTTGATGGATTTTATAATTGATTGCTTGTCGTATTTCTTCTTGTTCCACCAATCAAGTAGACGTATGATTTGTTGGTCCACTTTTTGACCGTGTTGTCTTCTTCTCCCACCTTTGTTCGGGGTCAATGGCATTAATTATTTCTTGTACACTGTCATTTTTCTTCCTCTTGACAGTCCTTCCCTTCGTACCATTGTAAGATATTTTTTCGTTTTACTTCATGGTTACATTTGGCATGAAGATGTTATAAGTTAATGTAGTGTCTCATCGTCAATGGTTATTGTTTATCAAAATTCACTTATACATGACGTTAGCTTGACCCGACTTCGCAAAGGCAACAAAGTGAGAATATTTGTTCTACAAACTACATTACCAAGGAACATCAATTACATAATAGTAAATGCATACCACAATGTAGCATAGAAGAACATGAGCGTAATAACAACTTTATCTCATATAGGTAGTGCTCATTACAAGTATTTCAGTATAGGGAAGATTTGTTACACAATGCCCCTCCCTTGACATGTAACATTCTATTTATATGACAAGAGACCCAATAATTGTTAGTTAAAAAACAACCGTCAACAACTTAACACTAAAGAGTCATTTACATCACTACCTTAAGCCAACAATGCAATCATTAACAACATAACAATGTTGGCTACCAAAACATGTAATTAGGACTACCATGACAATATACATGGATATATCAAAATGAATATATAAGACTTAATGAAAAATAAATACAAAAGAAAAAAAACATATAAACAACAACAATAATAATAATAATAGTAGTTGTCATAATAATAATTAAAAAGAAGGTGCTTTTGTTGAAGGGTCAACTGTTTAAGAAGTAAACACGAAGGAAGTAACTTGGGTTCCACCATTTATAGGATTCTCTAAGCTTAACTTTGATAGTGCTTCTCGGGGTAACCCTTGAAAGAAAGTGGTAGGTTATGAAATGAAATGTAACAATTTTAATAACGTCCACAAGATCCAACGGTCTATAGGACCACACTCTGTCATAGCTATCTCAACTACTTGTTAAAGCATAACTTGAGGGTCAATTTTTTTCCTTAAGAACTTTATTCCTTCTCTTATTGATTTGAGTGAGTAGCTCCCCAAGCTCTTTTATTCTCACCTCTTCAGATAGCTTCTACGTAGTGTCAACTCTCAATATTTACATATACTTGATGTAGATGTCATTGTAGGTTGGGCATTTTAGGATGAAGTGCTTTTTTGTATCTATTGCTCCTATGGTGCAAAACAAACATATTCTCTGCTCCCAATCTTCCTTAAGGGTCACCCATCTACCTATCTCACATCTAAGCCTATAAGAACTAGTTCTTATCTGAGCTATAACTATCTTCTCCCTCCATTTGATTTCAACCCCTATGTATGCTTTCTCTTGATGTTCACAGGGTGGGTTGAATTTTATAAAAGAGTTGCTTCCTGCTTGTTTTGTTTCTCCACATGACTGTTATAAACTTCTCATGTAACTCTTCTTCCTTTGCTGCTTTAGGGTACCTGTCATCCTCCATGTTTTCTAATTTTTTAAAGAAGCATAATAGGTTGATCATAGCTTTTACAGGGAAAGTCCCAGTTTCTTCTAAAAGTATTTCATAAGTGATTGAGGCCTTGATTTTCAAGTTGTTTGTGATTAGAGTCACATGGTAAAAGCTATTGTTAGAGATGATGCACAAATAATGTGGCAAAATCTACGCTGTTAGTGGAAGGGCTGAATTTATCCCTATCCTTGAACATGAAAAGCCTATGTGTTAAAGGTGGTTTCTATATAGACACAGTGGTTGGTGCATGAGGATCATACATTCCCATGCACATGTTGGGATACCCATAGGCTAGTCGATTAGACACAGGAGAAAGATTTCTATATGTAAATGCAAAACAATATATAAGGACTTCAAGGTGTATGCAGATCTAGAAAGTGAAGCAAACTAGGAGTAAAAAGCTTCGCTATTTTACCAAGGACAACTCACAACATCCTAATAGTCACGGCCAAAATGCAACAAACATAGGCAGTATGTAATGTCCCTTTTTTAGCCTGGGTCAGTGTTTGACGGATTAGCCTATCATCAGGTCCTCGTAGGCTAATATTGGTGATTAGAGGGCCTTGTGGTGGAGTTAATTGGTTCTCCAGATGGTAGTTGACAGTGTTTTCTTCTTCAGTTCCTTGGCTTATTCTGAGGTGATCATCTCCATGGTTTTCTGGGTTCATTTATATACACTATTTTTAGTAAGTCAATTGGATGTTGGGGGCCAACCTTACTATTTTTAGTAAGGCATCCAGATGGACAGAGTGAACAGTGGGTTAGCCTGTGGTGTTGTCATAATTGAGTAATGATGATTATTAATGGAGTTATGGTATTTAATTATTATTAAAGTGATATTTTAATAATAACTAATTAATTATTAAAGGTGATATAAGGGTTAAATGAAAATTAATAAAGTGATCTATTTAATAATGCTTTATTAATTTATTATATTGAAAGGGAGACAAGGATTTTATTAAAAATGGATTAAAATGATTTTAATGTATACTTTATAATGAGTTAAAGAGTCATTTTAAAAGGGGAGATATAAGTGATTTTTAAAGTATACTTTATATTATTAAGTTGTGCATCAAATTAAAAGTAAATTGAATGAAATGGAATTTAAAGTGAATTTGAGGTGAAATATAAAATGGCATTTTGGAATTCATTTCATTCATCCATTCATTGTTGAAGAAGAAGAATTTGGCTAAGGGTTTTGTTGAAGACTGGAGAGTCTGCAAATCTCAAGCATTTTGAGGACATAGCCCCTCAAGAACAACTTGTAGACAATTCCATTACAGGGATTGTGTTTATACTTCAAAGATTTACAGGAAAGCTTCAAATCTAGGGTTTGAAGAATTTATGAGGAGTTTGATAATTTACTGAATATTTGAAAGACAAGGGTTTGAATAATATTGCAAATCAAAAGTATTCTTTATGTGGAGAACAAAAACCCTAGACGCTAGGGTTTGGAAGCATTTTGAGTGAAAACGTGGCTATTGGACAGATTGTGGAGGAAGGCGTCCATGTTTGTAAGCTTCCAGTTTGCTGGTTTCTATTACAGTACCTCGACAAAGTGGCAAACTTTTTCTGGGTATGTTGGATTGAGATATTAGATGGTATTTAATGAACTGGGTTGTTATAATCAAGAAAATCTCAATATTCTAATTGTAATAAATTTTTGGAAATTTTCAGCTAGTTTTGGAATTGAAAAAAGTGAAATTTTTGATTATATATTTGCTGAAAGTTCTTTAGTTTTTTGCACTTTATTTCTGTTTAAAAGCATTCAAAAACATTGCCAAAACACAAACAAATCAATCAGCAATACAAACACAAACAAAGACAAGGAAAAATCAGAAAGTTAAATATCCTATCAGGGGTGGGATATTTCACAGTACAAGCAACACAAGGACATGAAAGGGAAGAGGAAAAATTGTGTACATTTATTTAGGATGAAGTAGAACCAAATCAAGGCATGAAGCAATACCCTCAACTCACCCACCATATACAATAGGAGAGCGACAATACACACCAGAAACATGGGTGGGTTTCAGAGGACAAAAAGCATGACAAAATGGAATGTATGGGTGATTATTATAACAAAGGGAGAATGAAACATACTTGAGAAACAAAGAAGAAAAGGATGAAGAGAGCCAAGAAAGCAAGAAACCATATAGCCCCACATCAACACCACTAAAATGGTCACCAAAACTATATGTCAATGAGTTATTGAACATGAAAATGAGGCTTGAAAACATAGAAGCAAAGAAACAATATGAGGAAAACAAGATGAAATATATCACATAATCAAATTGGAAACCAGTAAGAGAATAAACTACTCAAGGAGCAAGTAAACTTACCAAACACCATGGAAAAAGGGGTAGCAAGCGCTGATTATGATAAAAAAAAAGTTCTAGACCAACTGAAAACAATGAAGGGAAATAAACCAAGAGTGTTTGAAGCAAGAGGCATACTGCAAATAAAATAGATCCAATCCGCAATTGCAAACATGGAAACAAAAAGCAAATAACTTGAGAGACCAAATTGAGGAGGCCAAGTCTTGGGCACAAGCAGCAAGAGGACCGTCAGAAAAACATAGAGAGCTTATAGAGAAACATGTCAGGATGCAATCAGAGAAGAAAATGATAGACATGATGGGGCTGAAAATATTATTATTAAAGGATTGAAGGACTATGGTGAGGATGAGAATACCGACAAATTAGCAAGAGACTTCCTTGCAAACCAGTTGCAATGGATAGGGCATATTCATGAGGCAAATAGGATTGGAAAAATAATTGGAGGTGGAAAGGATAGACGTGTAAGAGTTTCAGGAGAAGTATAGAAGACAAGAACATGATAACAAGGAACAAAAGGTTTCTTAGAGGTACACACATCTATTTAGATGAAGACTTAACCTCCGTACAACAAAAAGAGATAAGGAAAGAATGGGAGAAAGTGAAAGCTGAAAGAGATGCAAAAAAATGGGAATGGTTATAGAATGGAAAAGCCCAAATCAGCCACCGAATGACACAAGAAATAGAGATTTGGAGCCCCCCGAGAGTACTTGACCATGGTAAGTAGGAATTGTAGAGGTTACCCATGGAGGAGAGTTCCTAGTTTGGGGTCCATAGTAGAGGGAAAAGATGGTATCATTCTTACTAAAACTCATGAGCATGGAGGTTGTAAAATCCCAAATTTTGTGCCCTGGGTTGGGCCCTGTAGCAGAGGGAAAAGGCATTATCATTATTATTGAAACTCACGAGCACGAAGGTTGCAAAGTCCCAAATTTTGGAGGATATTAGAAAATATCAGTTTGGAACAAATTGCGATGGGGCATGGAGGAGTTACGGTGCTAATAAGAGAAACATGGTGCAGAGTTATAAAAGTAGAGAAAGAAGACCCAAATAAACAATGCATATGGCTGAAAATAATGGAAAATGAGTCAACACTTAGGCTCGCTTCTTGCTACTTTGCACTGAGAGGCTTGAAAACATATAAGGAGAGAGAATTAGATTGTGAAGACCCTTATGTGTCGCTAGAAAGTGACATTTTATTATTCATCACCTTGGGAAAGTCTTGATAATAGGGTAATTCAATGTGCGGACAGCAAACACCCAAGCACTTAATTTGAGAAACAATGGTGGAGTGAAAAGCAATCTATTAAGTTTAGAAGAAGACCAGCTTTGGGAAAAGACATCACAAGCGGAAATGGGGAAGTTGCAAACTATGGAGTAGAATTATGGGGACTATGTAGTCTGTATGACATGGTTATATGCAATCGCATAAGAACATGGCCGAATTTAGGGAACATCATTTATAAAACTTACAATGGCAAAAGTGTGGTGGACTATGTTATTTGCTCACAGAGTTCTATCTCGAGACTGATAGAGTTAGAAGTTGGGATTTGCCATATAGAGTTGAAATCAGAGCATAGTCCAATATATGTAAAGTTTGACATCCACATAAACAATCAACAAGGAGAACAAGCCCACCACAAACAAAAGAAGATACCTCTTCAGGGTAAAATCCTCATGACTCATGAGAATCAAGAACTCTTCAAAGTAGCCCTTGACCAACACTTTCAGGGAACAGAGAATAGTACATCATATATAGGAAGTTGTCCAATAAACAACAATATATTGACTCCCTTAATTCATAGAGCACTAAGCACATGCAAAAGATGTATGCCTTAGAGAGGAAATACAAGTAGTTTTCTAGAAAATCCGTGCTATGATGAAGAGTGCAAGGCAACAAAGAGAACTTTGAGAAAACATGATGGTACAAAGAAAATAAGAAGGCTTATGAAAGACTTTTATAGTCTAAAAAGGAAAGCTATTTGAACACAAGAAGGTAAGAACTAATTTATCTTGAAATCCACAACCCCAAAGGCTTTTCAAGGGAACTACAACAAAAGAGAAAACAAATAGAGAACAATATCATAGATACCCAATGCTTATAATATGCAAAGATAATCTATGAACAAGTTCAAGATAAAAACATCTCTCCCATAATCAACACAACAATTGAGCTTTTCTTTGCGGAGGATATTACTCAAGGCATAAAGAGACCATCGGGGGGTAAAGCAAAAGATATAGATGGGATGTAAGCAAAATATCTAAAATGGGATTTAGAAGTCATCACACTGTGCATCAAAAGCATATTTAATGGTATCATCTAGGAGGGGCTCCAAATAGACTGCACGACTAGTGTTGTCATTCCTCTCTATAAAAGTGGATATATCAATAATCCATCTAACTATTGCATTATCATGGCCAATCCCCTCCTTGGAAAGCTATTCGGTAGGATGGTAGAGTGCAGAATTAGTAGCTGGGCAAAAAAAAGGGAAAAAAAACAAAAGGATAGGAAGGTTTTAGGCCGAAGCATTCCACTATCGACTGTTGCTTCACTCTTAGGCATTTGAATGAAAAAGTATGGGATACCCAAGGGGAAGAAGCTATATGTTGCTTTGTTGAATTCAAAAAAACATTTGGCACGATACCTAGAGGCAAAATTTGGAGCAGGATGGAGGAGCTCGGTGTTCTAGATGAGTCTAGAGCGGCAATTTATAGACTTTATGAGCAAGTTAGGGCCAAAATCATAACAGGTGAAAGAACATTAGACTACTTTGGAAGCGACATTGGTGTCAAACAAGGATGTCCTCCATCCCCCACTTTGTTTGGGCTATACATTGATAAGATGGAGGAGTGGATAAATAAAGTGGTTGGAGGGGGTGTTCACCTAGCTAGCTATGTAGTAAAGTTACTCTTGTATGGGGATGATATTTTATAATTGTAAAACAATGCATAGTATGAGAGAACATCTGAGGGCTCTGAAGCTCTTCTGCCAAGAGGTTGGAATGCAAGTGAATACACACAAAACCAAAGTCACGATCTTTTCACTATAGAAAAAAAAGAAACAAGTTATTTTCATTTTCGAAGGAAGCGCGCTAGAAGTAGTGGAAGAATATAAGTACCTTAGGCTTGACTTTCACAATAAACTTAGTTAGGAGACTTGTAGGGCAAAAAAAATACAAGAGGGGGGGGGGCGGGGGGTCAGGGCGCAGGGTGGAAGGCTTTATACTCACTACAAAATAGATGTAGGAATGCAGAAGCATGGGATTGAAAAATCAAGAAAACCTTGTTTGACTTACTTGTCACACCAGTGGTCTTATACAAATATGAAGTTTGGAGCAACAATGTGTCTGACCTAAACTGGAGATAGATAGAGAATCCAAAAACATATATTCACAAGCAGCCTTAAAATCAAAGCATTAGTGTTATATGAGATTCTATTCGCTGAAACAGGTACTTTCATGTTGGAGGCATCAACAATGACTTGGACTTTAAGTTATTAAAAAAGACAAAGTATGGAGACTCATTGATGGCCTATAATGGTGATAGAGGAAGAGCTAAGTAGAAGGAAGAACACATGGATGAAACATAACAACAATTGGATGAGTAAATAGGGCATTAACATGCAGGAACGTCCAAACATTGACGAAGAAATAAAAAAGTATGTGAGAGAGATTCAGGACAGCCATGTGGACAAAGCAATTGAGGTGGAAAAAAACATACTGCATCAAAGAGTCTAATCCCACATGGGATCATGATGAAAAAGCCTATATAGGAGCAGTGGAAGGCAAAAGTGTTGATGGCTCAGTTAAGGACTAGCTCACATCATCTTAGGTGTGAGACTAGTAGGTGGGCAATGCCTAAGGAGGAGTGGGAAATGAGAACATGCTATTTTGTTACAAGGAGATGATGGAGACAAAATGGCACTACATTATGGACTGCAATCCTATAGTGACCTCCATATTAAGTACAGTGACAACCTGAGGGTAGACAACCTAACCGATCTTTTTGAAGTGGCAAGGCTAGACAAAACAACATTTTTTTTTATCAAGATCCACAGAAGAAGATCCAACATAAAAGAATGGATAATAAATTTTGCAAGACTAATAAGGCATTCCTTGTGTCAAACATGTGTGTTAGTGTGAAATAACTTTGTTACAACTATTGATCCCATAGACTGCTTGGCCTTATGGACATTATTAAAATCTTTCATTCATTCATATCATAATTAATGCAATGAAGCCATGGGTGACTCCAAGTTGGAAGTTGGAAAGTATCGTCTTTTCAATCCATTAGCTTTAATCATTGTTATAGGGAAGCATACAAATACGTGGTTTAGTTAGCAACTGCTGGTATATACCAAGGAGCTGATAACTCACACTTTTAGCACGTTTATTGAAGAATGCAGGGAGATGAAAGATCTAGAGGCCCAAGACAATCGTAAGCCACAAAATGATTAAGGCACACCCCTCAAAACCTATTTATAAGCTTAAGGACAAGAAATCAGAATGTCCTAGAAAGTACAGGATGAGGCATTATGTTGCAGAAGAGAGTTAGTCTAGCTGATGAGTTGAATTCCCTGCAAGGCAGGTTTGAAGCAGTATGTAGGCATTATACAGCCATGTTAAAATATATTAAGGAACTCAAGATGACAAAAGTTGGCGAGTCTTTGGAACTGCTAGCTTTGGTTTGTTTCTGGTCATGAAGCAAACATAGCTCCTCCTTTAGAGCCTTCGAATAAAAAACAGACTTGGATAGGAATGTCTGAATGGGACATCCTGTTGGGCGTCCTAGAGAGCAGCCATTGCCGGAAGTGTGTGCCAGGGAGCCAAAATATTTGAGTTTGTGAGAAAGGGGGTGTGCATTGTTTACCAGTTCATTTCTTTTTAAGTGCTAAGTGTGCATCTTAGAGGTCTTTATAAAATTAACTTTGACTGGTATTTAGGGAATGGCATTTGGTATTGGAATTGGACTTCTCTACCTATGAACATCCCTTTCAATAAGAAGCATTACAATAAGGCCACATGCATCAATGGGGAGATCCATTCTGTCTGTCGAAAGCATTTATTTAGATTTAGTGGTAAACTCATATATATATATATATATATACAAAAAATAAATTTGTTACAAAATATCCTAAGTATTTCTATTTGGAAATAGATAAGACTGTAAAAGTTACCTGAGACGTTTATTTTCTAGTTTCTTTGTGATTGAGTATACGAGTCGTTACAAATTACTGCAACTCTTCAATTTGTTAGGGCAGCAAGCAATTTTATCTTCAAAATATATAGGGAGGTGGCTTTATTTATTTATTTGTTCTCTCAAACAACGGGAATCCATTCAAAAAAGGGGAACAGTTTTTATTTTGATTGGATAACTTAGGGCTCAACATAATCCTGTGCTTTTTAGGCATATTTATGAGCAAAGTATTTTTTGAAAAAGAATATTGATTTAAATTATTAACACTAGCACACTAAGATGGAAATTGGTAATTTCAAATATGTGTGATCTAATAGAATGTGGTTTCTTTTGACTGCAGGTATCTCCTCCTCACTTTATCATTGCTCCAAATGCAGGCATAGCAGCATACTCTAGCTGGCTATTGACCATTGTATGTTTGTATCTTCATTTTTAGCGGTTTTGCTTTTTAATTTACACACTTTGTAAATTGCTTGAATTCCTGGCTCATGTTTTTCATCTAGAAACTCTGGCTGTTCCTTTGTAGTTACATGCAGTATGATGCGTGCAAAAAGCAGGATTCCACTTAATTTCTTTTTTATTTGATTGAAGTAGAGAGCACTTGTGTAGGGGGTCTTGGCTCTAAATTTACTGAATCAAGATCAATAATAGCAGAAAATGAACTTATATTTTGGATCCCTAGTAGAATGTTAAAATTTTGTTTTTGAAAACTTTCAAAATTTAATGAAATTAAAATGTGGAAAAATACATCTCAAACCAGCCAAGCCACATCTAAGTACTGACTGTCGTGACCAAGGGTGGGCTGTGTGTTAATGAATACTAATTTTCTTATTTCCACATTAAAACAAAAGACGAAAAGCTTTAACATCTTCAACAACTAAAACTGTTAGACTAAAGACAAACACGAGAGAAAGCTGAGGACTTGATATAAGAACAAAGACCTGCGAGCTATATTTTGTGATGCCATTTTGGGCACATACATCCACATAAATATGTACCTATTGTGAATGCATGAAATTTACAAAATTGGTCGCTTGAACAGATAAGGCTTAAAAGCACTTTCTACACATTGGAAATATTATTTTAGAGATGAATCCATTTTCAGGTAACACCCATTCTCCTTTGCTCAGAAAGAAGTTTTGATTAGAATCTTCTGGGCATGTAGATGTAGGTATTTGAGTAGTTATTCCCTGGAAGGGGATGGGTGGTCCATAGAGATAGCATCTTTGAACTAGTTTTGTAGGCAGGGATGAGGCAGTCATTGCCTCCTCAAAGGGGAAGTGATTGAGATTTCCCCCTAGAGAAGATGCAGATGTGTCAGCTATGTGGGGAAAGGGGAGGCAATAGGGTGGGAATGAGTAAGTATTAGAGTCAGATCTTGAAGATAGAAAAAGTAGGATGATAAAAACCAGAATCTGTTTTGGAAGTGAAACTAATTCACAACGTTATGTGGCATTGACTGGCCTTTCCATCAACTACGAAGTGTAGTTATTTAAGGCAAATCATGCCCTCAAAAGATAGACTATTAAAGATTGTGACAATGCACCTAAGTTAGCGGTATTACATGTCAACATCTCAAGAAACCTCTACTTCAAGCCATTTTCAAATTCCCAAATCTGTACTGACATTATCAGGATTGATCTTCTAAAATAGATCAGCCTGTCTCCCTATGTTCTACACTGGATTGCTCCCTTTCATGATGGTCTTTGAACTTAATGTTGGGTTCTTTGGAAGGGTATTTTCCTTGTTTTTCTTACATTAATATTGCTCCTTTCTTGCAGAATTAAGTCTTCTTTTATTTATCATTTAATATCTATACAAAAAAAAATATAAAAAATATAAAATATAAAAACAAATAGCCATATAAACAAAATTAACCACATAATATGCACAAAGGAAACAAAATAAGTTAAATAACCACAAAACATACTCATAACAAAATATATGTTGCTAAAGTACACACTCAGTACACAAATGTTTAATTCATAAAGCTACACCAAAGGGTCACTTAAGTGACACCCTCGTTTGGAAAAGTAACTCAACATAAAAACATAAGGTGTGCAACTTAATAAAGTTTAAGTCAACCTAAAAACACTTTAAGAGTAACTTAGTTTTAAAACACTTTTTCCTCCAAAAGTGGAGCAAAAAATCTCCACCTTGAGATTAGGTTCTATCACAACCATTGGATTGGGTAAGCCCTAAAAGTTACCCTAATCCATAAGGATGCTTCACAAAAGTCAATCTAAGCTTTGGAGGCTCATTTGCAGCATGAACAAAGTTGGGAGGAGGAGATTGAGAGAGGGGAAAGGCTTTTTCATGCCTTTTCCCTCCTCCCCCAAACTCCAACAAAGCCTCCATGGACCTTCTTGCCATGGAGGTGGAGACATCATGGTTTTAATGGAGATTTAGTTTCATTAAGGAGTGAAAGCCCATAAGGCTTCACCACATATATAGGGGGTTTCAACTAATGTTAGATCTATTTTCAAAGCATACATTGTTTGTTTTAATGTTGTTTTGCAGGGTCATACACCATATATAATAAAAAATCTACGTTGCCGATACAGATATGGGTATGAGAATCGGATACGGGGATACAGGGATTTCTTTTTGGGGGGGGGGGTTTGGATACATTTGGATATGGCCGTACAAAAATATATATATAAAATATAAAAATATAGCCATATAAGCAAAATTAACCACATAATATGCATAGAGGAAACATAATAAGTTAAATAATCACAAAACATACTAATAACTCAATGCCAAATATCATATTATTCAATTGTCGAACTTAGATTAGTCTTATTTATTATTACAAGTACATAGTGCAAATGTTACAAGTTACAATGTATGGGCAAAAATAAAGACAAAAGAAAATGCAGTCTCTGCAGTTTGGTGAAGATTACAAAGAGATGACCTGGTGTTAAATCAACTTAAGACTATGTCCTGTTCTATTCTTTGAGCTTATTCACGAGTTGAGCTTTTGTATTATACCTGTGCAAATGATCTTACCGTATGTACTGCACAGAAAGAGTCCTGGAGAACCATATTTTTGGGACATAAAAGATAAGCAAAAAAAGACAATTGATTTCAACCTCTCCCTCGGCTTGATCATGTTACAGACATTTATTTCCTTTATTTTGGCAAGGCTGAAACGCGATCCAATAACTGGAAGACTTGCTGACTTGCTCTGGCAACCTTCACAGCTGTTGTATACAGCCCTAATAAAGAAGATACAGATGAATTGACTGAGGATCACGTTTTGAAAACAGTCAAACACAGCCAGCCAATGAAACTGCAGAGAGGTTTTCATACTTCGTTTTGTTTTTGAAGTCCGTGTTTGACTTTTTATTAAGCAAAATTGAAAAAAAATAAAATAAAATGCAGGAAACGCCTAGGGCACGTCCTTGGGCTGGGATACGCCTGGATACATCACCCAGATTTATCTTGGCATATCCACAGCCCAGGGATGCTCCCTGGGCATATCCCCATGCTCCCCCCACGCTCCTACATCCGGGAGTGTTTCCCTTGTGCTCCCAGGGCCTGGGGAGGGGCAGGGGGCGTATCCAGTAACGTAGCAAAAAACTTCTTGTTTTGATAAAATGAGTGTGAATGCCACTTTTAGGGTTGATAATCCACTTTATTTTGTTTTTAATTGTTTTTTGAGGTCCATATTTGACATTTCCTGCAGCGAAATTGATTGTTTTTTAAAAACGTGTTTTCAGAGTGGGTACGCAGGCCAAACAGGCAGGGTATGCCCCTGCCTCTGCGGGTACATCTGCATACGTCCATGGATGTATCCGGACATACCCTCAGGGGCAGGTATGTACCCTGCCCGTTTCCCCCTTGTATCCACCCACGTACCATATGTGCTGGGGTCTACAGGGGCATATATGGTAACGTAGTTTAGTATGTATGATATCAGTTTTGTATCCAACTTCTGTTAATTTGGTGTTATTGGGCAATGGGAAGGTATTATTTCCTAGTTTTACGTGCTTGATAGCAATGATGAACCTGAAACCCCATTTTTGGTTCTTGGATGCCTTAAAACATATCCCTTGTGTTGTTTTAGTATTTGGCAGCTGTCACGAAAAACCATAGACATGGAAACCTTAAATAACCATAAATATGATAGGTGGTAAAATCATAGTTACCATTCTCCCAAGTATGACTGCTCAACAGTCATAAGTATAAGTATCTCAAGTATGGACTTTCAACAATTAATTGACAAGTATGCCAAGTATGGATCATGTACCACTTGCTGGAACAGAACCACCTGGCATACTAATAGAGGCTTCATGCATAGGCAATATTTTTGAGTCAAGTACAAGTATGTAACTTATGCCAAAATAGTCAAGTCACTTGTTGTGATGATTATGGATCATGTATGAATACTTCACCTTTGGATAAACTGCTAGAATATAGCGTTGGATGAACACCACAAGATTTTATTTGTTACGTAAAAGCCTTTTTGCAATAAAATGACCTTGAATTTAGCATTCTATTTTTGTACTCTGTGTTTAATATAACCAATTGAGATTTTCTTAATGAGGGTAGTAGACATATCTTTGGTGGATTGTCTAATAGCCCACAGGCATCTGGATGTTCATGTTTGTTTGTGAGCAGGAGGGTGACTTGGGTTGATTCTCAATTATTTATTACAATATAAGTGGATTCCATACAAATATACAATATCTATCTTTATTAACTAGGAGGGATTAGAAACTAATAATTATAATATCTATTTGCTATTTTTGCATTATTAGCAGTTACCTTACATTTCCCAGGGATGATTGTATTGAGAGTAATTTAGTACTGAAAAGGGTTGGGTACAAATGATGGATTGCATTCTTTTTTTCTAAAAAGCATGCATACAAGAGATTAGCCTGGTATTGCAGCAAACGATGGTTGCTTGTTCATAAGGCCTCAATAGGTGTTCGTTTACTTGGCTGTGTTGTGCAATGTAGCATAGAATCAAGTCATGCTTTCCAAAATGAAATTTATCTTGAGAATTTAAACAGAGATGCAAGATAGAAGAACAGAGTTTCTGTTGTTTGGCAAGATCATGTAACAACTCTTGCTCGCTACTCATAAGGGACATGCACAAATGGATTTTTAGACATACAGTTGCAGTATGTGATGATCTAGTGGTACAATGTATTCTTCCAGCACAATTGGACCATTAAAGAAGGTATTATGATCATCATTAAGCTCTTATAAATGTGAAACTCCTATTTTTAGTGCTACTTAACAACCATTGATACCACATATCTGGAGGCAGCCTCCTTGTTACTATAGTCTCATGCTGTTCATCATAACACCAATGACACACAATAACATTCCTAGTTTCTTCAGAGCCCGTCACCCATAGTAGTCTAATTTAGATTTAGGGTAAATACCCAAGGACACGAGACTCCTCCATTCCACGTGACAGTGCAGCTTTACCTGTTACTGAAGGCAACAATATGCTCCATTGTGATTCCCTTGTATTTGCAATTACATTGATACACGTGCAGAAAGAACCCAACACTATACCATGTGAAACACTATGTGACATATGCAAGAAACAACACGTTATGTACAACCTTTAACACCATGATGTCTTTTTGTTGTCACGAGAACAAGAGTTTTGCAATCTTTCATCGAAATGGGATCCTTGCACCTGTTAAATCGTGAAAGCATTGTATTTTTGTTGTGCTCGAGGCTTCTAGCCTGCACTTTCTATTTCTGCACCAATACATGAAATGTTGATCAAACAATGTGTTTCCTTTTTTTGCAGAAGCTCATAAATGAACTTAAGGTGCCAGCTGTGTTCACAGATTATTGTGAAGAAGCAGCATTTCTGGCTACCCGTTGCATCAGTAGCATCCATACCGGCCCTCTAGCATTACCTGTGAGTGTATTTACTTTTTCTTGAAATTATTCATTTTCGTTTGATCTGTATTTCTGTTTAAAAAGCATAGAAAAAGTGTAAACTGGAGAACGAGGTGACTGTCAATGCAGGTGATAGTTTGGTCCTTTA
The DNA here is from genome assembly GCA_037957365.1 of Torreya grandis. Classification (NCBI taxonomy): domain Eukaryota; kingdom Viridiplantae; phylum Streptophyta; class Pinopsida; order Cupressales; family Taxaceae; genus Torreya; species Torreya grandis. Next base: position 1,786,300 of record JARHVA010002897.1, read on the forward strand.
AAATGAGTGTTTGTCACTTTTCTTATATTTGGAAGAGAAATTTGTGTATCCATAGCTTTTGATGTAGCCATGGTCCAGGTTAATTAATCAAGTTTGACATGAATAATTTGTTTGGAAGTTGTGTAACTAATCATCTTTTCCTTTTATTTGCAGATTCAGATTAACCCTTTCCGACAACCTATCATTATTGAAGATGCTGTTTTAGACATTCCTTCATATTCAAATTCTTTTGTTTTCGGAATGCTGTTAACTTGAAAATAAATCTAGTCAGTAGCATGGCTTGCCAACTAATCATTGCCATGCTTCACACTTAGGTAGACGTTAAATATGTTGAACTTGAAACAATATGCATCCAATAATTTCTCAACTTTGTAGATTGCTTGGTTTGTATGTAGTCATTGTTTATCTTTGCAAAAACATTAGAACATTTAATTAGTCTCAAGGCATGCTTGTGTATTGAAGTTCTCTTATTTTGGTGCTCCTCTTGGTCGATATCTTGATACCAAGTAATTTTAATCTCTTCATATAGATTCTGATTATTATATAGTTGCATTATAATGTAGTTTGGATGTGTTATTTTTTAGGATATGTATTGGACCCTATTGTGATTTAACGGGGGCACAATTGATAGCCTTCCCATTTATTATTTTAAATTCTGCATTGTAATTTTAATATATTATGGTAGACATATACTTTTTAGAGTGTTTTGATGTGACGGGGAAAGAATTTCATAGTTATTCTTGTTTGGTTTAGCTACGACTCCAGCCACTACTTCTTGTGTACTTGGTGGTAGATGAGTTGATGGGTGAAGGTTGCTACAACAATTTGACACAACAAAATTGGCACTTGGAAATGTAAAAGGCATACATTGTGAGCTTCATAATGATTAGCACATGATGAACTCTGAAGACAAACAAATTTGGACACTGTTATGGATCTTACAAATAATATGTAAATATGCAAAAATATCATGGAAATCAAAACAAATTATCTTGGTGGGCGAAGATGCTAAATATGAAATATATTTAGAAATAGAATGAATACTGTTAAGGTAGGGAAACACCATACAATATTTTTAGTGGGCAAGAAATCACGTCACTATTGTTAAATTCTTCGAGGGGGCAACCTCTTTACTAGAGAATGCAATCCAATTATAATATTTCTCCTCGATTGTTGTACACAATGATATGCCCCTCCTTATATAGACCCTATTACAATAATAGATGTATATATCACTAATTCCGATGTAGACCAACTCATTGTCAACTATAATCAATACTACAAATTATCCATGTGGATGGGTATATCACTACTCCGTATGCAGGCCAACTTATTGTCCAATATAATCAATACCGCAAGTTACCTATATGATTAAGGGGATGTGTGCCACATGTCGACATCTTCACCAATCAATATACATCATAATATCATATATCTAGATATATTACATTCCACCCGCCCTAGCATGATTCTCCCTCAAAACACGAGGAGGACAAACTATGTTTAATAAATAAATAAAATAAAGATTAATTACATTACATAATAAAATATGTTTTCCTCAAGGCTTGACAACTAAATGGAGCCTTGTTTGTGCATCAGCGTCTTTTTCTTTTATTTGGAAAATTTGTTTTCCTCAAAGCTTAAGGACCAAGTGGAGTTTCATCCATGCATCCTCTTCTTCTTCTGCATCTTCTTTCTTTGCTCGAGTATGACCATGTATAACAATATCGTGATGAATATAATAAACTCAATCACTCTAACTTGAGGTTGATTTTCAAGAGTAGCATATAGATTTATGTATGGATCAACTAGTTAAATAACACCAACTATAAACTTGCGATCAAAGTTGTCCAATGAAGAGGACCAATTGTGAAAAATCAATGACAACAATTGAAAGAACCTCTTTGGATAACTTTGAATCATCTAATGTAAAAAGAAAACAATTTTTTACCTTATGTATGGAAGACTCTTTGAAGAGAATACCAAATAAAGTATTCTCATGTAAGTGAAAGAAATCATTATACCAATTTCACAAGTTATCTTTCAAATTGATCCATGTATTTATTTTTCTTCTATATTCTTTTTTCATATGTAAATGAAGAGAAATTTTCTTATACCATTCTTTACAATTATCCTTTAGATCTATCTATACGTCTATTTCATATGCATATTCTTTTACTAAATGGAGATGAAGAAAAAATCTATTAAAAGCACCCATTATTCCATTTTTAAATTTACATAAAGAACCATCCATGCCCTTAAGGATCTTACTCGTTTTCGCACAATGATCTTTAAGGAGTTAATACATTTTTTTTAGGGGCGAGGGGGACTCTTTACCACATATCTGAAAATAAGATCATATATGAATTTTTATTTTTAATTGCACTAAACGACGTTTGATTTGTTCAATTGAAATAAAATATATGAACTTTTTTCATTGCTCGTAATTTTTTTGGTCAAAAATTAGGTTTGCATGGTCATCTTCAAATTGTTATATGTCGCTTGATATCATTCAAAATCTTTAGTGTGACCATTTTTTGGAAAGCTCTCAAAGTCCTCTTTCCAGCTACAAAAGAATTGTTTGAATCTGATGCATTTGTGAGGAGAACAACCTTCTGCAAAATATTCACTTCTTTTTATAAAAATATGTAAAAACAAATATTCTCACTTTGTCTAAATTGCTGCTATGATATCAGATGTTATGAACCTCACATACAATATGTAAATATGCATAAATATAATAGAGATCAACACAAATTATATTGGTGGATCAAGATACCCAAATATGATATATATTAAAAAATAGAATGATTACCCTTAAGGTAAGAAAACACCATACACTATTTTTTATGGGGAAGGAATCATTCCACTATCGCAAGTCTCTTTGAGAGGGTTCAAGGGGGCAACCTCTATATTAGAGTATACACTCTAATTATAATATTTGTCCTTGATTGTTTTACACAATGATATGCTCATCTTTATAGACCCTCTAATAATAATTGATATGTATATCACTAATCTCTATGCAAGCCAACTCATAGCCTAATATAATCAATACCACACATTATCTATATGGATGAGTATATCACTAATTCATATTATTGAGTCATTGCCAAATATAATCAATATCACAAGTTACCCATATGAATTAGGGGATGTGTGCCGCATGTTGACATCTCCACCCATCATTAAATATCATAAAATCATCTCTCTAAGTACATTACAAACCCTTAAATTTGCTGATTTTAAAATTTAAAATTTAGTCTCAACTTGTAAGTGGACTTTGGTGACATGGAAATGGACACATCACTTGGAATGTCATATACGTATATATTTTTAAAGTGATGTGAATGTGTAAAAGGCATTGTGATAATAGTTATAGATATTTAATACTTAGACTTGTTACGAGGACGTTGCTTTTGTGTGATATCCCCTTTTTGATAGACTTGAATCGAGACATTATTATTGATTGTACTTCTTGTTGAAGCATGAAATGTGGTTGATTTAGTTTAGTTTTTTTTTGTTGAGACACTGCTACATCATTAATTATTTGATATTTGACTTATCGTTGATGGAATTCAGATGTCACTGTTATTTTGTACATGCTAATTTAGTTACTAGGTGGTTTTTTTGTCGCTATATGTTTTCTGGTACAACATAGGTATATGTTGTGGATACATTATTGTGTTTAGATTTGATAATTCATTATAATGTTATATGAACATTATCATTATTTTGATTTAGTTACATTTATTCTTGATAATTGATGTATACCACCCAATAGATGACATTTGATAGATTTTTGGTTGTGTGTGTAGGTACAAAATGTATAGCCATGGTTGAAAGCGGTGTTGCATGAGATATAGTCTAATGAATTATTATCAATATTGGTAATAATATTAATGTGGCATATAACTATGGTTCAACTTATTTCTTTGGACCATGATCAAGGCTTAGATGTGGGCCAATGTTTAAATGCTACATTTTATTTTAAATTGGTACAAACCACTTGTTAACACACTGATCGGACAAACCATAGTATAGATTTACATGTCTTAACTTATTTTAAAAAGTTTACATTATGTAAATACTTTGGTTACATTGTTGAGACCAGAACTTACCAAATGCAAGTTTAAATGACAAAACTAGATTGTTATTTGCATGAGACTCAACTACCTACATACAACTGCCCACTTAACTAATTGATCAAGTTAATGAATCTAAATAACTCAAAAGAGGTTGTCTCACACATAGATGCATGCCCAACTAACCTTCATCTACCTTGTGCCCTGTGTTGTGTGACATTACCAGACACAAAAGATGAGCATCATCTTGAGAATGCCCATCCTCCTAATCGTCCATACTTGTATTGCAATATGAGTATCATCATGGGAATACTCAACCGCATTGATCTCTTTATCAATGATAATTACATACCTTGTGCATGGTACATCTTACCTGATGTTCAAAAAAATTGAACACTTTACAGACACTCCAGGGTTTACAACTCATGTCAGTGTAAAATCTCTTGAAGACTAATACAAAACCAAAACAATGTCTTTCGCCCCTATTGGATGAGAGATGAGAAGTCTATGCAACATAAACACTATCAAATAATTGGTCCTTTTCTCATCAATAATATCAAGAAAGAAAAATTCTAACATCTAGAAATGTTTTTGAAATAAAATCAAAATCAAAATTGCCACTAAATCACCATCCCTCTTGTTGAGCTAGTAGCTAACTCAAGATGGGTCTTTGTAAGGTTTTGTCACCCAAGGCAATCCCAAGGGACTTGTAAACCACAAGATGCAACATGTTTGTCTACAACGTTATCGATGGCAAGAAAGTATACTGTTACATTCATGGTGTTCACATACAAACAACTCATTTGAAAATTTAGAGCTACGCAATGTGTCAGGTACTATCAAAATTGCACAAAATTAACATTTGAATGCCTTATTTCTCTTTTTATATTACATTTTTCCAGAACACTCTAGAAGGGAGGCTCTAAATCAAAAATTGACTTTATTTTAGTGGACTTGGATTAGGCAAAAAAATTCAAAACAAATGGTCACACACCTACCTTCATGCAAAAAGACAAAACGGCGAGAATAATATAGACAAAGGTTTAAATTTTTTTTGAGAGAATTTCTTCATATCAAACATTTAAAACTTGTGTATAATGCATAGTTATAGACTTTTCTTTTGAATTTTGAACTATATGTAAAAACTGAGGGGGGGCAAATTTGAATTGCAGACCACTATGAGATGAAACCACCTTATAGGAAAGAGTGGGTATCACCTATATGATTCTTTGAACCAATCATTACATTTTGAAATTGACACTTTCAACAAAAAAAAGAGGGAGAGATTTGAACACGCAACTTCCACTCCATACAATGTCTTCAAATTTAGCTTTAAACCAACTCATCTAGACATACATTTAAAACATGAACCAATAAATTTATATATGAGGCATTTTAGAAAGCTTACTATTGGCCATTTTGGCCCACATAACAAGCTTCTACCTGGTTTAAACAGATGAGCAAGGTCCTAATTGTTGAGTGGATCAAATGATTTAGAAGCAGGCTCAACATTGCAAGTTGAGGGATCCAAACAAGTTTTCATGGTGCTGAACAATTGCAGGAACAGATCCAGAAAAAGCCTAAGTTTACACTTAACCAAATATTTCAATATTTGGCCAAGTGCTAAAGCATTCAAAGTTCTCTTGGAGGAGTCATCCACACAAAGCCTGCAACAAAAGTACAAGGCATAATTCCCTCGAAGGAATTGTTCCACCTTATTTTGGCTAAGTGTTATTTATTTCGAGAGATTGGTTTTGGGGCTTTTGAGCTAAGTGTCAAGAATTGTTTTAGGCAATTTGTTTGAAACAAAAAATCCTGAAGGGCATTTCTTCGAGAAAATGTACCCTACAAAAATCTCGAAAGGTATTTCTTTGAGAAGATGGTCCAAAGTCAAAAATCTAGAAGGGCACTTTTTCAAGCAAGGTGTCCTATTTAAAAATGCCGAAGGCCTTTTTTGCAGCAAAGTGTCCCAAAGACTTTTACCAAAGGGTACTTTTCTTCACCAAAAGGTCCAAAGCAACTTCCCCGAATGGTCATTTCTTTCAAGAAAGGGGGACATTTCAAAGTTTTCGAGGGCATTTTCAAAGGGCAAAGGGGCTATTTTGAAAATGCCGAAAGGTAATTCTAAGGACACAATTCTTTCAGGAAAATTGTCCCACGACAATTTCCTCGAAGGTCAACTTATTTCAGACATTTTGTTCGATACACAAAAGCCAAAGACAAGGCTAAAAGATAAAAGGGCATGATTTCCTTCAAGAATTGTTCAAGGCAAAGATAAGGAAAACAAAATCCTTCGTAGAAAGTGGGCGAGACACATAGACCGAGAAAAATGGTCCACAACAAAAGGCCAAAGCAAAAAGTCCGAAAGAATTATTTGCTACGGGGAAAATGCATGGGAAGCAGAGTGACGTTCATGCAAGTGTCAAAGTTCAAGCTCAATAGTTGTCCATCAGGGCCCAAAGATTGATAGTTACGTAGATGTTATTGACGTTCCTGTGGACGTCAATTGACAGGTGCGTAGACGTCAAATACAAGCCTCGACAAATAACCATTGAAATTCAAATGTCCCAAATACGATTGCATGGACGTTAAAATGCGAGCTCACAAAATAGCCATTTGCATTCAAAAATCATCAAAGGGGTCCTTGACTAAGCTCAGGCTTGACAAGTGTCCAAATCTCAGATGCCCGGAGCAAATCTAATAGTGAGCAAGTAAAGACAGGTTAATGGGCCCAGATCAGATCAATGGTGCGTCTTCAATCGTGGATTCAAGATCAATGACAAGCGAGCAAGTCAAAGAGTCAACGAACCTTGAGTTCCAAGGCATGATGGACAAGTGGCACAAGCATGTGTCTTGGGAAAGGATCTACGGCTGTCGTTCAATCGCATTAGGCAGATCAACAGAGTGAGATGGGTCAAAAGATCAATGATTCGAGCCAATCCTCGATGGCCAATCAAATGAAGGCGAGCCCAAGTGACTTAGACAAATGTCAAAGGGTCAATTTTTAACCAAGGTGAGCAAGCATGAGTGGAATCGAGCTCGAGCACGATCCAGTTTGGGCCAGGAGTAGATATTTCAGGATCGGATGATGCCATTAAGAACCTACAAAGGTAGGCATGTAGACTTCAACAACAGTCACCAGCGCCAACTACATGAAAGTGACTCATCTCTCCACTTTGACATGCATCAAAAAACCAGTCATGAGTGATTTCACATCAAAGCAGAGTGAAAATGACTTGATCCCACCATTCCAACCGCCATGGAGTATCACAGAGAGAATAATGTAATGATGCAACAGATTGAAGTGACCTGGATCAATCAGGAAGGGTTTGAGTGATTTTGATTTGCGAAAGTAGTTGTAACAACTTTTAAAATAGATTTGAACTAGTTTGAATCCCTTTTTGAGTGCCAAAACTACCTCTCTCTTGCTTCCCTTTTGTTATAAATATAACCTTTGAGCTATTATTTTGCATCCCTCAGGCTGGTATGACTAGACTCTGTTAGAATTGTATTCAACACCTCTTGGAGTAGTGAATAGAATATTTCTACAGTCATTTGCTAATATGTATTTAGCATTTAGTATTTTTTTAATATGCAAATGTGATTGTTATCTTCCTTTTGTATGTCCAAACTCAACCTAAGTGTTAGAAACTTTCTTTGCAGGTCATATAGTGTGTCTCAGCATTGATCTTTCAAAGATATAGTAGATAACCAAATTTAATTGTTTTCAACCAAACCTTATTTCCATTGCTCCCTAGTCTGATTGTGTCAAACAGACCTCTATAAGAAATATTGTTGCATAGAAACTATAACAAGCATTTCATTAGCTTCTTTCATAGTTCATTAGTGTGTTAAGGAGTCCAAACTTAAGAGTGGATTTGATAAATTCCTGGTGCATCACCACATATTAGAATAGGTTTTACTTCATGCAAATCTCTTAACTCTTTTCATCCCAACCAATTTTAGGTTTTAGAAGCAAAGGTCTAAATTATAAAATCTAAGGAGCTAGCCTCATAAAAAATCCTAGAGGTCTAGTCTAGTTATAGGCATCCCACAACCTTAGATCATTCCCATGTTAGTCCCAATATGGATCAGTCTTGGACAAATTTGACCCCTATTAGGTGCTATCTGGATAGCTAACAGTTCTGCCATGCCCGATGGGACCACTTATTAGCATAGCTGAGTATAGTAGCAAATTTCAGAGTTTCATTTCTCAATTTGGATAATTTTCATGCCTCCTAGAGTTATCAAAAGATCCTCTGCAAAAGGGAAGGAGATAGATTTCTTAGAGCTACCTTTCCAATCAACAAAGAAGAAGAAAGCCTCTGTTAAAACCTACACCTACCCCTCTTGTTCCCCCTGTTGTTGTCCAAAATCCTCCTACTCAAGCTAGTATTATTCAGCCAAACATTGTTATAAATCTCATACCTCATATGGCTATTCCTATAAGGCAAGCCCTTTGTCATTCAATAGTGGTATTCCTCTGAATCTTACTCAATGGGACGATATTCCAATCTCGGATTTAAAGGGTCTTACCTATTATACAAGATAAAATCCAGTTACTCCTATAGACCATATTGCAAATATTACTAACCTTTGTTCAGTGCATCATGTGACTCAAGAAAATGTAGCAATGAGGTTGTTAGCAACTTCTTCCAAATGGAAATCACTGCAGTGGTACATAGGATTGGCCTGTGAGTCAATTAATAGTTGGGATGAGTTTGGAGAGGTCCTGTGCAAGCACTTTGAGGATAAGAGTGATCATCTTTCACTTGTGGAGCAACTTACAACAATCAAGAGATCCCCTCATGAGTTCATGGTGGATTTCAACTACAAATTCCATAAGACCTAGGACAAAATTCCTGTAGTGATCAAGCATACACCAAACTATGTTTTTCTATATTATTTGAAATCTTTCAATTCAGATATCACTATGATGATTCAATCCATGGGAGGGAACATGCTACCTGGAGCTTTTGAAGTAGCAGTTAGGGCTGAAAATTGCCTTATACAAGTAGACAAGTTGGCTCCAAGGCCACCAATGCCTCTCTTTCCAGAGATACATCCTCCTACCCCAATTATTGCTCTAGTTCCAGATTCAACAAAGTTTTATCAAACAAAAGGTGGGCAAACTGACAGATTGGGGAAGATAGAGAGTCTTCTCAAATCCCAGAACAAGTTGGTTGTGATAGAGATGCAACAAGCTCCACCATACAGGGCATACCAAAATAATAATCAAAATTTTTAGTACAATAGGCCACCCTATCAATCCAATCATCAAGGACAAGGACATAAGCCTCAGTCAAGGCAATACAATCCCAATGCTCCAATTAATTCTATAGTTGTTGTGCCAACTCAGAACAACTATGCTCAAGAAAGTCAATGGCAGTCAGAGGGACAATCCGATGAGATGGTGATGGGCACTACTGGAGACATGTATCAAGACCCTGGTTGGCAACATGCTCCTTCATTGTAAAGTCATGATATGATGCCTCCTCCACCACAAGCCCCCCAAACAAGTCAAGAGGGCATGTCTGCCATGTCATTATTAGAAGCTTAAAGTCAACAACAAGGGAGCATAGGTAGAACACCAACTGATACCACATGCATGAATTTTCAAGAAGGGGAACATGTGTTTGAGCATGTAGTAGCTAACATGGGACAAGCTTCACAAGGGACAAATGAACTAGTTGTAGCTCAGATAAGGGATAAGAAGAGAATGTTGGAGGATAACTTGGGGCAATCTAAGATTTCTTCATCATCTCCATAAACTAGTCAATAACCTACTCCTTCAGATGTGGCTGCTAAAGCACATGCAAATCAATAAGTGCCCCAACCTCATGAATAGTAGTATAAGTCCCCATTTTTTTCTCATGTTACTAAAATGCCATGTGATGCTTCCACTTCTAAGATGTAGTCCAAAGGTACTAATCTTCTCTTTAATATTGTGGATCATTTAAAGAAGGTTAATGTAACTATGTCCATGTATGATGCCATGTCTATCCCAGGGTAGAAGGAGATTCTCCAGCAAGAGCTTTCCAAACTTTTTCATGTGGAAAAGATAGCTGATAAAGTGAGCACTGTTTTCATCATAATAGTCAGCCTAACCAAGCCCCTAGCCAAGTCCCCAATCAAATTCCAAGTAAAAGTCAATCTCAAGATGTTGTTCATCCTTCTAAGGTTGTTAAGCCTCCCCCATTTTATTTAATACATAATTTCATAATAGACTTAGGTGCTTCAACCTCAGTAATGCCTAAAACCATAACAGATAAGCTTGGACTTAAATATGTGACTAAAAAAAAGTGGGTTCTCCAATTGGATGGCTTCCCTACTAAGACAATAGGCATCTTGAAAGATTTGCAGATTACATTAGTTGCCTATCCAAATTTTGTCATTAATCAAGATGTAATGGTGGTAGACCTTCCTCCATATTTTGCCCTATGATTGTCTAGGGATTTTACTACTAAGATTGGGGGATATTTGTCATCTGATTGGTCATACATGGTTTTCAGAACCAGATATGGAACCAAAGTCACCATAAGGTCTGAGCTAATCTCCAGGTTCCACCTAGAACCTTATATGCCCAATCTTGTAAATACCAACTATGCCATATTTGAAGAGATTGAAGAGGTTAATGAACAAGAACCCCATAGTCATCTTGAAGGCATCTCAGATCTGTAATTGGATGAGTGGGTAGTTGATAACCATGGATTTAATCCATAAAACAACATTGAAGAGACAGACTTTGGAGTGTACTATATGCATGAGGAAGGTGCTGCAATACCTTCTTTAACTAACACTGCTAAAAAAGAGGACTATATATGGACCTTGTTCTTTGATGGCTCAAGTTCAAAGAATGGAAGTGGAGTAGGAGCCATGTTGATTTCACCCTCAGGTCAAAAGTATCATTTTGATGCAAGACTTTAATTCAGTTGCACCTCAAATACAATTGAATATGAAGCTATTTTGAATGGTTTGCAAGAAGCAAGAAAGAGAGGTGTCAAGCTCCTTCAAGCCAAGGGTGATAGTGAGCTCATAGTGCAACAAGTAAGAGGCCAAAGTGGAGTCACGAATCACCATTTGAAAGCCTATAAGCACTAGGCATGGGACCTCATGGAGGATTTCTTAGCATTTAATATCCAGTCCATACTGAGAGAAGCAAACCAAAATGTAGATAGGCTTGTTGCCATTGGTGCCCAATATGAGATATCAAAAGGAGTCAAAATCAATCAAAGCCAAGATCAGGTCAAGATTATATGCAAACCAATTGTACTTGTCAATGAGGTGAGTTGGCAAGTCTTTGACAATGATGATCAAATCATATTTTTTCTAATGCAAGAGGCAAAATTTTGCGGTAGGAATCAAGACAAGTTCCATAATCAATATGATGATTAAATAGTACAACTAAGGTCTAATAAGCTTCCCAAAGGGCTTGTGACCTTAGAAAGCATCTTCAATGAATATGACCAAGTAATAAAAGGAAAAGCATGCATCTCAGCTAAAGAGGAGCACTATGAGAAGATAGAGATCTTTAAGGGCAAGTTGTTGAAGCTAAAAAAGGTCAATACAACAGAAGAAAGGGCTGCATTTGTTGCTTTGTGCCAATAATTTTTTGATATATTTGTTTGGGAGTACAAAGATTTGAAAGGGTTTGATCCCAGATTATCACAACATACCATTGAGCTTGAACCAGATGCCAAACTAGTTAGGCAAAAATAGAGGCTTTTCAACCCAAGAGTGGAGGACCTCATGAGAAGAGAACTCTATAAATTGATTGAGTCAAGGATAATATCTATAGTTAAGCATTCTTCTTGGGTGGAAAACCTTGTGCTAGTGAGGAAAAATAGTGGAGAGATTCGTTTATGTGTTGACTTCAACAACCTCAACAAGGTGTCCCTAAAAGATCATTATCCACTGCCTTCCATGGATCAAATTTTGCAAAAGGTGGCAGGGTCCCGAAGGTTTTCATTACTTGATGGTTATTCTAGCTATAATCAGATCATGGTCAAAGAGGAAGATAGGCATAAGATTGCCTTCACTACAAAATGGGGCACCTATGCATATTGTAAAATGCCCTTTAGCCTCTCCAATGCTGGAGCCACCTTCCAAAGAGCAATGGATGTTGCTTTTCATGGTCTTTCAAATGGTATGGTTTTAGTTTACCTTGATGATATAACATTTTTTTAAAATAACCTTGATGAACATCTAACACACTTGGGAGCTATTTTTGATAGATGTAGACAATTTGGAATTTCTTTGAATCCAAAGAAATGCATGTTTTTAGTGCATGGAGGAAGACTTCCTGGGCATGTGGTGTCCAAAGCTAGTCTTTCCATTGATCCAGAGTGGATAGAGGCAATCCTTGCTCTATCATTGCCCAAATACAAGAAAGGATTATAGAGCTTCTTGGGAAAGATCAACTTCATCAAGAGGTTCATTCCAAGCTTTGCAGAGATGGTCAAGCCTCTCACTCATATGTTAAGAAAAGGCAAAGAGTTCACATGGATGAGAGAAGGTAAGAGAAGCTTTAAATCCATCAAGGAGGCCATATCTCCAGTACCCACACTTCTAAATCTAGATTTCAATAAGGAATTCTATTTGTATGCCTTCTCTACATTAGATGTAGTTTTAGCGATGCTTATGCAGTAGAATCATGAAGGTTTGGAGCACCCTATTGTTTTCTTCAACCAAGATTTGGAAGGTGATGAAGAAAGATATAGCTTTGTTGAAAAACACATACTTGTTGTAAGAAGTTTGAAGAAATTTAGGTGCCTGATTTCAAACAATAAGATTATACTAATGGTGGCTCATCCAAGTGTGAAGGATTTTATCCTCAACAGAGACTTAAATGAAAAGAGAGTTGGATGGGTCACTAAGTGTATGGAGTATGACATTGAAGTCAAAATCACAAATCTAGTCTGAGGTAAGGGATTGTGTGAACATCTTGCAGAATATGTGAGAGAAGAAAAGGAGATAGTTTTGGTAATCCTAGACACTCGACAGGAAGATGAATCTACTCTTCCATCCAGTTGGACACATGATATTTCTAGATTTCTCCAAACAGGAGAGTGTCCAATGGGTTTCAATGCATCATAGAGAAGACACTTTAGTTTTCAATCAGTGCCATACGTCTTGGTTGATGAAGTGTTGTTCAAAAAAGACATTGGAGGTATGCTTTTAAGATGTGTTGAAACTAACCAATTTGATAAGCTTCTCAAGCAATTTCATGATAGTCCTTTAGGGGGCCATTTTGTAGCTAGGACCATAGCTAAAAAAATCATTAGAGATGGTTACTTTTGGCCCAATTTATTCAGAGATGCACATGCATGGTTAAGGAAGTGTGTAAAATGTGCAATGTTTATAGGGAAACAGAAACTAGTTGCTATGCCACTAAAGCCTATTCAAATTGAACAACCTTTCATGCAATGAGGTTTAAAATTCAATGGAATGATTAATCCTCCATCTAGTGTTGGTCATAAGTGGGTTTTGATAGCTACAGACTACTTTACCAGGTGGGTGGAAGCAGTTCCCTTGAAGGAAGCAAATGAGAACTTTGTACTTGAGTTCTATGAGAGCCTAGTCACCCATTTTAGAGCACCTTCCACCATTATATTAGATAATTCTTTGGCATTTAGAATTATAAAGGTATGTGAGTGGGATCTTGAGCAAGGTATTTATCTGACATCTTCATCAATTACTATCCACAGGGTAATGGACTAGCTAAGTCCACTAACAAGAATATGATTCAAATCATTAAGAAAACACTGGAAGATAATCAGAGGTCTTGGCATACAAAGATGAAGACTGCTTTATGGGTTGATAGAATCACCCCTAAAAATGCCATTGGTAACTCACCTTATTTCTTAGTCTATGGGAGAGAAGCAAGGCTGCCAATTTCATTGGAGCTTCCAGCTTTAGAGATTGCACACCAACTAGAGCTTCTAGAAAGTGGTCCAATGGAGGTCAAAATGAATGAACTGAGAGAATTAGAGGAAATAAGAGATTATGCCATGCATACCATGTGTTCTAACCATGAACAAGTCTAGATGTTTTTGACAAAATAGCTTCATCAAAGACATTCCAGCAAGGTGACATAGTCCTCAAATGGATGAGGACCATGCAAAACTAGGAAAACACTCCAAATTTAACAGCCTTTGGAGTGGACCCTATGTCATCACAAGCTGCAAAGAGATCAATGCCCTTGAGCTTTCCAGATTGAATGGAGAGATCCTTCCCATCCCTGTCAATGGGAGGTATCTCAAGTTCTACTACTAGTTTCATATCTTGCCTCTTGTACATTAGTAGGTAGGTATGTTCTTTTCCTCCAAGTGATTTTGCACATTGCTATTTTTAGTTATAAGTTTAAGTTGTTGCTTTGTTGTTGTTCCCGCCCCCGCCGCCCTCCCCCCCCATTACTCTAAAAAGTGTTTCCATAAGTCAATAAGATTCTTTTTGTAAGTAACATTTCATAAGCAAGCTTGATCAATGTCTGGGTTCTTATGACTAGCAAGTTGGTCAAGCCAATTGAGTCACCAAAAATATTGGCTATTTTGGCCCGCATACGAAGCTCCTACCTAGTTTAAATAGATGAGTAGGGTCCTAATTTTTGAGTGGATCTAATGACTTAGAACCAGACTCAACATTGCAAGTGGAGGGATCCAAGCAGGTTTTCATGGTGCTGAACAATTGCAAGAATGGATCCAAAAAAAACCAAAGTTTACACTTCGCCAAATATTTCAAAATTTGGCCAAGTGCTAGAGCATTTAGAGTTCTCTCAGAGGAATCATCCACACAAAGTTTGCAACAAAATTACAAGGCATAATTCTCTCAGAGGAATTATTTCACCTTATTTTTACTAAGTGTTATCTATTTTAGGAGATTTGTTTTGGGTCTTTTGGGCTGAGTGTCGGGAATTGTTTCAGACAATTTGTATAAAACAAAAAATCTCGAAAGGCATTTCTTTGGGAAAATGAACCCTAAAAAAATCCCAAAAGGTATTTCTTTGAAAATATGGTCCAAAATCAAAAATACCGAAGGGCACTTTTTCAAGCAAAGTGTCCTATTCAAAAATGCCGAAGGTCTTTTTTGCAATAAAGTGTCCCAAACATTTTTTCCAAAGGGTACTTTTCTTCACCAAAAGGTCCAAATCAACTTCCCCAAAGGGTCATTTCTTTCAGGAAAGGGGGACTTTTCAAAGTTCTGGAGGGAATTTTCAAAGGGCAAGGTGGCTATTTTGAAAAGGCCGAAGGGCAATTCTAAGGACACAATTCTTTTTGGAAAAATTATGCCAAAACAATTTCCCCAAATCAACTTATTTTGGACATTTTGTTCAATACACAAAAGCTAAAAACAAGGTCAAAAAATACAAGGGCACAATTTCCTTTAGGAATTATTCAAGGCAAACAAATTTCTTCACAAAAAGTGGCCGAGACGCATAGCCTGAGGAAAAGGGTCCAAAATAAAAGGTCAAAACACAAAGTTTGAAAGAATTATTTGCTGTAGGGAAAATGCATGGGAAGTAGAGTGACATTCGTGCAAGTATCAAAGTTCAAGCTCAGTAATCATCCATCAGGGCCCAAAGATTGATAGTCGCATAGATGTCATTGACATTCCCACCGATGTCAATTGACAGGTGCACAGACGTCAAATTCAAGCCCCAAAAAATAACTGTTGAAATTCAAATGTCTTAAATACGATTGTGTGGATGTCAAAATGTGAGCTCACAAAATAGCCATTTGTATTAAAAAATCATCAAAGGGGTCTCTGACTGAGTGCAGGCTTGCCAAGTGTCCAAATCTTAGATCCCCAGAGCAAATCCAATGACAAGCAGGTAAAGATAGGATAATCAGTCTAAATCAGATCAATGGCATGCATTCAATCACATATTCAAGATCAACGACATGCGAGCAAGTCAAAGAATCAACAAACCTTGAGTACCAAAGCATGATCGACAAGTGACACAAACATGTAAATCTTGGCAAAGGATATACGATTCATGTTCAATCACATCAAGCAGATCAACAAATCTAGATGGGTCAAAAGATCAATGATCTGAGCCTATCCTCGATGGTCAATCAAATGAAGGCGAGCTCAAGTGACTTAGATAGAGGTCAAAGGGTCAATTTTTGACCAAGGTGAACAAGCATGAGTGGAACTGAGCTTGAGCACGATCCAATTTGGGCTAGGAGTGGATATTTTGGGATTGGACGATGTCATTAAGAACCTACAGAGGCAAGCACATAGACTTCAATGGTAGTCACCAAAACCAATTGCATGAAAGTGACTCCTCTCTCCACTTTGGCACACATCAACAAACCAATCATGAGTAGTTTCACATCTGGCCAAAGTGAAAATGACTTGATCCCACCATTGCAACCACCATGGAGTATCACAGAGAGAATAAGTAATGATGCAATGGATTGGAGTGACCTGGATCAATTATGAAGGGTTTGAGTGAGCTTGATTTATGGAGGTAGTTGTAACAACTTTTCAAATAGATTTGAACTAGTTTGATTCCCTTTTTGAGCACCAAAACTTCCTCTCTCTTTCTTCTCTTCTTCTATAAATATAGCTTTCAAGCTATTCTTTTGCATCCCTCAAGCTAGTATGACTAGACTCTACTAGAATTGTATTCAACACCTCTTGGAATAGTGAATAGAATATGTCTGCAGTCAGTTGCTAATATGTATTTAGTGTTTTGTGTTTGTTTAATATGCAAATGTGATTGTTATCTTCCTTTTATATGTCTAAACTCAACCTAAGTGCTATAAATTTTCTTTACAGGTCATATAGTTTGTCTTAGCATTGATCTCTCAAAGATATAGTGAACAACCAAATTTAAGTGTCTTCAACTAGACCTTATTTTCATTTCTCTCTAGTCTGAGTGTGTCTAACATACCTCTATATGAAATATTGTTGCATAGAAACTATAGTAAGCATTGCATTAGCTTCTTTCATAGTTCATTAGTGTGTTAAGGAGTCCAAACTTAATAATGGATCTGATAAATTCCTGGTGCATCACCACATATTAGAATAGGTTTTACTTCATGTGAATCTCATAACTCTTCATCCCAACCAGTTTTAGGTTTTAGAAGCAAAGGTCTAAATTATAAAATCTAAGGAGCTAGATTCATAAAAAATCTTAGAGGTTTGGTCTAGTTATAGGCATCCCACAGCCTTAGACCATTCCCATGTTAGTCCAGGTATGGGTTAGTCTTGGACAAATGTGACCCCTATTAGGGTGTTATCTGGATAGCTAACACTTACAATTTTTTTTTAAAGGCACACTCGACAATCAATAGGGAAAAATTTCATGCAATGAGTCTTTCTAGAAATAATGTTTTCAAGGCATGTGGGTTCCACATAACAACTAACTTTAGTATTATTTACCATCCAAAATACTCAGCAAAAAAAACACTTAAAAGTTTGTGTTTGTGTGGACATATGATGCCCTCCAATAAGCAAAAACACCAAATTTGCCATCAAGAAACTTCCAAAAATATGACTTGACAAGATTTGAAACACACTTTTTAGATGTATACATGTAATCAAATTTCTTGTTGGGTTTTGCATTTCTTCAGGTGATATTGGACAACTTGAATGTTATTTACAATAGCTTGGTTATTCCCATGCCTTAAGAAGAATTTTCAACACCTAGGGAAATTTTCCACACCCCTTTCATATGCCAAAACAATAAATTTAAGCACCTTTAAGCAAACATCAGATCATTTATCAAATATATAGTGCTATTTTATTTAAAAAAAACTTTTTGTTTGTACGATAGACACTTATACAAATTTCAAGATTCTTAGTTTGTACAGAAAAAATGGATTTATACAGCCTTATCCATGGCTTGCTATGACATTTAGTAGATATAAAATTATTTTTCATGACAACAATTGCACATTTGAGTGAAGCGAAATAAAATTTTAATTCAAATTTAAAAAAAATACTCCGGGGTTTTTCCTTCTCTTCACACATGCCTCTTCTCTTCATCTCTTCCACAATCCCACCAATTTGCTTTCACACACCTCTACTCTAATACCAATGCTCATAATAACCAAATAGAAAACTTCATGCTTTTATTTATTCAAAAAAAAGATTACATAATGTAAATACTTGGGTTACATTGTTAAACTAACAATTTGCCAAATGCAAGTTTAAATAACAAAGCTAGCTCATAATTTGCACGTGACTCAACTACCTACTCGTACAACTATCAACTTAACTCAATGATATAAGTTAATGACTAACATACTACTCACACCTATAAAGTGAATCTAAATAACTCAAAAGGAGGTGTCTCACACATGCCATGAACTAGCCACGAATAAACTGTAACAACCCCACTGGGTTTTACTAGAATAGGGTATTTTATTTTTAACCAATTACACAAATTTAATAATTTAATTAACAGATTCATTCACAAAGAAACCTACACTAAGTGATCTTGAACTAAATACATTAATTTCAGCTAACCATATAAAGGTCTATAGTTAATCTATTTAGTTAATGATCACATCATCAATATCAATAACAGGTACAATGTTGAATACATAAATAAAGACTATTTATTTCATAAAAGTAATATTATAAATTTAGCCACAACTGATACAATATTACAGCCAACTGCTATAATTATATATGATGTCTTCTACATTCTCATGTGGAGGGGAATCAACCTTTTCAAGAATAAAAATTACAGTTTCAACATAATAAATGTCTTAATAATAATATACAATGATACAAAGCTCCATTGAGCATGCGAGTCTCAACAAACTCATAATATCCATAAGTAATCTCAAGTGTAGTATCATTGAGGGGAGGGAGAGCATCATCTAAGTGATTTTCCACACCAACCATAGACCATCTATCATTCGCACAATCTCCTAACTAGGGAATGACCCTATTGATAATTTTGACCCCACAAGTCAAATTATCACCCTTATCGTTTGAAGCTTTTCATGTCATTGCCAATTTGCTTTTGCTTAGAGCATTTTCAAAAAGGGACAAAAAAAGAAGACTTCAAGCTTGCACATAATACTTTAGGTTTTGTCATATCAGTTATTTTATTTGATTTAGTGTTTTGTCCAAGCATCAGAATCCTTTTGAAAGGATCATTTGCAAAAACCTGAAGGGTTTTTTCATAGCTCCAAGGGTTCTTTTTCAAGGGTGAAGGACCATTTTATAATCTTGAAGGGTATCTGCCCTTTGAAAAAGGGAAATTTCAAATATGAAGGGATCAATTCCAAGAAGTCGAAGGGCACTTTCCCTTTGGGAAAGTCATTATCAAGAAACTTGAGAAGAAATAATTCCTTCAGATTTTTTGTCCGAAGGAAATGAATAGAGCAAGTGGACCATTTCAATTTTTTTGAAGGGCAAGTCAAATTTTTTGAGGGACCATTTTAAAAATTCTGAAGGTCTTTTCTTTTGGAAGGGTACGTTGGATAAAGCTGAAGGGTAAGTGGACCATTACAATAAGTCCAAAGGGCTCTTTTGAAAGAGTTCATTTCAAAGTGTTCATAAAGGACCTTTACAATTTATCTGAGGGATCATTATCCCTTCAGGAAATTTTATTTTGAGAATTCTGAAGGGTTAGAGTCCCTCTAGAAAAGTCCACTTGGAAATTCTAAAGGGCTTGTCAAAAAACTTGAAGGGCAGTTCAAAAAGTCTGAGAGTTCCATTGAAAATAGAAAACATGAAGGGCACTTTCCCTTCGGGAAATTCCATTGTAAAAATAAACAGGGACATTTCATCAATTTTGAAGGTCCAGACAAAAGGCCCCGAGGAAAATGGAAAACAAACAAATGAAAGGACTTTTAAAAAAAAAGTCTAAAGGAATTCCTTCAAACAAATTGTTTAAAAGAATTCCTTCGAAAAACTTACTCACAGGAAAGTCATTTACAAAAAGTCAAGGGGTAACTTGAAAAAGGTCCAAAAGAATACATGCTGAAGGAAAATGTCAATGAGAAATAAATAAACAAGAGAAAATCCACAGATAATTTGTTCGAGGAAATGAAAAAATGTGAAAGTCTGAGAGAGAGTATTGGATCAAGGAATAAATAAAGACAAATAAAATGAATATTGAATGCCCAAAGCAATACATGCACAAGAGCAAGAGACCAATGGTTGTTCAAGGAGTTGACATGGTTTTTCATACATGCTTCTCAATCTTTGAGAGCTTTCCATGCAAGATGGAGTGGGCTGGAGTTGACTAGTCTTGCACTTTGGTTGACTAGTTGATAAGCCATGCTCTTCTCCTTAGTTTCATGCAATTTGAGCCTTTCAGGTACTTCTAACTCAACTTCAAGTGGATTTATCAGTTTGAGATGTGGCGTGGCTTTTCATGCAAGTGTTTGACTTGTCAAACTTGGGTCCACCTCATCCCTTCTATGCCAACATGGAATTTCATGCATGCTTTAGTTCTAGAGTTGACTAGTCTTACACTTTGTTTAGTTGACAATTCATGTGTGTGCTTTATTTTAGCTTGTTGAAGTTTTTATGATGTTCCATCAGCTCAAGAGGAGTTATATAGTTGGAGATTGGCGTAACATCATGTATGATGAGAGTTTTGACTCAAACTTGAACTCACCATTCTTTTCAAATGCCAAAGGGTTTTTCATGCAAGACAAAAGACAAGAAGATATTTTTAGAAGGCTTTGATTTCTTGGCTTAATGAAAATTGGACCTGGTTGATGTAAGAGTTGACCTCCTCTTCTATTTTTAGTGCCAATCTCTTGGCTGTTGTATCTTTTTCTATATAAGTTAGATTTTCAGCCTTGATTTGTATCCTTTTTTTGACAAGACCAAAAATTCTACCAAAGATTGAGTTGTAACCTTTTTTAAATTAATAGAAGGACTATTTTCAATTTCTAGCTGCTGGTATAGTGTATTTATGGCAGTGATTTGCATATGTGATAGAATTTTTTTTCTTGATAAGTCCTGATTCTTACCTAGTTATGAGTTGATTAAATTATGCAGGTCATGTTCTGCATTTGATGTCTTTTGGCTGAAGTTATAGTGGATGCAAGTGGGTTGTTAGTGCCTTAAATCAGGCTTATTCCATTAATTCCCTCTAGCTTTAATCACCAGATAAAACCTTTTCATGAAATACTTATGCATATTGGTCAATTGGAAAGTTCAACCTTTTTCTTATTTAGATCAGTGTTTTTAGGAGCTTAGATTGAGTGGATCAACTCAAAATTTAGGTGTATCGCCATCATTAGATAGGATTTTCCTTCAAGTTTCTTTTTCCCTTTTCCCCAACAGTTTGTAATGAAAATTAAAGGTCGTAATTGATACACCAAAGGGAGCTAGCCCTTATAATCTAGAGATTCAATCCACTTATTGGTTACCCACAACCTAAGATTGTTTCCATGTTTCAGCAGACTGTGAAGGCCTAAAACTAACTTCATAAGGGTGCAAGTCTAATTGAAAATAGACCCTCCCTTCATGAATGGGTAGATAATGAGAGTGCAGGAATTCAAAGTGACAACTAGAACCTGAGTGTTGTAAGATTAGTAATACATGTATTATATCATAAAAAACCTCATTCTAACATGACATCGTACAAACATGTAAACTAAATCAAACATATGAAATGACAATGTTTAAATATAAACACTATTTTGGTCAAAGTTTTCATATATTTATTGATCATGAAGATCAGTTTATTTTATACACACGACTCAATCGAATTACACATTATCTACGTATTAGTGACACTAATTAAGTGAGTGGAATCTATCACACTGCTTATTTAAGGTCATTAATATGAGATTATATATATATATATATATATATATATATATATATATATATATATATATATATATAAACCCATAGATTCATTAAAAATATTCTCTGCAAGTATATAATTATGTGCTAAACAAAGAAATATCAAATACATTCATTTAGTTCATAAAATGCAATGTAATGAATCTTTATACATCTAATTTATCACATCATAATAACCAAATTGTTATACAATCATTAATAAGTTCAAACCATTCAGGTAAGACTATAAATCATGACATCAAGTTCTAAGATATTAACTTGTATTTCAACATTATGTTATTCATCCATATAACATAAATTTTTAGCTTGATAATTTAATTCCATTTACCAAAAATACTACTATAAGCTATTTCAAATATTAATAGAACTTAACATAATTTGTATTAGTTTTTAATACCACTTAATGGAAGTTCCTTCAAACCAATAAACTCACTCATTTTCATTTAACTTGAGTAACGAATGGACTCATATTTGTTTGTTATAACATTTAATGTTTATATTCATTTAACCATATATATATATATATATATATATATATATATATATATTTAGACACACACACACACACACACACACACACACACACACACAGAGTATGCTTATATCTAGATTTGTACTAAGTCAACAAATCATAATTTTATACCCACACACACACACACACACATAATGCCCCTCCAGAGTGGGGAGAGGGGGGGGGAGGGTGAGTTTCAACTCAAAAGATCTTAAAACATATCTATGATATGAAAGCATTTAGAATACCTACTAAAAAGACTGATCCAATCCATAATGATACCCCTGAAAATAGCATATTTTTGCTACTTGACTAACCATTAGGAGAGGCAAGTGTGATAGGTATGCTCTACCAAGATGAGCTATAGCCCTTCACAGTTTTGAAGATATACTAACAAAATATATCACTCTATGTCAAGGTGGATATGATACTATTTAGTTAGGGGGCATATTATTTATATGGTGAATTCCACCTAGAATCGTTTCTAGTTATGACTCTGTCTATGATGATAAATCACCCACCATTGAACTCAATTTAACTATATATGGTTGGAGGGTTGGGGGTGGCCTACCCCTCCCTATAGATCTGATCTTATCTTGTCCCATATATATATATATATATATATATATATATATATATATATATATATATATATATATATATATATATATATATATATATGGGGCCCTATCTCCCTATCTGAATGTGTTTTTTAGTAGTAATAAATTGGAATGTGAATTCTTTTTTCACAAAGATTTTTTGCGTGTCAATAATCTTATTCTTGACCCCTATTTCTATCTTTTTGACATGGAGGAGCCAAATGAAATGAAATTTTCATGTTCAGTTCTGAATTAGAGGTGTTAATCAACGTCGACTATAACCCCTAGCTAGTTTCTATGGAGGGGGAGGGGAGCTAAAAATAACTAGATATTTAGGGAGGGTACCCATATAGATATAGGGGATCGAGCACCATATATAGGGTGCCTCAATCTCCCATATATATAGATAGGGTCACCATATCTAGATACTCCCAATAGAGTTTTTTTGGCTAGCCCGACCACCAAGAATCCCTAAGAATTAGTTTATCATGGGTAACAATATTATTTCTAATCTAATGACTTCTATAAGAAATGCTAACATGGTAAAAAAACTAGTTCAATTAACATCTACTATTATGATCGATAACATTGTAAGGATCCTTCTATGAGAAGGTTTTATAGAGGATGTAGTGGGCCCTATCTAATCAAATATCTGGCCCTACCCTATATAGAACTATGTCTATAGAGATCGAGATATATTTGGCCATCCCCTATATAGATATGGGGATAGATATAGATGGGATGGTATATCACTAGTTGGGTTGGTTTAACTACTCTAACCATGGTTAAATATTTTTGAGATGTCAATAAGCAAAATGTACTATTATTTATTGATAATATATTCTGCTTTGTCCAAGCAGGGTTAGAGGTATCCATATTATTAGGCAAAATGCCTTCCGCCATTGGTTATCAAGTAACTCTTAGTATAGAAATCAATGAGAAAATTTGATTGTATTAGCCCAAACTTTCAATAATTGATCTTTATGGTGCTTTCCCCATCAATTCAATGGTTTTTTTATCCATAGAATATCCAGGCTCTATTTATCCATTCATATTTGGGCTCTTATGAGGGATATTTTTGACCGACTCAAGATATGCTTCTCAGACTTTATAGATCAACTCTTCAAAAAAACCAAGGTATTTATGAAAATAGGTACCACCCAAATAACTCAAAAAAGAAGATCATTTCACCTTTGTTTTCTAGTTATGACGATGCACTCAGAGCTTATCAACAAAAATGAATTGATTTAGACAATCCGTTATGACTCTGCTGGGGGAGAGATATAGATATCCCTATTATAAATTTAGTAAATCGAGAAGTCCCTATCAAATTTCAATATGAATCTTTGGGCACTTTCTACGAAAATGTTCTATATATATATATATATATATATATATATATATATATATATATATATATATATATATATATATATATATATATATGAAGTTCAATATGAATCTTTGCGCACTTTCTATGAAAATGTTCATATATTCATATTGAACTTCAAGTTATATATATTGAACATTTTCATAGAAAGTACCCAAAGATTCATATTGAAATTCATATATATATATGAAGTTCAATATGAATCTTTGGGTAAACTGAGAAGTCCCTATCGAAGTTCAATATGAATATATGAACATTTTCGTAGAAAGTACCCATAGATTCGTATTGAACTTCATATATATATATATTGAACATTTTCGTACAGAGTACCCAAAGATTCATATTGAACTTCGATAGGGAATTCTCAGTTTACTAAATTTATAATAGGGATATCTATATCTCTCCCCCACACATTTCAACTACTCAAGCTAAATCTTATAGCCAAATAAAACAACAACTAGTAAGTATACAGTTTATTCTAAGTAGTTAAGATATTTATCCATTATCTAGAGGTATCATGTATAACTGTTTACTTAGGCTTATCATTTAGCAAATTCCATATATTATATGCAAACATTTAGTATGGTATTTCGACTAAGTTCAAAAATCATCATACCCAATAGTCTAAAATTTGTATATCAAGATTTACTCAGTCCCAAATATATAACTTAGCTTGTCTATAATAATTTTTTTTCCTTACATAGAATGATATTTTCCAAAGGTTCACAGTCCTATATACAGACTTCACCAACTATAGATAAGTATAGCTGTATTTAAGGTGAATATTTATGTATTTATACTCCTATTGATTGGAGAGGTCTATCCCATGTTCAATTTCAAATTAAAAACATATTAAACACATCTATAAGTGGTTATAAACCTTTTTACTTCTATGGCTTACAAGAAGCAAATTCAAGATTTTAATATAAATTTAATTGTAGGCTACAAATTTACATAACCGAGTTTATATTATAGGTTTTATCTATTTTCCCCCATTTTATTTAATTGAACTCTTT
The DNA here is from genome assembly GCA_037957365.1 of Torreya grandis. Classification (NCBI taxonomy): domain Eukaryota; kingdom Viridiplantae; phylum Streptophyta; class Pinopsida; order Cupressales; family Taxaceae; genus Torreya; species Torreya grandis. The sequence goes on from JARHVA010002897.1 coordinate 1,811,697, forward strand.
AATAAAACTATAGTGAAATTCCAGACACCTGATATCATTACTTTGAATCATTCAAGTTTTAAACACTATACAAATATATTATTGTATGTAAAAGGAGTAAACGTATCTCAAATCAATACATGGATATATAGTTATGTTCACATCTATAGGTCACAAAAGAATCCATCCATGTCTTGTATGGTATATGAACATGTCTATGTATATTTATACAAATATTTTTATACACAGGATATAAAAAAATTGAGTTTAGTATTTAATTTATTAAAGATAAATCCTCAAACTGAAACATCACCTATGAAGATATTTGACCTATCTACAAGTTTGATTCTGCCCAGTACATTATAAATTTCTGACTCAACCCTACCTCATACACTCAGTTGAGCCCTATATTAGGTTTAAAATAAGCTTGAACTAAGTTAACTTCTAAGCAAGCCTTCATTTCAATAATAATAAAAATAAATTGATACAAGTTTTTAAGAGCTATAGTTAACCCTAGCCAGAGCCTGAATAAATATACTCAACTAACACACAGACTACTTCAAAATCTTCCCAAGATTTCAATTTGTCCCTAATTTTCTTCCTTAAAAAATTGGTATATTTTATATATGTTGAAAAAGGATTCACACTCTCAACCATATTGAACTAGGGTTTAGGAAGTTCATATATTTGGTTTTGTGGATGGTCGAGCCATCCGTAATACCAGGTATATAACCTTGTTTTTTCCAAATAAAAGAGAAATGAAAACCTATAATTTATTTACCAATTTTTTTGTCATTATAATTTCATATATCATGTGTATGAATTTTAAATGACAAAAAGCTACATGGTATTTTAAATAAAACTTTTCCAAAAATTTGGTATTGCTCTTCAATCCTGCTCAAACCCCTTCGTCCTTCCTCTTTTTTTCTCTCTATCTACATACCCTAGACATTGCTTCTCTTTCCTTTTTATTTGCCTGCATGTTACCTGAACCCCCTCTTTCTACCAAAACTTCATGTCCCTCATCATGAACTCAGCGAATGGGTCTATGCATGAAAACCCAATGCCAAAAATTAGGAGTGAATTTTGTGTGTTCTCATGCAGACTAGAGTAGAAGTGTTAGATTAGTAAAAATGACTCACTTAACACAAGTAAACACCATAAAACCAACCCTAATCTTGAATATTCCAAAATATAATCAACATTATAGTAAACCTTTATGCATTATGCCTTTTTCATTAATAATGATTTTATAATAATCAATTAAGCTATGATTATTGACTTCCACAATTCAGTTATTAGAACATTACAAGTTCCCTATAACATTATAATATTATCACATTAACTGAACACAATGCTAATGTAAGGTCCAATTTATCCATTGCCTTAATACAAGGATCATATCAACATTTCAACTCCAAGAAATATTAACTTACCAATAATATGCATTAAAATAACATAGCTATTATCAATGACTCATTATGATATTAATAAATAAATAACACAAACAATTAAGTCCTTTTTACCTCTATTGTCATGCATTAATAAACAAGACACTGTTATAAAAATATGCACACACATACAAAGGCAACAACAAGGACAATCAAAGATTTCTAAGTACGAGTGTAAGTAATATAATTGCAAACACAAAACCAGATCACAGTATGAATGCAGAATGAGCATATTCAAATGTAGAAAACATAATAACGACTAAAATCATACTGGAAGCCATCTAATCAAACAATAATCAGATCATATTATACTATGTGGTATGTGGAGGTTCTTAGTTTTAGTCTGTCATCCCGAAACGCCTCCATTTATGCCACCCTCTCCAATGATGCTCTCCCTCTGTCACAATTTGAGGGATGGATCTATCCTGCATCCACCTCACATAAAAAAAGGTAGTTAGCTCAAAATAATATAAAATCTATAATATACTATTATAATGAACTAAACAAACATGATCATCATGTACATAATATATAAGTATAACTAAATTCATAGTTAAAAATCATGTAAATAAGCTAAATATAACTATCCATAAATCAATACATTAAATCCAACTTAACCAAAATAGTAATTACTTAAACAATTACCATAAAATCCATGAATCAATATGTTATTAGGTTTAGAGAGGAAATCAAGATGTGACATCTTTCCCCTTTAAAGTTGGTCATCATCTCAATGACACTTATTCAAACATAAGATCTGAAATTAAACATTATTCAACAAAAAATAAATATATCCAACAACATATCAAGTAAACGAATGTAGAAATAGATTGTAAAACTCATCATAATTCTCATAAGTGGCACTATCTTTAGAATATTGGTCCCATTGGACCTTGCACTATGACATTTCACAAACTGAGTTTGTGAGTGTCAATTATACTGATTGGTTCTACTGTGACCACCCTGGGATCTAGAACGTACAAAGCATTCCAATCTAATACATGTAAAGGATCAACAACATACTTTTTAAGATAGGATACATGGAAAATATTATGTAAAAGAGTTAGAGTTGGTGGCAAATCAAACCTATACGCTACAAGATTGATAACTTTCAAAACCTTAAAGGGTCCCACATATCTAGGTGAAAGTTTCATTGACTTCAAAACTTAATCGATATTTTATGAGGCTTAACCCATAGGAAAAATTTATCACCAACAAAAAAATACTTTGTTGTTCTTTTTAGATCAACATAACTTTTCTATCTATCATTGGCCTTGACCAACCTCTGCCTGATTATCCTAACTTGGTCTGCCATTTACACAAGCATCTCAAGTCAAAAGGCTACCCTGTCCTCTAACATGTCCCAATTGATTGGTGTTCTACACCTCCTTCCATATAATACCTCAAATGGAGTCATTTTCAATGTTGATTGGTATGAGTTTTTATAAGCAAACTCAACCAATAGAAGGTACTCCTCCCACTTGTGTTGCTGATCTATGCAATACATTCAAATGATATCCTCTAAAACTTAGTTAGCTCTCTCTGTCTGTCCATTAGTTTTGGGTGATAAGCAGTACTAAAATTTAACTACATATCTAGAATTGAATTCAAAGTCAACCAAAATCTAGAGTTCATTCTCAGATCATGATAAAAAATTATCTTTTCTAGAAATCTATGCAATCGGCAAACCTATTTCATGAATCTCTTCGCAAGCATAGGTGCATCATCTATCAAGTTGCATGGTATGAAGTGAGTTACCTTGGTTAGTTTTTGAACTACAACCAAGATCATATCATGTTAGTTCCATGATAACAATAACCCTTGGACATAGTCCATGCTAATCACCTACCACTTCCATTCTGTATATTATGAGGATATAACAATTCTACTAGATGCACATGTTCAAATTTCACATATTGTCATTCCAAACAATGAGACACAAAATCCATTGCATCCTTCTTGATTTCTTTCTAGAAATAGAGAGGTCTTACCTTATCCATGAGCTTGGTTACACTAGGATGTCCTGAATATGGGCATTGTGCAATTATTTTAGCACCGTACTCCTCAAATTTTCTCTATCAGGAACATACATCTTATCATTGTACCTTAAAAGACTATCACTCTTCAAATTAAATCCTTTATACTTAAGATTTTGAGCATTCTCTAACAATGCTTTATTAACCAGATCATATATTCATATCCTGATGAGAATTTGATTAATTGATCATGGAAAGTACTCCTAATAGTAGCCAAGGTTATTATGTACCTTCTATGACTCAGGGCATTTACAACTCAATTTTCCTTTCCCTTGATATAGTTAATATCAAAATCATAATCATATAATAATTCTAACCAACATCTCTAATGTGCATTTATGTTTGGTTGGGTGAAGATGTACTTGAATCCCAAGTTATCAGTATTCAGATCAAATGGTTTTCCCAATAGATAATGCCTCCAAACTTACAAGGTATGCACTATTACAACAAGTTCTAAATCATGAGATGCATAATTCACCTCATAAGGCTTCAATTTTTTGGACTTGTATGCTATAACTAAACCATCCTACATAAGAACTCCAAGTCCATCCTTAGATGCATCTGTGATCACTAAAAACTGACTATTAGAGTTGAGAACTCATAACATAGGTGCTGAAGTAAGCCTCCTTTTCAGTTCTTGAAAGTCTCTTTCACACTTGTTAACCAAACAAAACTTTGATTCTTCCACTAAAAAGAGGTAATTGGGTTAGTTATTTTTGAAAAATTTGCAATAAATTTCTTGTAAGAACCCACTAAACCCATAAAACTCCTTACCTCATGCACATTCTTAATTGTCGACCATTCCATTATGGCTTTTATCTTCAATAGATCTACTAAAATTCCATCTACAAAGATAATGTGTCCCAAATATTGCACTTTATTTTGAAAAAATGTACACTTGGATAACTTACCATATAATTTGTGCTTCCCTAACCATTGCAAAATCAATTCTAGATGTTGAAGATGTTTTTTCTCATCTTTGGAATATATGAGGGTGTCATCTAGAAAAACTAACACAAAGTGATCCAGATAATCCCTGAACACACTATTCATGGGATTCATAAATGTTGTAGGAGTATTTATTAATATGAAAGGTAACACTATGAAATAATAGTGCCCATACCAAGTTCTGAATGTTGTTTTAGGAATGCCCTCATCCTAGATTCTTAGCTGATGATACCCTACTCTAAGATAAATTTTAGAAAAGATTGTTGTCCTTCATCTCTGATCAAAGAGATCATCAATGTGAGGTAGAAAATATCTATTATTTATTATCATCTTGTTCAACATCTTATAATCAATACACAAGAAAAGTGTACCATCCTTCTTGATGAATATCACTGGTGCACCCCATGATGACACACTTTTTTTGAATCAACCCTTTTGATAACAACTCATGAAGTTGAAATTTCAACTTAACACAAATTTGGTAGTTGTAATCCTATATGGTGCCTTAGATTATGGTTTAGATCTAGGTATGATGTCTATTTAGAAATCAAACTCACATTTGGGTGGTAGTCTAGGTAATTTCTTTGGAAACACATCCTGAAAGTTCCTTAGAAAAGGATAATCCTCGATGAATGCTTCCTTAGAAAAGAATAATCCTCAATGAATGGTTCCTTAGATTCCTCCATCTCATTTATTTTAAAAATAAATGCTTGACATTCTTTTCTCTGAGCTTTCTTGAGTTGAATTACAAAAAATTGCCTAAGATTCAACTCTCTTTTCTCACCCTGAAGTTGTGTCTAATTTTTAAAATCATCTTAATACTCTACATTCTTCAAATAGCAATCAACCTTAGCTTTGTGCTCTGCAAGCCAATTAACTCCTAGGATCACATCATATGACCTTAATGGTGCAACATACATATCCACTATAGTAGCAAATTCAAGTAACCTAATCTTAGCTTCCACTAGACACTTGTCAACCTTAATCTTTGACTCATTTTCATACTGTACTAAACATGCATTTGACGTAAATACATCTTTTCTAAACAACTTATTAATCATTCTAGGAGCAATAAAACATTTTATATCCCCAATATCAATCAAAATGGAAATTGGATGATCAAACAAAATACATGATAGTTCAATATGATAAGCTAGGAATTTAGCCTGATGATTGTCAATAGTTGCATGAATCCGCTGCTAAAATGTCCCCTTTTGAGAATTAGAACCCTTGTTTTTTCCATCTGACTTACCCTGAGTACACTTTGGAGTGTAATGGTCACCTCCACAAATTAAGCAACCTCCAAGTGGTACTTTCTTATCAAACTGGTGGTTTCCCTTGAAACCTCCCTTGAATCCATTTCCAAGTTTCTTGTTCCCTGAGCTACTATTGAACTTAGCATTATGGTTTTTGAACTGGCTCTTGGAGTCTCCACTCCAATCGTCTTCTAATTCTTCTTTTTGACAGTCATTTTAGAACTTCTAAACTTTTTCTTGAACTTATCTCTGACTTGAGCAAAATAATTTAACTTATGTTCCTGGTTGACTACCTTCTCAAAGACTTGATCTATGGTAGATAGCCCCTACACATTAACGTCACAACCAATTTGGAGTTATCTCATAATGAGCTTCCTAATTATGAACCTCTCATCTACTTAATATTGAGGTACATACTTTATAATCTTGGTGAATTGATCTCAATATTTGTTTACAGAAAGATCCCTTGCTTAAGGTTCTAAAAATCTATCAACTTTTGATCAAAATACAGCTAAGGAAGATATCGTGACTTAAAAAATGTCACAAACTATTCCTAAGTGGTGGTTATAGAGTCGAGGTTCATCTCGAGCTTCTTATTTGCCCACCAAGTTGCTACTTCTCCAGCAAGCTAATATGCTCCCCAAACTACTTTGGTGACTTCAAAGTAATTATGTATCTTGAAATATTTTTCCATCTTTGTTAGCCATGCTTCAAATCCATCTCCCAAAATGATTCCATTGAACTTAGGTAGATTCACCTTTTCTATATCCTATGCCAACTTTATAGCTACTTGATCTCTCACATCTTGTGGCACTTCCTCATACCTCTACTCTCAAGGATTTTCCTACTTAATAGGATTCTCTTTAGGTTCTTTTTGAACATTCTCCTCAACATGTCCATGCATCTCCTACTCTAGGGCCATGATTTGATCCCTAGTTTCATGCATGGCTGCAAGGATTTGATCTAACTTCATAGCTAACCCAATGGTGAATTGATTTGGATCCACTAGAGGGTTAGTGTTTGAGGTACCCTCACCTCCAGATTTAGAGCACACCATTCTTGTTCCTAATTAACAAGAGCATGTTTGAATTAATGGACTCATTAAGTCCTAGAGTTTGAATCTTATCTCTAATACCACAATGTAACAACCCTACTATGTTTTACTAGAATAGGGTAATTAAAAAAATTACACAAATTCAACTAACATATTCCTTCCAATGAAACCTACATTAAGTAATCTTTAACTAAATACATTAGTTTTAACTAACCATATAAACGTCTATAGCTAATCTATTTAGCTAATGATCACGCTATCAATATCAATAACAGGTACAATGTTGAATACAAAAATAAAAATTGCATTTATTTTATAAAAGTGTTATTACAAATTCAGCCCCAACTGATACGATATTATAACCAATTTTTTGTAATTGTACATATGAATAAAAATTATAGTTTCATCATAATAAATGTCTTAATAATAATATACAATGATACAAAGATCTATGGAGCATACAAGTCTCAATGAACTCGTAATATCTCTAAGTAATCTCAAGTGTAGTACTATTGAGGGGAGAAAAAACATCATCTAAGTGCTTTTCCACACTAACTATGGACCATCAATTCCACACATAATCTCTTAATAAGGGAATGGTCCTCCCTTCACGGATAGGTAGATAATGATGGTGTAGAAATCTAGAGTGACAACTAGAACCCATGTGATATAATATAACTAATACATACAATATATCATAAAGAAACATGTTCTAACATGACATCATACAAACATATAAACTAAATCAAACATATGAAATGATATTGTTTAATTATAAACACTACTTTGCCCAAAGTTTTCATATAGTTATTGATCATGAAGATCAGTCAATTTCATATACACCATTCAATCAGATTACACATTATTTATGCATTAGTGACACTAATTAAGTGAGTGGAATCCCTCACACTACTTATTTAAGGTCATTAATGTGAGATTCAATTTATATACATAAAATATAAAAACCCACAAATTTATTAAGAATATTCCCTACAAGCAGATAATTATGTGCTAAACAAATAAATATCAAATATATTCATTTAGTCTGTCAAATGCATTGTAATGAATCTCTATACATCTAATTTATGACAACAAAATAATTAGATTATTATACAGGCATTAATAAGATCAAACCATTTGGGTAAGACTATAAATCATGACATCAAGTTCTAAGATATTAACTTGTAATTCAACATTATGTTATTTATCCATATAACATAAATTTCCAGCTTGATACTTTAATTCCATTTACCAAAAGTACTACTATAAGCTATTTCATATATTAACAGAACTTAACATAATCTATATTAGTTTTTAATACCACTTAATGGAAGTTCCTTCAAACCAATAAATTCACTCAATTTCATTTAGCCTGAGTAATGAATGCACTCATATTCATTTGTTATAACATTTAATGTTTATAAGTATTTAACCATATATGTATATCTATAAATGGTACCAAGTCAATAAATCACAATTTTATACCATATATATTTACACATTTCAACTACTCAAGTTAAATCTTATCACAAAATAAAACAATGAGTAAGTATACAATATACTCTAAATAATTAATATCTTTGTCCATTATCTAGAGGTATCACGTATAATTGTTTACTCAAGATTATCATTTAGAAAATTTCATATATTATATGCAGACATTTAAGTATGGTATTTTGATCAAGTTCAAAAATAATTATACCCAACTGTCCAAAATTTGTATATCAAGATTTACTCGGTCCTAAATATATAAATTTAGCTTGTCTATAATAAACATATTTCCTTATATATAATGATATTTTCCAAAGGTTCACAATCGTATATACAAACTTCGCCAACTATATATAAGTATAGTTGTATTTAAGGCGAATATTTATGTATTTATACTCCTACTAATTGGAGAGGTCTATCTTATGTTCACTTTCAAATAAAAAATATATTAAACACATCTAGAAATGGTTATAAACCTTTTTAATTATGCAGCTTACAAGAAGCAAACTCAAGATTTTAATATAAATGTAATTGTAGAATACTAATTTACACAATCGAGTGTATATTGTAGGTTTTATTTTTTTCCCCCACTTTACATAATTAAACTCTTTAATAAGACTATAGTGAAATACCAAACACCCGATATCATTACTTTGAGTCATTCAAATTTTAAACACTATACAAAGACATTATTGTATGTAAAAAGATTAAACGCATCTCAACTCAGTATACATATATATAGTTATGTTCACATCTACAGGTCACAAAAGAATTCATCCATATCCTGTATGTTATATGAACATGTCTATGCATATTTATACAAATTCTTGGTTATTTATATACATAGGCTATAAATTTAGTTTAGTATTTAATTTATTAAAGATAAATCCTTAAACTGAAACTTCAACTATGAAGATATTTGACCTATCTACAGGGTTGATTCTACCCAGTACATCATATATTTCTAACTCAACACTACCTCTTACACTCAGTCGAGCCCTAGGTTAGGTTTAAAATAAGCTTGAACTAATTTATCATCTAAGAAATCCTTCATTTCAATAATAAATTAAATGAATCGATACAAGTTTTTAAGAGCTAGGTTTAATCCTAGCTAGAGCCTAAATAAATATACTCGACTAACACACAAACTACTTCAAAATCTTACCAAGATTTCAATTTGTCCCTAGTAAATTACATAAGATTTTTATTCCTTAAAAACTCAGTATATTTTATATATTTTGACAAAGGATTCACACACTCAGCCATATCAAACTAGGGTTTAGGAAGTTTATATACCTAGTTTTATGGATGGTCGAGCCATCTCAGTACTAGGTATATAATCCTAGTTTTTCCAAATAAAAGAGAAATGAAAACCCATAACTTATTTACTACAATTTTCATCATTATAATTATATATATCATGTGTATGAATTTTAAATGACTAAAACCTACCTAGTAGTTGAAATAAAACACTACCAAAAATTTGTTATTGCTCTTCAATCCCACTAGAACCCCTTCATCCTTCTTCCTCTTTTCTTATCATTATCTATGTATCTCAGAAATTGCTTCTCTTTCCTTTTTATCTGCCTACATGTTATTTGAACCCCCTCTTTCCACCAAAACTTCATGTCCCTCATCATGAACTCAGTGAATGGGTCTATGCATGAAAACCCATTGCTGAAAACTAGGAGTGGATTTTGTGTGTTCCCATGTAGACTAGAGTAGAAGTATTATATTAGCAAAAATGACTCGCTTAACATAGGTCAACACTCTGAAACCAACCCTAATCTCAAACCTTTCAAAACATAATCAATAATATAATAAACCTTTATGCACTATTCATTTTTTCATTAATAATGAGTTCACAATAATCCATTAATCAATTAAAGATATGATTATTGACTTCCACAATTCAATTATTAGAACATTACAACTTCCCTATAACATTTTAAGATTATCACATTAATTAAACACAATGCTAATGCAAGGTCCAATTTATCCATTACATTAATACAAAGATCATATCAACATTTCAACTCCAAGAAATATTGGCTTACCACCAATATGCATTAAAATAGTATAGCTATGATTAGTGACTCAACATGATATTAAAAAATAACTAACACAAACAATTAAGTCCTTTTTACCTCTATTGCCATGAATTAATAATCAAGACACTGTTATAAAAACATACACACACATACAAAGGCAACAACAAGGACACTCACATATTTCTAAGTACGAGTGTAAGTCATATAATTGCAAACACAAAACCAGATCATAATATGAATGCAAAATGAGCATATTCAAATGCAAAAAACATAATATCAACTAAAATTATACTAGAAGCCATCTAATCAAACAATACTCACAACATATTATACTATATGGTGTGTGTGGGTTCTTAGTTTCAGTTTGTCATCTCCCAATGCCTCCATCTATTCCACCCTATCCGATGATGCCCTCCCTCCATCACAATCTGATAGATGGATATATCCTTCATCCACCTCACATCAAAAAAAGTAGTTAACCCAAAATAATATAAAATCCATAATATACTGTTGTAATGAACTAAACAAACATGATTATCATGTACATAATATACAAGTACAACTAACTCCATAATTAACAATCATGTAAATAAGCTAAATATAACTATCCATAAATTAGTATATGTAATCCAACTTTACCAAGATAGTAAAAAGTCAAACAATAACCATAAAATCCATGAATCAATAGGTTATTAGGTTGAGAGAGAAAATTGGGATATGACATAAAATTATAATATTTGGATCATAAAACCTAACACACCACCTGTGGACTTGGTGGAACTTTGGCTCCTTATCAAACATTCATTTAATTTAGCCTCCCCTTTGTATTGAATGAGTAGTTGTTGGGTTTATGATCCAAAAGACTTTTATTTTAAAGTTTTTAATTAGTTTGTTTTTAAATAAATTGGTTCACAATTTTTTTTTGCATCTCATAACCACCCATAAAATCTTATAAAGCTTTTATCCGCATTGTAATTAATCATCTCAAAATAATATTTTACAAAAAAATTTGTGTGAAATATTTCCTTTACAATGTAATTTTTAGATATTTATCTATTTCCTCTAGGCCATCAGTGGTATCGGAGCCACTACAAGAAATCAAGGAGGATTGGAGAGAATATATTTTATTTGCTACTTGAAGGTTTTTGTATGATGTAATCAAACATGGTACGTACAGGCACAAAATGATTTAGTTCCAAACAGTAAACAATGGTGAAGATGCCTCAAGGCTCAGGTTTTTATTCACATTTCATATTTTTTTATCAATATTTTGTAATGTATCTCCATGATTTGAATACTATGTTGTACAAATTATAGTCTAAAAATCTATGAGCAGTTTATAGCAAACAGTAGGTCAAAAATCAAATCTATGGCTGGTCTCTTTAAATTAGGGCAATAATAATTATCAAAAATTTGGTTAACAATAACTTTCACCATTTTCTAGAATTCTTTCTTTAAAATGGACCTATTGACATAATTTGCAGGTTGGTGTTGCTTTTTTGTTTTAGTAGTTTTAAGACTAACTATGAAATCTTCACCACCAGGTGTAATAGAAATAGTTTTCTTATTTTCCAAACCTGATAACTTGTATAAGTTCAATTTATAAATATTGTTAGGTTCACTACTAAATTGAATCTTAGCAGAGCTATTACCGTTTTGCTTAATGAGGAAGTAGTTGTTCCTCTTCACGATCTCCCATATCAACTGCCAACTGGTAAGATCAATTTTCTATACAATAGCTACACTATTGTAAGATCAGTGTGAGTATTTTGTGAAATTTGTATGACACTTTGATTATTTATTTTTCACAACATAATTTATCAAAACCACATTGATATGCAATAGAGTGGCGAATAGAGAAAATAACATGAATTTTTATATATAGAAATCTACTCATACAGCTTGAAGAACTAGGTTCTAATTGAAAATAATGAAGCACAAGATTTGTACAGTGACTAACCAAATGCTATGTTGGAACATTTTTTTTGAAATTATTTTAAAACTTTTTGAATACCTAAAATTCAAAGTGGGCTCCACCAAAATGAAAAGGCATAGTAATAAAGCATTGGGGAAAATGATTTATCTTATAAGATTTGTTTTTCAATATATAGTTGGAAAAATAATCTGGTGAAGTATTTTTAACATATATGTATTTTTGATCTGACAAATCAAGCCTAATTAGCATTTGATGCCTTTATATATTTGAATCGGTTGTAGGCAAGCTAGATAGTTGGTTTTCATAGTCACTCACACAAAGAGGTAGTCATGGGTTCCAAACCTATAGACAAATTTCCTATTACATTTGATTTTTATAGAATATGCCACTTTGAAAAAGGGAGTATTTCATTTTTGAGGACTTTGTAAATATTCTCGGTGATATAAGGGTGTAAATTTCAACATTGGTTATTTTTTTTATGACTCATCACTATTTTGTCCAAAGGTGGTCATGATGACCAGTCAAACTATAGGTTTTTGGGCATTCTAGACATAAATAAATAGTTTATTTTGTGTTTTAAAGCTTTCATTTATGATTTTTGTGACAAAACTATTCTACAATGTATAAAGGTGCATTATCAGTGGAAACTGACACCTTCAAAATGACAAATTTCATGACACCTCATGTTTGTGATTTTGGAGACAATAATATACTTTACAGGCCCATCAGGATCCTTGTAATTGACAAAGTGTAAGTGTTAAACTAGAGGTTAGAGGATCCGTTGGAGGCTAGAGGATAATTACCCTCTCTAGATAGCTATTCACTTGGAGTATGGATTCAATGATTGAATTGAAAGTTTTGGCTTATATTTTTGCTTTTGGTTTCACTTTTGGCTTTCTAAATCTGATATTCATGACATGAAGTGGATAGAGTTAGTTGTTTTTTCTCTCTCAATACATGACTTCTCACCTCTCGCCTGATGGGGGGAGAAGATTTAGGCATTGGTTGGAACTTCGATCAATCATCAGTGATAGTATGAGTTGATAGGGGTTGTGAGCACCAATAGTGTTAAACAAAGGTCATCAACATTTGTTGGGCATCAAGAGATGTACCATACAAAGTATGGGGTTTATCACTTGGATGGGTTCCTATGTGAGACTTTATGTGGATCAATGTAATTAGACAGGCTTTGATTGGGTTCTACTATAGTATGATACGATGGTCATAGGGGATGAGCAGTCCTTGATTTTGTTCATCAGCTTTTATGCCATAACTCATAGGGTAGGCTTCTATATGAAGTAGCATTAGGTTTGATTAGTACTAGGAGGTACAATATACCAGTTGTAGTTATGACAGAGTTTCTCTGATGACTTCAAAGTCATTACTCCAATTATTTCTTCTTCTATACCCCTTTAGATCAAGGGGGAGTTTATTGGGTTTATGATCCAAAAGACTTTTATTTTAATGGTTTTAATTAGTTTATTTTTGAATAAGTTAGCTCATAGGAATTGGTTTCACCCTGTAACCACCCATAAAAGCTTATAGAGCTTTACCTACATTATAATTAATCATCTTGAAATAATGATTTACTAAATTTTTGTGTGAAATATTTCCTTTACAATGTAATTTTTGAATATTTATCTATTGTCCCTGGGCCATCAACAGTGGCTTACCTAAGAAGTTAACAAATTTTGATGCAAACTAGTGTCATGGAAAACTCAGTTTAGGGTTGGGGTGGAAAGGTAACTTGAGTTTTTATTTTTATTTAGAAATCATGAAAGGAAGTGGCAAATGAAGTTTTGAGGGTGAATCCTTTGCAAAATTTAGACTTAAAAATTGCATGTTTTTCATTCCATGGTTGAAGGTCAAACACAGTCATCTCAAGGGAGTTGCATGGAGTTTTTACAATAATTTTGGTTCTCTTTTGAACAATAATATTAATAACTTGCATTCATTGATATGTTCATTATTATTGGGTAAGGAATGTATAATAAGTGAAGGAGAAGGGTTTGAAGGGGGGTCATCAAAATTTGGAAAGTGGGAATGACTAGGAGCAGTTGAAATCTTAGAGAATAAAGAAGAAGATATCTCAAAATGTAAAATTGCTTCTTTCTCCCTTACTAAAATATTATCCTTGAGGGGGATAAGTAAGTAAAAAATTAACCTTGTGATAATTTTTTGGATAGATATTTATTAAAAGGATATATAAATATGGGTTCTCACGAGGAAATGATGACTGGTTGGAATTCTTGCATCTCAAATATCATTTAAGAAAATGGTATAAAGAGATTGTTGTCTTGTTTTTTGGTCTTAAATCTAAAAACACATGCACCAAGTGTATTTTATTATTCACATACAAATGCATATATGATATAAAATTAATATTGATGGTGTTACTTCTCTTGGGTAAGATCCCTACTTAATTTCTATTACTATGCATTCATCATTGTGAACAACTAGGTCTAAAGAGGGTAATGAATACCTATGAGAGGTGAAAGGGAATATATATGTGGATGTTTATTAATCCCATTAGGGAAATGCAAATAAATAATGTATGGCTCTATTTCAAATATTTAAAATGTGTAAGTTTGTGTTTGATGATGTAGATATAATGTTGTGACTTGGCTCAGTTTTGGGGAATGATGTTGCAGTAGATAGAGAATTTTGTATTACCATGGTTTGGACCATGTTTTATGAGGTATTTTAGTGTTGAAGTTATTATTGAGTGCATATATTATATCATACAAAAAAAGGGTTATCGAAAAGAATTTTTGGTTTGGACAATAAGGTAAATAAAAAAATACACTTGGAAGACAACTTATTATTTGTCTTCTTACTTTTTTGAGCTATTACAATGGATTGCACTAGTAATTTTGAACAGTATTCCAGTAGCATGATATTGTTAACTTGGCAATTTTAATGATGCCCTTGAGTTTTCAAAATTGGACTGATATTACTCTTTTTTGTTGTGTATTTTGGTCAATGATATTTTACCATTAGAATTCATTTAAAGATTGGAATTGAGTTGTTATCCACTATTTGTTAAGAGATGAGGTTGGTCTATTTTTTTATACAAGCTATTGTTGTTTTCAAGTTCTGGTTTTATGCATTGAAGATCTTCATGTAATTATCATTGACTGCAATTGTGTAACTCGATTAGTTGGATGATAGAAAGTGAATTGATGTCATATTTTTTAATAAGTTGCTTGAGTGATTGTTGTAATTGTATGAGTGACTCATATCTAATCTCACAAATTATTCATGAATAAAATTAGAGATTTTCATAACTATGATTTTTTTGTATGTGCCAATGGCTAGTAAAGATACATGAGGGGCTTATGTGGGAGCAATGAGCTACTCATGTGTGCTTGTTAAGAACCAACACATACAAACTATTTTCAAGAATTACAAGTGATTTGAGTCTTCCTTACAAATGACACACAAACTTAATAATTTGTGGTAAATTTAAGCAATGAAAAAAAATGATTTATTGTCATTATTCTATTGAGTATGATAATTTTTTGTACTTTTTTTTCATGTCATATTTATTGTTTGTTTGGAACCATTACATTTTTTTTGTCAAACCTAAACTTGTGAGTTGGCACTAGGTTGCATGACAGTCTCACTAAACTGAGATAGATGGATGAAGTGGCATGGAACCCTAATGGATGGACTCATCTAAACCACCCATTCATCAAGGCTTGATGTAAATGACACTTGGAATTCAATTGGTTACTGAATGGAATGGTTGTGGATTTGTGTTGCAAGGATTAGTGAATAAAAGAATCTTGTTAATATGGTTCAAAGTGTGAACTGAGGAACATTGAGCACCTATTGTAATGATGTTTACGATTATTATATTTTTTTCAAAGTGAATCTATGTTGAATATATCTTTAAAAGTATAATGTTTTAGTTGTGACATGATTTATCTATTAATTATATGAGAAATAATAAATGCAAATCATAAAAATATGTTTTGGTTAAGTCATTTATTTTTGTTGAGATTGTTCTATCCTTATGGGGAATTAAAGTAATTCCATATATAAGGCATTTTGTATTGTTAAATGAGAGTTGTTAAAATATTTTTCATACATTTTTATTCAGTTAAAACTTGATCAAAATACTTGTTACAATTACAAAGAATATTATGTTTAACATAAAAGCCTTGGTCTTTGGGAATGTTAACTTGTGTTTAAAAAAATCTTGTTTAAGACTATAAAGTCTATGACATGTGAATGCTTCTTTGAATAATTGTGTTGAAAGAAAAGTTAATTGATCTTATTATCTTTATGCAAAAAAAGGATGAAATATGATTAAGACCTTATGGCATAAGACTTATCAATGAATTGAAAAATGAGCTTTCACTCATGTTAACTAATGGAATAAGCTGATAATATAATACCTATGTAGAAAAGTTTTAAGGGCACATATGAAATGTTCCTAAATATTTGTTTTCAAATCAAAATTCAATAGGCATTGATTTTTTGGTGTTAAATCATGTTTCAGACATAAATGAAAATCATAAAAAGGGAAAATATATTCAATAAACAAAGACAACTTAGGTCTTAATTGCTTAGACTTTTAGAAGCAAACAAAGACTTATAAGTCTTAGTTAATTAATAGATGACTTGTATTTATGCGAAATTAATATAGGGACTAAGTTAAATTAGGCCTAACAAGGATGATATAAAGGTTTTGTTGTAAAAATAAGCAAAAATTTCTATTGCTTAGAGATAATAATGAATCAAATGATTTGACTAGGTCAATATATAAATCCAAGACTTATTTATATAACAATCATTTTTATAATGTTGTGTTAAGTGAGGGAAAATACTAAATTATTAAATAAATATTAAGAAAGAGATCAAAATGGGTGGTGGAGATGGGAAATTAATTAAAAAATTAAGTAATTTTTGGGTGTGTCACACTTGGTATCAGAGCCAAGGGTTTCTAACACTCAAGGAACTATGAGTAAAACTTTTTGTACTTTATTTTATGATTCTTTCCTTCATTATTTTTATGATGGTGAGGATAAGGTCAAGATAAATAGGAGGAGATTGGGGTGGCAACGCAAGTTGTAGAGGCATTCGAAATAATCTAAGTCAAAATCAAAATGATCAGAATAATCAAAATGACCCACCACTGCCACCCAATCATGTTGCAAGTATTGGGAGTAATAGAAACTATAAAAGCTCATTCGAAGGCTCAATAGGCCTATATTGCTGAACTTGGTGTCAATAATGACCAAAATTAGAATCAAAATGAGACAAGATTGATGAAAAATTCTAGAAAATTAATGAAGTCAAAGGGTAGAAATGATAATTGTTTTTCGTGATCTTAATAAACAATCACTGCCTTAGTTTACTGGAAAGGATGCCAAAGACACAATGGAAGTATCACTAATAAATTTAAATTAATTTGGGATTCAAGAAATTAACTCTAACAAAATAGATGGAATAAGAATATTCGAGCTTGATTAGGAAGTCTCTCTTTGATGGGAACATTTGAGTGCCCCAAAAAGCTATGTGATAAAGAAAAAAAATTGTGATGTATTTGAAGAATAATTTAGTGAGAAATAACTATCCAAAACTTATATATATAGAGAGATTTGAGTTTCATCCATTACAATAGGTGACTTCCTTTATTATTGAATATGAAGCTAAATTAATGAGCCTCCTACCCTATGTAGGTTACATGTGTGAAGAAGACGTGAAAGTCAAATTATATTTGTGTGAGATCATCATGAATGACATGAATCTAACTAAGCCATCTGTTTTGTTTGCTTATGTTGAATCTACCTACAAGGTGAAAGAAAAAAATAGATCTCGCCTTACGGTAATGTAAGACTGTAAAGATAGGGTCAACCCATTGAAAATTTATGTTAGTTCTAAAGGATTAAAAAATACTACTAAACCTAAAAATAATTTCATTCAGTAAATTATTCTACATTGTTTTAGAAATCTTAAGGAAGGCCTAAAAGGTAGATTATTCAAAAAAATATCAATAATTTTAAAACACTAGCTACTAGGGATATTAAAATATAGGTTCTATCCAAAAGACTTATTTGGGTTACTAGAATTATAGTATCATTAAAAATGAAACTTCATAAAACCTAAAAGGAACCCATGACTTAAGCATCAAATTTACACAACCCTAGATAGTTTTATAGCTAAACAACAAACAACTCTAGTCATAATGAGAGATAATATTTATGGTTATGAAATTTTATTTTAAATGATTTAAGTGCATTTGATATATTTATATTTTTTTCTATAGTAAATAAATGTGGTTTATAAATTGGAAAAATAGAGTCAAAATGGGAGGTACAACTAGGCACTAAAATATGTTGCCTAATTTCTAAATATGTGAAAAAAGCAAATTAGAATTAGTGTCCTTATGACTAAATTAGACCTAAACCTAATACATTTGGGTTCGAATGATGTCATACCCAGAATATATTAGTTTTATTTGCATAAAAAAAGAATTGAATGATTTGCTAAAAATATCCAATTTTTGGATGACTTTGATAAAAAATAGCCAATGTTTAGATGCCTAAGGTTTTGTGGTAATGTTACAAGGCATTAAAAGACCCTTGAATGTGTAATTAATTTCAAATTTGCAAATTTAAATGGTGTAGACACTAAAACTAAATTATATAGCACCTCAATATTGTATATTTGGAACATACATATAATGGTTATACCCTTCAGTTCTAAGACTTTCATGCTACAAAAAGGCTTGCATTCACTATCTCTTTATGCCAAATTGATTATCTCTTAATTTAACCATTGTTATTTTGATGACCATGCCTTCTATATTTTGAAAAATTATATAAACCTAATTATTATCATTCTCTAAATTTTTTGGACTTGTACTTATTTTTTAATTTCTAGGCCACTTATGTCCCAGTTAGATGCCTATGTCAATGCTAGTGTCCCTTTTCAAACTGTGTCTAGTGCCCAAAAGTCATCCAATTTCTGAATTAGACTTATCATAAAGGTTAGACTAAGTGATTTAGTATGATATATTTCCAAAAGGGATTGGTATATATACAAAATCAACCCTCATTCATTCCTCACCTAACAAACACTGGGAACTCACAATAAACTTACCAAAATCACTCAATTAAGCATTTAAGTGAGTAAACTTGACCTATTCATCCCTATTTACATAATATACATAGAATCATTATCCAAATAGGTTTAAAGTGTTGAAAGATCATCTCATGAGCCACATTTTCCAAGTTACAAGCTAGGTCACTCTATATACTTTCTTATCACACATTGCATCCTTATGCACACACAAGCTAGCACATAGGGGAGAACTACACAAGTATGAGGTCCTATTTAGATTATTAGATATGTAGGAAGTGAATATTAACAAAGGTGTCTTTGGAATATCTTGACACTATGTGCCCACTAACCTATTTTTACCACATACACTCCAAGGGTGAGGAAGCTAGGGTTTGATAATTTGACAAAGAGTGATAATTTATCACATGATTTGTATACATCAGAAGAAATGTGACATAAACCCAAAAGGATTCAAATGGTTTCATCCATAATTAGTCACTATTCTATACTAGATGCCTGCATCTAATTAAGACACCAGTGTCAATGCAACTATTCATATCTGACACAAGCATTTGAGGTCATAAAGTAAAAAATTCCAAAATTTGATGACTATGCTAGAATCATGATCTAGTCCACTTCTACTGTATTGTAGCCCAAATATACACATTCAAAATAAATCAAGTACTATTTTTTCCATTTTATTTTAATATCAATCAATATTTATGCTTTTTATTTTTATCATATCTCAATATTATAAATTTAGAACATTGTTTATCTCAGTTTAAAAATTAATTGGCTTACTATAGATCTATTTATCACCATTATACTTATAAATTTATATATTATTAACTCTATAATACCCTTGTACCATAAATTTAATTTAGGGTTAAACCTTTTGTGAATCTAACCTCTGTGTCTTTGTTTTCAAACCTTAACTTAGATTAGGGTTTCCTATTTTTCTGATTGTTGTAATTTGTTTCAAATTTTGGTTTTTTCATTTATAAGTAATGGAAACTATTAATAAAAAAACTTATTTTCAAATGGAATATAAATAAGAATTAGTTATCCATATTAATAACAATAAGGAGCTTAATGGATGCATTTTTGTATGCTACAAGAGATGAAATCAATAAGCATGCTAAGGCTAAGGATTCCTCACCTAGTGATGGTGAATCCTTATATAGTACTTTAATTGATTCTATACCAAAGACCCTCCTCTTGAGCACATCATAACTTCATACTTATAATGAGGGCATGAGATATGTGTTTACACCATTATTCCTCAAAATAATCTTACTATTGATACATATTACATGGGAAATATAAATACTTCAACCCAATTACCAGTTTCAATGCCTATATCTACTCAAGCCATGGGTACACCTCCTTTGGTGGATTCTCAATATTTAAGCCTTAGTAATAAATATGTGAAATATCTTGTCCAAAATATAAATGTTTTTAAAGCTAAGTTTAAAAATATTGAACAAAATTCTATGAAATCGCCTTAGGTTATTGATTCATAAGAGGTGTTGCATAACCCTCTTGCACCTAAAATATCTTTGCACCCCTTGCCAACTAGTTTTGTTGCACCTAAGTTTACTATTGACTAATTTATGCTTCCAATCCTAGAGAGGAGTCAACCCATGAATGAGAACCCAAGAACATCACTATTGATCACCCTTCTTATGTTTATTGAGGTGTTAAGATAGTCCAAAGGAAGATCACTAGTTGTCATGTCAAGGACAACATGTTTAATGTTTTGTCATGTCATGAAACATCATAGTGGTTTCCTTTACTCCCTGAGTCAAATTATCTCAAGTGTCATCCTTATGATTAAACATGTGTAAAGATTCATAATATGACTTGAAGTGGTCTCAATAGTCTAAATTTACCCATGATGAAAATGATTAAAAGTTTGCAGCTGATGACAGTATCATGAATCCATCTAGTATGAAGAGGCATGTCTTGATAATAAGTTTTATGGATGTTATATAAGTAGATGGGATCCTAATTTAGGTATTTATAATGCTCTAATATATTTTAATATGTATGGAGGTGATATCCATTTGAAACCTTCTCTTGAAGCCATATATATTATCTTAAAGGAGAGTATTTTACATTAATGTGATGCTATTTGACCTCAAAATCCACCAAGACCACCACTCACATCCTCAAATGCCTTCATTAATTCTATTATTCCATGATCAAACCATTTCATAAGCTAATGTTGTCCTCTTCATAAGTCAAACACCTTCATTTACCACTAGATAGGCCCCATACTTATGAAAATGTGACCCTTCATTTTACCAAAAAATACCATGTATTTTGAAATATTGTCTGACCCCTATTTTCCCTTCTCCTACCCATCAATGATGACACATTGTCTAAAACGTGAGAAAATATAGGAAATTTGTAGATTACAAGACTTCTCAGATAAGTATGGATTCATATGGTATGAATTTGGTCAGATCGAGTTAGTGGTCTGCAAAGGGATTTTAACATAGACATCAAATGAATAAATATAGGTGTTTTAGAGACAAAAGAGCCAAAAACTAGTTCAATTCCTCTATTGAGCTCTTTGATAGCCATGAAGAGCACTTCAGGTTTGTGATCAATCTGTACAAGAGAGAGAAGGTGAGGGTCCAAGCTCTTGGCCAAAGGAAGGATACCTAATGGACTTCCAATCATGGGCATTAGTTTAAATATTAGTCCTGCATGATTTATGAATAAACACTAAGAATTTGAGTAATCTAGTTACCTTTCTCATCTACACATGGAGAAAAAAGGGGGATAGTTTCAATGCATTATTGGCTTATTTGATGAAACTAATGATTTTTCATGTCTTCTCTAGTCCTACAGGGTCCTACCATGGCATCTTACACTCATGGTTCACATGTGTGAACCTATGGGAGCAATAAATATCTAAGATACCACCATATACAAACTACAAGTAAGCTTCCATTGGTGAAAAGGGATATTTAGTGCATATGTTTGAGAATGAATAGTAATTTGAGTTTTCATGATGGTGTCTTGTAGTGATTCAGATCTCCTTAGTTTAATTTTAATGGTAAATGGACTTTTAAATCTCTCAAATGATGATTTCAAATGATACTGCCTACATGTTTGGGCTTCACTACAAGGAAGGATGATGTGTTGCATGATAATAGCTTAGAAGTCATTAAAACACAATGAAAAGAAATAGAGGAGTGTTGTATCCATATGGAAATATCCTTATTTTAAGATGAGAAGACCTTAACATAGTCCACATAGGTTAAGAAATTACCAATTAGCCCTTCAACCCTTCACAATCTTATTTAACAGAAACTAAGGTTGTTTATAAAAATTTGAGGTATTCAAAGAGTCCTAGGTTTCCATTTCTCATTATATATGCCTAATTAATGACCCCTAAGTGTTTTTATCTATTAAGTGTGTGAATAGAGATGCATAGGGTCCTTATAGATCATCTTGGGCATCATTTAATAGTACAATTCAATCAATAAAATAACCTCTACCTTTTGATGGCCTCATCACTATCAACTTACCTCATTATAGGCCCTAAGTTCTAGGTTTCAAGCTCCATTTGACCTTAACACCATCACCCATAGGTCTAAACCTTCTACCCAAGTTTGAAGTATAGAATCAAGGTCTAAGTACCCCATAGGGATATAAAATGATATTAGTACCATAATAAAAATACCTATGCAGGAATAAGCCTTGTTGAAAGAGCATAATCACCACCTATAGGAAATAACTAAGATACACTTTTCAAAGTCCTTCAAAATTATTATATGTAGATGAGACTTGAATGTAAGGAAGGGGCCATGACTAAGTGGATGTATATCTTGAGGAGATGGATCGAAACATAAATAAGGCCATTGGGGTCTCAATTACAACTATGAGAGCACTCTCCTAACTTAGAAACCTTCCATAAACCTCTTATCAGTCAACATGCATGATTTAGTACTCACAGTACTATTGATAGTCTATACCCTCAACTTTGAGCATGAGATAGTATATGAACATTAGAGAATAACTTAGACTAGAATGTTTAATAGAAAATAGAGATAATAGTGCCAAAGACAAGAGGTTTGAGGGGATGATCAAGAGAATGACTCAAGCACATATAATGAGTTGTGGGCACTTAGGTAGTTTAGAATCCATGACTAGAGTAGATGACAATACCAAGAGCATGTAAGAGGTAACATAAGTGTGGTGAGGATAAATGTATATCTCAATTCTTCATATGATGGTGATACCAGTCTTGGGTGACTTCATGGTTAGGGTTGCATACCTAAGACATATAGGTTTTCATGTATGATTGTGTAAATGAGCCTACCAAAAAAGTTAGAGAGGAGAAGCCTCAATTATATAGTCAAAACTTGAAATATGATATTTGAACCCTGATTCCATCCCTATAAAGAGCTAAAGGAGAATTTCTTTGGTCATCAACATCAACTATTTCAAACCCATACACAAGATAGTGATGCTTAGGTTAGGCTCAATAAAGAGGTGTTGACATGATGGTCTAATCAAATAAAAACAAGTGAAGGAGATGGGGAATGGACTAAATATGATGCTATGAAAACATTGGGATATGTATGCATCTATAGGTGGGTTTAAGTGTCAATCCCAATCTGAGCCTACAAGTCCTAAAGCCACCATAAACCCTCAAGACCCCATATTCACTTTGGGGACAAATCCAAACCTCTAGATAGAATCAAGTTAATGTGTAAGTGTATAAAGATGTTTTAGACCTTGATGGTGGTATTTGAAACTAGGGAATGCAAAGAAATTGTCAAACTCAATATTAGCACCTTCTTGAGCTTCATTGCCTTAAGCAACCATATTGAGTTGTTACTTTAAAAACTCATATATTTCATCAAAAAGGGACTTAGATGCAATTATCTTAGGGGAATTTGGGCATCCCTATGGAATAAAGATCCATGAATAAGTGAGTGGGATTTAGGGGCCCAACTCTATGAACAAATGTTAAGACTGTAACCTACACAAACTGCCTGGTAGAGAGCTTGAAGCACACCATATTTTATTCATATCTCCACGTATAATTTTCATGGGACCCAAGGCTATTCAAGAGATATGAAGGGGTATGTAGACTAAATTTTCATGGAAAAAAAAATTGGTGTGAAGGTCCATACTCTATGAACCATCGTTAAGATGGTAGACCTCCAAAACCCTCCTTAAACCCTAATTCAAAACCCATGAAGAAAATACAGCTCCAAATACATTAAAATTAAGTAATTAGGTTATGAAAGGGTCTTAATGATATTTAAGGTATGCTAAGCATTAAAATTCTCTATTAGTTGGCATGTGTAGGCTATGTATTATATGGATCAGGTTTGAAAGAGCCACTATAAGCCTATATGCACAAAGTTGAGAAGAATATACATATTCCACATGTTTTTGAGGAGGGAGAGGGACCTTGAGGTCTTAGATAATGACACATTAGCCACCTATAATGTCCTTCATTCCTGATAAACACTTGTAGATAGGCTTAGGTGCCTAAATGAGAGACTATATGCACATAAGAAGAGGTAAATGGCTTTCTCAAGCTAATACATATGCTCTAAGGTCCCTAAAGGGTGAATTTAATGTCAAGAAAGGTGGATAGGGGATTTAAAACTCTATATTAGGGTAAAAAATCATAAACCTTGCACTTAAACCTATTGATATAACACCACTTGAAATCTAGAGAAAAAGATAAAAAAAGATCAAATGACATATAATACCTTCATGGAAATGTTTATCATGTTGTTTCAAGTGTGTAAGCCACTTTGGTTTGTAGGGGAGAAGTCATAGTTGGTCATTTTGGCTTGAAAGTGTCTTAGGACTGCTCATGATGTACATTTCTCATCTGAGAGGCAAATTAGCAAGATCATAATTATAAAACATATTTGCATGGGGAGATGAGAACTTTAGGATATTTGGGGGCTTTGTCTAAAAGAGATTAGTGTCATTGGTTTAGAGGTTAAGGTCCTAACCTTTATGAACCATTTCTAAGAGTCTAAAACCACTTAAACCTCCCTAAAACCCTAATAAGGACCTGATTGGAAAGATCCTAGATAAAATGCATTAAAATTAATTGAAATGACCTGGTAAACACATGGATCACATATCCTACTCAAATGAGACTTTAGTTATGGTACTATTCTGTATGGATAGTATATAGACACCCCTAAAAACTATAATTTTATAAGGTTTTGAGGAGAAAATGAAGTGAAATAATTGATAAAGGATTTAATATAATTAGAGGAGGTAATATGAGACTTGTTTCACCTTAAAAAATCATAAAATGTTCACAAATTTTCATGGAAATGCTTCTGCAAGCCTTCACCAAACAGACAGTCTTGAAATGCAAAAAGGAGGTGACCTAGTCATTTAAGTGGGGTAAGATTTCAGGAGTGAGCTATTTTTAAATCCTAAATCCTAGTATAGTAGGTTGGTTTAGATGTAAATCAAGCTCAATCAATAAACTAAATCTTTCATCCAATATCCATAACCATCCAAATAGTGGATAGCCAAGAGACTAGACTACTGGTCTAGTAAGCCCCCTTAATCAATAAAATGAGGATGATCATGGATGTAGAAGGATAGTATATAGTTAATGCTTCATAATTAAAACTTTTTAACTTCTACCTAAGGTAATAAATCTCCACATCCATGGCTATTATGGAGGATTTAGGTAGTTTCTTGAACATAGTCAACATGTAATAAAGAGGTAGCTACTAGATGCTTCATGGAGGAGGCCTCATTAAACCCTTTCAATGCTTGTAACTACTAAAAAGAGAGGTAATTAACCAAGGCTGGTGTGCATAGGATCCTCATGAGTCAACCATTGGCTAAAAATAGACTCAAACACCCCAAAGATGTTTATTAAAGACACTAGTTAGTCTAAGCAATTCATAGAGGAGTGTGGAGGGCTGTTATAACTAATGTGTTACTGGGTTATGACCATTATGACCGATTACATGACTCTTATACACTAGTATTATATTATATATCTTGTGTATGATCCTATATATTCAATCTCTAAAGCCTTTATTTTCATCCCTTAGCTAGGTGTAGTAAAACTCTAGTAAATTATATCTTGAGAACCTTGAGAATCAATAAAGAAAGGACTGATTATAGACTTATATGTTAGCATTAGTGTGTTATGGTTTGTTGAATTATAGAAAGTGTGATGTTTATTCTATTTTTTAAGTCCTCTCCTTCACCTAGTTTTTAAATTTTCATCCTATGTAGGTCATGTGATGTGTTAGAGTTTGGTAGTTGGATTAAAGAGTGAGTTAGATGATAGTGCCTCAAGTAGGCCTCTTTTTCATTATCTTCAAGTTATAAACATTACACATTGCCTTCACATGAAACACTTATGTTTAAGAGTTCATCAATAATCCTATTTTAGTCATTAAAAATTTCATTTGATTCACAAAGTGTTATTTGAAGATCAGTCAAGAGAGGATAGATGAATATTGGTGCATTACCATCTTTAGAATAAGTTTCCTTCATGATTTAACTCTATTTATTTTCATTCCAACATCATTAGGTCTTAGGAAGTGAGATTAAGTTGATTTACTATGATAACTAGCCCCATAACCTAGAGGTTTGGTCCTTTTATAGGTCACGCATAGCCTTTGAACCATTTTAGTGGAAAATTTGCAGTCAAGTTTTATGCAAAAAATGAACACTATATCTTCATAAAAAGTAAATAAATTGAATTTGTTGAGTTTTAATTAGACTTTTATAGGAGAAAGAGCTATCTTAGGTTTAATCCCAATGCTAAAACCCATAACTCTTCCAATTCTACTCAAATAAACACAATGCAAACCCTACACCTCCAATGGCTAGGTCTAGATTTCAAGACTTTGTGCCCTTCAATGGTGGTAGTCCCTTAAATCTCAATTAGTTTAATGACATACCTATTTTTTCTCTTAGAATCCTTCCTTATTTCATAGGATAAAACTCAATCATCCTTGTAAAATATATTATAGACATAACTAATTTATGCTCAATTTATAATGTGACCCAAGAGAATGTGGCTATAAGACTATTGGCCACTTCCTTGAAGGGTAAGGCACTCTAGTGGTATACAGATTTAACACCCATATACATAAATACCTGGGATGAATTAGGGGAATATTTGTACAAAAATTTTGTGGATAGGATTGACTATCTCTCTTTAGTGGAGCAGCTCACCATAATTAAAAGGGTTCCCCAAGAATTTATGGTAGATTTCAACTATAGGTTTAAAAAATATTGGGATAGGATCCCCATAGTCATCAAGCCCACCCCCAATTATGCATTCTTGTATTACTTAAGATCCCTAAATTCTAATGTGGCAGTCATGATATAATCTATGAGGGGAATCACTCTACCATATGCTTATGAGGTGGCTATAAGTATAGAAAGTTGACTAATACTAGAAGGTAAGCTTACCCCAATACTCCTCATGCCTTTATTCTTGGAGATTCAACCCCCTATGCTTACCATTTCTCCCTTACCAACAATAATTAGCCATGATCAAATAGATGTCAATCAAGTAGACAAATTGGGCAAGATTTAAGGGTTGCTAAAGGCCCAAAATAACAAGATAATGGCCTTGGAGAGGTAAAAAATTCCACCCCATAGAACTTAACAAATATGAAGCCCTTTACCATCCATACCAGTATAACATACCTCCCTCTCAGCCTAATCAATAAGGTTAAGGGAAAATCACTCAAACAAGGCCCTATAATAACTATAACTCTAATTTTTCTAGTAATTCTAGAGCCCTTGTCCCAACTAAGAATAATTATGCTCAAGAGGGTCAATGGTCTATTCAATGGGGGAAGTCACATGATATTTCAATGGCTCAAAGTGGTGATGTTTGTCAAATATCTATCATGCATCAAGATCAAGCTCCTCCAACACATGACAATCAACCTCCTACACAACATGAAGAAGACCCTCCTATTCCGCATGGAGACACTCCCTTTATGACTTAAGATGAGATGCCAAATTAACAAGGGATAAGTGGAAGTGAAGAACCATTTGAAACTACCTTTTTTAACTTTTAAGAAGGGGAGCATTCATTTGAACAAGTAGAAACTAGTCAAGGTGGAAATTCAACCAAGGTAGATATTCTAGTTGTAACCCATACAAGGGTTAAGAGAAGGGTAGTTGGTGATGGTTTAGGACTTAAAAGAGTAGAATATCCACCATCTCAAACATATCAAGGGACTACTGGTATATATGTATCTCCTACGACATCAACAACTCAAAAAATTCAATATGGGAGAGGGAAGAACTGTAGAGTTCCTTACATACCTCAATTCACATAAATTTTAAGTAGTATTGTTGCTCCTAAGTTGTAGTCCAAGGCAACCAAACCTCATTTTAGCATTATGGATCATATGAATAAGGCCCATGTTTCTATTCCTATGTGGGATACATTTCTTATTTTAGGCTAAAAATATCTCGTTTAAGAATAACTTTTCAAACTCCATGCCTTGGACAAGCAAGCATAAAAGGTGCATGTAATTCTAACCAATTACAATTATCTTCATGAGTTTCAAGCACCCAAGGTAATCAAACACCCTCCCTTATATCTCTTTGTCATCATAGGTGACTCCCTAGTACATAATTGCATGATAGATAGTGCGGCTATAACTTTTGTTAGGCCTAAGTCTATAGTAGATAAATTGGGGCTAAAGTATGAACCTAATGCAAAAGGGGTTTTATAGTTAGATGCGTCTCTTACCAAGACTATGGGTATCCTTAAATATCTAAAAACCATCTTGGCTACTTGTCCCAATTGCACTATATCCCAATATCTAATAGTAGTTGACCTCCCTCCCTATTTTGCCTTATGCTTGTATAGGGATTTCACTACTAAAATAGGGGGTTATCTCTCTTCTGATTAGCCTTATATAGTTTTTTGGACTAGGTATGGGACAAAGATTACCATAAATTCTAAACCTATCTATAGGTTCCACTTAGAGCCCTACATGCCTAACTTATTAAATGTTAATTATACTATGCTAGATGAGGAAGACCACCCCAATTGCCAAGATCCCATTGATCCACTTGAAGGCATATCAGACTTGCTCCTTGATGAATGGGTAGTAGAGAATCATAGCTATGATCCATATAAAATCATTAAAGAGGTATACTTGGGTGTGTATTTTATGCATGAAGAAGGAGTTACCATACCATGTCTCACTAGCACAAGCCAAGATCATGAAGAAGTATGAAACTTGTTCTTTGATGGATCTAGATCCAATAATGAAGTGGGGTAGGTGTCATGATTGTCTCCCCTTCAAATAAAAGGTACTTTTTTTCCCTAAAGTTGTAATTCAATTTCACTTACAATAAAATATATTATGAAACCCTCATCCATGAGCTATAATGAGAAAAAAAAGAGAGGCATCAAGCTCATATAAGCCATAAGAGATAGTGAGTTAGTAGTGCATCAGGTGAGTGGTCAAAGTGTAGTCAATAATATACTTTTGAAAGCATACAAACAAAAGGTTTGGGACCTCTTAGAGTAATTTCAAGCCTTTGACATTTGATCCATTCTTAGAGAGGCTAATCAATATGCAGACCAATTAACAACCATTGGAGCACAATATAACATACCAGATGGGGTAAACGACATCAAAGAGAATTAAAAAATCAAGGTGGTATGCATACCTTTAGTACCTAATAATGAGGTGAGCTAGCAAGTGTTTAAAAATGATAAATAAATTGCTTGTTTCTTACAGGAGGAGGAAAAATAATGCTCAAGGAACCAAGGTAGATTACAACAATAGTTTGGGGACCATATTATCCAATTAAGGATGAATAAAATTCCTAATGTATTTGTTACATTATAAAACATATTAAATTAATATGACCAAATAAGGAAAAATAAGGTAATCATATCCACTAAGGAGGAACATTATGAAATAGTCACCATATTCAAAGACAAGCTACTCAAACTAGTAAAGGTGAACACCAAAGAGGGTAGCCTTCAGAGCATTATGCCAAGAATTTGTACATATTTTTTATTGGTAATATCATTATTTGAAGGGGTTTGACCCTAGTTTGGCTCAACATACCATAGATTTGGAGGTAAGTGTTAAGCTTGTGAGACAAAAACAAAGACCATTCAACCCCAAAATTGAGATCCTTATGAAAAAGGAGTTAACAAAGCTCACTAAATCTACCATCATCTTTCCCATAAAACATTATTCATGGATGGAAAATCTTGTGCCTATGAGGAAGAAGAGTTAGGAGATAAGGTTGTGTGTGGACTTCAGAGATCTCAACAAGGTGTCACTAAGAGATCACTACCCTCTACCATCTTTGGATCAGATTATTCAAAGAGTTTTAGGTTCACAAAGGTTTTCCTTACTTCATGGATACTTAGGGTACAATTAGGTGTTAGTGAGGGAGGAAGGTTAACATAAAACTTCCTTCATTACCAAGTGGGGAACTTATGCTTACAAGAAGATGCCCTTTGGACTATCCAATATAGGGGCTACCTTTTAAAGGGTAAAGGATGTATCCTTCCAAGGGATCATAAATGACATGGTGCTCATCTACCTTGATAACATCAATATATTATCCAAGGACCCCAAGGACCACTTGACACATTTGAGGTTGGTGTTTGGTAGGTGTAGGCAGTTTGGGTCACTTTGAACCCCAAAACATTTATATTTGTAGTCCATAAGGGAAAAATTCTAGGGCATGTTGTATCAAAAAATGGTCTCTCTATTGAACTTGAAAGAATACATGCAATCCTTGCCCTATCACTATTCAAACACAAGAAGGGATTGCAAAGGTTCTTGGTCAAAATCAACTTCATCAAAAGATTCATACCCAAATTTGTAGAATTGGTGAGGCCTCTAACTCATATGCTCAAGAAATACAAGGAGTTATCATGGACCAAGGAAGGTAAGATAAGTTTTGAGGCCATAAATTAGGCCATTTATCTAGATCCCACCCTCCTCAACCCTGATTTTACAAAGGATTTATTCATGTATACCTTCTCTACAAGTGAAACTATTTTTGTTGTGCCCATGCAACAAAAATAGTGAAGGCCTTGAGCAACCCATAGCCTTCTTTAGTCATGCATTAGAGGGGTATGAGGAGAGGTATAAATTTGTTGAAAAAAATGAACTTGTAGTCATGAGATGCCTTAAGAGGTTCATACACATGGTGTATAACAACAAGATATTTGTCACAGTGGTTCACCCTAACATTAAGGATTTCATCTTTAATAGAGACTTAAGTGAAAAGAGAGCTAGTTGGGTGACCAAGTGTATGGAGTATGACATAGAGGTGAAGGTTAATAAATTTTTTAGGGGTATGTGAATATGTGAAAACCTTGAAAAAAGTGTGAAGGAGGATAAGGAAGTGGTTTTGGTAGTTCAAGATGACCAACAAGTAGCTGTAACTACATCTTCTTCTAGCTGGATCCAAGACATGGTAAAATTACTCCAAATGGGAGAATATCCTATGTGATTAAATATGATAAGAATGAGTTGATTTATACTAAAATAAATCCCTTATATATTTATTTATGGGGTACTACTCAAGAAAGACCTTGATTGCATGCTTTTGAGGTGTGTAGAGACTAGTCAAGTTGACAAGCTTTTAGAATAGTTTCATGATGGGTCTACAGGAAGGCACTTTGCAGCAAAGACCACAATGTCAAAGATCATAAGAGTAGGCTATTTTTGGCCAAGTTTATTTAGGGACTCCCATGATTGGGTTAAGATGTGTCCAAAATGTGTTATGTTCACTAGCAAGCAAAGACTAGCTACCTTGCCTCTAAAGCCTATTCAGGTTGAGTAGCCTTTCATGCATTGGGGCCTATAATTTATAGGTATGATTCATCCCCCATATAGTTATATAAATAAGTTGGTTTTGACTTATATTGATTATTTTACTAGGTGGGTGGATGCAGCTACACTCAAGGCAGCAAAACTCTATCTTGGAGTTTTATGACAGTCTAGTGACCATATTTTGGGTCCCTTCCACCATCATATCAGATAATGCATTAGCCTTAAATATTGAAAATGTGAGTGAGTGGGATATTGATCATGATATATACCTTATTTATTCATATAATTAATATCCATAAGATAATGGACTAGCAAAGTCAACCAAATAAGAATTTGATTAGGATCATAAGAAGGACAATGGAGGACAACCAAAGGGAGTGGCATACCAAAATAAGGATTGGATTATGGGAAGATAGGATTACTCTCCAGAGGTTTAATGGTTAATAAAAATATCTTATTGTCTATGGTAAAGAAGCAAGACTACCCATATCACTTGAGTTACTAGCATTGGAACTTGCACACCAACTTGAACTCATGGAGAGTGATTGAATGGAAGTGAGGATGAATGAGTTGAGGGAGATGAAAGAGATAAGGGATGATGATATGATTTCCATGTGGTGAAACCAAGATCAAATAAAAATATAATTTGACAAGAGAGCCTCTTCAAAGACCTTCCAACAAGGTGATATTGTACTTAAGTGGGATGAGGACCATGCCAAGCTAGGTAAGCATTCAAAATTTGATAGTATTTGGAGTGGGTCATATGTCATTACTAGCTGTAAAGAGAATAATGCCTTCCAATTATCAAAAATAAGTGGTGAGAAACTCCCTATCCCTATCAATGGGATGTTCCTCAAGTATTTTTACTATAATCACAAAAATCTCTTATATATAACAATTAGTTTTCTTCCTCCAAGTGTTGCAACACATGATTTACTAGTTGTTTATTTTTTCTAGTTGCTTCATACTATGTGTATTTATTATTTATTATATCTCATTATGTTTCTTGTTGAGGTCTTTTTATTCCTAAAAATCTGTAAGATATTATTCATGAAGTGATAGTGCAGTCAAAGAGTCTTCACCTACCCATGATTTATAGATAAAGAGATTCAGGGTCTTCTTGACTAACAGGTAGGTCAAGCCTTTAGAGTCACAAGTAATGTTGACTAATTTATTATCTCAAGCCTATAAATGAATTAAATCATGAATTATCACCCAATAACATCATGTTTGGTCACTGTTATTATGTTTATTGAGGTGTTAAGATAGTTCAAAGGAAGATCACTAGTTGTCATGTCAAGGACATTAGGTCTAATGTTTTATCATGTCATGAAACATCATGGTGGTTTCCTTTAATACCTACTTCAGCTTGTGTCAAGTGGCCTCCTTATAATTAAACATGTGTAAAGATCCATAACAAGCCTTGAAGTGTTCTCAATAGTCCAACTTTACCCATGATGGAGATGATTAAATGTTTATAGTTGATGACACTATCGTGAATCCATCTAGTATGATGAAGTATGGCTTGATCATAAGTTTTATGGATGTTATATAGGTAAATGGGAGCCTATTTTATGTCTTTATAATGTTCTAAAATATTTTAATAGGCACATAAGTTATATCCATTTGAAACCTTCTCTTGAAACCATTATATTGTCAAAAAAGAGAGTATTTGACCTTAATGTGATGTTATTTGACATAAAAATCCACTAATACCACCATTAACATCCTCAAAGGCCTTCATGAATTCCATGATTCCATGACCAAACTGTTTCATAAGCTAATGTTTTCCTTTTCACAACACAAACACCTTCAATTACCATTAAATGGGCCCCACACATGTGAAAACATGCCCCTTCAGCTTTCAAAACTATACCATGTGTTTTGAAATATTGTTTGACCCCTATTTTACCTCATATTTCTTGATAATGATGATTCATGGTTTAAAACATGAGAAAACATAGGAAATTTATAGATTGCAAGAGTTTTCAAACAAGTACATATCCATATGGTACAAATTTAGCCAGATGGAGTCAGTGGTATAAAAAGGGAGTTCAAGATAGGCATCAAATGAATAAGTCCTAGTGTTTTAGATATAAAAGAGATAAAAACTAATTCACTTCCTCCACTGATCTCTTTGGCAACCATGGAGAGCACTTCAGGTTTGTGCTCAGTCTTTATAAGAGAGAGAAGGTGAGGGTCTAATCTCTTGGTAAAAGGAAGGAGACATAATGGCCTTCCAATCATGGGCATTAATTTTAATATTATCCCTCTATGTTTTATGAAAAATCACTAAGAAGTCAAGTAATATAGTTACCTTCCTCATCTACATAGGGCTAAAAAAGGGGGATAATTTTAAAGCATTATTGGCTTATTTGATGAAACTAGTGATTATTCGTGTCTTCTCTAGTTCTACAAGGTCCTACAATGGAATCCTCCACCCCTAGTTCACATGTGTGAACTTATGGGACCAAAAATTATCTAAGCTACCACCATTTATAGACTGCAAGCATGCTTTTAATGGTGAAAAGGGATATTCAGTGCATATGTCTGAGAATGAATATTTTTTGAGTTTTCATGGTGGTGTCTTGTAGTGATTCATATATATTTAATTCAATTTAAATGGTTAGATAGACCTCCTACTCTCTCAAATGATGATTTCAAATAAAAATACCTACATGTTTAGGCTTCACTGCAAGGAAGGACAATGTGTTACATGATAATAACTTAGAAGTCATTAAAACATAGTGAAAAGTAGCAGAGGATTACTATATACATATGAAAATATCCTTATTTTAAGATAATTAGACCTTAACATAGTCTACATAGGCCAAAAAACTACCAATTATCCCTCCAATCCTTCACAATATTGTTTAGCAGAAACTAAGGTTATTTAGCAAAATTTGAGGTTTTTAGACAGTCCTAGGTTTTCATTTCTCATTATATATGCCTGATCAATGACCCCCAAGTGTTTTGATATTTTAAGTGTGTGAATAGAGATGCCTAAGATCCTTTTAGATCATTTTGGGCATGAGTCGATATTATAATTCAAGCCCTCAAGGAACCTATACCTTTTGATGGCCTAATCATTGTCAACTTACCTCATTATAGGCTATGAGTTCTAGGTTTCAAGCTCCATGTGACTTTACCACCATCACCCATAAGTTTGAACCCTATAACTAAGCCCAAGGTATAAAATAAAGGTTAAGTACCCCATATGGCTATCAAGTTTCATTGGTGCCATAATAAAAAGGTCTATACAAGAATAAGCCCTATTGGGAGAGAATAATCATCACCTACAGGAAACAACTGAGATCTACCTTTTAAAGTCCTTTAAAATCATTATATGCAGATGAGCCTTGAACATAAAGAAGGGGTCATGATTAAGTAGATGTATATCTTGAGGATAATATTGGAACATAAGGAAGGTCATTAGGGTCTCAAGTATAACTATGAGAGCACTCTCCTAACTCAGAAACTTGTTCCATAGATCTCTTGTAAGTTAACATGTATGATTCAGTACTCATAGTATTGTTGATAGTTTGTACCCTCAACCTTGAGCATGAGATGGTATATGTACATAATGGAATAAATTAGACTATATTTCTGATTGTAACATGGAGATAATAGTGCCAAAGACAAGAGGTCTAAGGGGATGATAAGGAGAATAGATCAAACACATACAATGAGTTATGCTCACTCAATCAGTTTAAAATGCATGATTGAATTAGAATAAAATACAAAGAACATGTAAGTTGTAATCTCAGGGTGGTGATGAAAAATTTATATCTCAAGTCTTCATATGATGGTGATACCAATCTAGGGTGACTACTTGGTTAGGGTTGCATACCTAGGACACATAGTCTTTCATATATGACTATGTAAATGAGACTGTGAGTAGAGTTAGAGAAGACAAGACTCAATGTGATAGTAAAAACTTGAAATATGATATTTGATCCATTATTCAATCCCTATATGGAGCTAAAGGATTATTTTCTAGGTCATCAACGTCAACTATTTCAATCCCATACACTAGATAGTGATGTTTAGGGTAGGCTCAAGAGAGAGAAGTGTTGACATGATGGTTTAAGCAAATAATAATAAATGTAGGAGATGGGGAATGGAATAAATATGATGCTATGAAAACATTATGGATATGAATGCATCTAAAAATGGGTTGATTTTTTTAGCCCAATCTAAGAATATAAGGCCTTAAGCCACCATGAACCCTCAAGACCCCATATTCACTTTAGGGACAAATCTAAACCTATAGATAGAATCAAGGTAATGTGTAAGTGTATAAATATGTTTAAGACCCTGATGGAGGTTTTTTAAGTAGGGGAATGCAAATAAATGGTCAAACTCAGTCTTAGTACCTTATCGAGCTT
Source organism: Torreya grandis (assembly GCA_037957365.1). Classification (NCBI taxonomy): domain Eukaryota; kingdom Viridiplantae; phylum Streptophyta; class Pinopsida; order Cupressales; family Taxaceae; genus Torreya; species Torreya grandis. The sequence continues at coordinate 1,848,185 of JARHVA010002897.1, forward strand.
CATTGCCTTAAGCAGACATGTTGAGTTGTCATTTTCAACACTCATATCTTTTATCATAGAGGGAATCAGATCCAAGGATATTAGGGGAAGTTGGGAACCCATATGGACTCAAGATATATTAAGGAGTGAGTGGAATTTAGGGGCCTAACTCTATGAAAAAATGTTAACACTATAACATGCACAAACTTCTTAGTAGAGAGCTTGAAGCACACCATATTTTATTCATATCTCCATGTATAGTTTAAATTGGACCCAAGGATATTCAAGAGATATGAAGGGGATTTTAGGATAAATTTATGTGTCAAGAAATTTTGGTTTGAAGGTCCATACTCTATGAACCATCATTAAGATAGTAGACCTCCAAAACCCTCCTTAAACCCTGGTTCTAACTTGATTAATAAAATACACCTCAAAATGAATTCAAATGAAGTAATTGGGATATGAAAGGGTCTTAATGATATTTGCAAGTCTAATAAGCTCTCAAATGTTCTACTATTTGGCATGTTTAGGGTACGTACTAAATGAATCAGGTTTAAAAGAGGCACTATATCACAAATGTTTTTGAGGAGGGAGAGGGACCCTTAGGTCTCAAATAATGACACATTGGCCACCTATAGGGTCCTTCATGCCTGATAAAAACTTGTAGATAGGCCTAGACACCTAGATGAGAGACTGTATGCACACAAGAAGAGGTAAATGGCTTAATCAAGATAATATAGATGATTTGAGGGCCCTAAAGGGTGAATTTCATGTTAGAAAAGGTGGTTAAGGGATTTAAAACTCCATATTAGGGTCAAAACACATAAACCCTATACTAAAACCTATTGATCTAATACCCTCCTAAAGCAATGCCACTTGAAATCTGGAGTAGAAGACAAAATAGGATCAAATGACATCTCAAACCTTCATGAAAATGTTTATCATGTTGTTTTAGGTGTGTGAGCCATAATGTTAACACTGTAACCTACACAAAATTCCTAGCAGAGAGCTCAAAAAACACCATCTTTTGTTCATATCTCCACGTATAGTTTAAATGGGACCCAAGGTTATTTAACAGATATAAAGGGGCCTATAGTATAAAGGTATATGTCAATAATTTTTAGTTTGAAGGTCCGTACTCTATGAACCATCATTAAGATAATAGACCTCCAAAACCCTCCTTAAACCCTGGTTCAAACTTGATTAATAAAATACACCTTCAAATGCATTCAAATGAAGTAATTTGGATATGAAAAGGGTCTTAATGATATTTTCAAGTCCACTAAGCTCTCAAATGTTCTACTAGTTGACATGTGTAGGGTATGTACTATATGAATTAGGCTTAAAAGAGGCACTATAAGCCTATATGCATGGATTTGAGAATAATATTCATATTAAACATGTTTTTTAGGAGGGAGAGGGACCCTTAGGACTCAAATAATGACACATTGGCCACCTATAGGGTCTTTCATGCCTGATAAACACTTGCAGATAGGCTTAAACACCTAGATGAGAGACTATATGCACATAAGAAGAGGTAAATGTCTTGATCAAGATAATAAAAATGATTTGAGGGCCCTAAAGGGTGAAATTCATGTTATAAAATGTGTTTAGGGGCTTTAAAACTCCATATTAGGGTCAAAATGCATAAACCCTATACTCAAACCTATTGATCTAATACCCTCCTAAGGCAATACCACTTGAAAGCTACAATAGAAGACAAAATAGGATCAAATGAAATATTAGACCTTCATTAAAATGTTTATAATGTTTTTTCAGGTGTGTGAGCCATTTTGGTTTGTAGGGGAGAAGTCACAGTTGGCCATTTTAGCCTAAAAGTGTCTTAGGACAGCTCTAGATGTACATTTCTCACCTTAGAGGCAACTTAGCAAGCTCATAAATATATGGAATAGTTACATGGGGAGACAATAAATTTTAGAGAGTTGAGGGGCCTTTTCTAAAATAAATCAGTGCCATTGGTTTAGAGGTTAAGGTCCTAACCTTTATAAACTAGTGCTAAGAGTCCAAAACCCCTTAAACCTCCCTAAAACCCTAATAAAGACCTATTTAGGAAGATCTTGGAGATGATCATGGATGTAGAAGGCTTATATGAAGTTAATGATTCATAATTAAACCTTTTTAATTTCCCATTGAGGCAAAAAATCTCCACATCCATGGCCATTATGGAGGATTTAGGTAGTTTCTTAAACATAGTGGACATGAAAGGAAGAGGTGATTACTAGATGATTCATGGAAGAGGCTTCATTAAACCTTTTTAATGCCTTTAGATACCAAAAAGAGAGGTAATTGAATAATTTTTGTGTGCATGGGATCCTCATGAGTTAACCATTGGATAAAATAGACACCAATATCCCAAGGATGCTCATTGAAGACACTAATCAGTCTAAGCAATGCATGGAGGAGTGTCGAGGGTTGTTGTATCTATTGTGTGAGTGGGTTATAACCATTATGACCTATTCATGTCAATTATAATCCAATATTATCTTCTCTCTCTTTCTTATGGCCCTATATATTCAATCTCTAAGGCCTTTTTTTCATCCCTCGGTTGGGTGTAGTAAAACTCTGCAAAATTGTATCTTTAGAACCTTGAGAATCAATAATGAAAGGACTGACTGTAGACTTATTTATAGGTATTAGTGTGTAATGGTTTGTTGATTTATATAAATTTTGATGTTTATTATATTTTTTAGGTCCTCTCCTTTACCTAGTTTTTATAATTTCATCCTATGGAAGTCATGTGATGTGTTAGAGTGTGGTAGTTGTATTGAAGAGTGAGCTAGTTGGTAGTGACTCAAATAGGCCTCTTTTCCATTTCCTTTAATTTTTAGACATTAAAAATAACCTTAACATGAAACACTTATATTTATGAGTTCATCAATAAGCCTATTTTAGTCATTAGTCTTTCATTTGATTCACAAAGTGTTGTTTGAAGATTAGTCAAGAGAGGATAGATGAATATTGGTGCATCACCATCTTTAGAATATGTTTCCTTCATGATTTCAATCTATCTCTTTTTATACCAATATTAGTAGGTATTATTAAGTGAGCTTAAGTTGATGTAATATGGGAGCTAGCCCCATAACCCATATGTTTGGTCCTCCTATAGGTCAGTCGTAACCTTTGGACCAATCCCATGTTACCACAAGCTTAAAGAGAACTGAACCATATTATTCTAAGGGTGTAGATTAGAGTGTTAATAGTTATAGTACACCTGATGGGACCAATATTCAAGTGATTTTGAGCATGCACTTATAGATGTGGATGACATTAGGGAACTTCAAACATTTTAGTGGCATTTTTGTAGTCAATTTTCATGCAAAAAATGACCACTAGATCTTCATCAAAAGGTAATGAAACTAAATTTATTGAGTTATCTTTGGAATTTTCTAGAAGAAAGATATATCCTAGGTTTAATCCCAATAATACACCCCCTAACTCTCCCAGTTATGCTCAACTAAACACTACTGCAAACCCTACACCTCTAATGGATAGGCCTAAACTTCAAGACTTTATGCCCTTCATTGATGGTACTACTGATCTTATAAGCCTTCTCTATTTCCTAGTATAAAACTCAACCATAATTGTAAAACATATTATAGACAACCAATTTATGCTTAGTTCATAATGAGACATAATAGAATGTGGCTGAGACTACTGGCCACTTCCTTGAAGAGTAAGGCACTCCAGTTTTATATGGATTTTACACCTGCATCCATCAATACCTAGGATAAATTTGGGGAATACGCCATCCTTGTAAAACATATTATAGATAGCCAATTTATTAGTAGTTTATAATGAGACACAATAGAATATGGCTATGAGATTACTTACCACTTCCTTGAAGGGTAAGGCACTCTAGTTTTATATGGATTTTACACATGCATCCATCAATACCTAGGATGAATTTGGGGAATATTTGTGTAAACACTTTGAGGATATAAGTGACCATCTCTCTTTAGTGGAGTATTTCACTAAAATTAAAAGGGATACCCAATAATTTATGATATATTTCAACTATAGTTTTCAAAAAACCTAGGATAGGATCCCCACAATCATCAAGCCTACCCCTAATTATGCATTCTTGTATTACTTAAGAGCCCTAAATTCTAATGTGGTAGTCATGATACAATATATATTAGGGGAAGCACTCTACCATATGATTATGAGGTGGCTATAAGTGCAAGAAATTGTCTAATCTAAAAAGGTAATCTTACCCCAAGACCCCTCATGCCTTTATTCCTAGATATTCAAGCCCCTATGCCTACCATTACTCCCTTACCAACACAAACCAACTTTGATTAAACATATGTCAATCAAGTAGATAGATTTGGAAAAATTTAATGGTTTCTCAAGTCCCAAAATAATAAAATAGTGGACTTGAAGAGGTATAAAATTCCACCCCATAGACCTTACCAAGCAATCTACCAATACCTTTATCATCCCTACCAATATAAAAAACCTTCCTATCAGACTAATCAACAAGGTCAAGGGTAGATCACTCAAGCAAGGCCCTATAAAAACTATAACCCCAATTCTAATAGTAGTTCGAGAGACCTATTCCTAACTTAGAATGATTATGCTCAAGAGGGTCAATGGCATATTGAATGGGGGTAGTCACATGATATGTCAATGGCTCCAAGTGGTGATGTTTGTCAAGTGTATATCATGCATTAAGGTTAATCTCCTCCATCACATGACAATCAAACTCCTATATAACACAAGGAAGTCCCTCCTATACCACATGGAGACATTACCTTTATGACTTAAGATGATATGCCAAATTTACAAGGGATAAGTGGAAGTAATAAACCATCTAAAACTACCTTTTTTAACTTCCAAGAAGGGGAACATTCATTTGAACAAGTGGCAACCAATCAGGGTGGAAATGAAACCAAGGTAGACAATCTAGTTATAGCCCATACAAGGGATAAAATAAGGGCATTTGGTGATGGTTTAAGACTTGAAAGATCAACCTCTTGACCATCTCAAACATCTCAAGGTAATAATAGTACACATGCAGCTCCTAAGGCATCATTAACTCAACAAATTCAATATGGGAGAGAGTAGAATAATAGAAGTCCTTACATACCTCAATTCACATAAAATTTAAGTGGTACTGTTGATCCTAATTTATAGTCCAAGGTAGCCAACCCTCATCTTAACATTATGGATCAGATGAAGAAGGCCCATGTTACTATCCTTATGTGGGATACCTTTCTCATTCCATGGCAAAAATATCTCCTTTAAGAATAAATTTCCAAACTCTGTGTCTTAGACAAGAAGACATAAAATGTGGGTGTAGTCCTAACCAATTCCAATTAGCTTCATGATTCTCAAGCACCCAAGGTAGTCAAATCCTTTCCCTTCTATCTCTCTATCATCATAGGTGAATCCCTTGTACATAACTACATGATAGATACCGATGTTAGCACTTCTATCATGCCTAAGTATATAGTAGATAAATTGGGGATAAAGTATGAACCTATTTAAAAAGGGTTTTTACAGTTAGATGGGTCTCCCACCAAGATTGTGGGTGTCCTTAAAGATCTAAAAATAATCTTGGATGATTATCCCAATTTCACTATATCTCAAGATGTAATATTAGTTCACCTCTCTCCCTATTTTACTTTATGCTTGTATAGGGATTTCACTACCAAAATAGGGGTTATCTCACTTATGATTGGTCTTATATGGTTTTTAGGATTGGGTATGGTACAAAGGTTACCATAAGGTCTAAAGCTATCTCTAGGTTCCACTTAGAGCCCTACATGACTAACTTATTAAATGTTAATTGTATTATCCTAGATGAGAATGAAAAACCCAATGACCAATATCCCATTGATCCACTTCAAGGCATATCAAACTTGCTCCTTGATGAATGGGTAGCAGAGAATCATGGCTATGATCCATATAAAAGCATTGAAGATGTAGTCTTAGGTGTGTATTGTATGCATGAAGAAGGAGATGATATGCCAAGTCTCACTAGCACAAGCCAAGATCATGAAGGAGTATGGAACTTGTTATTTGATGGCTCTAGATCCAAGAATGGAAGTGGGGTAGGTGTCATGTTTATCTCCCCTTCCAAAAAAAGGTACTTTTATAACCTAAGGTTTCAATTAAGTTTCAATTCCAATACAATAGAGTATGCATCCCTTATTCATGGGCTTTAATGGGTAAGAAAGAGAGGCACCAAGCTCCTACAAGTCATGGGAGATAGTGATTTATTAGTGCATCAGGTGAGAGTTCAAACTATAGTAAAGAATCCACTTTTGAAATCATAAAAACATAGGGTTTGGGACCTCTTAGAGGACTTTTAAGCCTTTGACATTTGATCCATTCCTAGAGAGGTCAATCAACATGCAGACCAGTTAGAAACCATTGGAGCATAGTATGACATACTAAGTGGGGTCAAAGACATTAAAGAGAAGTCCCAAATAAAGGTGGTATGCAAACCTTATTCCCTTGAAAATGAGGTGAGATGGAAAGTGTTTAAAAATGATAATTATATTGCTTATTTCTTGTAGTAGGAGGTAGAATTCTAGTCAAGGAACCAAGGCATAATACAGTAGTAGTTTGGGGACCAGATTGTCCAATTAAGAACAAATAAACTACCTAAGGGATTGATAACATTATAAATAATATTCAATGAATATGAAAAACTAAGGAAAGATAAGGTAAACATATCCACTAAAGAAGAATACTATGAAAAATTCATCATATTCAAAGACAAGCTGCTCAAACTAGGAAAGATGAACACCAAAAAGAAGAAGGTAACCTTCATAACATTATGCGAAGCATTGATAGATATTTTTTATTGGGAATATCATTATTTGAAGGGATTTGAACCTATATTGACTCACCATACCATAGATTTGGAGGTAAGTGCTATGCCTATGAGACAAAAATGAAGATTGATTAACCACAAGATTGAGATCCTTATGAGAAACGAGTTGACAAAGCTCATTGAATCCAACATCATCTTTCCCATCAAACACTTTTCATGGGCTGAAAATCTTGTGCCTATGAGGAAGAAAAGTGGGGATATATGGTTGTGTGTGGACTTTAAAGATCTCAAAAAGGTGTCACTAAGAGATCACTACCCTCTACCATATATGGATCAGATTCTTCAAAGAGTTTTAGGTTCACAAATGTTTTCCTTGATGGACACTTAGGGTATAATTAGGTGTTAGTGAGGGAGGATGATCAACACAAGGCTGCCTTCACTATCAATTGGGGCACTTATGCTTAAGAGACGATGCCCTTTAGACTTTCCAATATAGGATCTAACTTCAAATGGAAATGAATGTAGCCTTCCAAGAGCTCATAAATGAGATGGTGCTCATCTAACTTGATGACATCACTATATTCTCTAAACCCAAGGATCACTTGACACATTTGAGTTTGGTGTTTGATAAGTGTAGGTAGTTTGGGGTCCCTTTGAACCCCCAAAAATGTATATTTGTAATCCATGATGGAAAACTTCTAGGGAATGTTGTATCAAAATATGGCCTCTATATTGACCTTGAAATAATATATGTAATCTTTGACCTATCATTTGCCAAACACAAGAAGGGATTTCAAAGTTTCTTTGGCAAAATCAACTTCATTAGAAGATTCATACTTAAATCTGCAAAATTGGTGTGGCCTATAACTCACATACTCAAGAAACACAAGGAATTATCATGGACAAAGGTAGGTAAGATATGTTTTATGGCCATCAAGCATGCCATTTCCCAAGCTCCCACCCTCTTCAACCCTGATTTTACAAAGGATTTATTCATGTATGCCTTCTTTACAAGTGACACTATTTATACTATGTTCATGCAACAAAATAGTGAAGGGAGATGTATACATTTTTTGAAAAAAATGTAATTTCAATCATGAGAGGCATAAATAATTTCATACATATGGTGTCTAACAACAAGATATTTATCATGGTGGCACACCCTAGCATTAAGGATTTCATCCTTAATAGAGACTTGAGTGAAAAGAAAGCTAGTTGGGTGAGAAAGTGCATGGATTATGACATAGAGTTGAATTTTACTAAGCTAGTTAGGGGTAGTGGACTATGTGAGCACCTTGAAATATATTTTTATGAAGATAAGGAAATGGTTTTAGTATTCCATTATGACCAATAAGTAGTTGCAACTACATCTCCTTCTAGTTGGACCCATGACATGGTGAAATTCTTCAAAATGGGAGATGTCCTATAGGCTTAAATAGGACAATAAGGAGTTACCTAATACTAAAATCCATACCTTATATATTTATTGATGGGTAATTATTCAATTAAGACCTTGATGACATGCTTTTGAGGTGTGTAGAGACTAGTCAAGTTGACAAGCTTTTAGGATAGTTTTATGATGGGTCTGCATGAGGGAAATTTGAAGCCAAGACCACAACATAAAAGATCATAATATAAACCTATTTTTGTAAAATTTTATTCATGGACTCTCATTCTTGGGTTAGGATGTGTCCAAAATGTGCTATGTTCACTAGCAATCAAGGATTAGCTGCCTTGCCTCTAAAGCCTATTCAAGTTGAGTAGCCCTTCATGTAATGGGGCCTAGACTTTATCGGTATGATTAATCCCCCATCTAGTGATGGAAATAAGTGGGGTTTGATTACTATTGATTAATTTACTAATTTGGTGGAGGCATCAACAATTAAGGAAGTGAATGAGAACTCAGTCTTTGAGTTCTACAATACTCTAATGACCATATTTTGGGTCCCCTCCACCATCATATTAGACAATGTATTAGACTTCAGTAGTGAAAAGGTGAGTGAGTGGGATATTTATAATGGTATCTAACTTAGTTCTTCATCTAATTACTATCCACAGGGTAATGGACTAGCATATTTCACCAATAATAATATGATTAGGATCATAAGAAAGACAATGGAGGATAACCAAAGGGAATGACATACCAAGTTGGAAAATAGGAGTACTACCAATATTTCTATTGGTCACTCACCATATCTTCTTGTCTATGGAAAAGAATCACGACTTCTCATATCACTTGAGATGCCAACCTTGGAACTTGCACACCAACTTGAACTCATGGAGAGTGATGCAATGGAAGTGAGGATGAATGATTTGAGGGAGATAGAAGAGATAAATGATGATTCTATGCATGTCATGTGGTGAAACCAAGATCAAGTAAAAATGTCATTTTACAAGAGAACCTATTAAAAGACCTTCTAAAAAGGTGGCATTGTACTTGAGTGGGATGAGGACCATGCCAAGCCAAGCCAAGTAATCATTCAAAATTTGATAGTCTTTAGAGTGGGCGATATGTCATTACTAGATGCAATT